>OU892277.1:28107864-29307864 GCA_917834065.1 Ceutorhynchus assimilis | reverse complement strand
TACCAATGAGTTACAAAAACAACCAACTTCATTGAAATCCGTGATAAGCCAGTATTTTTTAAAATCCACTCAAGAATTGTGCTTTGTGATCTTCGAAAAATATGTTTTGATTTTTTATAAAAACCCAATGGTAGGGTCTTTATTCTGCTTAAAAATATTCATATTTATAGTTGTATTATGTCTGTTTATAATATACAAAGTCAACAATATTAATAATAATTTTAAAATAAATGAATAAAGTTCAATTTACCTATATAAAATTCATTAATTTTTTTTTTTCAGTTGATTTTTCGAAGTCTTCCTTGATGAGCTGTTTTCTTTTATTGATAATGATTATCAATTTATTACAGCAAATAAGTTTTTAATTGTAAACTTCTATCTTTTCCAATATTTGTTTTTCCGTTTCATCGAGCTCATCTAGCAAAAATTATTTTTCTGCTAAACGTGCGGCTTCTTGGTCCAATTCTTCATCTTCCGTCATCTTAATATCTTGAATTATATGTTGTGGAGTCACAAGATTCACGAATTCTTGATCCAAGTTAGGATCAGAAGGACTTAGCAAATCCACAAATTCCTGATCCAAGTCTGGATCAGGGGTCATGCCTGGAGCCATTATACTTCGAAGGGCTTCTTCTACTTTATCGCGCTCTTCTAGTCGATTTTCTCCACGTAATATTATATTCTGAATAATATTTACTTTCTTCTGTTTGTTGTCACCGTTGCAGAGCTGTGCCATTTTGTAAGCTGATGGTTTTGAGCACATCAGTTTTTTTTTCTTGAAAAACCAGTTACTTGGAGACACTATAAAACACTGATACACTTTAAAAATCTTTTTTCTTTCCTGTTGCCTAGATTTTTTTTGCTAATTTTTGGCGGGGGTCAACGGATTATGGGTTGGATACAACATCTGCTTCTGGGTTATTGCTTTCTACCATAAAGTCCTTATCTCAAGAATCGTCGATGGTAGGGTTTTTTTGTTTGAATATATTTATATGTTTACTATGTCTGATATGCTCGACTAATTTAGTTTATCTGATGACACCGCATTGTTTGAACTTTTGGATGCATGGGAAAAATTATTGATGAGTTAGAAAAACAACCAACTTCATTAAAATCCGTGATAAGCCAGTATTTTCTAAAATCCACTCAAGAATTGTGCTTTGTGATCTTCGAAAAATATGTTTTGATTTTTTATAAAAACCCAAGGAAACAATAAATTAAGTTACTATTATTTTATTAAAAAATTATACTTATAAACTACAATTTTGCAAATCTCTCTCTTTCTTCTTGTCTAAACTTTCTTTTTGCTTTTTTGCTTAATTTCGGCTGGGGGCAACGGATAATTTTGTTTGATAATACATATGTTGATGGATTATAGTGCAACATTGGAGGGTCTCCATCCCAAGAGTAGTCTATGGTAGGGTCTTTATTCTGTTTAAAATATTTATATTTATAGTTGTATTATGTCTGTTTATAATATAGAAAGTCAACAATATTAATAATAAATTCAAAATAAATGAATAAAGTTCAATTTACCTATATAAAATTTATTAGTTTTTTTTGTTCAGTTGATTTTTCGAAGTCTTCCTCGATGAGCTGTTTTCTTTTATTGATAATGTATATCAATTTGTTACAGCAAATAAGTTTTTTATTGTAAAATTTTATTTTTTCCAATATTTGTTTTTTCGTTTCATCGAGCTCATCTAGCAAAAATCCTTTTTCTGCTAAACGTGCGGCTTCTTGGTCCAATTCTTCATTTTCCGTCATTTTAATATCTTGAATTATATGTTGTGGAGTCACAAGATTCACGAATTCTTGTTCCAAGTTAGGATCAGAAGGACTTAGCAAATCCACAAATTCCTGATCCAAGTCTGGATCAGGGGTCATGCCTGGAGCCATTATACTTCGAAGGGCTTCTTCTACTTTATCGCGCTCTTCTAGTCGATTTTCTCCACGTAATATTATATTTTGAATAATATTTACTTTCTTCTGTTTGTTGTCACCGTTGCAGAGCTGTGCCATTTTGTAAGCTGATGGTTTTGAGTACATCAGTTTTTTTTTGTTGAAAAACCAGTTACTTGGAGACACTATAAAACACTGATACACTTTAAATAGTTATTTATGATATAAGTGTTAAAAGTACATTTTTAAGGTACGCATGTGAAAGGTTGCAGAATGAGCGAAGCGAATTCTGCAATTCACATAAGTGCCCTAAAAATACTTTTAACAGAAATATCATACAATATTTTTTCTACAAACGGCAACAAAAAGCAATAACCAGTAACAAATTGGATTTTTAAATAAATAATAAATTCGTAGCATCTTTCCTACATAAAATTATTGAATTTAACATTTGTCAGAAAATCCAAATAACCAGCACCTTGTTTTACAGGCAATGGAATGTCTTGTCAGTTTTTTGAAAGTATGTCGTGGTCAGTAATGCTTTTTGCTAAAAATGCAACAAAATACAGAAGAAAAAGAGGGCTGCATCGATCCCTTAAAAAATATAGATGAGGCGGCCAATCGGGCTACCTCCAGTTGTTCAAATTTCACCATTTATATCAATGTAAACAACTAAAAATACAAACTTCTTTTGACGTTCGGTCTCAAAATTTGATGTTTCATTTTTAACACTAGTGCTATAAAGACTTTATGGCACTAGTGCGATAAAGTAACATTTTTAATGCTTCGGGGGGGTGTTAAAAATTGCATTTTTAACACGTTTGTAGAAAAAATCTTTTTTCTTTCCTGTTGCCTAGATTTTTTTTGCTAATTTTTGGCGGGGGTCAACGGATTATGGGTTGGATACAACATCTGCTTCTGGGTTATTGCTTTCTACCATAAAGTCCTTATCTCAAGAATCGTCGATGGTAGGGTTTTTTTGTTTGAATATATTTATATGTTTACTATGTCTGATATGCTCGACTAATTTAGTTTATCTGATGACACCGCATTGTTTGAACTTTTGGATGCATGGGAAAAATTATTGATGAGTTAGAAAAACAACCAACTTCATTAAAATCCGTGATAAGCCAGTATTTTCTAAAATCCACTCAAGAATTGTGCTTTGTGATCTTCGAAAAATTTGTTTTGATTTTTTATAAAAACCCAAGGAAACAATAAATTAAGTTACTATTATTTTATTAAAAAATTATACTTATAAACTACAATTTTGCAAATCTCTCTCTTTCTTCTTGTCTAAACTTTCTTTTTGCTTTTTTGCTTAATTTCGGCTGGGGGCAACGGATAATTTTGTTTGATAATACATATGTTGATGGATTATAGTGCAACATTGGAGGGTCTCCATCCCAAGAGTAGTCTATGGTAGGGTCTTTATTCTGTTTAAAATATTTATATTTATAGTTGTATTATGTCTGTTTATAATATAGAAAGTCAACAATATTAATAATAAATTCAAAATAAATGAATAAAGTTCAATTTACCTATATAAAATTCATTAGTTTTTTTTGTTCAGTTGATTTTTCGAAGTCTTCCTCGATGAGCTGTTTTCTTTTATTGATAATGTATATCAATTTGTTACAGCAAATAAGTTTTTTATTGTAAAATTTTATTTTTTCCAATATTTGTTTTTTCGTTTCATCGAGCTCATCTAGCAAAAATCCTTTTTCTGCTAAACGTGCGGCTTCTTGGTCCAATTCTTCATTTTCCGTCATCCTAATATCTTGAATTATATGTTGTGGAGTCACAAGATTCACGAATTCTTGATCCAAGTTAGGATCAGAAGGACTTAGCAAATCCACAAATTCCTGATCCAAGTCTGGATTAGGGGTCATGCCTGGAGCCATTATACTTCGAAGGGCTTCTTCCACTTCATCGCTCTTCTAGTCGATTTTCTCCACGTAATATTATATTTTGAATAATATATTTTTTCTTCTGATTGTTGTCATCGTTGCAGAGCTGTGCCATTTTGTAAGCTGATGGTTTTGAGCACATAAATTTTTTTTTTTGAAAAACCAGTTATTTGGAGACACTACTATACACTTTGAAAATCTTTTTTCTTTCCTGTTGCCTAGATTTTTTTTGCTAATTTTTGGCGGGGGTCAACGGATTATGGGTTGGATACAACATCTGCTTCTGGGTTATAGCTATCTACCATAAAGTCCTTATCTCGAGAATCGTCAATGGTAGGGTTTTTTTGTTTGAATATATTTATATTGTCGGGTCGGACTTCTGTTAGAAATCCGATCCTAAAGCGAAAATATACTTTTATATTTTCTTACCAAGATCTTCCTTGTTTTCTCTATTCAAAACTTCTGACAACCATTAATTCAAAAGAAACTAGATAATCAGTTTAAATCAAATTTATTTTTATAAGATGAGCGAAGCGAAGCAAAGCGAAAATATAATTATTTGATTGATAATTGGATATTGAGTTCAAATAATAAAGATAATCATAAGTTTCAAATAAGTTCTTACTTGCTAAAATAATGGGATTAAATATGTATAAGGCAAAAATATGTAACTTCTAAATCTTACAATTCGAGAGAGAAATAATAAATAAAATACCACTTACGGTGTTGGCGGAAAGTAGAGTTTTTCTGGGATGAAGTTGTAGGCTTCCATCACTAGCTTGAATAGTTTTACTGAGCTATTAATTTCAAAATGCAAACTAGCAGAGTAATTTTCTGCACTTGAAGAGTTAAGTAAGAGCTGCCCACTTTACGCCAACATGCATTTTTATACAAAATTTTCATCAGGAAAATTACCCTCACTATCCTACCTTCAGTGTCGTACCATGATTTGTTACCATTTGTACAAAATTAATAAATAATATGTTTAATCCCTAAAACACAAGTTAGAAAGAGAAAATCATAAAATTTGGGCTGACTTAGCACATTTCCAGCTTAGTCTGCAATAATACTAGCGAAAAACTCGCCCCTCATACACATCCCCACTCTCCTAGATGTAATCCTGTTGTCCTCCCATTGGTACTACGTCAACTTCCAAAATCCCACCATTCATACGAAGGAGAATTCAACTGGAACTGTTGAGACTAGGTAAGCCATAGGGAAGTTATAACCATAGGCGGAGAATTATTTTTCCGCCGTTGGCTAATTCCCGACATTACCCCCGGTACCAGTGTCGACGACTCTGGCGACACAACCATAAGTATTTGTTGGTGCTTTCTCTCCAGTGGACGTTGCAGCATTTAGGAGATGACGTTGACCACCTTCAATTCTTCTCATACCAGTTTGTAAATTGAGAAGTACATCCCTGGATGTGCTTATGGGGTCGGTTGTGATATGTTTACATGTAAACAAAAATGTAGTAGAACTTAAGCCTTAAATGCCTTGAAAGTCTTAAAATATAATAATTTGAAACAGCAATATTATTGTCAAACTTGAACTAAAAAAAATAAAAATAAGTTTTTGGTCTCTAAGGACACTGATAGTTAAGTACACTGGTTCACAATTTTTTCATCAATTCTTTCTTCAAAAAAAGTAAGTGGTTCATTTGTGATCAGTAAATAAACTACAAAGAAGTAACATTTTTTTTCTCTTAAATAATGGAATAATAAAAACATAATAAAATCGGTTATAGTGTATACCCCGTATCAGTATCATATCATACTTCACTCTTGTAACTTACTAGTACAATATAATCTGTATGTTGTTTACAACAAGATAAAACGATTTTAGTAAGCAAAAAGTGTGTATATTTATATATGAAATTAAAAATAAGAAAAAAAAAAATGTGTCATTTTCAAAGTTTTAAACACATGTTTCATGTTCAGCTTTGAAAGAAACTGGAAACGTTTCCCCTGTAGGAAGACTTAACTTCCCTATTTGGCCATCAAACAAATTTATGCTAACATCAGAAGACTCATTGCTTCTTTTACTCTGTATATACTTATATAAGCACAAAATAATAATTCCCAAAATTACTAAAAGTATGCATACTATCATGACAAGCAACAATACTTGTTCTTGTCCAAGGGAATTCAAATCTGATGCAGTTTCACTATTGACCGGTCTAACAAAAGGAACAATTCCAAAAACATTTTGCTTATGCAACAAATAAAAGATGAGTATTGATAAAACTATGTTCCATATTACGAATAAACTACTATTATTTATAAGATACGAATTTGCTGAATACACACAGTAGGTGTCTTGAAACTGCCTTACATCTTTGTATAAGTTATCAATTTCTCGGGACGTAGAAAGATTAAGATAAGGTATAGTAAGGGACCAGTTATAATTCAAACATTCATTTAAGTCTGTAAAGACAGGGTGAGACAATAAATTTTTAGCAAATGTTATTAAAAATGATTTTAAATTGGACCACGTTGCCGGTATAGTCTATCGTTTCTCAAATGAGACAAGGCAAAAATTGGGGTCTCCTCAAATAATCGTATTGCCCGTTAAAATTATTATACTATTATTAGGAAAAATATATTGAGCGTGCCCGTATACATTGGATGCGATTCCACGTGCGAACAATGCATCTTATTGGTTGTTTTATACAGTCAACGTTGTCTCCAGAAATATCTTATTGGTTAGAAATTTTAACGGTGTATTTGGCGGCATATTTCTTTGAAGTGGCGGCGTTTTTGGCGGCATATTTCTTTGTAGCGGCCGCCTTTTGCGAATCAGTTTCGTCTGGAAAGACAGTGCAGTAGATAGTTTTTATAAATTTGATTCCTATTTGAGTTGTATCGTGCCTCATTTTTTATTTAATATAAAACTGTTTTGATAAATTTCTCTTACACGCCCGTGCTTCATAAAGAAAACGCCTACGGCCAGAGGAATATTATTTTTTTTACTGTCTCATTTGACTATCGATAGACTATAACACATGAACCATAGACTTAAGAATATTTGTTTTTCTGCATGAAAATCTAGTTCCAATAAGAACTTCGTTAATAACTGAAAGTTTACAATAACATGGAATTTTAAGTTCGATTGCACCTGGTTGTTCATAAAGAACATCAGGTAGTTGATATGTAGTTGATTGGCATTCAAGTTTCGTAAATTTCTTTGGGTGAAGAAGTGTTATTGGTCTAACAGAAAGAATGATACTGTCATGTGCTGTGGAATTTGAGGCAACAGCCACATAATGGTTTTGCTGCGAAAAGATGCATGTATCATTATACCGGGCAAATGGAACTGGCATTAGTTCATAAAGTTTCCACAACATATGATTTGCTGTTACTGGTATTTTTGCAGTTATAATTGTAAACTTTTCACTTAGTGTACAATCAGATATCGGTAGCTGGTAATATTGAGACAACTGTGTAAAACAAAACATGATCAAATTTTTTAATTTCATTAATGATCGTTTTTAACTACTTCATAAGTTTTGATGGTGTAATTGTAAAAACTGGGATAAAATAAACAGGAATTCAATAATTCATTTTTTCTGAGAACCAAAAGCAATTCAAAAGATTTTAAAATATTTTTGTAACTTTCTCTAAAATTATCCAGTTCAGCATAGTCGTAACTATTTAAATAGGATTGTACCATTTTAATTTTTGATTCTAGAACTTCAATATTCTGGTTCTCTTTTACTGAAAAGTTTTTATAATTTTCTATGAAATTTTCGTATTCATTTTGAAATGTATTGTATAATGTTGAAATATGAGATTTTAAATTTGCATCTTCCATGTATGTGTAGTGAATCTAATTGATGTTTCGTGACGAGACCGCAACACCATGAAATTGCGTCCCCTATAAAATCAAGTGCCGTTTTTTGCTTACCGTGTATCTCAATGTCCGAGTCCGTATGTGCTAGATTAAAGTCCATCTGTGACAAAAGTGCTAAGAAGCTCAGTCTTAACTCAGACGTGCGGTTTACTGCTTGACAGAGACGTGTTTCGCAATCGCCGTAGGTGTAATTACGAAGAGTTGTGTGGTCCATTATACTTGGTGTATTTGGTATTTCGAAGATAAGAGGGAAAGAATCTTTATAAATGGTGACTTCCGGTAAGTTTTTCAACTCCTGGAATTATCTTAATGGGTCCGGATGCTATACTTGTTTTTTGAATAAGTAAAAGTAACCTCAAACAAAAAAAAAAAAACGTTTTAATAAAATGGCAATATTAGCATAAAATAAATCCCTTAATATATCTACAATGATGAATATGAGTTATGCATAAAATGATACCAAAGTTTCTAGTCTACGCCCATACTTCTAAGAAAAATATCCCCTAAAATATATTCCATTATAATATTTATGATTACGATATAAAATTTAATTGGTATATTAGTGATATTTCCCCTAATTATGACCAAGCTAGATAGTTTAAACAGATATTAGATGCCTAAATACCCAAGAATCTACCTATCCTCCGAATAATTTATAGAATTTAAAAAAACAATAATACTAAAAATATATATATATATAAAGGATAAGTTAATAGATGAGATTCCCCAAAATGCTAGAGGTAGCCAAAGTAAAACGATGTAATGTGCTACTAAGTGTCTGTTTATTCAAATATCAAGCTTTCGTCTACCATTGCAGACTTCATCAGGATGCTAAAAATAACAATGAAAACTCCTTACTAAGAGACAGATTAACCCTTTACTTGGAGGCAGAAGGCCCAACAAACTTACTTGAAACTTCAAGACAGCTCTATTGCAATAATAACCACTATATAATAGATAAATGCATAATGCACTTTCACAGAAGACTTAAACCCTGAGGATGTCATGTAACAATCTAGATTTCAACTAAACGCTTATCAATATAACAGAATACAACATTTAGGTAAAAGGACGGACATAATTAATTTGTAAAAAACAATTATCCAATAGGGGATTACAACAGATTAAAATAAAAAGTAGTAAAAATTAATTAATAAGTCTTAAAACGTTTAATTGAAAACAACAAAACAGCTGGAGAAAGCTGACAGTCGACAGAAATGAAGTAATGACAACGTCAAAGTCTATCAATCTCCATCTGCCTGGAAACCAAAAAAGAAGAAAGAAGAGAGAGAATATGTCAGGTTGATTTGAGGTTATGCTTCACTCTGTCATTCTTAACACAAAAATATCAGCTAATAGTTAGCTATTCTCCTAGATAAGGGGTACATATATTCATACTATTTAACAATATATCGCTCTTTACTTTATATTATACAACTCAAAAATTCAAATTACCAATCACAAAACCAGCAATGTAAGAGAGGCAGGCTTCAAATTAGTCAATATTATTAAAAAATAGTTACATTCCCAGAAATTTCGTCTGTTTGGAAAAGACAATCAAACAAAGACGGGTAAACTAGCCCCAATTCTTTCTGACGTACTCTTGTGGATACTTTTTATTGCTGTTAGTTAACTTTTGAGAAAGTAAATAAGTGTAAATTGAACTCAGGCCCTCGACATCTTTTTTATGATTTAGACAGTTATCACAATTATAAATGTAACACATCTCCAGAATCCTCCTTTTATATGAATTCTTTTCAGAATGCAATATAAAAGCATCTTTATAGTGGACCATATGGTCATTGTTATTCACATGTGTACTGAGACTCGTACTCAGAGGTTTATGCCTACAATCACTTTTATGTAGAGCTACCCTTTTTGTTAACTTTTGTGAAGTTTGACCAATGTATATTTTTCCACATTCACATTTGATACCATATACAACATCAGATTTCTGGAGTGTAGGAGTTTTGTCTTTTAATGATGTATAAAAGAGACTGAGTTTTTTTTGATTATAGTTAGCCACAATAATGTTATG
Organism: Ceutorhynchus assimilis; assembly: GCA_917834065.1. Taxonomy (NCBI): domain Eukaryota; kingdom Metazoa; phylum Arthropoda; class Insecta; order Coleoptera; family Curculionidae; genus Ceutorhynchus; species Ceutorhynchus assimilis. Next base: position 29,298,159 of record OU892277.1, on the reverse strand, counting down.
TTGAGATAAAAGTCTAGAAATGATTGGAGATAAGTTCTCAATGAATTGTAATTTTACATATTTTTTGTTAGGAACAGGAAGCTCACCCTCAACATCATTGACTGGTTGAAGACGGTTAAGTGTAACATTGCTAAACAGTAATTTATTAATCAAGTTCGGTGGGTATTGGTTATTAATAAGGATATCTTTGAGTAATCTCAGATTTTTTTCCAACAAAGTAGGATGTACAATCTTTTGGATTCTGTTCTTTAGAGCTAGTATTGCATTAATCTTCTGTTTGAAGGGATGGTAAGAAGAGAATGGTATGTATCTACCTGAACTAGATTTTTTTCTGTACCAATCCAAGATAACTCTATTTTCTCCCGTCCGAACCACCCTAGTGTCAAGAAAGGGCACAGACAACTCAGTTTCCTCTTCAACTGTAAATCTCAAATTCTCATTAAATGAATTGAAAAGGTCAAGGGTTTCACCTACCCTATCCGCAGGAACTGCTGTTAAAAGATCGTCAACATATTGATAGATAAAAGGGAATTGAAATTGTGAGTTATTAGTGACAAAGTAAAGTAATTTATTCATTACAATTTCTGCTAAGATAGGGGAAGTGGCACCGCCCATTGGTAGCCCCTTTACCTGCTTATAGAAGAGACCATTGAAACAAAAGAAAGTATTATTGTAAAGGTATTTAATGATACTAACAAAAACATTACAAGGGATCTTGGTATCGGGTTCCAATAATTCAAAATGCTCTTCAATAATTGACACAACCAAATCCAATGGAATATTAGTAAATAACGAAACCACGTCAAAAGACACAAGTACGAAACCCTCCGGCAGTTGAACATTATTAATTTTTTGAGAGAAGTCAAAAGTGTCAAAGATTTTGAATTTATTAAAATTTGAGAACGACCTATACAGGATTTCTGAAATAAACTTAGCTAAAGGTTGAGTTGAGCTTCCTATACATGATATAATAGGCCTTAATGGAATATCTGGTTTGTGAACTTTAGGTAAGCCGTAGAATTTCGGACAAGTACCATTGTACGTTGTGAGTGCCTTCGCCATTTCGCTAGGAATAAATTCGTTATTTTTTAAGGTTTTAATTAAGTTGTTACAACTGTTCTCTACAGAAGAGATGGGATCTTTTGCAACAAGTTTATAAGTTTCAGCATCGTTCAAAAGTTCTAAGGATTTCTCAAGATACGCATCTCTATCCATAGCTACGGTAACATTTCCCTTGTCTGATCTAGTAATGACCAAATTAGGGTTGTCTTTAAGGAACTTCCTTGTTACTAGTTCTAGATTGATTGATAGAGAAGGGAGCTGTGTACCTGCATGGACAAAGTTGGTAATTGCGTTGGTAATCTGAGAACGAAGTAGATCTTGGCTGTCCGGCCTTACGTACTGTATTGCAAATTCCACCTCGGAGATTAAAGTGAACATATCTATGTCGCTATTGGACATTGGTAAACTGAATTTAGGACCCAACGCCAAGAAACCCTGCACTTGCTCAGGTATATCAGAAGAGATGGGATCTTTTGCAACAAGTTTATAAGTTTCAGCATCGTTCAAAAGTTCTAAGGATTTCTCAAGATACGCATCTCTATCCATAGCTACGGTAACATTTCCCTTGTCTGATCTAGTAATGACCAAATTAGGGTTGTCTTTAAGGAACTTCCTTGTTACTAGTTCTAGATTGATTGATAGAGAAGGGAGCTGTGTACCTGCATGGACAAAGTTGGTAATTGCGTTGGTAATCTGAGAACGAAGTAGATCTTGGCTGTACGGCCTTACGTACTGTATTGCAAATTCCACCTCGGAGATTAAAGTGAACATATCTATGTCGCTATTGGACATTGGTAAACTGAATTTAGGACCCAACGCCAAGAAACCCTGCACTTGCTCAGGTATATCAGTACTTGATACATTTTTAAACCAAGATTGGTTGTCAGTAGTGAAGAGATTCTTTCTTTTGTCTAACAAAGCCCTAATTTTTCCAATATTACTATTTTTAACACTATTGAAATATCTGTTGTAATTTCGATCTTGAAAAAACATAAAATCGTTAAACATATAGCCAGGAATAGCATTTTGGACAATAGTATATAAATTATTTAATTGGGTTTCCAATTTTTTGATATAATTATTCGTGTCACGAATAGCAGAATCGTGATTCACAATCCTTATTTGGATCAAAATGTGCCAAAAGTGGAGCCCAAAATTAATTTCAATTTTCAAAGATCAAAAGCTTCTTGATGTTTAATTTCCCACTTAAAAGTATTACTTTTCTTTGTAAACTATGCAATGATTTTACTATCTGAGAAAAATTTGGAATAAATTTCCTATAAAAGTTTAACATTCCCAGGAAACTTTGAAGTTTCTTCACTGTTTTTGGCATGGGAAGTTTTTCTACAGCGTAAATTTTATCTAGATCCGGTAAAATTCCATCTTTAGACACAATATGGCCTAAGATTTTTATTCTTTCCATAGCAAAGTGGCATTTACTAAGTTTTAAAGTTAAACCTGCTTTTCTAAGCCTATCAAAAACGCGTTTTAATCGAATTAAATGTTCTTCAAACGTGTTTGAAAAAATAATTATGTCATCTACATAAATTAGTACTTCATTCCATTTTAACCCTTCAAAAACTTTATCAGCCAGCTTTTGAAACCTTGAAGGCCCATTACAAAGTCCAAAGGGCATTACTTGAAATTAATGAAGACTATCTTGTGTAATAAAAGCTGTTTTCTCTTTTGATGATTCATCTAAATTTATTGGCCAAAACCCGCTAAACATATCTAAAACCGTAAAGTATTTTGCTCCATTTAAATAAAACAATATTTCTTCGATCAGTGGTAATGGATAAACTTGCTTTTTAGTTATATTTTTTAATTTTCTATAGTCAACGCAAAATCTATGAGAACCATCCGGTTTTTTAACTAAAACAACCGGACTAGACCAAGAACTATTACCAGGTCCTACAATACTATTTTCTAGCATTTCTGTTACTTGATCATTAATTGCAAATCTTTCTTTCTGAGATACCCGATATCGTTTAGATTTTATTGGATCTGCATCTCCCGTATCTATAACATGTTGCATTAAATTTGTGTACCCAACTTCTTTGGAACATGAAGCCAACAGATCTTTACTTTTATTCAAAAAATATTCCAGGTTTCGTTTATTATCAGCGGTCAAACAAGTATTTATGTTATACTTTATTCTACTATCTTTTAATATTTCATTCGTAAACAATATCTCATCAGCATGAAAATGACAAATGCTTATAAACTTTCCTAGTGCAGTATCTGCAAAAAGGTTTGAAACAGTGTGCTTTGTTGATTTTATTGTAACAAAGAGTTTATTATAACGTTTAAAGGGTGGCGATAAAATAATCAATCCATTCTTCACTATGAATAAATCATTGTATTCAAAAAAATTATGAGTGAGTGCATTTTCCAAGGAGTCTGAAAAATTCTGAATTTGCACTTCTAAATTCATCATAATTTCATTAAATTTAATTATAGTATCTGTTAAAATGTATACTTTATAATATGTATTGTCAACAGCAATATCACGCAAAGTCGAATAATTTTCAAAATATGTATATTTGAAAGGAATTGTTACTTCTATTTTAGGAAGAGTAATATTAATTTCTTCCCGAAAAATCTATTAGTGCTCCATATTGATTTAAAAATTTCACTCCTAAAAGAAGTGGCTGTGGGAGCGAATGAATTATTAAAATTTCGATAGAGACCTTTCTATTACCAAGAAAAATTTCTATTATTGCAGAACCTAAAACATTGTATTTATCTGCAGGTTACAAGCATCTAGCTCCTAATTTAAAAGATTGGTAATTTGGAAAGTACCTACTCTGCGGAAGCTATATTTTGAAATGCTCCAGTATTGATTATAATACTTATATTTTTTGAACTGTATATTCCTTCAATCAATAAAATTTTTTGACAGGAGAGATTATATATTAGATCGTCTTGTTGCAAGGGTTCGGTAACAAAGGGTATAGGGGTGTCGATGGAAAAAATTGTTAACGGCACCCCGCTACATCGTTTGAGTTATTTTCTGACATTTTATTACAATTAGCATCGTGCTGAGACTGACAATGGCATGGGCGACAATTTTTAGAATTAGAATAATTTTTTTCAGGATTTTCGACATCCATTAAAGCTAGAAAGTTGCTTGCTCTGGGTGTTTGAGAGTTACTAGGAGTGCGATTATTGTTGTACCTAGGTAATCTACAAGTAACTTGCATGTGACCTATTTTCCTATAATTATAACAAATTGGCCTACCATTACGAGTACGGCTTTTAAAATTCTTGAAATTATTATTAAATTTCTTCCTAGGGTAGGAATTAGTTCTTTTTACAAATTGAGTAGGATTTGAGCCATTAGAAATTTGTGGAAATTGTTTAGGTCCTGGAAAATTCGGTTTATTATTTTGTTTATAGACAACTTGTTGATTTCGTTGTGTGAAATTTTGCGAATAATTATTTTTTAGGTTGCCTTTCAAAGGGCTACTTGAGCTTCCTTGTTCGGCAAGAGTAAAGACTTCAGGAAAATATTTGGTTTACGAGGTTATTTTTTCAATTCCACTTAGCCTGTTTTGTAATTTTGCTAAATTTGAAGGAGGATTTTCTTGTAATAAATAATAATTTGTCAGTAAAGAATGTAACCCATTTTCAAAATTTTCTAAAATCCTGTCAAAAGTCATATTCGGATCATACTCATTACAGAGGTTAAGAATTCTATATTAATCCGCGTGTGGCTAAATTCAGCTGGTGTAGGCACCGTGGTGGAATGGTAGAAAGAGCAGTGTTCTTAAATTAAACAGGATTTGACAAGCTGTGGTTTGGCATTGGTATTGGTGAATCGCAATCACCGCAATTGTGGCGATGCAACATTTTGGTGAATTTAGCAACACGCGGAATATGATTTTATATCTTCGTTGTGACGTGCTTTCGGTTTTTAATTGACTTGAATTAGTTGCGGTTAATTGTCTAATCGGTAATCTCGGGCGCCACCCTCAGTATTAAAGTTGCTGAGGGTCCACTTGCTCCAGGTAGCTTATTACAGTGGAGAAAATAACCCAGAGGTCAAACAAGAAGCTTTTAGAAAGTGATCTGAAAATAGTGCTAAAAAGGGAACGGGATAAAAGGTCATTGAATAAAACAGACAAGTTTTTAGTGCAACTTAAATTCCTATGTATTAACAACAGAGTACCCTCAAAACCCTTATTTCCTATATAAACCCAAAAAGGTATTGAATAAATTGTAGCGAGAAAGAGAGAGAGAGGTGAGAGACGTGAGAGTGTGTGCCAGTATTTGAGTGAAAATGACGAATTAACGGTAGCGGTCAAGCTAGGACGGTAACGGTATAAATTAAAAATCGGCCTTACACACCAGCCCCCGTAAATAGCATTTGTTTCGGCCTGCAGAAAACCTAATGCGGTTAGGAGGGATGGAAAAAGGAAAGTTGCATGGAAGACAGCCAAAAACAACCCGAGGTAAAATGTAGGTAGGATGGAAAAAGGAGAGTTGCATGGAAGACAGCCAAAAACAACCCGAGGTAAAATTTAGGTAGGATGGAAGAGGAAGACGGCCTGGAAGACAGCCAAGACCGCCCGAGGAATGGTGTTAAAAACCCTGCAGGTATAACTATCCGTATCTACGGTATTGAACGCGATGCAGCGGGGACTGCTATGGCGGCGGTACTGATGGTGTGACTCGGAATCAGCCAGAGCCCCACCATCCTTACCTTGGTACGCGCGGTCGGTGTGGAGACGAACGGATGTCTCCTCGAATCGACGGTCTGCCGCCGTATTTATGGTCGCGGTCGATGCCCCACTCGGGCGATTGAGAAGAGGGAATCGGATCGGCGCGCGATGTTGCCGCCGCTTCTTTTATTTCCCGAGAAAAATATAGTAACTCTGTTACACACCCCCCTCTCTTTAAAGAAAAAAATTTATAGAATGTTTTTCTCAAACCCTAGAAAAAATAAAAATTATAAAGTTTATAAAATATTTTTCACAAACCCTAAATGAAGCCGAGAAAAAAAAAAAAAAAAAAAAAATACAAAGTTTATCCATATATACCTATAAAATCAAAAAAAAATTAGGAAAATAAATCCATATTCCATGTCGTGGCTTCCGGGTATGCTGGATTTAAGCATCGGTCTGATGTCTACTCACGCCTGCCGTAAGGGCAGCCGCAGTGACGACAAGGTGTATAACGCAGCGTATGACTGCAACATAGGGTCCCCCTGGAAATTCTGCTTCGCTCGGAGTTTGCGGAAGCAGATGTCGTAGCACGTTTGGTTTCCCTTTTCCTACTGGTGTTGCGAGTTTTGGTTACCGGGGACTTATCATCCCGCCAGTCGCACTCGCGAGAGAGTGGGCCTACTTTGTCACATTGAGAGCAAAACTTCACGGGTTTGCTCTTGCAAGCGTTTCTTCGGTGACCCGGGTAACCACATCGCCAGCAGAGACCCATATGAACAGGTAAGAATAAGGGGTCGTTACGGTGGGTGGAGCCGGTGGTTGCGGGTTTGGGTGGCTGGGAAGAAGTTCCCCGATACATGATTTCTTGGGTGCTTGAGGATCGTTTCCGTGTCTGGATGCTCTCGGGATCGTTGTTGGTTTCTCGGTTCTGGGAGTCTTGGCTAGTCGGTCGGGGACTACCGGAATTCTCTGCTTCTGCCAGGATAGCTTCCAGCTCTTCCATAGCGGTTACTATATCTAGTACTGGACTCTCCATTTCTGACAACAAAGAAAAAACTCGGTTTAGTAAGTATTATGACAACGGTTCGATGTAAAAACTAATGCTCAGCAAGCATAGCCGTAACTATAATTTATTTACATAAAAAAAACTAAAGAAAAATAAATTAAATGCTGTACACCAAAACTAAATTATCACCCAATTATCACAGAGAAATTACAAATCACAACCAAAAAAAAAAATTCTAGATAAGATAGTCGATATTCGGACGGCGAACGGTGGTGATTTCTCCGCTAATCTGGACGGACCGAGGGAATAGTGGCATATATATATCTAACCCCCTCGGTGATAAACCTCTTCCGGAATCGCTTGTTGGCGGGGAGATTATCTGGTCGGTACCGCTGGAGAGCTGATACCAGGTCTGGTGGCCATTCCCTCGAGTCCGGAAATTGGACCAGACCGGCGACGATTTCGGCCTCTCCCATATACTGAGGGGATTTCTGCTGCTCGGTAGGACCAAAGCAGGCAGTCCCATGGGTATTATTCGGGACGGCTCGACGGTGGTAGCTTCCGTCGGAAAATTCCACCACTCATCCAGGGACGCGGTGTTGAGCAGTAGTCCAGTGACTGCTTCGCCGGAGTCAGTCGTCTGAGTGTTTAGGAGTTCATTTAGAACCCCCAGGACATCGAATTCCTCCTCAATGGTCGCCGTTGGTTCATTGCGGGACTTTTCCTCAGTGATGGAGGGCGGCAGTATCGAGGAGGGTTGAGGAATGGGGTACAAAGTAGTTTGGGTTGCGGTACTGGTGGCGTTGGTATCGGTAGCATGTTTGGGGAGTGATGGTTTCCGGATGTTTTTTAAGGGGGTAGGACGGCAGGGTCGGCGTGATGTAATTTCAACGGAATCTGGAGAAGCGGTTATGGAGCTACAGGGAGGCGGATCGATAAGATGGTTTTTCTTTGGAGGGCCAGCGAACCGATTTTTGAATTCTTGCGCCACCTTCTTCAGGTCTCTCAACCGTTGTGTTGCCTTTCGGTGTATTTTAAGTGCGTCGGCCCGTGGCACTAAGAGGTCGGCGGGCGGTTTCGTGCCACGCGGCGGCACTTCGGATTCGAGGTTCTTTGGCATTGTTTTGAAAAAAAAAGGCATATGTTAATCGCGCGGCGCGGGTTTGAGATCCTTTAGATGAATATGTCGGAGTGTTTTACCGGTGGCGGTTTTTAAATCGTATACGACCGGGGACACAACTTTTATTATTGTGTAAGGACCGGAATATTTAGGAGCCAATTTTGCAGCGAAACCTTTGGCTGCGTTGGATAGCGGATTTTCACGTTTCAACACCCGATCGCCCACGTGACATTTCCATTCTCGGCGGCGTAAATTATAGTGGTGACTCTGAACCGTAAATGCTCGGCCCAGATTTAGTCGGACTAGGTCATAAACCTCTTTGAGTCTCTGAAGTCGGTCGGTGTGTTCGGTGAACTCGGGATCTTCTTCTTCAATATCCTCAGCTGTAGGTCTCAACAATTGGCGATATAAAGCTTTAGGCGGGTCCAACTCTCGTCCGAAATTCAGGAAGGCGGGTGAAAAACCAGTAGAATCATGGCGAGAGCTGTTTATGGCAAATATTAAATCCGGTAAATGTACATCCCATTTTCGGTGATCGGCTTCGCAAAATTGAGCGACCATAGTTTTGACGGTTTTGTTAGTTCGTTCCACGGGGTTAGCTTGCGGGGTATACGGAGGGGTTAACCGGTGGTTTATTCCCATATCTTTCAATAACTCCCTAAAAAAATATGTCCGGTGAACTGTGTTCCGTTATCGGAAATTATAATGCGAATTTGGTGATGATATCTTCATATAGTGCCTGAGTAACGGCTCTTGCGGTCGCCTTCCGGATGGCTCGGCACTGTGTCCATTTGTTAAATCGATCTTGGAACACCACAATGTACGAATTTCCTTTCGAGGAACGTGGTAGCGGTCCAACCAAATCGGTACTTACTGTTTCCCATGGCTGGTTGTTTTTGGAAGGATGCATTTTCCCCGGTATGGCTTGTTGTGACGATTTGAATCGCTGGCATGATGAACAGCGTCGAACATATCGGGTAATATCCCTGAACATACCGGGCCAGTAATATTTGCGAGCTATCCGGGTAATCGTTTTTGCAATACCTAGATGTCCTGCGGTAGGCAAATCGTGATTTTCTGCCAGTACAGTGTTACGTGCCGATTGTGGCACACACAATTTCCATGGGTCGGTCAAGTTATCTTCGGTAGGGTCGGACATATCCCAGAAATGACGGTATAAACGTCCATCTTTGATACAGTAGTCGGGCAGAGCAATAGGACTGTTCTCCACGGCCGATTTCTTTGATTGATACCAAGAGCATGGTATGAACTCTCAGAGTTTCAATCGGCGTAGGAATGTTTTGTTCGGTTTCGGTATCTACGGGATCTCTCGACAGGGCGTCAGCCACTCGGTTTAGAACTCCCTTTCGGTATTTGATCTCGAAATCGAATTGTTGGAGGTACATACTCCATCTGGCTAATCTTCCGGACGGGCTCTTGATCGAGTGAAACCATTGTAGTGATTGGTGATCAGTAACTACGGTGAAACGGTATCCTTCTAAGTATGGTCTAAGTTTTTCTATGCCCCAGACAATAGCTAGAAATTCTTTTTCTGTGACCGAGAATTTCGTTTCGTTGCCTTTGAGACTCCAACTTGCATATGCAATTATCTGATCCCCCACTGGACCGTGTTGAATCAAGGCTGCACCTAACCCATTATCAGAGGCGTCTGTTTGCAGTATAAACGGTCTGGTGAAATCTGGACATGCCAGAACTGGGGCTTCGGTCAAGCAAGTTTTCAACTGTTGGAAGGCAGTTTGGTGTTCCTCAGTCCACATCCATCGTACTCCCTTTTTTAGAAGGCGGTTTAGTGGCGCAGCTATCTTTGAAAAATACTGAACGAACCGGCGGTACCAAGAGGCAACACCCAAAAAGCGTCTTAGGCTTCGTAAATTGATGGGCGGTGGAAGTTGATGGATAGCTGCAACTTTTTCGGGATCGGTACGGATGCCCTCGGAAGTGACCAAGTGCCCTAGATATCGGAGGGATTTTCGGCCGAACTGACATTTCTCAGGGTTCAGTCTTAGATTTGCCCCTCGGAGACGGTTGAACACTTCTTGTAAATTGCTCAGATGCTCTTCAAAAGTTTCTCCTAATACAATGATATCGTCGAGATAAGCGAAGCAATACGGATCCAACTCCGTGCCTATGATGTTATCCATCAAGCGTTGGAAGGTGGCTGGCGCGGAATGAAGGCCAAACGGCATAACTCGGAATTGGAATAGCCCTAGACCAGGCACAGTGAATGCGGTTATCGGTTTGCTCTGTTCGGCCAACGGAACCTGCCAGTAACCCTGTTTAAGATCTATGCTGGAAATATATCGTGCCCGTCGGAGCTTGTCCAAAATGGCATTGATAAATGGCAATGGGTACGCATCCTTTTTGGAAATTGCATTAATTTTTTGAAAATCAATGCAGAACCGGTATTTGCCATCTTTTTTCCGGACAATGACCACCGGTGAGCTCCACGGACTGTTGGATGGCTCGATTATTCCATCATCCAGCATCTTTTTAACTTCTTCATCAATTATTGCTTGCATCTTCGGATTTTGTGGACGGTATCGCTGTTTAATAGGTTCGGAGTTTAACAGATGAATCGGGTGTTCAATTAACGGTGTAGTGCCGCGGATTTTTTCAAATTTCGGTATCTCGAGGCTCAAAAACTCATGAAGGAGCCGATTCTCTTGTTCAGTTAACTCTAGTTTCGGCAATGGCTCTATCTGGCCAATCGGGCTACACATGTTTGGATTGTCTAACAGCTGGTTATCCAAATAAACTAAGTTTGAGTGAAGATCAAGACGGAATGCGTGATGTCCCAGAATGTCCATTCCCAAGACAACCTCTGAGGTTAGGTGTGGGAAATAACTGATGTTCTCGGCCAGTGTAATATTACCGACATGCAATGAAATACGGTATGCTTCAGTAATTTCTATTACACCACCATTAGCCACCTTTGCGCTTCGGACGCGCGGTGTCACTTTCGGAGCTCTTCTCTGTTTGCATAGAACGGCGGCCTGATCCCCTAGATAGGAATTAGCAGCACCGCTATCCACAAGCGCTGAGAACGGTGTTTCGTAGATGTATACTAGAATATGCGGTCGGATGTCGGAAATAACACGATTCGGATGGGAGGTTAAACGTCGGCGGGACTGAACTGACCTCGTTGCAGGACAGCGCCGGTCTAGTTTTCCGAACGGGAACAGGTGCAATCTCGGGTCATGATGCCTTCTTTTCGGCATCGGGAACAGAACAGCTTTGGTGTCCTACGACATTCAGTACGGAAATGACCTGTCTCCCCACATCTCCAACATAGTTTCGTTCCTTGAGACGGTCTTTGGGGAGGTGTGGGGCGGTAGTTCGTTCGGTCGTTCCAATTGTCGCTGGACTGGCCTATTAGTACCTTCGGAACATATAGGCCGTTGTCTCGGTTGGTAGGTCGACGGTTTATAATAATTTCGGGATGTAGACGGACTGGTTTGCAACTCGGACAATAACAGTTCTACCTCTCGAATTAACCTCGACAGTGTCACTACATCGGTAGGCTCATTTTTGCGGATATATTGGCGGTATTCGGGTAAGAGGTTCCTGTACAACCATTGAAGTTCTTGTTCAGGCCTTATACTGCCATGCCTTCGAATTAGCGTTTGCATATCGGTGATATAATGGTGTGACGCTTCATTTGATTTCTGGAGTCGGCGGCTAATTTCGATTTCCATATCGGCGGCATTATTAATCGGAAAATAAAAGCTGCGGAAGTCGTTCAGAAACTCAAGCCAGGTTGACCAGTGAGATCGGTTATTTCGGTACCACAGGGATGCATCACCCTATAAAATTTCAGGCATGTGCGGTAACAATCGGTCTATTGCAATCCCCTGGGATGTACAAATTTCCTGGAGTCGTTCTATAAACGTCACGGGATCTGTTTCGCCATTAAAAGTAACGTTCCATTTGTGTATTTTCAGCGGTGATAGAGGCGGAGGCATTGAAGGTCCACAGGAGGGAATCGGAGCGGTAATAGGAGTTTGTAAAGTAATTGTCGGAATCGGTGTCGTGGTTGTTTGTCCCGGTTTTGGAAAGTTAAAGCTTTGAGACATACGTTCCGGAGTAGCCTGTCCTGATTTGATATATGTCGCTAATCGTTTTTTCAACACGTCCACGGTTCCGGAAATGTCTAGGCCGAATGTTGTCAACTCAACTATTAGGTCCTCTTTTTTCAAAAGATACACCCAACTCACTCGCACATCGTTTGGGATACGATGGCGATTGTTGACGTGGGAATCGGGCCAGTTGAAGTACGGGTGGAAATATTTGCTGTACTCGTTGTAACGGTCGTCGTATTAGTAGCAGCGGTACAAGTAGTGACTCCTGTCATTTCAGAACGGAACTTTCTAACGGTATCCTGTAGCTCACTGCGGTCCCCTTTCCTCTGTATACTATAATATCTTTCTCTTTCACCTTTTTTTTTTTCTGTTTCTCGCCTTAGATTTTGGTATCACTCAAGCAATAAAACAAAAACAAAAACAGAAACAAAATATTTATAATTTAAAGGTAAACTTACGGTTATTCTGTTGTCCTCCTTGAAGACTCGGTCTCGGTAGTGGATTCGAAATCGGTTGATATGGGCTAGTATCGGTACAAAACGGTATCGGTCTACAATTTATTTGGTGGCCCTTGATGAACTGTCCCTCTACGGTTTGAAAATCGGGCTTTATACTTTTTAATTGTGGTAGGGATTGTGCTACTGTGCACACTCTCGTCTCTCTCTTCGGAAGGGGTCTTTGGGTACTCTGGGGTCGGTAATCAACCAAGTTATTCCATTTGGTGACATGAAAATGGATTTAGGCAGCGTCGGCTCACTCTATGAAATCAGCTACCTCGAATTACGAGAAAAAATTAGCGGTAGCTCAAATTTTGGTCCGTGCATGCGTTTAACAATACTTCCCAAAAACGGATGCCCCCGGTCCAATGCGGTACGGTTTACAGGAACTCTTTTCCACGGTCGGACCGCATTGGTTGAGACCCTCCACTCATGGGCGAATGATAAGACATGCACCGAACGGTCCAATAGGAGCGGTTCATTCGTTCCGGCGCTATGCGGTCTGGCAATCACATAGAAAACGGTACGGTAACGGTCAGACCTACGGGCGTCGCCAAAACAAACGGCCTCTCGGTGAAAGCGGGGAACTATGATGACGTAAACACCTCGGTTATATGCTGACTTCATTCTAAACAAGCGTAGAACGGTCTAAGCGGTCAAAACGACCAAAGCGGTCAAAGCGGTCAAAGCTTTTAAAGGGGTCCCTGCTCGGGCGCCATTTTTGTGACGTGCTTTCGGTTTTTAATTGACTTGAATTAGTTACGGTTAATTGTCTAATCGGTAATCTCGGGCGCCACCCTCAGTATTACAGTGGCTGAGGGTCCACTTGCTCCAGGTAGCTTATTACAGTGGAGAAAATAACCCAGAGGTCAAACAAGAAGCTTTTAGAAAATGATCTGAAAATAGTGCTAAAAAGAGAACGGGATAAAAGGTCATTGAATAAAACAGACAAGTTTTTAGTGAAACTTAAATTCCTATGTATTAACAACAGAGTACCCTCAAAACCCTTATTTCCTATATAAACCCAAAAAGGTATTGAATAAATTGTAGCGAGAAAGAAAGAGAGAGGTGAGAGACGTGAGAGTGTGTGCCAGTATTTGAGTGAAAATGACGAATTAACGGTAGCGGTTAAGCTAGGACGGTAACGGTATAAATTAAAAATCGGCCTTACAAACCAGCCCCCGTAAATAGCATTTGTTTCGGCCTGCAGAAAACCTAATGCGGTTAGGAGGGATGGAAAAAGGAAAGTTGCATGGAAGACAGCCAAAAACAACCCGAGGTAAAATGTAGGTAGGATGGAAAAAGGAGAGTGGCATGGAAGACAGCCAAAAACAACCCGAGGTAAAATTTAGGTAGGATGGAAGAGGAAGACGGCCTGGAAGACAGCCAAGACCGCCCGAGGAATGGTGTTAAAAACCATTAAGAACCCTACAGGTATAACTATCCGTATCTACGGTATTGAACGCGATGCAGCGGGGACTGCTATGGCGGCGGTACTGATGGTGTGACTCGGAATCAGCCAGAGCCCCACCATCCTAACCTTGGTACGCGCGGTCGGTGTGGAGACGAACGGATGTCTCCTCGAATCGACGGTCTGCCGCCGTATTTATGGTCGCGGTCGATGCCCCACTCGGGCGATTGAGAAGAGGGAATCGGATCGGCGCGCGATGTTGCCGCCGCTTCTTTTATTTCCCGAGAAAAATATAGTAACTCTGTTAAATCGTTTTCTTTCTGTTTTGCAGATATCAGGCGAAGCTCAAGTTCTCGTTTTGCTGAGATCACTCCAAATTCTTAACAAAAATCTTTTTTAATTTCTGGCCATTTTTTATTTGCCTTTGCATTATTTGCTTTATATCGGCTGTACCACGTATTAGCCGCATCTAATAAAAAACTACCAAAATATAATAACTCATATTTATCGCCCCAAGAATTATTGATCGCGCATCTTTCAAAATTTTTAATAAAATCGCGTGAATTATTTTCTGTAGGATCAAATAAATCTAGTGATATAAATTTTGGCAAAGCTGGTTCGCAAGAATAATTTCTAACTGACGAAATAGTTATGTCAGCCATAACAACTGATAAATTTAAATTTGTAATAGAGATATCTCTAATTTCTAAAGTTCTTGTATTTGGAGTTAAAGTAGACGTGTCCGTTAATTCTATTTGATCAGAAAGTAAATCAGGTGGAGTTCTTACTTGAAGTTTAGATAATTCGGCAGAAAGTTCCCTATCAGTTTCACCTGTAAGTTAATTCCTGTACTCCTAAACTTTGGAATAAATGTATTTTCCAAAGTATCTCCAGAAGGACTATTGCTGCTGCTACTACTAGTAGAAATAATATTCTAAGACCTACTAGCAACAGTTCCTTCTCGTGGTAAATTCAATGTAAGTGTGGGAAGTTTTGGTCCTTGTTTCGCTGTGCTCCGTAAAACTATTTTATTTTTATCTGGTTCTTTTTCACCAGAAGACATGAAAATTTAAAATATAAAAAAAAAAAATGACAAAATAACAATAAAAAAAAAATTATGCAAGAAATAAATTTTGAAAAATTGGAAAGCAAGGTGCGCCTCCACCAATTGTCGGGTCGGACTTTTGTTAGAAATCCGATCCTAAAGTGAAAATATACTCTTATAATTTCTTACCAAGATCTTCTTTGTTTTCTCTATTCAAAACTTCTGATAGGTAACCATTAATTCAAAAGAAACTAGATAATCAGTTTAAGAGTTTAAATAAAGTTCTTACTTGCTAAAATAATAGGATTAAATATAAGACAAAAATATATAACTTCTAAATCTTACAATTTGAGAAAGAAATAATAAATAAAATACCACTTACGGTGTTAGCGGAAAGTAGATCTTTTCTGGGATAAAGTTGTAGGCTTTCATCTCTAGTTCAAATGGTTTTAACTGAGCTATTAATTTCAGAATGCAAACTAGCAGAGTAACTTTCTGCACTTGAAGAGCTAAGTAAGAGCTGCCCACTTTACGCCAACATGCATTTTTAGTACAAAATTTCCGTCAGGAAAATTACCCTCACTATCCTACCATCAGTGTCGTGCCATGATTTGTTACTATTTGTACAAAATTGATAAATAACATGTTTAATCCCTAAAACACAAGTTAGAAAGAGACCATCATAAAATTAGGGCTGACTTAGCACATTTCCAGTTAAGCCCAGTACTCATAACTGCGAAATTCGGTCTTTTTGACATTGCTTCGACAATTTGACGTTTGAAGCCTCTCCCAAACCAACGCGGAAAATTTGCAACACCTACGAATATACGCTATACTATATGACCTTTCTCATGACGACTATAAAAATGTGCGCAAAAAATATAAGGTTTGGACTAAACTAGAAGAAGAATTAGCTATGGAAATTAAACTCTCTTCTTCCACTGCAAGGAACAATATTGCTTCTTCTTCATCCGATGAAGTATAAATTTTTTTAGGCAAGGAAACAATTTGTATTTCTTTTTGAGCACTAGCACTAGCATTTAGCAAGCAAATTGGATACTGAATATATGCACGTTTAAATCCATTTGATTCTTGATTCATGGCCTTTTCATTAAATATTAATAGGCTAAAATATTTTATACCCCGCTTTTTTTTGTCACCTACTACAAATCTTAGAATCTGTGGTTTTTCCACTTTAAATCCGCTATAATTTCTGATTTGTGCAACAATAAAAAATTAATTCATGATTTGTAATAATAATTAGTCGTAGGTGCATTTACTTAAATTTTTAAATATTCCAAATGACAAAAAACCTGACTTGAGCAATTCTCTAAAAAAAAAATATATATTCAATTTGCTTCTAGCAATTCGAGACGTTAATAAACATCTAGTAACCATAATATTTACAAAGGTGAGTTTACACATGCATGGATTTAGTGGCGCCAGTGGTCGCGCCAGTTCTTTTTGCACGCCAGTAAAGGTTTACACTTTGTGTGAAAAACAGAAATAAGTGGCACGCCAGTTTCACTTTTAAAGTGCTTTTCTCAGTGTGCACTATGTCGAGTGAACTTTCCGAAGCCTGTAAAATAGTCGCAAAACTTTTAGTAAAAAAAAAAGATAAAAGAAATACAGAAAAAGAAACGCAACCAACGAAATGGCCGTTTCTGGGTTGAACCATGGATTGGTCGTCGACCCACTTTCGCTGCTTCTGCAAAACTTCTAGGAAAACTCGCAGCAACCGAAATGAAAATCAAACGAAAAACTGGCGAGCGGACGCCGACGTGCAAGCACTTGTTTACACTTGCAAGTTTTGATTTTCTGTACGAATTTGTCACCACTGGCGCCAGTGATTTCAGAAGGATGCAGACTTTTTTGGACTATGCATGCAAATATAAAATGTGTATGCAAGTCCATGTTTACACTTGCTAATAAAATTTACTGGCGCGCCAGTTTTTATTGGCGCCACTAAATCCATGCATGTGTAAACGCACATTATTTTTCCCAAAGCCACTCTTATTCACCGGTAATATGGCTTGAGCTCAAAATAAAAAGGTAAAAATTGTACTAGAACCGCGGTTTTATTGACCCATTAGAATAAATCAGATAAATGAATAGAGCATAAATATGTCTCTCTCTCAAAAAAAATGTCTTTGGGGGACATTTATGTATTTCAACGAGCTCTATTTCGGCTCTTGCTTTGCTCCCAGGGGATAATAATAATAATAATGCTTTATTGTCAGGAAAAAAATTTAACAAAATTTGTTGACAAAGCCTTAAAAATAATATACATCTATCTGTATACAAAGTCAAAACAAAACAAACAAAATACATAAGTAATGTTCGTTTCACCAGGGTTCATACTTGACCTTGAAACTTGACAAAAAAGGGTCGTCGTAGATTAATTCATATGACACATTCAATTTTTTTGACAAATTAAAATCAATGATGTCTGGTTTAAAAACCGACGAACGTTTTTGACGTCATTGATTTGTTTCAGTCAATTTTTATTTGTTAAACAAGGAAGACAAATGCTGGTGGCAAGTACAAACCCTGGTGAAACAAACTTTAGGTACATCGAGTTCGAGGTATAAAATAAACTAAATTAGTCTAATAAATTATTAACAAAACAAATTACCTATAAACAATGCTCCAGTGTGTGGAATGCTCAAAATTATGTGTTCGCAAAAAAGTCATTTACCTTATAAAAGGCTCTTTCCAACAAATATGATTTGAGAGCTATGCGGAATTTAGAAAGAAAAGATATGGACTTGATTTCTATTGGCAGATGGTTGTGCATTTTTTTTGCGTTGTACAGAATAGAGCTCTTAACTAATTCTGAGGATGGGTTTGGCAGGTAAAGATCATGCTCCGCGTTACTAAGTGGATAATGATGAAATGGCCTTTTTGAAATACTTGATAGGTGTTTGCGGATTTAACAGACAGACTCTAGTATGAATAAAGAAGGGAGTGTCAATATTTTATATTTGTTGAAAAAAACTTGGCAATGGGCTCTATTCTTTAGCCTAAGAGAATAACGAATAGCCCTTTTTGGCAATTTCAAGATACGCTCAAATTGAGTCGCACCGCATGTACCCCAGAATGGAAGGGCGTATCGAAGATGTGATTCGAAGAGGGCAAAGTAGACTGATCCAGAGGTTGAAAAGTTAAGTTCCTTGGAAACAGATCTTATTGCGAAACAAGCGAAGCTCAATTTTTTGGACAAAGCATCGATGTGCAAGCTCTATTTCAGGGACTTGTCTATAATAAGGCCCAAAAACTTCACAGAATCAACGACGTCAATAATAGTGGCGTTATTAAGTGCAATAGGTTGCAACGTACTTTTGTATGACAGAACTTTGATTTTCGCGGCGTTGAAACAGAGAAGGTTAGAGTCGCACCATGATTTAATGGTAAACAAATCATTGGACATGGTTCTATGAAGTGCCACAATATCCGGATTGCTCCAAGTGAAACTAGTATCATCAGCAAAGAGGTAGATTTTACCGCTGATGTCTAGACTAGCAATGTCGTTGATGAATAGCAAAAATAATATTGGACCCAACACGGAACCCTGCGGAACTCCACATTCAATTGGCCTGCATGAATACATTTACGTATCAACCCTCACAAGTTGTTTTCTGTTGTTAAGATACGACTTGAACCATTCCAGAGGAAAGCCTCGAATTCCGTAGTACTGCAATTTGTTGATTAGGATATGACTAACACAGTCAAATCCTTTAGAAAAATCACAGAAAATTGATGCTGTAGAGTGCAAATTGTTCAGGCTAGAGTAGACATTATTGAAGACAGAGTACATAGCATCAATAGTATATCTGTTGGCTAGAAATCCAAATTGGTGAGTAGTTAGTATCTTATGTTTATGCAGAAATGATAGGAGCCTTTTCTTAACCAATCTTTCAATGATTTTTGATAAAGTGGGAAGAAGTGCAATTGGACGATAGTTCGAAGCTAGATCTTTATCTCCACCCTTATGCGGAGGAATAATTATAGCCGTCTTAAGGCAATTTGGGAAAACACCCTGTTGGAATGATTTATTTATTAAAGTGGTGAGGAGATTCAATGTACATTCTGGTAAATTGAGAAACATTTTTAAAGTGAGCCCATCAGTCCCAGATGACAATTTGTTTTTGATGTCTTTAATTGTACTGCAAAGCTCTGATGTTTCCACGGGTGTTAGAAAAAAACTGTGTAAATTCATATTGGTATTCGAAAGATACGAAAGTGGATCGCAGGTTGGAACTACAGTAGTCATTAAATTTTTTGCGACATTAACGAAGTAATCGTTCAGGTTCTCAGGTGAGGTAGAGGTTATACTGGATGAAGAAGCCTTATTTCTCAAATCGTTGACAATAATAGACCACGTTTCCTTGGCAATATTTTCGGTTCGAGCGAACCGGTTGTCATAATAGAGGTTTTTGGCGGCTTTTATTGTTTTATGATAAGTTTAACATTTAACGTAATTTTTTTGGAAGAAGGGATTGTCCGAAATTTTTTTAAGGTGTGCCAACGAGCGCATGTTCTTTGCAGATACGCGCAAGCCTTTAGTAGTCCAAGGTTTATGTTGTTTTTTTTGATAGGCCTAAGAGGAAATGGCCAGTACCTCAGCTTGAAATTTTGTGGGCGTTTTACCGATTGCTCAGGAATGTTTTTTTTATTCCCAGACCGACTCCTCTCGTTGGCTTCGAACCATCTTTGTGACTGTGTACCACAATGATGCGTTGTCCGCTTGCGGAAGCTTTGCGTTCTTCCATGATTGGAGTTCTTCTACAACCAATTCATATGGAATGTCAAAGTCCAGTGATGTTAGCATATGATCTGTTGGTTTACTTTGGCACTCGAGTCGAGTGCCGACCGTGAAAAAAAAAGAATAAATGAATCAACAGTCATAATAACAGGTGGATTCCAGGATTCTGAACTTTGTTTAATCTGGAAAAATTAGATAGTATTCAAGAAGAAGCTAATACCAGATTATTACCTTATGTGCTAACAGAACTAAAATCAGTTAACACAATTCTGGTAAAATCTGTTGATATCGATGTCCTAATAACTACCTATTGCTTATTCATGTTTACTGCACAATACCAGCAATTCCCCAAAGTCTATTTATACAGTTAGGACATAGTAGAACTGCATATTTTTTTATCAATAGATGATATCTATATGTAGTAGGAAATTTGGAAAAGGAAATTTGTAAGGATTAAAATGTTGGAGTGATTGCGAATATCCAAACTGTCGTAACAGTTTGCGTATTTTTGCACTCCCGAACACGACGTGATTTCGCATGATGATTTGCAAGATTTTAAATTTAATGTGTATATTTTGGTGTTTTTTTTTTCATACATAGGGCTTATAAAAAAATACCCCATGCAGTTTTTTGCTAATTATTGGGGAATTTTACAGAACGAACCCTTGCTTTTTTGTTGTTATGACACGAGTCAAATTTCCAAGACCAAGTTAATGAAAATAATCAGTGAAAAGTGAATATTTATGCCATTATTATTTAAAACCAAAGTTATAGATTTTATTGATTTTAATTTGCTCAAATATATAATGAAAATGCACCCCAGGCAGTCGAAAGGGGTCATTTACATGAAATTAACGTACGGATTTCCTTAAGTTAAAGTTGGTTCAACTTTTCCGTGTGTTACGTTAATTTTCTTAATTTTTAGGTGGATGTAAACAACTACATATAAGTACATGATCTTCAACTTTTCTTTAATATTAATTTTCCGTAGGTACGTTAAGTGGATGTGAATGACACTAAAGACGCGCGCTGCGCTAAGTGTGGCGATGCTACCCGGAGTAGGTAGTGCACGGCCGATAAAACTCTCAACTTCAAGTGACGATATCTTGAAAACTATGCATCGCGTAGTATCGTGTTTTTTTTTCAAAAATTTCCATGATGTCTTAGCTTTGTTTCATTCGCTGATAGTATGGCAGAAATCCGTAAAACAAAAAAGTTTCTCGCTTACTGAAAAAAATACTGCATAAAAAGTGTATGTTGAAGTTTTACCTAGTTTTACGAATAAAGCGCGTTTTTCAGAAAAACAAAATTATCTTACTGATTTTCGTTAACATAATCTTTTTAGAATAAAAAAATAATAATGAAATTATCTCAATTGGTTTCGGAGATATCGCGAGGTATGTGTGAAAAAGTATGAAAACTGAATTTTGACAAATTCATGACATTTTTCGATATAAAAATTGTTGAACCTAGTAAAAAAAATTGTAATTAGCCAATAATGTAATTCTTGAACATTTTTCTGATCTAAGTATAAATAAAAATAAAAATAAAATTACAGAGATAGAAACACAACGACAATGTGCTGCAATTGGCAACACGGTCTAGGTTTTCGTGCTCAGGGGTCAAATGGAATCGCGCGACAGAAAGCCTGGATTCATCGGAGGGGCCCGATTTTTAACATGCAATTATCCTTCTAGTTCGTATATTATTCTATGGTATAACTGGTTCTAATATTAATTATCGATTGCGCTACTATCTTTCTACTTGTAAGTATCTATACCTTACTGATTTGAGTCTTTGATTTTGGGAAGCTTTTTCTTTTCAATCGTTTCGCATTAAGTCTTAATCGGGCTTAATTCCCTCGACGGTATTTAGCTTCTTTATTCATATTATTAATTAACTGCCTACCTAGTAATTAAAACAGTTACCTACCTAAGTGTACTACCTATTTAATCAAAATAGTTATTACCTAATAACAATAGCGTAAGACCCAATAAGTCTCAAATAAAACGTTTTTTATAAATATGTGAAGGATAAAAAATATTCAATAGTGAATGAACAACAACAATGTTTGCTGTTCTGCGGCCGGACCTGTCGCGTGGATTAAAATATTCCTTCATAGTCTCGCTCTACTTTAATAAAGAGATAGACTAAACATCGCGCTCCACCTTTTTGTTACCTCCCGCTTCCTACCGACCCGAAAAATAACCGTGGGCAGCGCTGTTGGATCAGCCTTAAGGTTGTCGCTCACTAGAGCGCAGCGCACGGCAGCGCGGCGTAGAGGACTTTTTAAATACATTGTTTTAAATGGGAGTACGCTCACTTGTCGGAAGAGCACCGATCGGCATACTCCCATTTAAAACAATGTATTATGAAAAGTCCTCTACGCCGCGCTTCTTCCGATCCTTGACGCAATGGCGAATGCGCTAACAAACTAAACGAAATAAATCAAGTAAGTACCTACCCCATAGGATCGAAGACTCAAGACTGATCACCAACAGAGTCGTTCGAATCGCCCGAGATAAGTTTTAAGCAGAGTCGCTCTACAAAAGAAACACAAACTTAAAAAAAAAAAAACAGCCGATACATAAAAATTTTAGCTCTTCTCGAAAATGTGTAATCAAATAGCGGACAAAAGCTAGGTCCTTTTCAAAATTAATATATATAACAAAAACTTCATCCGTCACTTTGACAATGTGCATGCACAGTTAAAAAAAAAATGAGAATCCACAAAATCAGGACTTTGATCGGGCATATCTTATTCATGGACTAAGCAACGCCATATTAACAAACCCGCACAAGAGACTACAGTACCTATCTAATTCAAGCGCAAATTGATGGCTTGTATTGAAGAAAACAAAAACATTCTCAGTAGGGATTCCAAAAGTGTGGTTACCTGAATATCAGAGGTTCATATATTCCTGAAAATTGGGATTATAATAAATTTGTACTTAGAGTGTGCAGTGAGGTAGGTGATTACAGTAGATATCTAATACTTTTGAATAAACGTTAAAATGTATTTATCATCTCATCTGAAAATTTAGCAGAAAACCACCTAAAGACCAACTGCAGGTAAGGTATGTTTGGTAACCTCCATCTTGAAGTATTCCACGTATATTGACAACTGTCAAAGAATAGAAAGTAATGTCCTATTTCATGCATGTTCTGATCAGCCTCTGCAACGCTCCTGATCCTGGCCTATGAGAGGACAGTTGACCACAACATACAACAAATATCAGTTTATGAATGAGACTTTGTCTATCAGAGGTAGGTTACTGTCAGAACTTTCACAATGATGATGGTCGACGCTAAATATCATGAAACCACATGAAAATCTTTCCCACTGGCCACATGATAGATAGTATTGTCCCCATATTTTGCTAGATAAAAGCTGCTTTGATCCGACCTAAAATTTCGCCCAGCATGTACGGAAAAATGAAGGAAATATTTCCTGTTTCAACAATTATTGCTGAGGCAATATTACGAGGATGAGTATGATTTTTTCACAATTTTATCAGAACTTGAAATTTTCCATAATATATGGGAAGGTTTTCGAAAAAAAATAATAATAGTACTACATAAGTACCTACTTATATTACAACCCGAGACAGGACATTATTTATCAGAGAAAAGTAAGTAGGTACATATATTATTTTATTTTAAAACTTGGTTTCTTGAAAAAATAAAATCAAATTTCGTGTCAACCTTTTTTTTAAATCTTTAAATTAAATTGAATGTCATGCCATCCATTTTGGGAATGAGTCGAGATGACATGAAGAGCAAATTACATGAAGCTGGATATTTCATGGATCAATCAAACCGCTCTGGAGCTTAGGTTCCATTACTTTTTAGGAAACATTCCGTCACAATTATTGCCAAGTACATTGATATTTTCGTTTTGTTGACAGCCAACTGAGATAAATATGAAAATGTTTGCCAACAAAAACCAGGGAGCCAGGGAAGAAATGACTATTGTTTTTCGTAGGTACCAGAAAATTTCGAATAAAGATGAAGTACGCAGTGAGAGAAACTCCTTTTTTAGTGTGATTGTGCGACATAAGCCCTTTCCACAGTTGGAGAAGATAAGTACCTAACCACTGCAGCGACCCGAAGCCTTCCTCCAGACTGCAATTCCAAGAAAAAGCCTACAGAGAATAAATCAATCAAGATTGGATCCGATAGAGAGGCCATTGCTGCATGTAAGTCTCATATGCACCAAAGTAACGCTGATATTATTGTAGAGTCAAAGGTGAATAACGACACAATGCTCAACTTTGACCCGATGACCCCACCTATAGTGCGAATATCGCGAAACTCCGATATAGCAAATGGACGCTATCTACTGGCTAGATTGAGAGACCCTTCCATCTTAAAAACTCTTAGGCTTTACCTAGCCTATCTCCACGACCAGCCCCCCAATGTGTGTTTTGAAGGTTACACCAACACCAGCATTAAATTAGCGTTAGCATCAGAGGGCCTACCGAGTGACGTGGATTCCTTACGCAAGCTGTATTATCGTTTCCACAGCGCCTATGGCATCGATTCGGCTGAAGTTGAAGCGGATCTTTCTGCCTTCAGATCGTTTTTCTCTTCGGAAAAAATCCAACAGCTTCAAAAAATTAGGGAGAGTCATTCTAAGTACTTTTCTGGTGGTTCTCCAAATAACAAAAATTTTTAGATACCTTGACGCGAATAGAGGAACAAGCACCCTCTGAAACAATTAACGATAGCAAGCTTAGTGTATTTCTCATCAATATTCAGTCCATTAGGCACAAAACCGATGAATTAAATTTATTATTAGAACACCTACATTTTCCAGAAATTATTGCCATAACAGAACATTGGCTCAATATTGACGAGCCTGTGTTTGTCAAAAACTACACTACAGTATCTAGGTATCCTAGAAGTATACTATCTCATGGAGGTACTGTAATAATGTCCACTAATAACAACTTTTCGGCGATAACCAAGTTCGACAATTTATAATCTGAAAAATTATTCGAATTTTCTATAGTCTACAACAATATCTACGACGTCTACATTGTTTGTATTTACAGAACACCTGACGCTGACTTGGTTACATTTTTTCAAAACTTACTAAGCTTGCTTGAGTCTTTCCCTCTTAAGAGTAAATTAATTTTATGTGGCGACTTTAACATAGATTTTTACAGTGTGTGTGCCGCTCAAGATTCTCTCCAGTCTATACTAGACTCTTTTGGTATGGTCATGCATGTTCAATCTCCAACCCGAATAACTAAAACCAGATCTAGCACTATCGACTACGTCGTGTCATCTTTTGATCCAAGCTTTGTTGACTGTACTGTCTTAAGTTCAGGGTTTTCAGATCATGAAGCAGTACTCACAAACTTTTCTCTAAAGAGCAATAGCAGGATTGCCCCACGTAAGTTTCGCCGAATTTATTCGGAAAAAAATTTCCTGAATTTCAAGCGCTCATGTCAAACAATTGACTGGGGTTGCCTCTCTGATGACATCAATAATGCATTTTCAACATTTTCAAATAAATTATCTGGTTTGGCTTTCAAAGCATTTCCCCTCAGGCTTATCAAAAATAACCAACATAAACCCTGGACTACTAAAGGCTTGCGGACATCGGCAAAGAACATGCGCTCATTGTCACACCTAAAAAAATTTTCAGACAGTCCTTCTTTCAAAATTACGTTAAACTCTATAGAAAAATTTATCATAAAACTATAAAAGCCGCCAAAGACACCTATTATAACAACCGGTTCGCTAGAACTGAAAATATTGCCAAAGAAACGTGGTCTATTGTCAACGACTTGAGAAATAAGGCTATCTCTTCCAGTATAACCTCTACTTCCCCTGAGAACCTGAATAACTACTTTGTAAATGTGGCAAAAAATTTAATGACCACTATAGCTCCTTCTCGCGATCCGCTTTCATATCTTTCCAGTACCAATATGAATTTACACAGTTTCTTCCTAACACCCGTAGAAACACTAGAGCTTTTCAGCACAATTAAAGACATAAAAAACAAAGTGTCATCTGGGACTGATGGACTAACTTTAAAAATGTTCTTCAATTTACCGGAGTGTACATTAAATCTCCTCACTGCTTTAATAAATAAATCTTTTCAACAAGGAGTGTTCCCAGATTGCCTCAAGACGGCTATAATTATTCCTCTGCACAAGGGAGGTGATAAGGACCAAGAGTCGAACTATCGTCCAATTGCACTTCTTCCTACTTTATCCAAAATCATTGAAAGATTGGTTAAGAAAAGGCTTCTATCATTTCTGCATAAATATAATATACTAACTATCCACCAATTTGGATTTTTAACCAACAAATGCACTATTGATGCTATGTTCTCTGTCTCCAATAATGTCTTCTCTAGCTTGAACAATTTGCACTCCACAGCATCAATTTTCTGTGATTTTTCTAAAGCATTCGACTGTGTAAGTCATAATATCCTAATTAACAAATTGCAGCATTATGGAATTCGAGGCTCTCCTCTGGAATGGTTCAAGTCGTATCTTAACAACAGAAAACAGCTTGTGAGGGTTGACACGACGATGTCTTCATGCAAGCCAATAGAATGTGGAGTTCCACAGGGTTCCGTGTTGGGTCCAATATTATTTTTGCTGTTTATCAACGATATTGCTAGTCTAGACATCAGCGGTAAAATCTGTCTTTTTGCTGATGATACTAGTTTCACTTGGAGCAACCCGGATATTGTAGCTCTTCATAGAACCATGTCCATCGACTTGTTGGCTATTAAAACATGGTGCGACTCTAACTTCCTCTGCTTCAACGCTGCGAAAACAAAAGTTCTATCATATAGAAGTACGATGCAACCTATTGTACTTAATAACACTACTACTATTGACGTCGTTGATTCCGTAAAGTTTTTGGGCCTTATTATAGACAAATCCCTAAAATGGAATTCGCACATCGATTCTTTATCAAAAAAATTAAGTTCCGCTTGCTTTGCGATAAGATCAGTTTCCAAGGAACTCAACTTGTCAACTTCTAGAACAGTCTACTTTGCCCTTTTCGAATCACATCTTCGATACGCCCTTCCATTCTGGGGCTCGTGCTGTGCGACTCAATTTGACCGTATTTTTAAATTACAAAAGAGAGCTATTAGATATTCCCTAAAATTAAAAAATAGAGCTCATTGCCAAGATTTTTTCAAAAAATATAAAATATTATCACTTCCGTCCCTTTTCATACTAGAATCAGTCTGCCTTATCCGCAAACACCTACCCAGTATTTCAGAAAGGCCATTGCATAACTATCCACTTAGAAACGCGGAGCATGATCTTTATCTGCCAACTCCATCCTCCCAGTTAATTAAGAGCTCCATTCGATACAACGCAAAAAAAATGCACAATCATCTGCTAGTAGTCATCAAGTCCATAGCATCTCTTCCTAAATTTCGCATAGCTCTAAAATCCTATTTATCAGAGAGAGCCTTATATAAAGTAAATGACTTTTTTCTGACTTAATTTTGAGCGTTCCACACACTGGATCATAGTTTATAGGTGATTTGTTCATTTTTATATTTGTTCATGTTATATTTGTTTATGTTTATATCATTTTATTTTGACTTTGTATACATGTAAATGTATATAATATGTATTTTTAACTTTAAGGCTTTGTCTACAAATTATGTTATAATTTTTTTGACAATAAAGCATTATTATTAAAAGTTTTTCTGAAAAAGAGAAAAACAAAAGAACGTCGACAAAAGCAAACACTCATCCAGCTTCGATGCAATTTGTTTTGAGAATGCGGTAGGAAAGATCAAACGAACCTCGCCACTTCACTGTCGACTCAGATGCTAACCAGCAGAACGTTTTTAGGATACCATCAAGTAAATGGCTGCTAATGGAATCTCTTTGACCCCGAGGAATGGATCTGGCACCACCAGAACACTGGAAATTGATTTTATGCGGATTTCCACGCCATTAAATGCGGAAAGGTTGCAATTTCCGCAAGGCTTGAAGTGCGCCAAGATTTTCCAAAAGGGTTCCCAAAGTAATCAAATGACTGGGACAAGATAGCATTGGAGAAAAAAACCCTACTATCCCATTGTCTCACGAGATATCGCAAAAGAAAATGAAGAGTCATTCCCCCACCTCAAAAACACGGGGCAGATAAGCAGCTTTGCAACCTCAAAAAAACAATATTATTTTAGTTTAAATAAATTTATTTATAAATAAAGATTACAATCTATCTAAATCTCACTAAAATAAATAAAAATATAATATAAAGATAATGAGCAAAAATAGATAATCTAAATGATATCACTTTGCAGATTTAGCCATCACACTCGCACAGCCACTCCTATAATTCACTCATACAGCCACAAGCACCAGCACATATTTGGAAAAAAGCCAACAAAACAATAAATAGAGTGCGATCTTTCATGAAAGATCTCTTTAACAACAAGATTTACTAGCTACTTAGATTCCACTTTTTCCCAGCTATGTACACCATCTAGGTTGGTATTTATTGCCCTAAAACCATTTACAATAATAATTAAACTGGCCCATCAATATCATGCTGATAACGCCAAGTCAGGTACTGAGCTGCTTCAGTCATCTGCCTGAGTGAACTGGTCAAACCAGTTAAATGCCTTTGGAAGTCGTGAGCTATTCTTTCGGTGTGACATTCCTCTTGAACCACTTCTTCTATGCCCGAGTCATTCTCGTTACCACTGGCATCTGACTCAGAATCACTGAGTGCGGAGGTGCTCGAATTTGTCGAAGCTACGCTTACAGTTGATGGTCGGCGAATATGGCCTTTCATTGGTAATTGTGGTACTGAAATAAAATGAAAGATTTAAACAACTGTTATAAAATAAGCCTTTTGTAAAAAATGCACACAAAGTTAAAATTATTTAAAATATTTTCACGTATTCTAAAACAAAATTCGGATCAATAATAGAAACATACACTCAGCACTCTCAGCCGCCAATAAACTGGTACACCTACATACATATAATTCCGAGAATTGCCCGATTTTGTTAATAACTACAAATAAACATAAGGCACGTATTTGGACTGATTGCAAATAAATAGTACAAGATGAGTTTCGCAAGTCGGCACTAGAGCGAAAGATTAGTAGAAAGATGCCTTATAGAAGAAAAAGAAAACCTAAGAGCTAGAAAACTAATTAGCCGGAACTCCTAAAAGTTGCTGAATTGCAAATGGCAAAAATTCATCTAAACCACGAGAAAGGTTGTGGAGAAGACAAGGATAATGATATATGCAATGCAAAATAACTGAGTTTTAAAGAGGATCTATCATGCTTTTGGTTGGCGTTTCTAATGAACTTTATAACGAGCAACGAGCTAGTTCTTATTGATGGTCATGGCTTAACTAGCCAGCCACAGATACATCAAGATGATTCTAGAAAAATATGTGGATGTTATTGATGGGTTTAG
Source organism: Ceutorhynchus assimilis (assembly GCA_917834065.1). Classification (NCBI taxonomy): domain Eukaryota; kingdom Metazoa; phylum Arthropoda; class Insecta; order Coleoptera; family Curculionidae; genus Ceutorhynchus; species Ceutorhynchus assimilis. The sequence continues at coordinate 29,269,056 of OU892277.1, read as the reverse complement.
AGATGAAAACTTTATTATAATGTACGATAGCGCAGGAAGAGTAACATAATACCTCCAGGAAGTGGAAATTGAAGTTATGGACTGACTACTAGGTATTCCTTGAGAAACTTTTTGTAATTGAAACAGAGGGTTTGATCCACAGTATCAAGTAACTCTTGTTTTCGTTATTCTGCAATGTATTCTAGTGGAAAGAGAATACTTGTGTAGATTTATAAAATGCAGAGTTTTCCCGTATATTTTTGAACCCCACCTGCAGCATTTACCTTTACAGGTAGATGATCGGGGTAACAAAAGTTGTGCAGTTTTAGCTAAATTTTTAAAATCCATCGTCAGAGACAAAAGTTTATTATCAAAAATTCGAAATTTTGCTTACTGTCAACTTTTTTCAAATGGAATGCCCTATGTTCGATTCAATATTCTTGAAGAGCACAATTTTTTGATTCATTTGAAAAAAGTTGAAGGCACACAAAATTTCCAATTTCTGAAAATAAATTTTTGCTTCTGACAATGGACTCTAAAAATTTGGCTAAAACTGAACCTATCATCTACCTGTAAATGTAAAGGCTGCAGGTGAGGTGCAAAAATATACGGGAAAACCTGTACCTCGAAATGTACACAAAATATTCAGAACTTATTACCTTTATCCCCCTTTGAACACTTTTTGACCAATGGAAAAAGAAAAAAAATTCCCAAAATTTGTAACTGTTCTACTTTTTTTGCAGGTCAGTGTATCCAAATTATGGCAGTGAAACATGACATCATTAGACCCAAGGTTTGCGCTGGTATTGTTGACAAGTACCTTCATAAACATTACTTGTAAACCTTGCTAAATACGCGATTTATTAACACTATAAACTAGTCACTAGTCAAAGACTAATGAATTAAAAATAGCAAAATTTCCAAATTGCTGTAATAAAAGTGAGAACAATCGTCATCTTTACAAATATTTTTGGCAAGGTTACTATAATAAGTTTTCTCGAAAACTGATGATAACATATACATCATTTTAGGAATTTATAAATAAAAGCATTAAATGGTTTCATCAGAATCTGCTGATATCAACGTAAAGATGAATCATTTCCCTAAGTGAACCTCAAAATAAAACATTGATAACCTCGCAACATAGATATTATTATCATAATAATTATAATAACTATAAAAACCAAAATTGGACTTCGTTTGTTTGGGTTAGGCATAACTGGCATGGTTGAATTTATTGCAATTAATTTAAATTCTTACCTAAAGTAGTATCCTGAATGATGTCTTGAGATTGTTGGGACTGACCTCCCCATAATAGCCCATCTTTAACATTTTTGAGCATGCTGTAAATTTCGAACAGATCTGTTGAATCCAGCGTTTGTTGCACTGAATGTTTCTTGTTCTTGGTGTTGTGTTTATCAGAAGTGGGATCCTGGTCGTCGCCAACTTTCAAGTCCATCAACCGACAAGGTACCAGGATGGTTTCATCCATGGCATTGACAGTTTTGACAAATTTCTCAATGACATTCATGATGCTGTGCGGTGAACTCTCTGTATCATCGTTTCGTGCAATACGACGTAGGCAATTCCTGTGAAAAAAAAAATATCGTTAACACGTGCGACTTTGTCAATAATTAGCGAATTTTTAGTCGATAGTTCAGTATGAACATGATGTTACTTTTTTGATATAGGTACAGGCTGTTTCCTAAGTACCTTTTTACGTTCAGTAACTAAAGGATGCAATACCCTATGGTATTTCAAAAGAATTTATTTTCTATGATCATGTGTCCGAAATGCATTGCTTCGGAGATATAGGGTGTTCAAGTTTTCTTAAAAAATAAGTGGTTCACAAAATTTCTAAGAGTGCAGGCTTTGTAACAACATAAGTTTTCATGTTTCTGCTTTTTCATTTATTATATCAGATGATATGGGAGGTGAAAAAATTGTTTGTGCTTTAATAAAAATTCTCGTATTCTATCCTTCGGCGCTCCCCTACTCATTGCGTAAATATAGAAGTGCCTTCATCCTAAATCCGACACATTGTACATACATGATGTCCCACGACGAACTATATCACGATCGATTTCTCGGAAAATATACATACTTTGGAAAATTTAAAAAATTTGGCGACATAGCAATGTCAAGATTGCGACACTTCCGGTTATACCAAAGTTTATTTTCCGAGAAATCGATCGCGGCAGTTCGTCGTGGGTCAACCTGTATATTTTCAAATTGTCTAGAAAAAGCAAACTAATTCCGATTGCGTCTGTTTATTTATTTCGAAAATAAAAATTAGCTACAATCTTATTACTGCACTTGTTAGTTGCAAACAAAACAATTATCGATTAAAAGTTCAAAGATTACTTCTTATTGTTGGATAGGGTCAATGAGCGACAATTTCTTTAGGGAAATTGAATATAGTTTATTTAAGTATATATAATATAATAAACATATACAGGGTGTATATTTTAGGTGATACCACTATTGCTATATGCGAAACGGTAAGAGCTACAAGGTCGGTTAAATTAGAAAAAAGTTGCCTTCTTTGACGCCTATTTAAGACTATTTTACAGTGTTGCCAAATTCCTTTTAGTTTATTAAATACAGGTTCATAACTTGGGCCGAATTAAGGTAAGATTTTGGTAAAAATCACTTTTTATCACTTTTTGGAGCAGAAACGTCAATCATACTTAATGGCATATCATTAGAAAGGGAATAAAAAGCGCTTTCTTAAAATTACATAAAAAATCCAAGTCCGTATTTAAAAAAATAAAGTTGATGATGGTAGCTCAATCACGAAACGTATGATTCAAAATTTGAAGATGCCATATTGTAGAGCGAAAAAAATTAAAAAACTTTCAGATTCAAATTGTGTCTCCAAAATCAATAGTTTTCGAAATAATTGACGAAATATTTTTAGGCGTTTCTTAGAAATCAGCCTGTATTTCATAAAGCAAAAGGAATTTGGCAACACTGTAAGCAAGCCTTGAATGGGCATCAAAAAAGGCAACTTTTTTCTAATTTAACCGACCTTGTAGCTCTTACCGTTTCGGATATAGCAATAGTGGTATCACTTAAAATATACACCCTGTATATAAAACTGCTGACCGAATTATAATTGATAGGTAATGATGAATAGTCTACCTAATTGTCCCAATTATACTTATACCTAAATTTTAATTATTATACCCACAATAAGGAAGCAAACTATAAAATTTTCAAATGTAAAAGTCATGAAAAAAAATATAATTTACAGAAAGAAATCAATTATTATTGTGCTACATATACAACTTATGTTAAATGCATAAAAAACGCTGCAGGTTAAGCTTTTAAACTATATTGTTGAAATAATTACAGTTTACGTAACTTTATAACAATCCCATTATATTTATTTTTTAATTAAAGTCTGGCGCTGTTGTGAATATTAGGTAAGATGTAGAACCTGAAGCAAAAAGACTTGCGTTTCAGAAAAAAAATCAATAAAAAAATTATGTACATCAAAAATATTTTAAAAAGTGGACAAATTACATATATGTATTCATCTGGCAAAGTATGAATAGAAATCAGAGTTTTCGAACTATGATAAAATAGGTAGAAAATGTTTCCTTTGTAAATTTAGAAAAAAAGATCTCACAATGTAGGTACCAATTGAGTAAATGTAATTTATAAAATTTCTTAGACCGAGCTGAACATTAAAAAAAATCAGTATTCACGTGGTGTAAATCATAATTAAGGGAAACATAAAACAAAGATAATAACCAGATTTAACGGGATCACTACATTTTATTTATACTGAAAACTAATAAGGTCAAGTGTCATTGTTCATAAGAAAACTGTCTGACACGAATCTTATCTATGTCTGAACCTAAATATGCAGTTGAAAGTCCAAATTTGTTACCAAGGTTTAACTATATCTCACAATATCGTATTTGTCATCTGGGGCACGTTTAGTGATTCTGGAGACCAATTAACACATTTATACAAGTAATACATATAAAAATATGCAAATTTTGATACCACCGAACTTTTAGTTTTTTTTTATGAAAATATTATAACCTAAGCGGGTTCGTGGATAAGTGAGGCTATTTTTCCAGTCGCCACTCTAAGGTTTTAACTAATTTAAGTATATGAACCTGATCGTGTTTCCGTCCAGTTCAGAACTCTCGAAACTGGTCGAACATTCAATTTTTTTCCTTCTTGTAACTTTTCGCTTCCGTATTTCACATCACCTTTTCCTATTTTTAATATGTTTCAGATTATTCTATGTTCTCTATCATATTAGGCGTTGGATTCCAGTTTCCGGCACAGGTATGTCTTTCCATCTCTTTTGTGAATCTTTCCCAGTGTCCTTCATTAATCTTTTTTATTCTGGCATTTACTCTATCCCGTTCTATTTTATATAGTGTCTAGTTTTCTTGGTTCCTTCTTTTTTTTTCTTGTATTCGCACATTTACTTTACTGGATCATCAGGTCAAATAAAAGAGTACTTAGAAAGTCTAACCCCGACTGCGGTCACACATCATTAACATTGAAAAGTCGCAAGAAAAAAGAAACTACACTATAAATGCGGGACCAATCAAAAACGATGACAATACTTGGGATAGGAACAATAAAAAGAAAACCCAGTTGCCTCCAAGTCTTCAGAAGAAAATCGAATAAAAGATGTGCCATTCCAGATTCCAGATTTCATAGTTGAGGATGTAGAACAAACAATAAAAGATATCAATATTGAAAAAGTAGCCATCTTCGATCTAATTTATAATCCCTGCAAGACATGTAGGTACCATTAACGACACTGATAATCAGAAATGTGCCACAATAGGTGGCATTAGAAAATATTGAAGAGATTTCTGACAAATGTCAAGGTGAACATAAATATTCAAGTGAACAGTAAACAAAACAATGCAAAAATTGGTAGATTAAAAAGCAAGGGCATACAAAAGTTATTACGCAAAAATTGCAGTTTTTTTATCGTTGCCGAATTAAATTTTTAAATGTGGATGATAAGTAATGCAAATTATCAATTTTTTTTTCAGCAAAGAGCAAGGGGAAGAGAAAGTTTCCTTTTCGCTTGACCAAACAATAAAAATTGAGGTATTTTGCTGTCATCTGATGCATAAAAACTCGCTATAATTGAAGGGAATAAACGAAAAGAACAAAACGAATATGAGAGTATGGCAAATTACTTAGTTGTTTGCTACAACATACATAGTTACCTAACAGTAATTGTAACAATTTTGATTGGATTATCTCAATAAATGATGATAATGAAAATCCAATACAATAACACAAATCTGTTGCACTTCCGAAACATGATAGGTACCCAATAATATTATTATACTTTGTATGTATGGCACAATTTTTCATTGATCAATTTGCAAAACGCACCAGAAAAAAGCATCACTAATAAACTGATCTAATTAAACATAAGTAAACAATAAACAAAACTTCTAACCTTTCAGACAGCCTTTTATATTGTTTCTCGGTTTGACTAGGCAAAAACAACATTTCGTTTAAATGAAATTCAAAAACTCGAAAAAATCAATTAAGTATATCGACAACGCGCACAAGTTTTGTCAACTAAAGTCGTTTAAGTATTAGCCTCCACAATTAAATAGACTAAAACGAAAATTTAAGGAGGGGACAAATAAATGACGCAATCGAAAAAAAAAAAATATAATTTGGTAGTAGGACATACAACCATCACATTCATGATGACCGGTATTTTTTTATTTAATTTTTTCTTATGTTTATTTTCATTTTGAATGACTTGGCATCTCTTGGGAATTGGGAATTACAAGGTGCTTAGGTGAAGATTTTTAAATGATTAGCATATCTAATATATTATAATTCTGACTATAAAATTCAAAACGATTGGAATTTCAAGATCGGATCGCTACTAGTCGGAGAACGAGCAACGTCTAACGTGCAACCTCTATAAGACATCCCGAACAACCACCTAGAAAAAATGTTTTCTTATGTAAATTGACCTGGCGGATCCGATTTTGGAGTTCGCCAGTTGATCTGGAATTGCGAAACTGGTCAAAACCGGCATTTTCCAAAAAATATCCAATTTTATGGATTTTTCTAAATTTTTATTCAACTCGCTGTATCTCCCTTAGTTTTAGTCCGATTGAATTGAAATTTTTTGGAGAGCCAATTTAGACCTTTGTTACTACGACTGACATAACAGAAATGCAGAAAAAAAATTACGAGTCACCATATTATATTTCTTTCAAGTTAGTGACACGAAAATTGTTAAAATTGCAGCCAGAAATACTCGATCGAGAAAACTTTTTTGTTTTTGAAGATAGATATATATAGTAAGCGACAAAGTTGTAGCCAAAGAACCAAAGAAGTTTTTTTATTCTTGTGATTTTTTTGATAACTTACTTACGTTTTTGAGAAAACGAATCCCCAATATAGAAAAAAAACTAACGCGGCCGCGGCAAGTCAGGCCACGTATAGGTATAGTCTATCGATAGTCAAATGAGACAGTAAAAAAAATAATATTCCTTTGGCCGTCGGCATTTTCTTTATGAAGCACCGGCGGAGTAAGAGAAATTTATTAAAAAAGTTTTATATAAAATAAAACATGAGGCAGGATACAACTCAAATAGGAATCAAATTTATGAAAACTATCTACTGCACTGTCTTTCCAGACGAAACTGATTCGCAAATGGGGGCCGCTACAAAGAAATATGCCGCCAAAGAAGCCGCCTTTTCAAAGAAATACGCCGCTAAAAATTCTAACCAATAAGATATTCCTGGAGTCAACGTTGACTGTATAAAACAACCAATAAGATGCGTTGTTCGCAAGTGGATTCGCATCCAATGTATACGGGCACGCTCAATATATTTTTCCTAATAATAGTATAATAATTTTAACGGGCAATACGATAATTTGAGGAGACCCCAATTTTTGCCTTGTCTCATTTGAGAAACGATAGACTATACTGGACTACTTACTGCACAAGCGGTCCCAAGCGTATTGTAGTTTTAGAGGGCAGAGATTTGTTTTGCACTAATAATAACCTATTCAATAATAATCGGGGGTTTATTTCAAAGTTCATTTGGTAAATTTTAATTTTGGAAAAGGAGAAATATGTAAAATAAGGTTTTAAATTTTGATAAAGGTAATTGACAACAATAGTGGTTTAAATCGATTCGATTCAAATATCATTCATGTTGTTATTTTTGTCCAGTGTTCACATCTTTGTTCCTGATTCAGCTCCTACTCTAATTAATTTTTAGATTGGGTAATGACAACAACAAATAACATTGAATGTTCTGATGTTAACTTAGTAACAGAGGAGACTGAAAACGGTATTTGAGGGAAAAACGTTTGGATATGGTAGAGCTATCGTATGCTAATATCTGTAGTTTGTTTAAAAAAAAAATTAATCCTTTAAGAAAACAATTCAAAGAAACTTTTAAAAATAACCCCACTGTGGTATATAATTGCAGAACGTAGCGGAAATTGGAACCAGCATTTACTATCTGTACAGAAAATGCTCCTTTTTAGGCTTTTTATGATGTTTGCTGGACACTACAAATATGGTGTCATATATACCTCATTATTTACGTGATATGAAAAGTCTATGTATGTTTGTTCTAAGCCCATATCAGTCCAAACACCGCGCCGTTAAGCACCTCATTTTTTTAATTGAATGTTAAATTTTCCTTTTAGAAACGCTTCGTGTACTTCTGGAGCATAAATTTTTAGAATTTTCATATCACGTAAATAAATAATGAAATATACAGTATCCGCCAAAATAAACAGTACTGAACATACAAAGTTGAGCCTTTATTCCTTCTAAATCCGGAAATACTGCTCTGCTAAGAAAACTGTTTCTTAAGTTGAAAAAATTCTTCTAATTAGCATACGATAGCTCTACCATATCCAAGCGTTTTTCCCTCAAATACCGTCTTAAGTTTTCATTCTCCTCTGATACTAAGTTAACATCAGAACACTCAATGTTATTTGTTGTTGTCATTACTCATTCTAAAAATTAATTAGAGTAGCAGCTGAATCAGGAACAAATATGAGTATGATAAAAAACACTGGACATAAATAACATCATGCATGATATTTTCAATCGAATCTATTTAAACATTTTAAACCACTGCCGGTGTCAATTGCCTTTATCAAAATTTAAAACTTTATTTTACATATTTCTCCTTCTCCAAAATTAAAATTTACTAAATGAACTTTGAAATAAACCCCCGATTAGGTATTATTGAATAGGTTATTATTGGTTATTATCCCTGCCCTCTGAAACTGCAAACGAATACGCATGGCGACCGCTTGTGCAGCGCCCGCGGGGCTGGAATAGTTTTCTTCTATATTGGGGATCCGTTTGCTTAAAAACTAAGTAAGTTATCAAAAAAATCACAAGAATAAAAAAACTACTTTGGTTCTTTGGCTACAACTTTGTCGCTTACTATATACATCTATCTTCAAAAACAAAAAAGTTTTCTCGATCGAGTATTTCTGGCTGCAATTTTAACAATTTTCGTGTCATTAACTTTAAAAAAATATATTATGGTGACTCATAATTTTTTTTCTGCATTTCTGTTATGTCAGTCATGATAACAAAGGTCTAAATTGGCTCTATAAAAAATTTCAATTTAATCGGACTAAAACTAAGGGAGATACAGCGTGTTGAATAAAAATTTAGAAAAATCCATAAAATTGGTTATTTTTTGGAAAATGCCGGTTTTGACCAGTTTCGCAATTCCAGATTGACTGGCGAACTCCAAAATCGGATCCGTCAGGTCAATTTACATAAGAAAATATTTTTTTTAAGTGGTTGTTCGCGATGTCTAATAGAGGGTCCTAAAACCGCATCCTAGAGGTGCCTCGTTCTCTGACTACAACGAACCTCAATACGTGAGGATGTCACTCATGTCAATAAATATTTTTGATGACATCTTTCTTATTATTTCCTTGAATGGTAATTGATGCAACCAGACATGGGCTCAACATGGATGAATTCTGACAAATTTTTCTCCATTTTTGTATTATTTTCAGTCTTTCTTTCCTAGTGTTCCTAAAGCACAACCAACGTATTTCCTAAAAAACTTAACAAATGAAATGCCTTGAAAAAAGTTAGGAGCTTTATGATTAATTAAAGAAATTAAGTGTATTTTGAATTTAAAGAAAAAGGTGGATTGACTGAAAATAAAAGTTATGATTCTTGCGTTTTCAAAAATTTACTGAAGGAATTCCCTGTATCAATACGCCACAAGAACTCAAGCATAATATTATTCTATTTTATAATTGAAAGATAATTATGTATATTTTTAACAACATATTTTGAATCAATCATTTGAGTAATTTGAATGCGGATTGAAATACGATTAGCAATAAATTAAAACACCGAGAAAGACATTGTAATTGAATATTATGAAAAGTTTTAACACACAAAAATCTTCCTTATGGAAAAGCAAGTAGAGTTGCTTCTCGATTTCAAGTCTGTCGTAATTTTCTAAAATGTGAATCAATGACATTATAAGATATTATGTCTGATTCTGCAGAAAATTTGAATAGAATTATTCGAATTAATTTTTTTTGCCTTCGTCGCAAACGGCATATTACGGCAGAATAATAATATTACTATAATTCCAAATTAACAAAAAAACAAACAATTTTGACTATTGACTTTTAAATTTTAATTCCTATTAGTTTACGAAGGCTAAACATAATTTTAAAGTTTAAACAATAAATTACACGTGAGGACGCGTGTTAACTACTGACAATATGATTTTACAATTTTAATTTATCGTTCAAAGTTCAATGTATCAAGGTACAAAAGGATTTTTTCGTTGCACGTTTTGTTTTTTTATAGAACGACATTAATCTTGACTAATTTAATTTCGCGATATGGATTTAAGAGGTGCCAAGTAGATTAGTAGATTATTTTAATAATAATAATAATAATAATACATATTGATCACTTATCGAAAATGTAAACATGCAATGCAATCATACACAGTGCCGGCTAATTTCCGAATGCACTCGACTAGTCTTATGAAATTATAAGGAATAAATATTTATGTGAAAATTTTGGGTTAATTTTCTTTGTTTGCTCCATCCACAGACGCGTTTCGATCTATCAGATCTCATCAGTGTGGCTAGGAGAGCAAAGAAACCCAACCTAAGTTTAGTGCCTGTAGGCAAAGTAAAAGTAGTACAAAGAGCGAATTTTGATCGTGGCGCCATCTAAGACTAGGATTCAGCACTAAACAACACTTTTGCTGTAAAAGTACTGACTGGGTTGGGTTTCTTTGCTTTCCTAGCCACACTGATGAGATCTGATAGATCTAAACGCGTCTGTGGATGGAAAAGCAAAGAAAATTAACCCAAAATTTTCAAATCAGTGGAAAATAGGAGAAAACTTGTTTTCCCTATTCTGGGTTTTCCCAACTAACTGATTTTTGGCCGGCCTATCAGACGGTCAGTACCTACTTTTACAGCAAAAGTGTTGTTTAGTGCTGAATCCTAGTCTTAGATGGCGCCACGATCAAAATTCGCTCTTCGTAATAAATATTTATATTAGCTTAACAAATGCAAGATGACTGCTTGGCGTATTATATTTTTGTCAAATTTCGTAATTAGGTTCTACACTCGAAACCGCAAAAAACACAGATTTTAAAAACAAACGTGACTAAGGATCGGTTTATCAGCGGACGGTTATTTAGTTTAGCTCTTGGTAAACTAATAAATAGGCATTGGTTAACCGACAGCTAAAGTAGTTAACCGTCCACTGATAAACCGGTCCTAAGGCATGTGACTAAGGATTTCGTCAATATTAGTGTATTACTACTATCTATGATCTCAACTGAGTTGTAAAATGAGCATGAATAATTTCTTCTGGAATCAGATTATTCAAACCAGTTGAGTAGGCTCATAGTTTTTGGTGTAGAGAATAAAAAAGCGCTGTTAACATCAGCTTAGTTTAGATTTAAACTTATTTGATCCTGCCATCATTTAAAAAGTTACTTGCAAAACACACCTCTTTATCCGTTTTTATGTGAAAAAAGTTCTGTTCAATTTTAATAGTATCTAGAAAATATTCATGAAACTAATTTATCAATTGAACAAATTTTGAACCCAACTGGGTGGTCACCTATAAGTTGAAAAATTGTGAAAAAAAAATTAAAATAGCTTTTGAAAAATCATAAGTACACCAGCAACAAACATTTATGGACTCCTTACTTGGGAAGCCTAAACTACAATATAAGGTATGACCTTTTATATTGAAAACGAAAACAAAAATGGCAAAGATCCCTCCCCTCTTTTTGATAATTTCCATTATTTTTACTGCTTCGAAATAAATTAAGTATGTATAAACTCCAATTAAACATAATATACAATAGAGCATTAAAAAGCATAATTTTATAGATTACATAAAAAATTTAAAAAATTAATAACCCAATTAAGATAAGTCTGGTACATACGCCTATACTTGGAAGTATTTTAAATTAAAAAAAATTATACTGACATTCTGAATTGCATTATTGCATCCACAGCTACAGAGGCGATTAACATCTTTCTCTAATGTAACTCGAGGGAAACCTAGCTCCCAAACTGATCATACCACCCGAAACAAAAAACCGCACTGCTCAATTTTTCGTCTAGCAAAGGAATAAATATTTTCAAAAATGTTAGTGGTGGGGCCTCTTTTTGAATAATTAAAACATTTTTCCATATATACGGAAAAAATATGCAAACTCTCATTGCGCATGTTCTTTTCTTTATGCATGAGCCTATTATTACTGTCGAAAATCATTTGTAATTCAAACAAAGCTCAACTTTAATATTGATAACTGATTAGCGCTGTGCTCATTCCACAAAACTTATTATTACTATACAGGGTGTTCCGAAATTAGTGCACCAAATTTTTATGGCATACTCTTCGTCGAAAATAAGCCCTTGTTTCCTTTATAAACATATGTCCGGAAACGCTTCCTTTCCGAGACACAGGGTGTTGAAATTTTGTCCACTGCTTTCAAGCAGCAAAAGACATTTTTTGATTTGAAATATTTAAAAAAAAATACCAGTGACGTCACAAAAATAATTTGAAACTTTAGGTGTTTGAAGTTTAACATTTTAATCATAATCTTGGCGATTTCGCCATGCATCAAAATGGTTTTTTTATTTTTTTACTTGAAAACGATGCATCTTTCGGAAAAAAAGTGAGGAGATCAAATTTGTTCCAAATTGAATGGGGATTTCAAAAATGATTTTTATTTTAGGAAAAAGCAGTGTCGCACCATTTTTTTCTTAAAAAAATATTCCATACGAATCTGGTACGGACGTCACTGGAAGAACGAAACACTATTAGTATTACTTCAAGAAAAACTCGAGATGGATTACACCAGAAAACCACCGAGAATACGGAAAACAGATAACACTCCCAAATGTGGAACGACGTCATATACCTACGAAAGCATTGTGGAGAACATCCGCTCTCGAAAAATTATGCCAGAAACAAGGTGAAAAGCGAGATAAAAACCAAAAATAAATAACAAAACTAGATTTTGTATGAAACAAAGAAAGGAACTAACAGACAAGACTTACCAAGAATACAGCGAAATATCAACTAAGAGGTAAGAAAAAATAAGAATACAGAGAACATCAAGAAAGTTACAGAACATAACAATAGTCGTTGAAAAGAAAAAACGCCATACATAGGATCAAAAATTACATTATGAATTCCTTTATGAAAAAATGAGCATCAAATTCACTCCAAAATGCAAAAATAGTCCATTATTATTGTTTTGGATGTTTTAGACTTGAATTAGCGATAAAGGAAAAGGAATTTTTCCTAAGGTATAGTATCTATAAAAGGAGAAAAAAAAAAGTTCAATGCAATTGAAAAATGTGCATATTTTTGATTTTATTAGTAGGAAGACTTGCAGGATAAAACAAAAAAATTATCTTTGAAAAAATATAATTTTAGTCAAATTCAAGAAAATTAGTTAGGTAAGTGCGTCATACCATTAAGCCCAATTATATAGTCTACTAATGAGCAATTCATACAAAACTGCTAATGTGGTGTTTTTCACTTTGTTGTACAATTATGTAGGTATATAACATACGGCAACGGCATAAACGCACAAAATTAGCTTTTTTTTTTAAATAAATGCTGAAAGAGGCACAATTAACATTGAAAATAGGCCCCCGTAAATTTCCACCAAATTTCAATATTTTGAAGGTATCATCATTGCAAAAAAAAAATTGAAATATAAACAGGGTCGTCTGTGATAGCAGATATAGCTTGTCAATGTACGTAGGTCCTCCTATGCTATGCATAGGAAATATCCGAGGAAATATCCCTGCATAGATTCTCTTGAATATCTCAAAAAATACGAATCCGATTTTAACGTTTTTGGGGTCCTTTTGTAGGTATCAAACCCCCTCGAGATATTCAAGAAGTAGGGATATTTCCTCAGATATTTCCTATGCACAGCATAGCAGGACCTACCTACTTTGCTGAGCTATATCTGCTATCACAGACATACGATCCTCTTTACATTTTAAATTTTTTTTTGCAATGATGATACCTTTAAAATATTGAAATTTGGTTTAAATTTACGGGGGCCTATTTTCAATGTTAATTGTGCCTTCTTTTTTTCTTTTTTCTATCAAATATTTTACGCCGTGGGGTTTCACAGAAACCTTATAAAACTAATTGCTATTTTTTCCGGGACGAAAAAAACATCGCAGGAAGAGGTCCAGAGGAACGATTCTCTAAATCGATAAATTAGGAAAAACAAAACAATCGGCATAATACAAAAGTTTTGTTACTATGATTTTTTTACTAAAGCGTTCATGGGTCAAGCTATACCTATCAAATACATTTTAATAAACTCCATGTTTCAGAAAAGTTCTCAATTGTGTAGATAAATAGCCATTAGTTTTAATTGAAAATATTTTTTTTATATAATTACATTTAGCTAAAAATCAGTTATACCTACCGTATTATATGATTATTTATTAATATGTAATTAGTAATACATATTACATTAGACTCTAGAAAAGTCCACCCAGGACAAAAAGTTCATAACATACATAAGTATAGTAAATATTATCTACCTACTCATTGAAAACAAAATAGGTAAAATTTAATGTTGTGTTTACAAACAGCAACAGTTTAATTACATTTAATTATAACACAAAATGTAAATCACATAAATGCAAAATAATTATGCGTGAAAAAATACCCATATAATATACATACAGGGCTTTCATTTCAAAACTTGTCACGCACGTTATCTACGTGAAGAGACGGATTTATGAAAATCGCCGAAACATGTCAACAAGTTTATTGAGGGGGTCTTACGTAAAAAACATTCCTTCTCAATAAATTTATTGACGTGTTCCGGCGATCTTCACAAATCTGCCTCTTTACACAGATAACTTGGGTGGAAAGTTTTGAAGTGAAAGCCCTGTTTCATTGGGTCGTATTTATTGGCCGAGTTCAGAAAATAGCTCCAAGAGCATACCTACAGATGAAAATGATGACAGTTGTCACGTGTTTATCTTACACAAAATCAATTTGAAGTCACGGGTAAAAAAATGTGTCGCGTCTGCGATGTCATTTCCGAACTCGTCTATTGTTAACTATTCCAGAGAATAACCTAGTATTTTGTGGAATGTTTTAGTAGCATCAGAAGATGCCCTGTTTTTTTTATTAGAACTACCTATGTGGCAAAATCCTCTAAAAAAAAACAAAAAAAAAGTGTTTTTTTACTACTAACGTGAGAAATAGTCATTATTCAATCTATTTTTCTAGGAAATAATTGAATTTCTCTCCCTAGGTGAATAATGAAAATAATGAGAAAAAAAAAACCTAGGCCAATAATGAAAATGACGTCATGACGCAAGGATATTGTCATGACGTACCAGGTTTCAATTTCAACCTGTCAATACAAAAAAAACAGGTTCCTGTATGTATTATCCTTGCCTGTATGTACATAGGACAATATCATAGGCTGTTGATAGAGGGCAGCACTTTCGACAAGACATTCAGGAAAAAAAAATGAGCATAGATTTCAAACATATTTTTTTATTTTCTACTAGCAGTAGTAAAAAAATTACTATATAGTTCTCGCTAGAGAAAGTCATTAGGTATATACCTTGCACATTATAAAAGCGCTCGGTAAATAATGACCAACTTCTCTACCTAGGTATATAATATACTATTATCTTAAAGCAGTCCATAATTTGAACTTTATTGTCGTCAACACTTGACACAGAAGTGATCCATTATTTTCCTAGGATCATAATAGTATATTATATACCCATGTAGATCGTTGGTCATTATAATATACCGAGCGCTTTTATAACCCGAGGCGCGAAGCGTACGTACATCAAATATCTTGTTTTCGATTTTGTATGATAGATGTTCATTTAAATCCTAGATTATAAAGACATTTATTTACGTTCATACTGTACGGCACAATACGAGGGTATTTTGACCCTAGTCTACATATACTATCCTAGGAAGTAAATTATATTTCAATTAGAAACAATTTTTCAAAAGAATAGTCCTAGATGGCGAAATTTCAAAAATACACTAATTTTTAGGTTATGTTACCTCCAATGTGGTCACGTGCCGCACGAAACCCATAAATATACCTACTTAGTAGGTACCCATCACTTATCGAAACGAACGCAAAAAAAAAGCTCGTATTCAAACTCAAATTCCCAGAACAGACGCGCTCTGGACATAAACAACTGGGTTTCTAGAATTCTGGCCGGTTTTTCGATGCAATTTCCTAACAGCAGGCGGATTATTATGTATTAACAAGTTTTCCAATTATCTATAGCCACTAGCCACTATTAGGAATAAAATACGGATGTTAAAGGGGGAAAAAAAAAAGTTTCTACATTTCCACAATTTTAGTTGTTTTCTTTGATTAATTACCAGTGTTGAATGGTGTTTAGACGTCGTTAGACCTGATAAGCCTTTGCTAGAATGTCCTGGACCAATAACCTACAATAGGATATGGTCCCAGGAGAACGAAGACAGCCGAGATGTTATTCATAAGCACTGATCTGGGCGTCTGGAAAAATCCATTTTGAAGTTCTAGATAGATAATATAAATACGAACCGAACATTCCCTATTTATTTATTATTAACCAACAGGTAAGCATAACAATCTATTAACTGAGTATTATTGTGTTCCAGCTTTGAAAATCTAACCTCTGTTAGGAAAGAAAAACTATGTATCCAAAATCGTCATTAAAGTGCTATCTAGTAATTAACCAGTACAACAGAAGTACACTAATGTGGAAAAGTTTTGAATTGCAAAATATGTTTTACCAGACAATGGATATATAATGCGTAACTATTTCAAACAATGCTTTATGATTATTCAATGGACAATTTTTTTTTATTTTCATAATTTATACTTATAGACAATGTTTTGTTGATTATTAAATCCTACACTCCACATTATTTAAATATGCTAAAGCCCAATCATATTATCAGAATGGTCCTAGGACTGCTCACAGGACACTGCCTGGTTAAATACCACTTAAGGTTAATGGCCAGAGCAGAAGACGATATCTACAGATTCTGCTCAGACGCAATGGAGACCGCAGAGCACCCGCACTGCGAATGTCCAGCCCATTTCTGCAAGAGGCTCAAATTCCTCGAGGGGGCAACACTGTCACCAGAAGAAGTGGGCCAACTGACACCCAGAAAAAAAGCTTCCTTCGGCAAAAGTCTAGGTTTCCTGCAGCCGTACTCTGTAACAACATAGAGAAGAAATTTCCTTTCCATGATAGAAAATCGATGAAACGGAACTCCCTAACCCCACTCGGCTAGAATCGCTACTGCTCGTGTCAAAAGAAATAAAAAGACCCTTTCGGTCTTGCTATTTTTCCTTTTCATTCTATACAATCACAATTGGCGTAAGCTTATCTTCGTCTAATTTTTTTTTGTTTTGAAAATTTGATTTTTGATATAAGGCCTGATCGGCACAGAAATCATTAACCAGTCAGAGTAAATTTCATTGGTTGGAAACTAGTTTTCTGACTGTTTTCAACCAATGAAATTCGCTCCGACTGGTTTGTGATTCCTGTGTGAACAGACCTATTGGCGACTGATGTTGACGGGAATAGCAGTGAAACAAGCATAAATTGGAGGAATTGAGGAATCATTTAACTATGAATTGGACTATATGGGATCTAGAACAGTGGAGAAGTGTCAAGTGGTACATAATACAGACGATATAATTGATAATTCCTCCATATTAAAGAATCATGACTTGGTACCCCCATAATTCGCATTTACATTGAGAATAACTTGGCTTTTTTTAAAGTCTTTTTCTGCTCGGGTCAGGGGAACCTTTATTGAGCCTGGTATAACGGTTTCAATGGATATACACCTCCGAAAAAGCTCAATATGCAAAGACAAAATGAATAAATGGAAATAATAACATTGACAATCAAAAATTAACTGTCAAAAACACCGGTTTATTATTGAAAATCGAAAAAATCTAAAATCTCTCACAATGTTTTCAGATTGGTTAGTACGAATTTCTCTATAAACGAACTTACTCGACGATTCCAGGAAAAAGTCATAGAGAGTAGCATTTGTCGATAGAAAGAAATTTCTTTTCTTTGCTATTATTTTTCTATTTCTATTGAGTTAGAGAGTTCGCCTACTGGAGACAATTTAAGATGTAGAGTTACGTACAAAATATCTGCTAAGGTAGCAGTGCTGAGCGGCTGGAAAGCCGAAACGACTCCCCCCACAATCTACAAGCCCAATCATATATATAATCAAATGATTGCGGTAGAGGTAGAATTAGGTTTGTCAAAAATACACGCTTCAATCAAATTCCGATAAAGGTTTTGTGTTTGTTTTTATTACAAATTGCATACGACTAATTGAGAATAATAACCATAATTCAGACATAAAAAACTTATTAGACCTCTGTAATAACATCAGTTGTAGGTAAGTATATTAAAACCATTACATTGAAGTTCAAAGAATAATCTAGGTACCCATAGCAATTTTATTTAAAATTATCATCGCAGTTAATAGAGAACCTACCAGTCCATTGTGGACACCAAAAAAATTATAACTTTTGCTTATTTGAAAATCCACAAAAGACATGACTTTGATGCCCTTACCTTATTTTATTGATCGAAAAAAGTTAGACGATTACTTCTACATAGTTCAACAAAATTGCTATCATTATTTCAATAAATATGCATTTGAAATTGACCTTCAGGAACAAGACTGCATGTAATGTCAAATAAAATTATTTAAAATTAGTTCAGTTTTTTCGACTATTGATTTGATTCCATTTTTTAATTAATTGAATGCAATTAGATCTTTATAAAATAAATAGGTACTGAATTGTATAAAATATTTTTATGCAAGAATTAAGAAAAACATCTTTATAATTTGGCGTTTGATATCAATATGGATCAAAGCTTAATATATGAATATTAAAATAATCTGGCAACTTATTATTTTTAATTTTCAAAATAAATATGCGAAGTTGCAAAGCAATTTTTTTTATATTTAACCATCATTGTTAATAATTCAGCATGAGAGTAGTTTTTGTATATTTGTTTGAATTGAAAATATTTCTCATTGCTCTATTCTGTGGAATTTGAAATTTTTCTATAACACTCTTATTTGCTGAATATAATATACTAAGTAGGTACTTATAATAATTTTAATAGGAAATGTGGCCAAGTTAATTTATTGTAAATTACTCTTTTTTCAAAATTATTTGTGATTTGGTAATAAATCTAACCCTAACGTCAGAGCAAAATTAATTTGTTCCAAAATCGTTCCGATAACTCCCGACCACAAAGTAAGATTGTAAAAACCGATTGAATCAACATTGGAGTTCAAGGATTTTGGATAGTTCATGAAAAGTCAAACCCGAACACCCGTTCTTAGTTCAAAAACATAGTCCTAAATTTAGCTTCACTTTTATTTTGGCAATTTGCAATAATAATGATTTGGATTTGTTACTTACTTATAAAATTCTATTAGCTAATATGTATTTGGATTGTTACGATACATATAACAATGTTCTTGAATTTATTTATGGTTATTTTTCTTTGAAGTCTGTTAGCATTGTTATTACATATCTAGTTAAATTATTTTCCTGTAGGTACATAGTACAGCAATGTTTTTGTTGTTTGACCTACCTTTGTTAATTGTAATACTTTTTCTTGATCCCGTAATAAATAAATAAATAAATAAATAAAATAATTATATTATTGAACAAAAAATGTACAACGAGTAAATTAGTGCAAATTAAGGATCCCCCACACCACCGGTGCGATATGGCGGTTGCGGTAGCGATGTGTCCACAGCGGTAAAAGGAGATATCGCTACCGCTACCGCCATATCGCGCCGGTGTGGGAGATCCTTTATGAAGAAATTATGCTATTGGAGTAATTTTCGAACTCGGTGGTTGACGCTGCCATAGCGAGGAGAAAACGCAAAATTAGTTACAAGAACAATTACCCCATGCATAAAGATTTTTATGGTTCTAGGAATATAAAGGATCACTTCTGTATCGAGTATTCACGACAATAAAGTTCAAATTATGGACCGCTTTAAGATAAAATTAAAACATTTATCTTAAATTTTAGGCTTGGCGTGAATCTCAACCTCGAGTTTATATCCAGCATATTTTAATATAGTTGTGTTGATCGCCACTAAAAAGAAGGTACATCAACAATAAATAAAAGAGCTCCATAGAAACGTTTTCCAGGAAGAATTTTTAAAATATTTATCTCAATATCTTGAGACTAAAGCTATACTGCTCGCTATACTGCATGAGTCTAATATGAATATTAAAAACAATAGGCTATGTTATTTATACTATTTCGTGCAGGGATTTAAATTTCACAAGTAAAATGTTTTCGGAAATATTAATATTTTGCACATCTGTTCATTACTTGAATTAGATTACTAGTTAATAAAGATGAACGTTCTCTATACACACAAATACACCTTTCACTTTTAATTTTGTACTTTATACAAATATTTCATGTATTTGAGTTTTTGTTGCAAAAATAAGCAATTGCGACAATCCTAGCCTGGCTTAAGCTACATATATGTGAAGCCGGGCTTAGACCACTCGTGTACTTGGCAAGTACACAAATATAATAATATATATAAAGCGAGTCACCTCCGGGTTGGTTTCAACTCCAGATTAAGCATGTCCAGTTGCTACGTTTATCCCGGAGTTATGCTTAACCCAGGGGTGACCTGCTACTGAGAAACCGGCCCTCACACAACATGGCAAGTATACGCCAATAACATAATGTTTGCCAAGTACACGAGTGGTCTGAGCGCAGCTTAAATCAAGTACAATTACTTCAATGCTGATCCACAAATATAGACACTTAGCTAAGTACAATACTCACATGTTGAATATAATGATTCAATATGATCTAAAATGAGAGACTAAAGGTGGGTTCATACAGCACATAAGAAGATAAAATAAGACATAAAATAATATAATAAATACGAATTTTGTAGCGTTTGTACAGAAAATAACAAAACATAAGAAATAATTTCTAGCCAATCAGCTGGTACTTGTACTTATGTAAACTCTACCAAAAACACCATATTTGATCAAAAAATTTATTAATTAATAATTGAGTAGAACACGATAATAAATACCGAATTTCAAAAAATTACCAAAAGCTGAAACCAAAATCAAAATAATGTTGTTTTGTCGAATGTTTTGTTTACTTCTCTGCCATAATGTCGAAATCAAGAGAGGAGCATGCGCAGATCCGTTTTCACATGAAATAAGACATAAAAGTTGAAAGTTAACCAATTTTCTTATTTCTTATGTTATGTTATTTTCTGTTTAAACGCCATAAGGGGTTTCCATAAGGTCAACTTTTTATCCTATGTTATGTTATTTCTTATGTTATGTTATGTGGCTGTATAAACCCACCTTAATACTTTTTTGTTTTACTGCATAATGTTCAATAACCTCAAACTCAAACGTGAATTAGAACTTTTTTGAAAAAAATTAATAAATTCTTCCAATTAAATAAAAAATAGGGAAATAAGGAATTAGATCTTTTTCGTATAATAGTGGCCTACGCCTTCAGCGGAATGTTTTTAAAAGTAAATCTCATAATTGTAAATTATTGAGATTTGAATTATGCGGGAATGTGAAAAGTCAAATTTATTGAACTGGCGAGGAAAAACAATGCCACTTCAATTGAAATTTATAAATGCAAAACGTGCTACAGTAATGAATTATTTATCCGAGAAAAAACTTACAAAATTGAGCAAAGGTATGGTTGTCTTCACCCCAAATAAAATAAATGTTTTTTTAAAAAAACCAAAGATAATTTAAAGGACAAAATACTATGTCCACATCTTTTTTAAAAATTTCGAAAATATTATTTTTAGGTCTTATTGTATTGGATACATAGGTATTGTAGTTAGGTATTTTATATTTTATTTTTTATCACGGCATCTTCCGTCTGTTTGCCATTTTATATTTGCTATGCATTTTATTCAAAATTACGATAAGAATTATTATACCTCATTAGGATTAGATATCGGTAAGTTGGCAGGTGAATTTTTATGATTGGACTATTTTTAACACGGTTTAATTATACACCAAAAAAACCTAAATTAGGACGCTGTTGAACATTAAATCTCAATTTAAAAGCGAAATTTTGCTATCTACCTACTTAGAAAATACTATATAGGTTTGGACACTGTTTTATTTATCGAAGCATAACCATTGAATTTAAATTATAGAAAATTTGCCTTATAACCAATAACAAAATATATTAATTTTACTTTATTATACCTACTTCTTCCAATCTTGATATTCATTGACATGCATCATGAATTTATTATGAAAGGGATTTCCCCAGTTATGCGATTCTTCGCGACTTGGTATGTGGCATTGAGTAGAAAATTATTTCGAGTGGGTCGAAAGAGGAAATAAGATCTTGTTCTAAATATATTAAATTGAAAATAATTTTTTACTCCAAGAACTTATATATAGATATTTTATATGGTACATTATTCTGTATGTAAATTGTAAAATCAACTGCCTTACAAAATACACTCTTTTATGAGGAGATTCGCTGTTTCACCTCATTTTTGTAAGAATCTTTGCATATTTTCAGGATCCAAATGCTAAATAAAGAGTCTATGTATTTTTTTATAAGCCAGAAGGAGTGTGGTTGTGGAACTGTTAGAGCTAATATAATACCTAACAATTAGAATTGATACTGCGATATTCTCATCAACAAACTGTATGTATTGGTGATTAAAGAGGAAACATTTTTTGGATATCTTCATGAATGGATGTCTTTCATTAATGTTACCTGCTGCAAATAGATATATAAACCATGACTAATAAAATAATGAATTAAATTAGTGAAATTGAGAATTTGTTTGTCAAATTGACAATAGAGATTTACACAGTGGCACATTATTTCATTTATTACTATATCTACTTCACAGTTGAAAATTTCATAAAATAAATAGAAATTACAAATTTTGGTTACTTTCAAAAAAGATTTTGGAGATATTTATCTCGTCCAGATAATACATATATTAGAAAGTAACTAAACCGGAATTCTGTCGGCATTTTGCACCCAAGCCGAAATTTGCGTGCTATTGCTAAACCACTCATAATTATTTTCTTTGCTATAATTAAAATAATGCTAATCTATAGCAGATCCAATTATGAAAAATTCCAAAATATTGCTGACCGAATGGATTGGAGAAATGTTTTGTCTTCAAATAATCCCATTCAACAATTCTACTCAAAACTTGAAGTACTGTTCAGAAATGCTTTCCCATTAAGGAAATTGGGGCGTAAGTGAAAAAAACCTTGGGTTACTAAAGGCATTAAAATTTCGGGTAGAAATTTGAGGTCTTTACACACAATAAGAAAGTTTTGTGATGATATAAACTTTATAAATTATTTCAATAAATACAGGGCTATCTACCGAAAAATAATAAATTCGGCAAAAACATTTTTTTATAATAAAAAGATAAACGGAGCTCAAAACAAGGCTAAGGAAAGCTGGAAAATTGTAAAATATTTAAAGGGGGATACTAGTGCGAAAATAAGTGTAAACATAGAACCTAATATATTGAATTCTTTTTACTGTTCATTTGCGGCGAAACTAACTTCTAATCTTTCAGTCGGCAGGGACCCCATCGATTATTTGTCTCGTGTAAATGCAGCCGACTCTTTTTTCTTAGCCCCTACAGACATATATGAACTGAAAGATATCATAAGAGAAATAAGGAATAAAAACTCGTCAGGCAGGGATGAAATTCCTTTGACGGTTTTTGAATATCTTCCTGGGGTGGCACTTGTTAGCCTGGTGGAGGCAATAAATTGTTCATTTCTGGCGGGGGTGTTTCCAGATTGTCTGAAGTTGGCGGTTGTTGTCCCCATTTACAAAAGCGGAGACACGGATCTCCCTTCAAACTTTCGCCCAATAGCACTACTTCCAACTCTTTCGAAGATAATCGAAAGGTTAGTTAAGAAACGGTTACTAGGATTTCTTCTGTCCCATAAAGTACTTTCTGAACATCACTTTGGATTTCGGGCTGACAGGAATACTGATGATGCTATTTTCTCTTTCTTGGAGAATTTGTACACGAAACTAAACGACGGAGAGGTCGCTGCAGCAGTGTTCTGCGACTTCTCTAAGGCGTTTGACTGTGTCAGTCACAGGACGCTATTGTCTAAGCTGGAGTGCTACGGGGTTAGGGGTGTTGCTCTGAATTGGTTCAGGTCATATCTCTCGGGTAGAAGGCAGCTAGTAAAATGCAACGGGAGCGGGAACATATCTGACACAATGGAAATTCGTGCAGGTGTTTCACAGGGGTCTGTTTTGGGCCCTCTTCTATTTTTGATATACATCAATGATTTAACTCGAATAGACGTACAAGCAAGATTCACAGTATTTGCAGATGATACTACTCTCTTGTGGAGTGGTAAGAATGAGAGAGAATTGATGACCGTGGTACAGAGCGACCTCACCAAGATAAAATTGTGGTGTGACTGTAACTCTTTATGTTTTAATGTGGATAAAACAAGCGTTCTGGGTTTTAGGTTTGATTCGGGGGATGTAGTTTTTCAGGATAGGGTGATACATCAAAGAGACTCTACAAGATTTTTGGGTGTAATCATTGACAAAAGGTTGAAGTTCACAGAGCACTTGGAGCATTTGTGTAAAAAAATATCTAGGGGGTGCTATGCTGTAAGGGTAGTGTAAAGGGAATTAGGACGGCATATAGCCCGGAGTGTATACTTTTCCTTGATTGAATCCCATCTTCGCTATGGGGTGGCCTTTTGGGGCTATTGTAATACAACATGTTTAAATGCGGTCCTAATACTGCAGAAGCGGGCCTTGCGATATATTTGCAATGCAAGGACGCGAGAACATTGTAAACCCCTTTTCATAAAGGAAAAGATCCTTACTGTGGTCTGCTTATTTATATTGGAAATGGTCTGTTTGTTGCATAAAAGATTCAAAGGCCAGAGACGCAATTCCGCCTATGCCATGCGTAATGAGTGGGACTTACCTCTCCCAATTCCAAGGTCTGGCTTAACCAAGAACTCGGTAATATTTGAAGGTCTTAAAATATATAACCACCTGCCGTTGAATACAAGATCAATTCATTGCAACAAGAATTTTAGAAGAACTGTTAAAAAAATGCTTTCTACTAGGCCATACTATAGCATAGGAGAATATCACTGTGATATATTAACGTGATTGTTTCTTTGTAATATTTTGTTCTGTTTTTCTGGTTTTATATTTTAACTTGACATATTTTTTTTTGTTTTTTGTTTTTTGTTTTTAATATTTTTATTTTTGATAAGTAGGTACATAATATGTTGGTTTCGACCGTTGGTTTTTATTATATTTGTGAAGAAAAAAATGGAAAAAAGAAGGGAAAAAAAAAATTATAGCTTATTTTGATTTAAGAATGACATAATTTATTATGTCTACAGTCTACACATAAAAAGATTGCGAAAGATAGACGAGAGAAATAATTTCACAACCGGCAGCGACAACCGAATTGTCCTAGCCAAAATATATTTAAGTACATATTTGAAGGTGTCGGTGAGCAGTCTAAAGAAGATCTAATGATTTTTATCAAGGTATTATTTTTGATAAGTTTTATCCGAGGTTTAATCATTTTTATAAACCTAAAGCGATACAGAAACATCAATCCTGGTAAAAACTTGGATTACTTCCGACTCGCAAATAAACATTTACAAAGTCAGGGCTGGATAAACATTTAACTGAAGGTAAAAGAAGACCTGTTGAAGTCACCCGCAATAGGCCTGAGCAATGGCTATATATTACTGCAAATGAGGTATTTTTTTTTTTTACGGATATGCGCACTCGCAAGGAAATGTCCTATCACGCTCGAGAAGCGGCAAGTGCGCGGAAATGTCGGTGTATGTTGGTCTTGAAACGGTTCAGGTTGTAACCTGCAGGGAAAACCGTCGCAGGGAGTTTATTCCACAGCGATGCTGTTCTCCAGAGATATGAATTCTGATATAATGAGGTTCTTGGTGCCTCTAGTTTGACAGTAAATTCATGGTTACCGTCTGTTTGACGGGTTCGCCTGGTAGGCGCTACTCTCGGTGGAATCATACGTGCCAACTCTTCAGAGCATTTTCCGTGATAGTACCTGTAGAAGAGAGATAAATCGCCCACAGATCTGCGATGTTCGAGACCATCCAAGTTACGAGTAAGTGCGGGGTCATTGATCAGCTTGATAGCTCGTTTTTGCACGGTGTTCAAAAGCATTAAGTTATGTTTGGGTTAGTTTGGGTTAGTAGGGTAGGTACCCCGAATTCGAAAAGTGTCTTAAAAAATTTAAAGAAGCAGCACAAATGCTCATTAGGAAAGAAAGGAGCTATCAAGAAATGTCGAGGACAACAGAAACCGTCTGTCTTAACTTGAATAAGAGAATAAAAAAGGAAATTAGGACTGGAGCATCAGTTCAGTCGGCGAAACGTCGAGAAGGAAATTCTCGAAAGAACGACGGCCAAACAGCCCGAAAAACAACGACCAATTTGAAATTTCTCCAACACTATGTGGAGGAAAAACACTCCTTTTGTTTATTGTTCGGTTTATCGGGCAGATAATTTCTTTAATCTACGTCGGTGTCATTATGACACATTTAGCATTGTCATTTGAATGTCATTAGGTCCTTCATAATAGCACTAGTGCGTTTAAGAATACAAAAAGAAAGTTAGTTGCTAGAAGAACCTTTTCAATAATGCTGTCTCTATATTCGAAGAGACACTTTCGAACTCAGAATCACCAATAATAATATTATTTTCCACTATAAAATTGAATTTATGGCACAAAAATGGACTCCAATATTGAAGCTGCCAAAGTCAAAATTCTAAAAACCAACAAGCAGGTTCTCGACTAGTACGGGCACCTGCTAAATTTCAAATTTTAATTTGAAAAGTTTTTGCTATTTGAAGGCAAATCAAATCTATTTGGACCATTGTAGATTAAATTTTGACTATAATCATATTCACCTGTTTTTAGTATTTCAGATAATGCACTACTCATGGCTGTGAGTCTAAGTATGTGAAAGAAATAGAAATATTATTCAAATACCTACCTAAATATCAGCGCAAATATATTTTACTGGTCAATTGTTGCATTTTTGTTGTCTGTTTTCAGGATTAACAAAGGAATTAACATTATACGGCTGCTCAATTTGATGAAAAAAACACAAAATATTTACTGTTTTACAATAATATTGTGGCAAATTTAAATCCTACACTGTTTTCAATAAAATATGGGCATAACAATGTTTACACGCACCAGACACTCAGACCCAATCTAAATTTTGATTTATGATCGTGCAGTTCAGGAGGTGTTATAGGTCGATTAATTTTGAAAACAAATGACTGCAAAATAGCTAGAAATTAAAGTCATCTAGGATAAAAATAATTTTTTTGATAGTTTTAAGTATAGTAACAATTATTTTTGTTCGTTTACAATTTCGGTAAGAGCTTCCCATATATATCAAGAAGCTGTACAGTCAGCTTCTCGTACGTAAATTGGTAGGTGGAAAGTCCTGCATAATTTTCTTGAGATGTCCAATCATTTCAAATCACTCGAAAGGAACACTTTTGAATGTCCCTCAGTTTAGTTCAATGTTTTACAATAAGGACTGAGGATTAAGTACTAGAAATAAATGGGAACTATAATTTCTAGAATTAAACATACATATAGGGTGTAAAAAAAAGTACCGGACTTTGAAGGTGACAGCTACTATATAAATATAAAAAACAAATCCTGAGAACATGTCCTAAAATGCAGCCTAAGTTACAGCATCAGTCCTCTAACGTCAATTAGGTAAAAGAATCGTGTTTATTTATTTTCAGTAATAGTGGCAGACTATTTTTCCTGATACTCGGTATTCTGGCATACATTTGTGTGCCAAGGTAAATGATGACTCAATTGTTTCAATAAAATGCCTACTAGCTAGCTATTAAAAATTTCCAAAACTTTATAATTTTTATTTATACAAAACTCTGACATCGCGGATTTCAGTTTATTACTAGATAAATATAAAGATAAATTGGCAATACCTTGTAATGTACTGATACTACTAGAGAACATTTTTGCAAATTTCGAGCTGAACAATCGAGAAATTTTTACTTGGTGCAACTTAAAATTTATTGGGTGATGTGCTTTCCAATGATTAGGATAATATAGCACATTGGATTTTGTGAATTGAAATAGTGTCGTTTTTTATCAATATTGATATTTTCTCCAGTTAGGATCAGCAATAATACCTTATGCTAGCACTTTGCACTTCGAATATTATGATTTATTATTTAATTTATCAATTGTATTACCAAAAAGCGTGATAGGGTTCACAAAAAACAAAACTCACTTTATATGGTGTTGAACAGCAACTAGAAAAATCATAGTTAAAAAATAAATAAAATAACTAACCTGCACACAGTAACTCGATGCAATTTTACAAATATACTGAAAATTAACACAACCTCATTCACAGATGATGTCAGAAAAACAAAAGTTGCATAAGAGAATAAGGCAAACTGCAAGTCTCTCGAGCACAACCTGAACAAACTGTCGTGCCAATGTGTCAATGAAGACTGTTGCATTTAAATCTTGTTTCATTTGCTTCTGTTAAAGGTCAGGTATTGCGTAGTACTTTAACCCCTAAATTGTTTTGAAGACAATGTCAGATTGCCCAAGAGTTCTTTTTGTGTCCCACTGTATGAATAATAAGATATTTCCATGGGTACGGTATGCCTCGAGGTATTGACGATTTCCTTTCCGTGACCTCTAAAAGTATTTAATGTCCGATATTAGATAAAGATTTTTTTAAACTTCCTACGACTTTTACTGATTCAAAATTCTATGAAAATATAAATGTATTCTTCATAGGAAAAAAACTATTGCTAAATTCAAAATTGGTAGGTATAACCTCGTTTATTAAAATTAATTCTAAATCAAATGCTAGGTAGGTATTTCGCAAAAGCAAAATATAATACTGAGTAAGACTTTCAGAGTACAAAGTCCGACAAAGTCATTCAAATTTCATTACAAAAATAAAATAGTACCTAGTGTAGCAAATAGAAATAGCATTTAACCGCGTGAACTCGTGGAGAAAGGCTAAAATAAGTAAGAAATTTCTTGTCATGGTGACGGAATAACATGGGTTGACTGGTGACTGGTGGTCATTATAAAGTAAATTGTGTTGGTACAATTTAGAGGGTACCTATTTTTAATTATACAGGAATCACTTGTTACAGAAAGAAAATAATGATGTCGGAAACTGTAGATAGGTACCATGTTCTTGAACCTTGAGGGTTCTGGCCCATTTTTGAAGGCCTTTCCTAATACCGTTGATTGCAATAATGTTTTCTTGCCACACTAGAACGATAAAATGTCTGCTGTTTTTGTGTAGAAATTGCAGGGTTTTTCATT
Organism: Ceutorhynchus assimilis; assembly: GCA_917834065.1. NCBI lineage: Eukaryota > Metazoa > Arthropoda > Insecta > Coleoptera > Curculionidae > Ceutorhynchus > Ceutorhynchus assimilis. The sequence goes on along the minus strand of OU892277.1, from coordinate 29,240,063 downwards.
GTTTTGAAATCAAAAATTATTCAAAGTTCTTAGTGAATCTGACAATATGTACTATATCGACAAGCAAGTATTCACAGCAATGCTAGAATCAACACATTTTAAAAGGTCTACAGAAAAACAAGAGGAAACCAAACTTCGGAGCGTAAACCGCAGGGGAATTTTGATGTAGGTTTTCGGGGAATTAGTCGGGAAATTCGGAGAATTAGTAAGTGAATAGTTTAATTAATGGGGAATTATAGAAAGCAAATCAGTCAACGTAGTATCGCATACAGAACTACTAGGGGCACTAGGCTTATTCCAATACATCCAATGAAACATAGATGGATTTCATTAATTTGTTTTTAATTTTGACATTTTTCGTGAAAGTACAATTAGCCATCCATGATCGCATTCATTGCATTCGCAAGGTATTTCAATCGAACAAACCAATTTATTTCCTATGTGAAATTCCGTTATGAGAATCTTCTAGTAAGTAGAAATAATGAACTAGCTGAGGAACTTTTGTAGAATATGAGTGAAATAGAAACTGTCCAAAAGATTGATGAATTTGTGCCTGATATACCTCGATCACTCAAAAATTCTACTAGCTGAAACAATCGAAACAGATACGATGACGATGATGCTACAAAAAAAATCACAGTATATGTACCTGTTTTATATTGAGGTCAGGTTACTCTATAAAACTCTAAAAGCAAATTTGAAGAACAGTTTACCGTAAATTTGCAAAATAGAATATGACAGCAAATCTAATGAGGTGATAGGATTTATTCTACCATTGAGGGATGTCAACAAGGTATGTTTCCTGCTACTTCTGCTGAAGCAATCAAGGCATATATTCAAACTGGAGTACAAGCAGTATATGCCTTTATGCCTATGTGATAATGGCTCAAGTTCCAGATTGGGAGTGGTACCACTGCAGCATTGAAAAAAAAAAGAATGATATGTACAAGATGGCCAACATTTTTGAACAAATATGTGTACCTACTCGTTTCCTTAAACCTGCAATAAAAATGCCAGAACAAAAATTCCCACCTAAAGAAGAAATTGTCAATTTGGATATCAAAGCTACAGTTGAAGGAATCGAAGAAATCACCTTCCAAAAATTCCGACCTTGGCTATGAAAAGGACTAAACCTCCGACCAAACAGAAGCTACTCATGTAAACATATTTTTTTGTTTTTCACAGTTTTTTTTACTGACTTCTTTATTTCAACATGTACTTAATACTGCAAACATCTAGATATTCTAGGTTTATTTTACACCATTTTGTGACCAAATTTATGTGATAGATTTGGTGAATTAGTAGGGAATTAGTAAAATTAGGGAAATTAGAAGGGAATTAGTTTGGGAAAGAAATATTATGGAAATTAGAAGGAAATTAGGGGAATTAGAGGAATTAGTTACCATCCTGGGAATAAGTGTACATATTTTTCTCCGCGGTTCACCCCTCGCCAAACTTATTACACTAAGAAATACAGAAAATCTTCAAAAAGTGATGCTTTCATTGAAAGCCCTAAAGGCCTTTCGCGAAACATAATTCTGAACTTGAATTTGAAAAAAAACCCTTCCACCAAAAGAGAAGAAGACTATATAATATACACCAACCAAAAGTGCAAATACATACAGGGTGACATTTTAAAAACTTACAATGGCTATATCTCAGGAACCAAAAAAAATATGAAAAATCGTTGAAAACAATTTCTATAGTAGGGAGGGGGAAACAAAATTATGTAATAACTAAGTTGTTTTCACTCACCCCCTCACCCCCAGCCACCACAACTTAATAATCTCAAATAGCAACCCCTCACTTGTGATACCTTATCTGAAAGCTCTTTAAAAATGCTTTCCAATGGTACCCTACAAGCTAGGATTCGATGTGATTGTTTTGGTTTATTGGGTAAATAAAACTTCATTCATTTGAATTAAAATTGTATTTTTTTAGACTTGTCAATTTTTCAGGTTCCCAAAACAACGAATAAACAAAAAATAATACAAGCCTAAAATTTTTAAGCCTCAAGATTAACGCTACGATACTAAAAAAAAAAAATTTAAATTTTTATTAAATTATTAGTCAAAAATTCAATTCACATTTCAATGGTTTTATTTTGAAAATAATTACATCGAATCCAAGCTTGTAGGGTACCATTGAAAAGCTTTCAGATAAGGTATCACAAGTAGGGGGGTGTCATTTAAGATTACTAAGTTGGGGTAGCTGGGGGTGAGTGAAAACAAGTTAGCTATTACCACATAATTTTGTTTCCCCCTCCCTACAATAGAAATTGTTTTCAGCGATTTTTTATATTTTTTCTGGTTCCTGAGATATAGCCATTGTAAGTTTTTAAAATGTCACCCTGTACTTATATATGTTCTTAATATAAATAAGAAACCAAAACTCAATTTAAACCATCATTGGATTAGTCGATTTAAATGCAAACCGAGATGCAAACTTCCAATATTTCTTATCTATCCGATTTTCATTAGGCAATTCCAAAAATGATTTGAATGGGGTTGGAACAAACCTATAGATATGTGTATTACTGAAATCTGGCTAAATGATGGTATTCCCCCCATGCGAAGTTATTATTGTTTGAAAATGAACCGTGCAGACCAAGAAATGGAGAGTCGATATTTATGTCTGGAAGGAATGTAATGTTTGAGACTTTCAGGGCATTGAGAATTTGCTTGTTGAGCCTTAAAATTGAAAAGCTTAGTACCTATTCTTTTTTCAGAACTAACTGTTAAACACATGAATTCATAATTCTTATTTTTATGAATCTCCCTAATAGAGAGCAATATTTGTTATTTGTGAGATGCGAATATGGACCATAGTTACATGAGCGGAGTCAAAACTCAAAGAAGAAAACTCACAGTCTTTTCTTCACAAAGAATTTCAGTTTATTTAACTTCATGGAGGAAAGTTTGCGTTCGGTTGATTATAGAAAAAGTCAACAAACTTATTTTTTATACATGAATAATTTTCTGTCAGTTTAGAGGAGAAGTATATCTAAATAACATATTATGTAGTTGACAATGGTTAATTATTTAAATGATAACATGCCGTCTAAAAACTGTATAAAAAAGTTGTATTCCGAATGAACATATTATAATATTATATACATGCTATTTTATTTCCTATATACAACTGTTATAGCCATTTATCAAGATTGTCATATTTAATTGGTTGTTAAATAGCACTAATTTTGTATAAAATGATAGGTATTAGTTATGAATGTACATGTCAAATGTGGGATATTTAATTAAATTTTTTCAATATTACAAAAACTATGTAGGTAGTGTAGGTACTAAAAAATCCTATTATGTTATTAGCAAAACCGCATGAATTATGACATGTGGGAATAATGTAAGGTTGATAGTTCTTTTTAAGACTCCATATTAAACAGCAAATATTTTTTATTTCTGTTATTGTGTCTACTGTCCACTAAATGTTAATTTTGAGTCTTATTTGCATAAAAACAAAAATAAATTTTTAGTACATAACACTAACACGTACAATACAAGAATCACAGATATAATATATTATCCCTCGTATTATCATTTCCAGAGATTAACTTTAAGTGAAAAAAAATCCATCTTACAACTGTATTAAAATAATAAATAAATTACCAAACAACTTAAAACTCGACTTAAAAACAATAGAAAACTACAAGGAATTTGAAAATAATACCAAGAAACTGTTAATAGACATAGAACCATATTGTTTGAAAGATTACTTGGATATGTAATTTAAGTATAATGTTTGGTGACGCCAATTCATTTCATGTTATATTGTGATGCTGTAATATGTATTGTAAAAACTAAATTTGAAATAAAGCTACTATTCTATTCATTCTATTCTATTCTTGATTCTATTCTTATAAAAATTATTTTAATATTTTTGGACAATATATCAAGAAGAAACTTGGCATTTTAACTTAATTACTAGTCTAGTAGGTGACTCTAATATTCTTAGCTTATGTGAAATTACTTGTAGTAAAATTTTTGGGTGGCAGAATTTCTTGAAAGTAAACAATTTTAATCAATGCGATAAGGTTCCTATAACCTATGTGTTAATATTTGGATTTGGTAATTTGAAATATGTGTCTGGCTGTTGTTTGTAGGTTTGATTGTCCTCTAGTACAGGAGGATGTCTATCATCTGGCTTTGGAACTCACATTAAGTTTTTGTAAAACGAATGTATCTATTGGACCAAATATTGGATAATGGTTGTCAGAAGGTATTTGCGTATGATTATTTCAAGGGTAATTTCTTGGACTGATCACCAGGCTATGTAGGTATAATTGGTAAAAATGTTGACGATAGTCTCCAAAGTTTCTATCACAAATTCGCTGAACACTGGGATCAGGTTGTTCAGTTCAGTTAAAAGTAGTCGCCACAGTTCTTCCATTTTGATATTCACGAGATTTGATAGCTTAATTGAAAAGAAATGAAAGTTGCATCGAAAACTAAACAAAAAACTGCTAACTCTGAAAACTTTAGTCAGTATTCCTGACTGCGAAAAGAAGTTAAACACCAAATTAAGAGTGAATTTCTTGCCTATCAGAAAATGATAAAAGCTCACATAAATATTGATGCGCATAGTTTTTGGCATTTTTTAAATAATAAAAAATCTCACTGTGGGATCCCAGTGGAAGTAACTTTGAAGTGATTATTTTTATAGAGAGAAGGAAATTGGCCAAATATTTGCATAATACTTTAAATCAGGTCACAGCACTATACCTGACTCATGATGGTAAATGGCAGGAATGGGGAAAGGACCCTGCCCAAAGTATACGGAAATTGTGTTTATGTCAGAATTGACTGAATTTTGTATGTAATGTAGATCACGCCTTTCTGATTGAAAGTTACCATTGTACCAATCCTGAAACATTACTCCACGTAGCACACAACTGCGCCACAAGCTTACCTATTTGTGCTACATTTAACGTCCATTACAATGTCCACGCGTTTTACTTGCTACCTTTGAAATTAATTTTCTCAAAAAGGAGTCATTTTTCAGGATTGGTGCAATGGTAACTTTTAATCAGGAAGGCGTGATCTACATTATATACAAAATTCAGCCAATTCTGACATAAACACAATTTCCGTATACTTTGGGCAGGGTCCTTTCTAATTTTCATTTGCTACTGAGAGTGCCGTTCCTGCTAGTATTAGACAGTTAAAATCAAAAAAGTCGACTGGCGTTGATGGCATATGTATATTATTTCAAGGGCTGAGCTGAAGGTTTTTCGGAGCTTTTGGTTCACTTTTTTAATTTTTTTGAAACTGATAAATTAACGCACAAACTGAAGACCGCCACTATTACGCCTGTTCATAAAAAAGGAAACTAAGAGAAGTGGGCCCATTACTCTGTTCAATTTCATTGCCAAAATCTATGAAAATTCACTCTATTGTTAATTTATTTGAAATTATTGAACCTAAAATATCTACAGCGCAGCATGGTTTTATGCCAGGCAGGTTTACGATGAGTAACCTTTGTGCAGAGTCTGCTGCAAATACTGCACTGTGTACACTAACCTGTCTAAGGTATTTGATAAGATAGACCATGGGTTATTATTAAATGAATTATAAGTGACCTGGGCTGGAACTCTGTAACGGATAGAGATCGTTATCCCTATCGCTATGGCACTTGCCATCTTCTTCTTTCTTTTCGAAATCAATAGAGAGGGATCGTCAATAGAGATAGAGAAATTATCTCCATTCGTTACAGAGTCATGCCTCTGGAGCCTTTTCTTTATTATATTTTATTAACTTACTTAGGTGGTTGAATACTGTTCGGCTTTGTTCCATGTGGATAATCTCAAGATTCTGAGGTCAGTTTCAGATCGCAAGGAAACTGTTCCGTTACAGACTGATTCGGATGTGACAGATTGGTGTCATGACATGACATGATGACAACAAAGTAATCAATATGGAAATAGTATATTACATACCGAGTTGGGAATTTTTTCATTACTGTCGAGAGATTGACTATTAATCTCGAGACAGAAATGAAAACTTTCCTCCGAGGTTTGTATACTATTTTATTTGCAAGCATACCAATAAATATGTTTAGTCAATTAATTTTTTTAATATTAAAAAAATAAAACAAACATGCCAAAATGTGTCATTCACTGCTTTGACGTTTCTACCTGACATGTTCTCATTGTTGCCAGCAAAGGTAAATAAATTACAGTGAGGGAAATCGGCAAGGGAAATCGAAGAAGGAAGTGACACAGGTAAAGTAACACTTCCAAATTTTTAAAAAGTCAGTAATGTCATGATTACATATATGGTTGCAAATAAAATATTTTACTATATCTCATACTGGAAAGCTATCTCCTATGTCAACTTATTATCAAATTGGTAAATCCGTTTTGGAAAAAAAAAATTGAAACAACAGACTTGGGAATTAAGTATCAGGGAGGCTTGAGATTTAACAACCATTATCAATGTTGTGTAAATAGGTCATTCAATCATAGTCTTGTATGCTATTTGTTTTTTCTGACATTTAATATGAATAGCACAAGCCTCGAGAACTGCTGCATCTGTGATTGAACCTCCAGGACAAAATAGGCCTTAAAATGATAATGAACTTACACTGACCTGTACATTCAATAACCTTGAATCAAAGAATCACCTGGCAAAGTTTGTAGTTCAATTAAAATAACAGTTAAAAATTAATTAATATTTATGTAAAATAAGGTGTGTATTATTTAGTTTATAATTTATAAGGTGAATGGAAGTATAAGTGTGTCAGAAACCTCTGTAAGAAATAAAAATATATACATATTCAAAGTTTTAGCAAATACCTACTCATAAATTAGGATTAGCTTTTATAATGAAATTGTCAAAATACTAAGAAAATTATGAGAAGCAAATACATACTTAATGTTTGAAGAGGAAAGGATATATTTTAGGTGTAAAAAACCATTGTGGTTTTTTGCTGACTATTTGACCACTTCAAAATGCAAAAATGATTAATAATATTATTACCAATAAATTACCTAATTATTCAATTTCAGGAAACAATATGAAATCCATTACTTCTGATATTTATTTCATGGATTTCAGCGAGAAGCAACTCATTTTTGGAAACCGAAGGTTGCTAATAGAAACTTTGCTAATAGATAAATAACTTGGTACTTAATCGAAAATAAAATTCGTGTTCATCATAATATTCATTTAAATATAATTTTCAATTATGTATACATCATGTTCATACATACATACATACATACCTACAAAGTTCATCAAGCCATCTGAGATTGAAATCGGTATTATTTCTCCTGTCTCTATATCAAGATAAAACAATTTGGAGGAGATTAATAAATCATTTTAATGAATGAGATAATATAATTGCCTATATTTCGGCGGATTCATTGACATATTAAATGTACATTTAATGGATTTTATAGGTGGGCGCAAGAAAATTAGATTATAAAAATATGCTTTTGGTCACATGAGTGATACAAAAAAATTAAATAACTGGACTTTTGCAATTGAGACAGATTTTGAGATAGAGTTTGAAATATGGATCTTGACAAAAATGTAGGATGTCAAGAAAAAAGAACTCTCAGATAATCTTTTAAATGTTACTTTGTATTTCTTTCAAAACCTATGTAAGAATTACAAGATATTGGCGCAAAGCGGTTGAGCCAATAGTTCGAAGTTGTCTTTTTTAAAAGTCCAAAAATCAGAGACTATAGGAAAATTAGAAAAATCTGAGAAAGTTTCCTAGTTGGCAAAATCATTGTGCGTATAGTAATATACAGAGGAGAAATTGGACTTTTTGAACTTCATGGATACCAATCAACAAATTCTTATAGAAACCAAATAGGGCGAGGAACCTCATTGTATGTAAAGTATATAAGTTTCCGACTTATAGTAACACTTAACTTTTGCAGTTTATGGAAAGTATGATGATTCAGTTCCCAAAAAATCATGTAATAATTTTAGATTTTAATATGTGAGAATGCATAAACCAAAGACTACCTATGAAAATAAGTGCATAAACCATAACAAGCTTAAGCATTATATTCAAGAGGATCATGAACACAGTGGAAATTGAATTATTTGGATGTTAATTCAAGTAATTTCTGCCTGCAAGAGCCAATGCGACTATACCAGGACCATGAGATGTAGAGAGAATAATAGGTGTATTACATAGGTGAATTACTTGATCTTATGAAAAAGCCAGATAAACTATATTATCTATAAAAATATATGTGGGAACAATAGTCAAAATAAGGAAGAGTTCAAAAATCCGAAAAATTAAATAAACATTTTTAGGTCAAAATTAGGTCATTGAAAAACTCTTTTCTTGGGGGTAAGTGCAAGGAAGCAAGGACAGTAAAAACAGTGGCGATTCAAATTCAAATTCAAATTCAAAAACAGCTTTATTGTCATAAGAAAAAAGATTAAAACATCTCATTGACAAAGCAGAACTAAAAACTAATACCTAAAACATAATATAATGCTGACTTGTAAAACAATATTAAAAACACCGATAAGTCGACAATACAAAGAATACATAATAAAACGACGATACTAAAATTACACAGGAGGTCATACAAAACATAAATTAAAGCTGGTCTTAAATAAAATAAAATAAATGTATAAAAAATCACAGTCTAAAATAAGTCGTCAAAATATTCGATTTCTGAATAATAAGCTTTGTTCAAAAGTAATTTTTTCACTTCTCTTTTAAATTTTCTTTCATCTTCTATTTTTCTTATACTTTTTGGTAGATGATTAAATATTTTCCTACCATTATAAATTATGGACTTTTTAGTTAAGGTGGAAGTAGGTATCGGAAGTGATGTGGTGTCGGTATTTCTCACAGTATAAGCTGAAGTGGCCTGAATTTCCCTTTTAAACTTCCTATGAATCAAACAGGCTGTTTCATGGATAAACACGCTGGTCAAAGTTAGGATTTTATGGCTAATAAAAAAGGGCCTACAAGAATCTCATCTTTTTAACTTTAGCATAAAACGCAGTGCTCTTTTTTGTAGTAAAAAAATTGTATTAAATAAATATCCAGAACAAGCTCCCCAAAAGCATATACCATACCGCAATTGTGAGTCTTATAACGTACTTATTTTGGCAATTGCCTAATTATACTGCTACGGCTAGTCAGCTTCAGTTCGGAGGCCATGGGTCTATGGGTTCCTTGTATACATCTTACCTTTGGGCGCCACCAAGTTAATTGTGACTTAACTAGGAAGATAACTTAATGATGTTATAAACAAAACCTGTGCAATTGGAGAGCTTATCAATAAAACAACTAATTAGGTACAATAATGTATCTGGCTTCCTTATTAAAAATAATAACAAAATATAGGGATAGCCAGGAGGTTATTAAAAATGTGTATACATTATGGCTTGTACCAATTTATAAATATTTGATTATCAAAAGAATGAATGTAAATAATGCATATATAAATATGAATTCTAAATAAACATGACTAAAAACCTTTTGGTATTTACACTTGTGAGAGATAAGAATAATTCAGTATGGGTTACACTTTACCATCAGGCAAATTAAACACAGAAAGGTGAAAGTTATAGTTAGGGCAACCTCAGGTTAAAATTCTAGAATTTTATTTAAGGGGCACTTACCGAACCTGATTTAGTATCAAGTGATTTACATAGGATTTGCCTAAATAGTAAAAAGTGCAACTTACATGTGTACAAGTGTTGATTATTTTCAAAGGTGTGTGTAAATCCAGAAGTTTTGAAGGGATATTATCTACAGGTTCGGTCTCACTGTAGATAGACTATGGTATGGTAAGTGAGTCATAGTCATGAGTTCTATCCATGTGGTATCTGTTTTACGTAGAACTCAATGTGGTTCCACCAGAGTGCTACCAAGAGGGTTGCTGAAGGGAGGCTACCAAAGCCAACTAAGGGCAATTTAGATCTAGTCTAGAATTTCTTTCTAGGAGCTGTCCAACTATAGCCTAAGACTGTCTACCTACAGCCTAGCACTAGGATTGTCCAACTATAGCCTAAGAGTAGGACCCTATAACGATGTTCGTATAAAAAAACAAATCGAGCCCCAAATAATAGAAATAATCTTACCTCAAATTGAGGGATCCTCTAGACCAAAGGTGAAGTCTTAAACTTCCAAAAGCTGCTCGGAACAGTCCTATTGAAGAAACGAAACACGTGTTGTAGGTTAATAATCCTGAAGAAAATCTCAAACTTACCAAAACAAAATCCAAAATGACCAAGGGACGACTCCAGACAATTATCAATAAGAAATTAGTCTAAACCTTGAGTTCCCTGGCACAAAATTCCAAAAAGTCTCGCCCAAAATCAAATAGGGCCGAGACCAACCTTTCGGTATCAAGTCTCAAGATCAAAAAAGGCTGATTCTTCCTTTAGATTTCGGAAGAAGGCTTTCACTTGTCAAACTTCTAATTTTGACATTGAAGAAAATTATAGAAAAAAAGCGTGTTCAATTTCACTCCAAGAATACGAACTGAAAGTTTGGTTGTATAAAAATGACTGGTGAATATTGAAAAATGCCTATAGAACATATATCAAAAAGTAGAACAGGTCTAAAGAAAACGCCTAGACAAAACAGCTGTTCAATGACATGATGGAAATGAAAAATCAAAAAATAAACAACAATTATTATCATAACCTCAGATTATTTATTTATCAATTAGATTTGCAAACAGAGATGATGAAAAAAATCTCTCCTTTATATAAGATTCTAATCAATAACGGCGGGCCCTGCCGTACTGAATCAAACCTTCCTAGATCAATCAACAAAACTTGCAAACCTGCACAAAAAACTTTCAGTAGAAGGCAGTAATCAAGGTAACAAAATCTGGGCACAGAAAAGACAGCTGTTTATTCATTTATTTCATTGCAGTTCTATAATCATATCTACTAGAGCAAAACACAGTAGCATATCAAACAAGAAATTGAAAATGCTACAGTCTATCAGAGCAAAATATGCTTCCCTTGCTGCCGATAAGTTAACCTCCGACGCTATGACCCTCAGGGCATAACAACCCCCAGAAAGCTTCCTCGACAGTTGCAAAATGTGTTCATTGAACTTCAGCTGCTCATCAACCGAGAGACCCAAAAATTTATTCTGTGTGACATTGGCTATGGATTCCCTATTCAACAGCACCCCCTCTAAGTGACACTTAAAGCATAAAACATTTGTCTTGGAGACATTCAGAGTCAGGAAATTTGAATCGCACCAATCTTTTATTTTACCCAGATCCTCACTTACATAATTTGCCAATTCATTCGGGTCTCTTGAGTGCCACAAGATCGTAGCATCATCAGCAAACATGGTAAAGGAACCAGATATTTCCAAAGTTGCCAAATCGTTTATATATATTAGGAATAACAAAGGCCCGAGGACGGATCCCTGTGGTACTCCAGAAGTTATGGCTAAACTTGATGAAGTGCTATTATCGAAAATGACAGACAGATTTATAGATGAGTTTATGAAAAATAAGGAATGGGACAGGGAAATAGAATAGAAAAGAAAAACTAATGAGAGTGAAAAAGTTACAAACAGCAAAGATATTGTAAACCATGAATAGCTGAATAGGCATTTTTCTTCAGTGGGTGAAAACATTGTCAATACCATAAACACCGAAATTCAAGATCTGGGTGGGGATCTCCAAAGTTTTAATGAAATAACTTGTAATAATACTACGTATTGTCAACCATGTAGTGAAATAGGAATCTGGTAAATTATACACGGTTTAAAAAAAAGATTAGCCACAGGCCATGACTGGGTTTTGGTTTTAGATATAATTAATTTACAGGAGCAAATGATTCCTATCCTGACTAAGATTACCAATTTGCTATTGAACAGTAGTAACTTTCTAAAAGTATTGAAAATAACTAGAATTAGCCCTATATATAGGTCTGGAAATAAGGACAATGTTAACAACTACAGACCAATCAGTGGAATCAGTGTTTTCAGTAAGATTTTGGAAAAAATTATCAAAAAAAGAATGCTTATTCTCATAGATAAATATATAAGTTTAGATAAATATCAGTATGGATTTATAAGAAATAGCTCCACACTTAGTGCAACAGCAGACCTTGTAAATAAAATATCATATGAATTAGAAAATAGGAGAATTAATATCAGTATTTGTAGATCTTCGAAAAGCTTTTGATCATGCGGATGATACATACTATATTGGTCTATAGAGCAGAAAATATTGATCAATTGGAGTTGGATGTAAATAGGGATCTAACTCGGGATTTAATATTGTATAAAGATTGGTTGCTATACAATAGGCTAAAAATAAATGTGGAAAAACTAAATTTATTTTATATAAACAAAAAAACAAAATAACTCGTTCTCCCAGTATTAAAATAGATAATATAGACGAAACGTAGAAAATATTAAGTATTTGTGCCTAATAATAGACTGCAATCTTAATTGGAGGAACAATGTGAATGAAAAGATTTGTATATTAGATAATGCCTACTTTTTGTCGCATCTCAGGTACCTACTTTCTGTGTAAGGTACGTGTGGAGTGATCGAGTTCAATAACGTAAAAATTTTACAAAAAAAAAAATTAGAGATTCTTGTTGTGTGATAACATACACTTAACAAATCTAAGAACGAACCTAACAAAGGGCTGTTCAATCCCGTATAAGTAGGTAGCATCAGAGACATTAAAATGAACTACCTGTAAATATATATACCTAATGAAGCTAGGTTTATTAAAGAGGTGAAAATACCTACATATTGGAATTCAGGAAAGTTGATGCAGATCATTTATTGTGTATCGTTGCCAAAATTAATACATTATTGAATATTCTATTGTTTCTTGTTGTTGCCAATAGGTTTTTGGGTATGTGCTAAGAAATCATCTTTGAGACAGTGCACTAGGCACTGATTAAAGGATTCTTTATGTAGATAAAAAAAATTATGGTATTTGATAATAAATTAATGTTTTCAAAAAAAAAAAAAAAATGGAATGCTTTTTATTAACGTTGAGGCGTTGAGAGTTGGATTCCAAAATTGATTTTTTGGATTTTTGATGAGCCAGTATATTTTAATGTGTGTTTATATAGTGTGTTTTTTTTCTGAAATGCCTATTGAACTCTAGTTCTGAGGGTTGATTTGTAGACTTAAGAAGTTGTTTTTTGGGATTGAAATGTAGGGAATTCCAAACAACAAAAATATGTAGGTAATTTGATTTGTAAAAATTGTATTTTTTCAATGCATACAAACAAAATTTTTAACAGATTTTTTCCTTTTGAAATAGGCATTCATTCGGAGGAGATTTCAACATGAATTGCGACCAACCGAGTTATTCAGCTTTACCGAGAGAAATTATATAGTTCAAACCAATGAGAATTAGTGCGCTCTACTTCCAGATTTTTTTTAAATTTAATACATAGTCCAAAAAGTTTGCCTGAAATCGCATAGTTTTAAAAGATAACATGTTTCTATTTACATTCATTGTTTAACATTAAGTACTGCCAGAAAAAAGAGAGAGTCGCATTAATGTGAATTTCGAGCTTAATTTCAAATTCGATGCATGCCTACTCACCCTTCACCCTACTCGCATGCCTATAAATTGGTTAGTTGTGATTAGGGGATAATCAATTAAACAGTGTTGCTTTCATGATTACAACAAAGAAGGTCTAGGATAGGATAGGTACCTACTAAGGTATTTCAATGTATTCCAGGAAACGATTTTCCTACTTACATCCATAACTGCCAAATGATAGCAAATACATTCTCATATACCTACTTAGGTATATAAAAATGTGCCAATCAAATTGAATTTTCAAATCTTTATATCGCTTCATTATTAATAGGTAGGTATTTAACTATGCCACACATCTGAATAATGTGGAGGGAGGGAATGTTATTTAAATATTGGTTATAATCATTTGTTTTTAAAATGAAAAATAAAAATGGATTTAATTTATGTATACAAAAATAATAATCAGTTTATTAGTTTATAAATATGAAATGAAGCTTACTTTATCAATTTTATCATAATTCGATTATGAATTATTTAATTCTGAAAAATCACTTCCATAATTTTGGGTGATTGTGCTATTATGATAAATATAATAATCGTAGGTCGAGATGTATGGTAGGTACCTACCTACCTATAACCAATAATTATTTATTATTGAGAAGTTGCAATTGAGAAATTATTAGAAAACAAGTTACCTATAAATGTATAAGTACTGATGTGCAATATTATTTAAAATAGCATTCCTATGAATTGATACTACTTATACCTGTGACGTGTGATCATTAACAGATATGTAGGGTCAATGGAAATAAAAGAAGCACTGCATGTAATGGGGTCCTAGGGCTACGGCCATCGGGGCATATTATATAGAATAGAACATAAATATACATACTTATATAGGGAGTTCAACTTTTAAGGTTAGGTGTTATCTTATGGAAGGCAAACTTGACTCTTTAATGGGGCAGAAAATAGGCAATGCTATGAATGCTATGATTATTTGTTGAAGGTTCAATTTATATTTTGTTTATATACATGACACACTTTAAAAAAATTGCATAACAAAATACAAGTCCATGTTGAATGATAAAATGTAATTGGCTTTCACTTTAATGAATATAGCACAAAATAGGTAGGTTTTAAAATAAACTAGGTAGCTTACCTGCTGTTTTCCAGACTTTGTGTAATTTTATCTTGGTATGTAGTATTCATAGTTGTTAAATGTTCACTAGTTAATAAAACCATAGAAAGGTTAGACCTAGGAAAGACAATAATCACAGGTTAGATGAAAAGAAATGGCAATTTGATTTGAATAACGAATTTTGGTTAACTTTTAATTGAAAGTCACTTTTCGTATTGCACAAAAACCGATAGTACGAAGTGTCGTGTTGTTAATACACCGCGAAATACTCGGGCTGAAATAAATTACAAAAATTAAAAACCTATAGTGGCATTCTATTTGCTGACGACAGATCGTCTGAGGAAAGCTGACGAATGAAATTCCGTCTAGGTACGCTAGGGTGGGGTTCGTAAAAAACCTTCAATTCTTTTTGCAATTTTTGTCTCTACAGAGGCGCTGACAATTAAATTATTTTGATTTGTTTGGAATATTTTTTTATTAAATCATAATATATGAGGTATCTGGTTGTACAAATGACCTAGATCAAGTCATAAAATGTAGAACTATTGGTGCCAAAAGGTCGATTATTTGAAAAGTCGTCCGTTATGTCACCCCATAATAGTGCGTTATTATTGGCTGGGGCATGCTCTTATTTCCGATTGGATGATTCAAATTTTCAAATTGTAATGGAAAGTGTCCTCCACAGTCCACACTGACCACACTCTCCTCTCCCCACACAAATTTTAATATAACGAATGATAACTCACCAGCTGGTTACGGACGATGAGCGATATTTGTATATTTTTTATTAAATTAAATTTCACTTTTAATAGCCCAAGCATATCCACAAAATTTGAGAATTTGGTTAACAAATATTTATACCTACTTTTATGGGGTGATGCGTTTTTTTTGTCACACAGTATAAATAAGTACCTATGTCAGACTTTAGCTTAGCAGTGAGCTATGCTATATGCTATAGGTACCTCTAATATATATTTTTTTTGTGGATGGGAAAAACCCAGAAGGCACTTTGCTAGTTGTTGGTGGCAAAGTAGTGCTGTGGGATTTTTACCTCACTAAAAAACCCAGCATCGACTACTAGGGCCATTAGCTCAATTTTTTCAAATTTTATTGAACAAGTTAATACTTTTCATGTATTCTAATGTATTTTTAATGTTTTTTTTTTCAGATTTTCTTCGATGTTTCGACTCAAACCCTATCTTATTTGCCTTTGCATGTTGAACACAGGACATTCATTGGTGATATGTATGACCGAGAGAACTTCGTTGCAGTGGTCACATATTGGTGCCGGCGCTTCGCCTTTGAGAAGATGCTGATGCGTAAAGTTTGTATGTCCTGTACGAAGTCAAAATGTTTTTGTCGTTTCTAGTCTGTTCAATCCTGTTGAATCGTATTTCTGCTCAACAGTTGGTTCTAGTCTACGAAGTAAGGAGTTAGTCCCATTGCATTTATCTTGCCATTCATCCAGATGTTTTTTTCCACTTTGTTTATGAAGTCTTTTATTTTCACAGGTTCACTATCTACTGCTTGATCGACATCCTAATGATTTGCAAGAGCATCGGGGAAATCTACATTGATAGCCTCCACATATTCTAGTTATCGCACTGCTAGAGGAGGAGTGATTGTGCTCCTATTTGAATAATTATTTTCGTTGGGAAATAAAAATTCATTGCTAGAATTTCTGGGGTTAGAATTATAACGCCTGCTAGGTATGTTGTACTTAGTATTTTTCTTCTTTCTTCCAGGGCCATTAGAGCGGATTCACAGTAAAAACTTTGGATAGGAGTTGTCGGGAATGCGTTAAGACAATATCGTATCCCTAAGTATATATTCTGAATTTTGTCAAAGATACCTAATTGACTTTTTCTTGCTGAGGAGTACACAATGCTGCCGTAATCTATCCTATACAGTATACTAATGCTAATGCTTCATATATCATAATAAGACTTTTTGGGTCGGCTCCCCATTTTGTATGTGCTTAAGGCTTTTAGCATGTTGAATGATTTTCTGCATTTTATGATTTTGTCTTATCAAGTTGGATGTTTTCGTGCCAGTTACGCCTGCTGACAAATATTACTGCTAGAAATTTGGTTGCACCAACAGTCTCTATTGCGTTTTCATTCAGATGCAGCAGTGGGTCATAATGAGGGTTTCTAAGCCTGCAGAAGTGTACACATTTTGTTTCTTCTTTGGAGAATTGAAAGCCAATTCTTTCCCCGTTGTTAATTATCTTGTTGATTGCTGGTTGCAATATCCTTGTTATGTCTCCTATTTTCTTACCACTGCAAAAAATTGCTACGTCATCAGCATAGAGACATTTTTTGATTTCTTGGTTGATATCTGTACAATTCCATTTATGGCAATTGCAACCAGAGCACAGCTGATTGTTGAGCCTTGTGGAACATCATTTTCTAGTAGTCGATTTATTGATAATTTATTTGCGACTCTTACTTTAAACTGTCTGTTTCCAAGAAATGATTTAATCAACAATAGAAGTTTCCCCTTCTTCCCAAACTTGGACAATTTGTCCAAAATTCCATGACTCCACGTCATCCAACGCTCATCCTTTTATGTCAAAACTCAAAGAAGACAACTACCAGATGTGTCTGAGGCTTGATGGTGACAATTTGTCCTTGTTACTTGTCAGGTTTGGGTATAGGAACTACCACTGCTTGTTTCCAGGCTTCCACGATTCTTCTTGCTTTTGCTCTAGCTCTCTTGAACTCTATTAAGTTTTCAATGGTCGGACATCTTTTAAATTTGTTCAGTGGTAGTTTTTTAAGTTTAATTACATTACCACAGATCACCTAATACAGATGCGTATGCGTAAGTATGTATACTTGCTGTCGACGATATTCTGTGACGAAGCCGGGCCGCCAGCGGCCCCACGCATAGATAAAGATCGCCCGCGACAGGACAATTAACGTGGCCGAGTGCGTGAGCATGTTCCAGCCTGTGTGTTTACATATTTTTGCGGGTAGAAAAAAATATTTTTTTGCTGTTTGTGAACCAATTAAAGAAATAATATTATATTATTGAGCTTCCGCATTTATATAATAAATGTGTTCAAAATACATTGATGTGGCATTGGTGCGGCCAGCCTATGTCTATCAAATTAATCTTGAACCACTCTTTCGCATCTGTATGTAAGTAATCTGTGACATTACATTACATTACATTTCGTCGTTCCACCATGGTACGACTTTCTTAATTGGTTTACCTCTAGACTTTGGTATACCTACTTTTATTTCCTCCACATTTATACCTCTATTGATGGTTTAGGTGAATTTCTAAAATTTCCCTAGTTTGCTTTGGTTATGTTGCTGTTATTTAGATCATCTCCATCAGTTCTCCAGGTAAATCTAGATAATAAATTAATTCGAGTGCGAGCACCCGCCAGAGCCACAAGTCCTTTTCAGGACCACTTAAGAAATCGTTTAACTCTTGGTTGCTCCAGTACTCCAGTTCCGAGACTTTTATCCGCGTGCCAAGTGCCATGTCCGTCCAAGTTGCGTCAGCGTCGGTAGACCAGCTCGTTCGGCCTCCCGACAAAATAATGGTGCCCCGCCGACAGAAACTGACCATCCAGACCAAGCGCAATTCCTCCCTATCACGTTCGAGATCCAGATCAGACCACTCCGACGAGGAGAAACGGAAAGCAGCAGACAAACAGCTACGCACGGCAAGAGCCGATTGCGATAAACTCACCACAGTGGCTGCTCAGTTTAAGACCAAGGGCGAGAAGCTTGAAGCAAACAATAACAGGTTAGTGGAACAACTTGCTGACTTATCCTCCCAAAATCAAAGTTTAACCTCAATCAACTCCTCCTTCTCTGACAAAATCATCCAACTTGAATCTCAAAATGACAACCTCAATAAAACCATCGCCGAGCTTCACTCGAAATCTGCTCAACAAGACCTAACCATTTCAAATCTTAATAGTAAAATCATTTATTTATCTAATCAACTCGAATCAATTCTTAATCAACAACTCAATAATATAAATGAACCAACTGTCGTGGTACCCGCCCCTGCGCCGCGTGATCAGAGTCGTGGTCCATCCGAACCGGCGACATCCGCCGCCGAGTCGGAGATGGATCTCGACTCTGCTTCCGCTGCGAAAGGGGAGGCTTTCACCATGGTGAAGAGCAGCAGATCCAAGAGAAGGAGGAAAAACCGCCAATCCAACCGCCCAAGCTCCTCTCAAAATCCCCTTGATTTTCCCCCACTCCCTTCCACCAGTACCAACACCCAAACCCCCATAAATCCCGTCACCCAAACCCCTAGAAATCCCGTCACCCAAACCCCTAGAAATTCCACCAATACTCCAAACAATCCCCCAGTAGCCCCCACCAAACCTCCTACCAGTAGACACCGTGTTCCCCCAGCGATTCTTAGGGACAAGGCCAAGTACGATCAGGTCGCCTCTTACTTCGCCCAAAATATTAAAACCGTTATTTTGAAGAATGTCGCGGAAGGCATCAAAATCCAGCCTTCCGAGCCATCCGACTATCATAAACTTACTTCATTTATGCAGAACACTAAGATCCCCTACCACTCTTTCTCCTTTCCAGAGGAAAAGAACCTTCACGTAGTAATACGTGGAGTTCCCGAACTCTGGACGGAAGAGAGAGTGAAAGAGGATCTGGTGAGACAGGGCTTCAGTCCCCTGTCAATCAGGCGGTTCTCGCACAAAAGTGGCGATCCGATGGCACTGGTCCTCGTTGTTTCGCCAAAAACACAAAAAAACATCTTCAATATCAAGTATGTCGAACTCATGGCTGTAAAAGTCGAATCGCAAAAAACGAGGGCCAGTTTCACCCAGTGTCACAGATGCCAACTGTTTGGACATTCCTCGCTTAAATGCACTGCCCCACCCAAATGCGTCAAGTGCGCAGACTGTCACTTGACGGGGAAATGCCCAAGGGAACGGACTGAGAAACCTACTTGCGCAAACTGCGGAGGGGAGCACCCTGCTTCCTTCTCAGGTTGCGCAAAACATCCAACAGCCATTAAGGCAAAAATCACAGAGGCCAGAGCTCAGTCCATTCCTTCGGTCAGCACCTTCCAGTGGGGCAGCCAGAACAACCAGGCGCTAAAGGGCGGGAATCTGGACCCACTCGCTGCCATGTTGAAGTCTATGCAAGACAACATGCAACAATTCATGCTCAACATGCAGCAGCAGTTTGTCCAGCTTCTCCCCCAAATGATGTCATCAAAGGTCCAACAGTTGAGCCATCAAAGAACTTGATACGTTACTGAAGCCCTGTCATATAAAGATTGCGACCATCAACATCAATTCAATATTGCATAAGAAGATTGAGCTCCTTAGATTTGCGGAAAACTTTAAAGTTGATGTTCTGCTAGTCCAGGAAACCTGGTTAAAACCTCAAAACCGCTTCAACTTTAACGTTTTCCGCAATGATAGGGAAACAGTGGGGGGAGGTACACTGGTCCTAGTATCAAAACGAATTCAGGCATACCAACTGCCCAATCCTGACCCCTCTAACATTATAGAGGGGACTTTCGTTACCATTGAATTAAGACAGCACGATTTGATACTAGGTTCAGTGTACAAGAGCCCGCGAAATCGCCTGACTCCTCAGTCTATTTCTGCAATGTTTGATGTTGATGATCGCATTCTCATAGGAGGCGATCTGAATGCGAAATCTAGGGATTGGGGATGCAGGGCTTCCAACACATGCGGCGTCCGCCTGAACAACCTGGCGGACGTCTTCAACTATACAATTTATTCGCCTCACGAAGCCACACACTTTTCACCACGGGGCCTCCCCGAAATTCTGGACATTTTCGTTGCTAAAAACACTGACCAGATCACGGAACCCACCGCCATTCACGAGTTGACCTCTGACCATCTCCCAGAAATCATCGAGTATGGTGACCCAAATCTTGCCTCTCGAGGGCGCGTTGAGATCAACCATATAGATTGGGCTCGATACCGAGGATTGCTGGGGGACGTCGAGGCAAACCTTTTCAATAACATCGAAAACGTCCAACAGCTGGACGAAGCGGTGGGCTCACTGACTAGCGAGATCCACTTGGCTCTCGCTATGTCCACGGTAACGAAAGTGTCCAGAGTTACAAAATATGGAATCCTGCCTCCCCACATCATAGATACGATCCGCTTGAAAAATCGTATTCGGAAAAGGGCCTATCAGACTGGCGACCCGGCTTTGAGGAGGCAAGCAAATCGGCTTTCTAATAACATCCGCTCGCTGCTCAAAGAGCATTACAACGACAATTTCACTAGGCACACAGCCGAAATCTCAACAGATGATAATTCTGCTTACAAAACGGCAAGACGCCTAATTAGAGGCGCTTATCGCTCCCTTCCAAATCTGGAAGTAGACAACAGGGTTGTGTGCCTTCCCAGCGAGAAAGCCGAATTGTTTGCCTCCAATCTGTCAATCCAATTTAGTGAAAACCCAGCGCAGAGTCCTGCCAAGGAAAACTCAGTGAACGCAACATACAACATTTATGAAGGCATGCCTTACATCTCTGACCATCACCTTGTCACCGTCTCGGACTTGAACGTCAAAAAAGCGCCTGGTCTGGATGTTGTTCCCAACAAAGCCTTGAACAACGTCCCAGAAAACATTAAAACCATCTTCTGCAACATTGCTAATGCCACATTCTTGCTCGGCCACTTTCCCCTTGCTTGGAGGGAGGCTAAGGTAATCCTGATCAGGAAGAGAGATGAGAACCCAAAACTCATCTCTTCCTACAGACCCATTAGTCTCCTCTCAAACATTGGAAAGGTGGTCGAAAAGGTCATTCTGGGACGTTTAAAGGAACACGTTGAAATCCATCATCTCCTTCCCCCCGAACAACTGGGGTTTGTTTCCGGGTTGGGAACAGTAAACCAGACCACTCGCATGGCGTCTCAAATCCTGAGGGGATTTAACAGGAGGCACCACACAGGAGCCATATATTTGGACATCTTCGAAGCGTTCGACAAGGTATGGCACAGGGCCCTCATCATCAAAATGATAAGGCTTGCCTTCCCCAGGTACCTCACTAGAACAATCAATAGCTACCTCCAAAATAGGAGGTTTTTGGTAGAGGCCGACCGGCATCGCTCAGCTTTTCATGTCATAAGGGCGGGAGTCCCTCAGGGCTCCCCGATTTCACCGATACTGTTCAACATTTTCACCAGCGACATCCCGAGGAGTAGACATACTCAGCTTTACCTCTTCGCGGACGATACCGCCATCGTTTCCACGCGCAAATGCGAACGCATCATTCACATCAGATTAAACAGGCATATATATGTCTGAAATAGAGAGATGGATGGCGGATTGGAAAATCAAGCTCAATCCCGCGAAGACTAAAGCTATTATATGTTTACTCGTCGGAACAATACGCAGAATCAAAGGCTGAGAGTTGCCGGAACGCCAATAGATTGGTCCAGTAAAGTGAGGTACCTGGGTCTTATCTTTGACAGGGGTCTGCGCTGGGCAGACAACACTGTGGCAAGGGCGAAGGCTCAAATTGCTTGCTTGTATCCTGTTCTGAACAAAAACAGCCTACTCAGTATACAAAATAAAATAACTCTCTACAAATCAATGATTAGATCTATCATTACCTATGGGGCGGCGACCTGGGTCACCAGCGCGGCGTCTCATAGGTACAAAATTCAAAGAATTCAGAACAGGGTACTGAAGATCATCGTGGACGCACCAATGTACACCCTAGAGGTGGAGAACTATCGATGGCGCTATCGATAACTATCGATAGTATTGACTATCCAAAATATATCGATAGTTTTTTTAACTATCGATAGTTTTCGATAGTTGGCTGTAGCGCTTATTACTAAGCGAAAGTTAGGGTAGGTGCACAAAACTGAACTGCAAAAATGCAAAACAAAACAGTTTTAACTGGTTTGGAAACCTTTTTTGATCTATACTTGCTTTATTTTTCAGGGACAATGGAAAGTTTTCTCGTCTAAAAGCCAAAAATGTTGAAATGATAATGATAATGATTTTATACGAAATTTCTAGGCTTTTAGAATAAGATATTTTTAGTTTTAGAAAAAAATATTTTCTCCGCAAATGAAAGATCAAAGGCGGGATTCTGTAACAGATAGAGTTCGTTATTCCTATCGCTATGGCATTTGCTGTCTTCTTCTCTCTTTTCGAAATTAATAGAGAGGGGACGTACGTCAATAGAGATAGCAAAAATCATGCGAAATCTCTATTCCTTTCAGAATTTCACTGCAGATGTTGATGTTAAAGTTTAATATTTAGCTATTTCCTAGAATCAAAGATTTTTAGTACACAGATACCTTTCTTTTTATCTTATAACTTGTATTTAATAACTATCGAAAACTATCGATATTTATCGATAGTCAAGGTCCGGACTATCGATAACTATCGATGGTCATGACTATCGATAGTTCTCCACCTCTAGTACACCCGTACCCAAGTGCTCCACGATGATCTTCAGATCGACACAATCGAGCAGTTTGTCGCCAACCTCTTGACCAATTACTACCAAAAAGGGGACGTCAGTCAAAACCCCCTTGTCCGTGAGTCTCACATTCGTTCCAACCCCCAAGACACATACCGTCTCCCCAGAGACTTCCTACCCCCATATTAGAACCCACCCTAATCCCTAAAATGTCAGCATTGTTTCACTAATCTAGGGGCCCTCAGCCCAACTTTCATTTTTTCTATACAATAAATTTTATCATTCAGCTTCAATTCATTAAAAAGGTTAATAGTTCGCCCTTGAACTGAACCAGCCACACGAAGAGATCCAATAGAGATAATAAATTACTGGATGCTATTGTCAAGTCAATTGCAGAGAAGTTATTAGATTTTTCTTTGAAATGTGTTGCAGAACCAGTGTTCAATATAGCTAGGTCATCTCTTTCCAACCATCTCTCAAGAATAAGGCCTCGAAACAATTTATATGCGACGTTGCAATTTTTGGCATTTTCATGTTGGGACTGGAATCAACGCCACGGCACGCCACCACAGTTTTTTTTTATTATTATATTCCTGCCTTTTGAGTTGACAGAGAATATAATAACCTTTTATAATTTGATTGTATAAATAAATATATAAATACTTTTTTTCTACGAGCAAGCACTGACTTTTAGTCGGAGTGGAATTCGAAAGTCGTTTGTTCTCCCACAGGGCGGAAAATTTTTCCATATCAAATTCGAAAAAAAAATAGTTATTTTTCTAACAAGTGCGGGATATACCAGTTCTCGCAAGTGTTAGAAACACAATTTTTCCCAAGGGCCTGCGGAAAGATAACTCTTTAGTCTTTGTGCATGCCAAAAGTTTTTTTTTCAGCACATTGGTAGGAAAAAAACGCATCATCTTTGCTTCAGGTGTCCAGAAAATGGCAGAAATTATCCTGTTTTTAATCCCTAGTACGACTGCTTATTGAGCTGAAACATTGAGGTAGAATAATAAGGAGGCGACATAAGGCGAAAAAAGCGTATCCACTTCCGCCATATTGTTACGACACTTCTGTCTGAGATTCTGTCACTTTTATCATAGCAACGCGTCAAAATTGCATCAGGGTCGCATTTTCCATCCGAAGATTTTTTAAATGCGAAAAATTTTTGAAGCCTGGAATTCCTATTTTGGGTCTTGGAAGGTTCTCCTGTTTCAGTATGTTGAAGTTTCTGTGGCTACTTTTTCTTTCTTGGTGTAATCTCATTTTTTTTACGTTTTTAGACAAAAATTATAAAGAATCCATTTGGTTCGGCTCTGTTTAAGTAGCCATATTGTTCCGACACTTAGCCACGCCTACCGATGCCGTTTTCTATTGCACCTTTCAAATGATGACAGCGTCTCCTTATTATTCTACCTCAATGAGCTGAAAGCTGAAAGTCTCTGCCAACTGCCATGTCAGCCGCAGACCTCAATTCTTGGAGTAAAATGCATTATTCAAGTTCAAAGCACTATAGTAAAGGTCAAAAAACGAATTCCTAAACGTTAAAATCTTGTTTAAATCACCTTTTCTACATTTAAAATCGACGAAAAATTCAAATAACGAGTACAACCTGAATCGCAAGCCTTTCCATCGAGGTCTGCGTGTGACGTCATCACTATTAGCTGCTGTGGTGACGTTACTCGTAGACCTTGTCTACTCAAGAATTGGTGAACATACGCCTTATTAGGACGATTCACGATTCTTGGGTTTTGATAATAATTGTTCTATAAAAATGACGAAAATTCCAACAAAATCCAAATCTTCCATTATACAAACAAACTAGCATCTGCAAAAAACTTTTTTTCTGACCATTGAAAAATAAACAACTTTCGTCAAAAATCATTTTCTGCAACTTGAAAACATTACCTACATATTTTAAAAACTGATGTTTTCGTCGCTCGTTAAACAATAAACATTGTCCGCACCTGTTAGAAAAATCTAACCGAAACAAAATAAAATACTTTGACGTCAATTTGGCAACGCAGCACTCCTTGCCTTAACCTTTTAGAATTGTTTTGGGGCTCCCACCAAGCTCTTGTTGAGATATATCGCTTTAAAGTGTGGACTACGCTTTCGTGACGTCACGAGAACTTCGTCCAGCCGCGCTCCCCATTGTTAATTTGATTGTTCCCGGCACGCGTGAGTGGTTTTTGTTTAGATTATTGCAGGTAACACAGGA
Organism: Ceutorhynchus assimilis; assembly: GCA_917834065.1. Classification (NCBI taxonomy): domain Eukaryota; kingdom Metazoa; phylum Arthropoda; class Insecta; order Coleoptera; family Curculionidae; genus Ceutorhynchus; species Ceutorhynchus assimilis. Next base: position 29,214,785 of record OU892277.1, on the reverse strand, counting down.
AAAACATGAAAATTTAATTAACTCCACTTTCTCGTGCGTCGCTTGAGCTTTCGTGACGTCATAGGGTGAGATGCGGTACCTTCATAGAGCCATCTTCGGTATTATTTGTCATAGAGGGGTGCGGATTTCACTGTTATTCTTAGATTTTTTTTCTCTTTTTTTTGAGATGAAGTTGTTTTTTTGGCGCACACCCCCTTTAAGTATGTAGCAGTAATTATTTATGCAGCCTCATCTACAGTTCCATTGTATGATTTTTCCTATTTTAGGGTTTTGCAGTTATTCGTCTTTATGGAACAAAAAGATATTTGCAAGATTGTCTTGGATGACTACCCAGCCAGCAAGGGTACGTCATATTGACGTCCTTATATGGTGATAATTCGTCAATACTCGTCACCTGACCAAAAACTGACGACATATTGACGTGTGATAAATGCCGTTCAAATGACGTGCTTTTTATCACGTAATATTGACGCGTTTTTCTGGTGATAAATGTAATACACATTGACGTCAATATATATCATGTAATATTCACGTATTTTGCTTGTGGTTCAGTAAACCTGGTTTTTTGAATTAGTTTTTTTTTTTTCAATGTGTTTTGAATGTATTCCTAGAATTCCTAGGGTTGTGCCGTGTATACTGTATTCTATAGTGAATAGGAGACAAAGTGATGATACAAATCATTATTTTTTTTCGCATTTGTAACTACTCACGAAAATTTTGATCGAATCGAATGCGAATAATACCCCTACCCTCGCATTTTTTCGACATCCTGTTTTTTAATTTTTACTACAGCAAAACTTTGATGCGTTTGAAAACACATCTTTGAATAAAAATTAAATGGAAAACTCCCATAGTTCATACTCATAGTTCCATCTCTGACTTTCAAATAGTATAGAAATAAACGGTAGAAACTGTGGAAAGGCCAGAAAGGGGACGTATTTGGTTTGTTTTTGTGTTTGGTCAACGGTTTGGTGAATGCGGAAATTACTGTATTCCTTTTATACATCGAGTGACACCGAACAAACACCGAACGAAAAACGTTCAAGCTTCTGACTTTGAGCAGCTCCGAGTAACTCAACGGGAAAAAGGAAAAGAGTAAATACAAATACACTCACTCCTGTATTTTTTTTGTTTCGAAATTCTAGCATTAGTTTAGTATTAGTAAGGGACAACAATAAATATTGCATCGCCGCGTGGGGAAACGAATATGCTATTCAGCGAATTCTATTGGTAGAACCAGTGCAGAAAAATGTTTTTTTATCTCTTTCTTATAGAAGTCGGTAGAAAAGACACGAACACACTCAGTGCGCACTAACCCTTCCAATTCGCTACTGTGTGTGTGACTGTTGACGTTGATTGTTGTGAGGGAGTTTGTTGAGGTTATGTTGTGGTTGTAGCATGGCGTGGTCGTGTTTCATTTGGTTTTCCCTCGCTTTTTGCTTTCTCATTTCCCTCCAAGTTTCCCTCATTTCTTTTTTACGCAAGTATCGCGTGGAATTATTAATTCTTGATATATTTTTCGGTTTTAATTTCTCTTCAGAATCATCCTGCTGCATCCAAGTGAAACGCCTCTATATGAATGTGAGTTTTATTCACGTGTTTGTGTTGAGACTAATAACAATCACCAACCGTAAGTATATGTCTTTTGTTTTAATATACCTTATTTTATATTATAATATACATTATTATTATTGCTTGTTCACCTAAGGGCCAACTTATGGACCAACAGGTAAGTGTCTGGTTGTTACCTCACCTAGCAAGTACTACAAGTAATATGTTTAATACGCCTACAGAATATTTATATTGTCTTTTTTTTAAATATATTTTTCTCAAAAGTGATATAGTGTTGGTTCATTTTCGTTACAGGTCATATAAATTTGAAAAAACAAGGATTTATAGAAAATATATCAGGTAAATATGACGTCATTTATAAAATAGATATCACGCGAATGGAACGTTATTAATACGCCAATATCACGTTAAATAACTCATAAACTTGACGTCAAATAACACGTAAAAATGACGTACCAACTATGACGTCATTCGTCCCAGACATTAGGAAGTCATTTTCACGTCATAATTAAGTCATTTAGCTCGTCATTTCTCGTCACTTGATGACCAGTATTTAGCGTCATTTTCACGTGCTGTTGTTACCTGGGTATAGTGCACTACTATGATATTTTCGCAGATAAATTATTTTCTGAGTTAAATAAATTGGGAGGTTTACGGGGTTTTCCTTTTGGCCACCCATTAGGTTTCTTAGACATACTGGGTTTGTTAGTTTCGTCAACTGATTCTTCCTCCGCGTCGCGCGTCGGTTGAAACATCGTGGCAGATTTGGTAATTTCTTTTTCTTTTTTGAGACCCAGCTTCGGAGTGCATTGAGGAAACAAATCCTCTTCGAGAGTCAATTGCTGAGAGGTTCTCTTATTGTTTCAGGACGAAAAAAAACTCCAGGCTTTGAACAATAAGAGCTGGTATCAATTCTTTGATCAGACATTCCACGTTAATGCTGTTTTCCGTTGTAGGCTTTTCCAATATAGGTAGTTCAGTAGCTCGTGCATAAGTTATGTTTTTCTTGTTAATATTACTGCAGTGGACTAAAATATATATTTTATATTTCAAATACTTTTGATTCAGTGATCTACCTAAATCGTGTAGTTGCATCAAAATAATGCAAAATGCCGAAAGTGAAGTTGTCTTGTTATTGCTATTGCTAGATACCCATAGCTCATCAGAAGATGGATCAGATGGTGAAAGCGACAATCTATTTAGCAATTGGTTAGTAACCAAAAAGAAACACCAAGATTCTGGTTATCTTTTCACATCAAAAATCTCGAAGAGAACGAGAATTTACACTCTTTAATGAATAATTAAGAGCAAACTTTCTATGAAATGTTCCATAGTTCACAGAAATAAGCAACTTCTAACATTATACCTATACAAATTTACAAAGGACTGTTCCAACCCGACAAAAAACCCAAGAACGGTTTCGGAACCACTCTGCTGTGTATGAATTTCGGATTCTACGCACAAATTTTGCGCACAGTCTTGACGGTGAAATGTACGGTTCCCTGCCCCTGCTGGGATTGAACAAGGAACAAAAGCTTATCATAACTTACGACGTCACAATAAAAAAAAACAGGTAAACAACGCCAATTCGCTAACTTGGCATATCTTTCCCGGGCGTCGCGATGCAAGAGGGGGATATATACCAAAAATCGCTCAGAAAACAGATTCGTACAGACATGAGATATATCGCCGCGGTTATCGGTGATGATGCTGTCAGGAATCAACTCAAGAGTCATATAATATTCTTAGCGAGTGAATGTTCATGATGACTACTAAAACGATAAAAACAAACAAAAAAAAAAGATCACTTGCAGATCAAATATTGGGCGACTTTGAGCGAAATGAATAAACAAACTGCCAGTTCCTATTGAATAAGGAGCTGCCGGCCTAATATCCTGACGAAATTGAGTAGTTATAGGTACTGATCAATGTTTCAACAGATGCTGGCTGTTTAGTTCTAGACCAAAAATCTTTTCTACTACCAGCCTGCTTCAAATATACTAATGCACCAGGTTCGGTGCCTGCCTAATATCCTGACGAAATTGAGTAGTTATAGGTACTGATCAATGTTTCAACAGAAGCTGGCTGTTTAGTTCTAGACCAAAAATCTTTTCTACTACCAGCCTGCCCCAAATATACTAATGCACCAGGTTCAGCTGTAATTATCAATCGAGCAGGATAATATAGAATGCGGACGTATAGTTATTTGACCACAAAATAAAGACTGGTGAACGCCCGCCTTAATTTCTTATAAAATAACGAAAAAATCGTTTTTCCTCTTGTCTTACCAGGCTCCAAAGTATAACTGTATAGGTAGTCTGTATAGAACCTAAAGCGATGTATTGTAGCATGTAGGTATTTGTATTATTATTTATTGTTTTTTTTTGTCCGTGAGGAATCCATTTTGGCGCAGCTTGGATAAAGAAATGGGTACCTGGTACCTATACATTCTGTGGCAATGTATATCTATAGGTACCTACCTAGGTAGATATATGCTTCCAAAAAAAAACTGTACCTACAGCCATATAACAGCAAAGCATTTAAGATTTAATAATTACCAGTAAACCCAAACCGGCCTGAAACCTGGGCCGAATTTATAGTTGGTCCTTGACTTGTCTATAAGGTCCTTGATGTTTCCTCAGAGCTTAAGGAAGCCACTAACTTGTCAAATAGTAGCAAGTGTCCATTCTAAACAGTAAACTCGCGAATCGGAGGAATAAGATTCAAGGATCGACTATAAATTCGGCCCTAAGCTAATCAGGGTCCTATGATTGAAAGTTTACGTTAAACGTTCGTTGGTTATCTTGATGTTATTAGAAATGAAACATACTAGGCTTATATAAAATCCAACTAAATATATTTATTTGTTCAGAACGTTAGCAATACATGTGTCTTAATTAAAAGCCATCTCTATTCTAAAAGTAGGTAACCTACTTATCCCAAAACCTATAACATAAGCAATATTGCCTATCGTTAATTACATATTTATATTAAATACTAAACATACAATTAATACATGTATAGGGTGTAAAACACTATTGTAATTACAGGATGTCACACACTACACCTCCTACGGGACTTGAAAAAAAAATTATAAAAAAAATGATTATTCATAGTTCAACTTAACTCTATTTTTATGTACCTACCTGGGCTCACTTTTATTACCTACCTACTTAATTTTTCAACAAAATTTCATCTCCAATGTTGTATTGAACAATTTTACAATTTTTGTCATATTTTAAATTTCGGTTGCTTTTTGATGTCAGTAAGAGTTATTCTTTGCGTCCTTACATGCCTCTTGTACTTGTAAACGATATTTAAACTCTCAGATACCTAATTATCAAAGTTATAAACAGGGTCTACTTCTTGAGTTACATACATTAGACAGAATATTGCACAATCTGCCAAAAACTATTTCATGTGGGGTATATTTGGTTTCCGTATGCACTGTGTTATTGAAACAGAAAGACCAAAATGGTAACCAGGAAGACCAATAAGTTTTAAAATTTTGACATTGAATGCGTAAATATGCATTCAGAGACTTGTGCGTATTTTCAAGAGATCCTAAGGTTTGATGTCTGTAAGCTAGCTGTAGAGTTTAATTTTTTTATTTTTAAAAGTTTACAAGTTTTATTTAGAGTTTCATTGAGAAATTCCGACCCACGATCAGAAACGATTTAGGACTGGATTCCATAACGCAAAATAAAATTATTACCAAAACTGTTTGCCACAGTTTCAGCTTCCTTATTGTGTAACGGGTAAGGGGTAAGCTTCCACAAATTTGCTTAACTCACATTTTAGAGTTATAGAACATAGGTACCGATTATTTTGAGCATCTACTTCAAGTGGCCCGACGATATCTGAAAAAACTTTTTCAAATGCACAATTTGCTGTTGTTGTTATTTGTCATTGGTTCAATATTAGGCCTAGAGTATTTGTACCTCTGACAATCGTCACATTTCCTAATTAAACATACAATTACTACATAATGTATAGGGTGTGAAACACTATTGTAATTACAGGATGTCACACACTACAGGTTAAGGCCATCCCAGACAAACCTGCATAATTGCATAGCATAGGCGCATAGCATAGGCGCATAAGGAATTCGACCAATCACAAGCTGAATAGGAGCAGCCATATTGCTTTTGCATAAGATTTTCCATAAAAATTAAAAACTTATGGAGCTGTGCTATGCGCGGCCAATCAAAATACGTCGCTGCAAGTCACGTGATTTTTGACTTTGACATGATATGATTATATTTAATAATATTTATGTTTTTGTTATGAAAACAATTAAACTAAGGAAACTTCAAGTGCCTAATTCACAGTGAAAAAATTAAAAAATCAAAATTTGCTAAATTTGCAATCAACATAACGGAACAAACAAAAACAACTCACATACATAAAATTTAAAATTATCTTGGGAAACTTTCACTGAGCTTCAGTGGCTAAATAAACCTTTACATACATTGGCGACAATAGAGGTCCCGCCGCCATTTTGTGCCCAAGCTCTTGCTACTTTTAAATATGAATATACAGGGTGTATATTTTCAGTGATACCACTATTGGTATATCCGAAACGGTAAGAACTACAAGGTCGGTTAAATTAGAAAAAAAGTTGCCTTTTTTGATGCCCATTTAAGACTCGTTTACAGTGTTGCTAAATTCCTTTTAGTTTTTGAAATACAGGGTGATTTCTAAGAAACGCGCCTAAAAATATTTCATCAATTATTTCGAAAACTATTGATTTTCGAGACACAATTTAAAGGACCCCGCACACATCTTATGGGATTTTGGTGCCCGGTCAAATTTGATGAAATTTTGGTATGTTGTTCTTCTTGAGGTCCTGATCAAATGTGTCCATGGGCACAAATGAATCCTATGATTAGTTTCTGAGATACAGGGTGTTTAAAAAGTTGAATAGTCGATTTAAATTATGTGCTCACCAAACTATTTTTTGGGGTTTTGTAATAATGATTAAGGCGAAACAATACTTTTACATAAATAAATGCTTCCAAACATAATACATTTAAACGATTTTGTATACAGGGTGTATCACACGTTTTTATTTCAATTTTTTTGACCCAATCAATTTCGGAATAGGTACTTTTAAAATGATTTGATGTAATAAATAGTTTTGAAATATTTTTCTATTTCTATTTATACAAAATTACGAATATTTGAAAGATAGTTGCAGTTTTCAGCTATATTTAACTTTGCCAAATTCAGGGTACTGCATATGAAAAACTTTATTATTTGGCATTTTTCACAAAATGTTCTTGATGAAATGTTCTGCTTTATAAAAAAAAAAAAAAACTTCTGCTTTATTCCAGTCAGCCATGCTGTCAAATATTTCATTCGATTATTTGGTTGCTAGGTGATGATGGCAACAGTCAGAATATTGACGGTTACTGATATTTTGTGCATTCGATTAATTATTTCTTCTTTGATGAATTATTTATTTTTATTTACATATTCTTATTTATTAATTCCAACGAATATACCATTTACATATACTAATATATAATTATAATAAAATAAGTGCTCTTAACGGTATTTGACATGGCATTTCGTCTCAGATTCAATTGTTATGTTTGTGAATCTATCAATGCTCCTCGACAAGTAATTCCGTTTGTCCAAAATGAGGAGCTTAGAAACACGGCGGTTAAACGGAGGCAAGAACTGCAACTTCTGGACGAGGACCAAAATGATAACTCTCGAATATGTTTCACGTGCTATCAAAGTATTTTAGAAGAGCTTCAAGTTTATGCTGAAGATCCCGATCCAACTGTTTTCAAGGTACTTTTTAACCGCCGTCGTAACTGTATTGTTTGTAATCAAGAGGCTTTCCAGCGTATTTCTTTAAAAGCCAGAGTTGACGTATTTGTAAGAAAAGACATTTTTATTCCTGATGGTTCCAGAATATGTCCCGGTCATTTGACTATTCATCAACTGGTGGTAGCTCCCTTGCAAAATGGCTTCAGGGGTATCACGAGGCCTTATACACTTAAAGGTTCCGAATTAAATGCTTTCATTTCTCAACTTCGGAACAACGTAAATGATTTTAACAAGTTTGATGATGAAAGTAATTATACAGATGATGAGATGAAATCTTTGACCTCATTAACAAAAGAACAGTTCAACGCTGTTTTTGATAGTTGTAATAATGTGGTCATATATAACAGGTCAAGAGTAATAACGAAAAAAGATCTCATATGTTTTTTATGTAAACTTAAACAAGGTTTATCAGATAATTTTTTAACTGCTATGTTTTCCTATCCAAGTAGACAAACAACGAGTCTCGTCATTGCAAAAGTGACAAGTTCTCTAGCAACCTTTGTGAATCAAAACTTAGGATATGATCATATGTCACACGAACGATTCATTAGAGAGCATGTGACCCCTTTCGCTAATCGATTATATAATCCAGAGCCTCAGCTACCAAAAGCTATTGCTTTTATTGACGGAACGTACTTGAAAATTCAAAAGAGTAGAAACTTTCAGGTTCTTAGGAAATCATTTTCGGTACATAAATCATATCATCTCTTGAAGGCGGCTTTAATTGTTTCCCCAGATGGTTACATAATAGATGTGCATGGGCCATATTTTTCAAATTCTCGTAACAACGATGCAAGAATGTTAACCCACGAATATCAAAATGATCTTGGACAACTTCGAAATTATTTTCAAGAAGGAGACATATTTGTACTTGATCGTGGTTACAGAGATGCTCAGGAATTCTTACAAGACATTGGAATTCGAGTTGAAATGCCCGCTCATCTTGGCCGAAGATCTCAGCTAACAACAGCTGAAGCAAATCAGTCTCGGCTTATAACAAAATGTAGGTGGATAGTCGAATCCCGAAATGGACATCTGAAATCAATATTCAAAATATTCACAGACCAAATTCCTAATACTAGTATTCCACACATTCGCGATTACATCAGGATAGCATGTGCTTTAATAAACAAATATCATCCCTCAATTGTTATGGAAGAAGCGACAGAGAATTTGGCCCGTGAAATGTTATTGAAGTCACAACAGCGCAACATATTGCAGGAAAGACTGGAAAGAGAAGGATTACTTCGGAGGCATGGAGTATGGGAACCTCTTACTGAAGATCAGCTCGATTTTCCAATATTACCCATAGAAGAACTTCAACATCTAACTTTCGGAGTTTTTCAATTGCGTTTAGCCCCATCATACATTCAAGACAATAACGAAAATGATGGGAATAATTGTTTTGAATACGATACGAGATTAAACGATGCTAATTTGTAACGAATAAGAATGAAATCTCGGCACAGGAATTCTGTTAAGTATCAGCTTTTCATCAATTACGACACAGAAAGGAATTTAATATTGGGATATTATTGTTCATGTCGATCTGGTGCCAGAGTAGTTGGAATGTGCTGTCACGTTGCTACTGTAGTATGGTTTCTAAGCTATGGTCACCATCAACCGATTATTAATTTTCCAAGCGGAGATATGTTTAGGAATGTTAGCAGCAGATGTAAATGATTTGCCAGACATTGTCCACTAACAGTGATTGGACAACCCCAACTTACCCACTACTTCATTTCTTCAATAATGTATGACTAAGTTGTTTCTAGGCTTCACACCGTTGCCGTTACCACAGACTTCTGTTGATCTGGCGGTCTACTCTACGGCCGAAAGCTACCGGACTTTAATATTACTTTACTTAAGTGACATTTTGTGTGATAACTTATTATATTACATTGATATTTGATTTTTCGCATTTAAATATTTAGTGGTCGGCCTCATTGGCCTTATGACTGTATCAAGTAGTTTAGTTAAATGCTTTCTGACCTGAAGAATGTAGTTGTTTTAACTTCAATCCGCGTTTGCCTTTCAGATTTAGATTACTGGTTCTAGTAACTTCTTCAGGTCAAAAAAGCCTTAGTTTTAGTGTGTAAAGACCTGGACCTCTTATGTTTTTGAATAATATTTTGTAGCAGCTGGCAAGAAAATATGCTATACCATTTATAACTGTGATTTTTTTTATTTCATTGATTATTAAGTCATGCCTGGAATTCATTTCCAAGTCCATGGCATAGCAGCTTTTCAGCCTCTAGGGCTCTGCTTTTATTGTTGAAGCGTGCAGCATTTGCCATATTCTGCTGCACGGGTGGTCGGCATAGTTGGATTTAGAATTTATCAGTATTTTTTTTTTTCTTGAGACCAGTGTTTAGAACACTGTTTAAAGACACTTTGAACTTCTTTTGTATGTATTTGTTTTGTAATAAATGATTTTCAAAAAAAAAGTAGTTTAGTAAAATACTTTTTGACCTGGGGAATGCCGTTGTTTCAACTTTGATCCGCGTTTGCCTTCCAAATTCGGATTACTGATTCTAGTGACTTCTCCAGGTCAAAATAGCCTTAGTTTTAGTGTGTACAGACCTGGGACCTCTTATGTTTTTTTTCTGTTTTAATAATATTTTGTAGCTGCTGACAAGAAAATATGCTATACCATTTAAAAATGTGTTTTTTTTTTATTTCATAGATTATTAAGTCATACCTAGAATTTATTTCAAAGTCCATGTCGTAGCAGCTTTTCAGCCTCTACGGCTCTCTGCTTTTATTATTGAAGCGAGCAGCATTTGCCATATTCTGCTGCACGGGTTTTTTATATGCATCTAACTGGTAATTATTTCAGAAATGATTGGGCCAAAAAAATTGAAATAGAAACGTACGATACACCCTATATACAAAATCGTTTAGATGCATTATGTGTGCAAGCATTTATTTATTTAAAAATATTGTTTCGTCTTACTCATTTTCGTAGAGCCCCAAGAAATAGGAAATAGTTTGGTCAGCACATAATTTAAATCGACTATTCAACTTTTTAAACACCCTGTATCTCAGAAACTAATCATAGGATTCATTTGTGCCCATGGACACATTTGATCAGGACCTCAAGAAGAACAACATACCAAATTTTCATCAAATTTGACCGGGCACCAAAATCCCATAAGATGTGTGCGGGGTCCTTTGAAAGTTTTATAATTTTTTTCGCTCTACAACACGGTATCTTGAAATTTTAAATCCTACGTTTCGTGATCATCAAATTCATTTTTTTAAATACGGACCTGGATTTTTTATGTGATTTTTAGAAAGCACCCTTCACTCCCTTTGTAAAAATGGAATAAAAAATCTAGGTTCATATTTAAAAAAATAAAGTTGATGATGGAAGCTCGATCACGAAACGTCGGATTCAAAATTTGGAGATGCCATAGTGTAGAGCGAAGAAAATTATAATACTTTCAAATTTAGATTGTGTCTCGAATATCAATATAGCTTTCGAAATAATTGATGAAATAATTTTAAACGTTTTTTAGAAATCCACCTTGTATTTCATAAACTAAAAGGAATTTGGCAACACTGTAAGCAAGTCTTGAATAGGCATCAAAAAAGGCAACTTTTTTCTAATCTACGGGACCTTGTAGGCTCTTACCGTTTCGGATATACCAATAGTGGTATCACTAAAAACATACACCCTGTATAGGATTTTGGACATCCATCCTAAAAAATTTAAATACAACGTATTTGATGGCCTAATTATAGTCATCGGATACGTTATTGTTTTCAATTTTTTATGATGGATGTCCATTTAAATCCTATAGGTATGTATAGTAATCCATATTTAAAATTAGCAAGAGGTTGGGCGCAAAATGGCGGCGTTTTCCATATGAATATATGGGATTTTAAAGAACCAATTGAAAAGAAGACGGCAATTGTCGCCACTCTGGTAAGGCTCAAGACACAATGACAAATACAAGGTACAGATAGTGACAGATACAAAATACCAAAAAATCGAAAATTTGTATCGTGGCGTGGCAAGTAAATTGTATCTGTGTTCACTATGGCGTTCGTTAATTGGTAGGAGTGTTTGGTGTACACTTTTTTTGCGTTTGGGAATAATTTAGTGTCCGAATGGTGTGAAGATGGTGGGACATCGTTTACTCAGTACAGAAAGATGGTGTATTCGGTTACACCGCCGATTACACTTTCATCACGTGATATCACTGCACTACACGAACACCGCACTAGCACTGCACTAAAATCCCATTCCGAACTCCTAGAGTCACACACTGAGCTACGTCATGTCACGTCACGTCAGTGTCAGTGCTTTTTGTCTGTTTTAGGAATGAGGTTAGGATTACTTTTAGTGTCGAGGTCGTGGTTGTAGTTGACTTGACATTCCCAGTCCCAGTGGATTTTTCTGTTCTCGACTTGTTAAAAAGACAAATTTTCGAAAAATTAAGAATGGCACCTTTTAAAATTGTTATGGTACGACATGGTGAATCTGAATGGAACGAGAAGAACCTTTTCTGTGGCTGGTACGACGCCAACTTAAGTGAAAAAGGTAAGTTTTGCTTGTGACCTTTGCTTGACCTTCCCACAGGAATTCTCGTTTTCACTTGTTATAGGGCCGGTTTCTCAATAGCGAGTCACCTCCGGATTGGTTTTAACCCCAGGGTGAGCGTGTCTAGTTGCTATGTTTACCCTGGAGTTATGTTTAACCCGGGGGTGACTCGCTATTGGGAAACCGGCCCATAGGCTCTTAAACGATGTTGATAACTTTACTTTTAACCGCAAGTACATCCCCTCGCAATATAATTATGTAAAAAAAAGTATTTCATTTTGCAATAAATTTGAATTTTTTCTCAAATTACTACAGGTAAACAAGAGGCTATCAGTGCTGGTATAGCTCTCAAAAATGCTGGATACAAATTCGATGTTGCCTATACGTCTGTTCTCACAAGAGCCCAAAATACCCTCCAAGCTATCCTCGGTGAAATTGGTCAAACTGACTTACCTGTAGTAAAAACATGGAGGTTAAACGAAAGACACTATGGTGGCCTCACCGGCCTTAATAAGGCTGAAACTGCAGCTAAATATGGTGACGAACAAGTTGGCATTTGGCGTAGAAGTTTTGATGTTCCTCCACCACCCATGGAAGCTGACCATCCTTATCATGATACAATCACCAAAGATTCAAGATATGCTGAAGGACCAACTCCTGATCAATTCCCCAAATTTGAAAGCTTGAAGTTGACTATTGAACGTACATTGCCATTCTGGAATGATACCATTGTACCACAGATCAAAGCCGATAAACAAATACTTATTGCTGCTCATGGAAACAGTTTGAGAGGAATCGTGAAACATTTAGACCGTAAGTTTGTTGATATTTTGGCTTACTTTGCAATATAAAAATGTTATGTGGATAGGTTATTTAAAAATTATTTAGCTAGGGATATAGCAATCAGAAGTAAAAAAATTATAGAAACCTTTTCAATTTTTTTTACATATTTATTATTATTAATCTAAGTAATATATTTTTAATTTTTTTATAAAATAAGATACCTACCTAAATTTGTGCATTCAATAATAATTGTTTTATAGTTGAAGCTCGAGTTGAAGTTTATGAACGAATACATTTTTGAATAAAATTTGTTCTACAATATTTATCAAGTTTAAAACATAAATGCACATTTTTTATTTCATTTTAGAAATGACGGATGACCAAATTATGTTATTGAATCTACCCACTGGAATTCCGTTTGTATACACTTTGGATGAAAACCTTAAGCCAATTAAGAGTTTGGAATTTTTGGGTGATCCAGAAACGGTCAAGAAAGCTATGGAAGCTGTTGCTGCCCAAGGAAAAGCTAAATAATCCCACCATTAACTCTTTTTCCCAGATACATTGAAAGAATGATGTAGGTTGTTAATGTAAAGTCTTATGAATGTAATTGATGTACTTACTGATGTAAAATGTAATTCATTAATTACATAGTAAATTTGCCATGGCAAGGTCAAAAAATTGATAGGTGGAAATTTTCACTTCTGCCAAAAAAATTATTTTTGGTGGAAAGCTAAGTGTTGTTCATTTTGGATAATAATGATTTTCTGCGGAACATGGCATTTTTTTTTTCTAGTTAACCAATTAGCTTATTCTCTATCGATATGGGTAACTGGTGCAACCAAAAAGATTCTTCAAAATATTAAATAGCTACTACGTACTACTAATGCTTTTGTTAAAATATTAGATTTCAACCAAATTCTCCAGACATTTTTACGTTGTTATAGTAAAAATGTTATGTTATGTAAGCTGTGGTTATGTTATGTTATTTATACTATAAATGTTTCTGATTAAAACCAGTGCTTTGTTTTCATTCTAGCAACGCTTTTGTATTTAGTTTCATTAATACAGGGTTTTTTTTAAGTTGGGGTTTTCCTTCTAAGATGACATAGAACTTAAAAAAATAAACGAATTTTTCAAATAACATTTTCTTGAAAACACAGAAATAAAGGAGGTATGGTCATTTTATAAATAACATCCAAAATTGAATAATTCCATGTGCACAAACTTTATTTAATACAAAAAAAAAGGTAGAATTGTAACAAAGATTCTACAAAATCTGAAAGAAAACGGAAATTCAAACAACTTATTTAGGAAAATCAAATAACTTCCTGTGCAAAAACTTTATTTAATAGAAAAAAAGGTAAAACGAATCCAATGGTGACCATTTTGAACAAATTTTTTAGGCGGGCCTGGAATCACAAATTGAAATTTTAGACTAGAATAAGGTTTTTGCATTTCCATTATCTTTCAGATTTCCTACACATTTTGTTAGAATTTTACTTTTTTTTTGTATTAAATAAAGTTTTTGCACATGGACTTATTCGGTTTTCAATATTATTTAAAATGACCATATCTCCTTTATTTTTGAATTTTCAAGAAAATATTAGAAGGAAAACCCTAACTTGACAAACAACCTGTATATTCAATAAAAATCCCAGTTGAAAGTCACATATACAGGGTGTCCCAAAAAGATACCGACAAACTTTAAGGGGTATTAAGGGACATCAAAACAAGCATTTTTGTTTATGTAAACATGTATCCGCAAATGAGCCGTTTGGGCTGTAGAGCAAAAAAACTATTTGAATCATACCCAAATAATTAGACATTTTTCACTCGGTTTTTTATTTAGTTGGCCACCAGCATGATTTGCTAAACATTTGTGGTCGCACTTTTGTTTATTTTTAAAATGAAAAAACATTTCTTTATCAAAAACATTTTGAACCTTGGGATCGTCGTGAAATTTATTATTTGTGATTGGTTTCCTTAATTAACTTAGTTGTCTATTAATGACCCGACGGTGCAATCTTTACAGTGAAGTAAATGGTCAACATTTTGAGCAATTATTGTAAACCATAATTTATTTGTAATTAAAGAAAAAATAATAAATAAACAGTGATTTAATTATTGCGAAGAATAAAAGTACCAAACAGTTTTTTTACTCTACAGCCCAAATGGCTCATTTGCGGACATATGTTTATATAAACAAAAATGCTTGTTTTGATGTCCCTTACTATTCTTTAAAGTTTGTCGGTATCTTTTTGGGACACCCTGTGTGTGTAAATAGGAAGGTATACATATAACATATAACACAGTACCTACAACATGATTCTTACAAGTTTTATTTGAAATTATAAAATAATTGGGTAAAACAAAAAAGAACTGATTGGACAAAATTGGTCTGTTCCAACACGTCAAAAACCGTCCCATGAACGGTTTTGAAACCACTCAGTGAACAAATTTTGGTTTTTACGCACAAAGGACCCCGCACACTTTACATGGGATTTCAGCGATCGGTCGATTTTTTTCAAATTTTGATATGTTGTAGAGGATTTAATTCTTAACAACCTTTAAATGGGACGAAATCTTGTAGGTATTACGGTCTTTGAGATATGAGCGTTGAAAGATGAACTTTTTTGCGACTTTTTGTGTGGAGAGTATACAAAGTACTGGTGCTTATCAGTCCAAATATTGGCAGTTCCAATGACATTTCACTAATGGACCGGCCCTGGCCATATTCTCGAACAGTGTTTGTTTGCAGCCAACATTAGAAAGAGCGGTCCGACAGAGATGGAGCTATTTGAGGCAAACACTCATATTCTCATCTAAGCGCCGTAATAGGTTGTCATTCTGCCATCTTATTTTGCAATTAAATGCAGCACAGGGAGGAATCAAATTGATATTTTCATTGGCCTTTCACTCAAATATAACAAAATAGTCAGATACGGAAGTGATATTTAAAAAAAAACACAATGAAACCGACCGGAATAAATTAACGTTGACACAAACATTGACAACTTTCTTGACAAAAACAACAAGCACGTCAAATCCCGTTGTGCTTTGCCACAATTAGCTCTATCCTTCTCGCACTGCGTTGGAATCAATAAATCGCCCCCAAGGGCCGGTCCATAGTGAAACGTAATATAATGTCATTAGTAAACACTCATATTTTTATCTAATATAACAAAATAGTCAGATCCGGGAATGATATTTGAAAAAAAAAAAACGAAATTAAACCGATCGGAATAAATTAACGTTGACACAAACGTTGACAACTTCCTTGATAAAAACAACAAGCACCTAAAATCCGTCAAATCCCGTTGTGTTTTGCCAGAATTAGCTCTATCCTTCTCGCACTGCGTTGGAATCAATAAATCGCCACCAAGGGCCGATCTATAGTGAAACGTAATAGGTTTGTTCGGACTTAGTTCTGAATTGAACTGCGCTTGCGCTTTTGTTGATATCGAACATAAATAAACAAATGCGCATGCGCAGTTCAATTCAGAACTGATTCTGGGACCGCACTGGCGTCAACATTTGTCCCAGTGTGGTCCCGGCCTTAGCCTATGTTGAAAAATTTGTTAGTGACGTGAAATATGTGAACCTGTCAATATTTTGACTGATAAACACCAGTGGCACCAGTATTTCGTATACTCTCCACACAAAAAGTCGCAAAAAAGTTAATCTTTCAACGCTCATATCTTAAAGGCCGTAATACCTACAAAATTTCGTCTCATTTAAAGGTTGTTAAGAATTAAATTTTCTACAACATATCAAAATTTGAAAAAAATCGACCGATCGCCAAAATCCCATGTAAGGTGTGCGGGGTCCTTTTACGGTCTCTCTCTTTGAACCTAACAGTAGTAAATAGCAGTTTTCAATGAGTGATAGTTGGGGTCATTTGGAAGCTGTTTTATCATATTATGTATTTACACTTGTGCAAAGTTTTGTCGTTTTTGACATATCAGCATTTTTAGATATTTTTGGGATATATATAAATTGTTCCTAAAGCATATTAATTTTTTTTGGTAGAAACACTTTAACCTCCCTTAATTTTTTTTCCGATATTCCTAATATGCACTTTTTTGAAACAATACGGGAAGAAAAAAAAGTTATGTGTTAAATACATACAAAATATCTAAAAATGGCGATATCTCAAAAAACGGCGACACTTTGCATGAGGGTACATATGAACAAACAGCTTCCAAATGACCCAAACTATCACTCATTGAAAACTTTCCATACCAAATACCCTGTATAGATACATATATCATAGTCAGAATGCAAAATTATTAGGCGTTTTGTAAAAAGTCGACAATCGACAAAGCGCGACAATACGATGCAGCTTACTGTTTTGTTTGTTACCTTTAATAATAATTGTAATTACTTTGTTACAGTAAATAGTATTTTTTAAATCTTTCTCGATACTTACCGCTGTTAGCAAATAGTAAAATGCCAGAAAATAATCAGTCACAGTGTCATAAAATCCCCACGAATTCGAATTTTAGCCTATAGTTTCGCTTTATTACAACGACCGTCCATAAAGTCTGGAATGAAATAATTATTTTAACCAAGTGGAATTCTTTTATGCACAAATATTGTGTTCCTGGAATAGCTGATGTACCGTGCCGGAATCAACTTTGGTTTTTTAAATGGAAAGGCCTAATTTTGCTGAATGTTTTTGGATTTTGAATATTTCCTTCACACAAATTAGGCTGTTATTATCGTTTATATTTTCATGTGAGTAATAAATGTTGTGCCGATTTGACATTTTTAGTAACTTATACTTTATTGAGTAACATATTTTGTCAAATTTAATGACAATTTGTTAGATAGTGTAATAATTTTCAAATGATTTTTTTTTGTATGTCATCATCAAACTTGAAACCTTATACAGGCTCTTCTCATGGACAGTTTGTAGGTATAAATAAAACAATATCTTGTGCTAAAAATATAAATTATAATTTTATAGAGCATTACGTCAATTATACGTTTTAAATAGTGTTTTAGCTACATAATAAAATACACTTCACTTTACCTTTATTTTATGCAGGTATGTATTCACAAAAAAAAAACTGATAGCTTAAATCAAAAAGATCAAACAAAAACAACATGGCAATACATGGCAGCAATGACTTCGGACCTGTTAAGTGGCTTAATAAGATGACGCAAAGAAGATTCTTTGATTTAAATACACTAATGAGGTTTTTTCTAATATTACATATTTTTTGATATGGGTTAGCAGCCACAAAATTCAAATGACAGTATTCCAGTCATCCAAGCCCAAAGTCTCACTTCTACGCTTAATATTATGCAATGGTTAATAGTTCTTAAAATCTTATTCTAACTTAGGTACTTATATACAACTTAATATTTAAAATGATACCTATTCAAATGTGTATTTGAGCCTAAAATTAAATATCCATTTAGAAATTCCTGTTTCAAAATTAAGATATTCTACAGAAATTCTTCATGGATATTTTTATGCGAACTTATTCTCTTTTTCAACACTGATTTTTGTTTTCCCATCTTTAGCTGCCCTTGAACTATAACATGACTAAGTTCTATCAAATACACAGTTAAAGCTTAATATACTTATCTACATAACATAACCTATTTAGCAAACTAGAGAAATACAAACCTTAAAAACTAATTTTACATCACAGCCTTATACACTCTCAAACCGTGCGCAATTTAAAGTTTTGGCTTATTCAGTTAAAACTAAATGGCACAAGGATTCCTTGTTGATTATCTATATATAGGATTTCTGTCGCCTTGCGACAATAAAATATTGATTCCTAGTCTACAGAGAAAATTCTAGACTCTCTAGCCCTGCTAAATATTTGAACAAACAGTTTCGTCTTTAAGTATAGAATATTATTCTCTAAAACCTCTTCCACAGTATAAAACATTCAAAAATTAGAACCCTGTGTTATTTTTGTTTTCCATGAAAATGATACTTTTTAACAAAACAGCAGCGTAGGTACCATCATCTTGTATTCTTTCAAAAATTATTATAAGTACCAGGTGTTGATTTGAAAAGTTGCGACCCCTATTTCTTGGAAAATCGAATAAATTCTACAAGTGTTAATTTTTTACATAGAAAATTATACCCCCTCAGAAATGTACTTGAAAATGTGCAAAAGCCTTCTAACTTCGGAAAGGGTGAGACTTTTCAAATGAACACCTGCTATGTGTTTAATTACGGAATTCTTTGGGTCAGTCCTTTTATTCAAGACTACCTATAATCTCCAAAAAGGTGATAGAATTGTTATTCTCTAAATGTGTTTTGTAATGAGTATAAAATTGTTGGCATCAGAAAGAAGTTGCGCAATACTGTGCTTGGTAACATCACATTATACAATTTAAGAAATTTGAATTATTTTAAAAAAATCCCTTTAAAATCGAAAAGGTATCTAATCTATTTGCAATCAATCTATTTCCTTCATTTTGAAAAGGTTTCGGCAAGTGATTTTTTTCCATTGGAGGCCCGGGCTAATAAGAGTCCAATGTGAGATCGGGCGGGACCATAGTTGTGCTATATTCCTCAGAATAGACAGGCCAAATTGTAGGTTCTACGTTTTAGGAAATTTTTGTTAGGATTCACAACTTTGTTGCAAATATTTATGTCTGTAAAGGTGGTATGTAGGCTAAACCCAGCAATGCGCAACTTATTTTAAATCAGGATTAAAATATTTCTCTATAAGTAAGTGCATTCTTATTCAGGACACCGTCTGATATACAAATACGTAATCGTTGCACAAGTAACTTCAGTTCGAGGCAGACTTTTTGTAATATTGAGCATTTATTTTTATTTATGACATGGAATTTTAGTAAAAATTGACCTAATATTTATGGGATGTAATAAATAAAGACATGCAAACTGCGCCACACGGAAGATAATGGACGACGCCTAAAAGGGGACAGGAAGCACTTACTAAAACGATCAAGAAATACTAAATACGATAACAAATAATGCAGAGTTGTGTTTGTTTACGTACAGGGCGTAGCACGGGTGGTCGCATTCTTTCGGTCCTTTTTTATCTTCCGTGAGGCGCACTTTCTTTGACAATATCAATAAAATAAATAAGTATTTGAAATTCAAAAATTTTTTTTGGATTGAAATATGCACTACTTTATTTTAAATTAAATCTGGTGAATATATTCGTTAGAAGATTCATTTTTTTTACAGAACAGTGATTGTTTGCACAATTTGAACAGAAAAGTTTGTCAAAATATATTAACTAAGTAAGTAATTAATTTCAAACCTTCTAAGACCTAAGAAATTACATCCCAAACCTGAGATAAGTTATGTGGGAAAATATATCACAACTAATTTCAAGTACCTAGAAGAAATTCTTTTGACTAAAACTGTCACTTATGTGTGCATTTGAAATAATTGGTAACATGTTTTGTTGAGACTTCTTCAGACATTTCTGATGAAGCTACTTTGAAGTTCAACATGTCATTATCTAAAAAGTAGAAATATAGGTTCCTAAGTAAAAGTCACAGTGAAAAATATTTCCCCTACTTGAAATTCATCACAAGTTTAAACTTTCAGTATCGGCTGAATCAAGCAAAATATATAACTCCATTGAAGTTGAACTGCTTCTCTAAAGTTAGACTTTAGAAGTAAAAATAACCATTAAAGCTATGATGTCTAAAGAAGGTATATTATGGTTGTATATTCATGTTTTTTTAAATTTATTTTATTATCTGACTGTGGTCCCGGAAACATGCCTATTTGTAAACCAATAATATCAGTAATACATCTCCATACAATATTTACGTATATGCACTTCACAGTACTTTTTTTCAGCACTAAAACTAATATCCTAAACTACATAAAAGGAGTATATAACTCGAATCTAGAATAGGAGTTATCAAGGAACCAACATTTTACATCTATTCTATACCTCTGGGGCCATCTATGGGCATAGTATGTAATACTTCGTCCAACAATTGAAGAGCTCTATGTAAATGAACTTCTATCCAGCAAGGGGTTTCTTTAATGGACTGTCTAGGGTAATCGGGACCCCATCCTTTGACAAAGCTCAATCTTAGAATACAAAGTCTTCTTAAATCATCAACTCCGATACCAGTCGCAGCAGAAAGACCTTTGGAAAAAATTGGTAGATCTAACAATGTTATAAATTTATTAGTTTAACGTATGTGATGTATTGGCACGTCACCGGTCTTATTGATTTTGATTTATAATAATCCTGATTATTATCTACATATTTTTTTAGTTTCTTATTATTTAAGTGGCAATATTTAGGTATGTATTCTTTATTTATTGCTGTTAGTTTTATGTACTGCAACTTACGATATTGACAATAGAGCTATTTTTATTTGAGAAATAACTTTATGAAGTAAAAAAGTGATTAGGTGAAAATAAAGTCCTTTTCTGAGTTTCATACAATACTGAATCTTGTCCTGTAGGCTAGCAAAATTTCCTAAAGCTACTTTAATGCCTACCAACCATAGATAAAAAAATTACTTACTGATAGCTGGTGCTATTCCCCCAACTGAATGCGGTCCCGGAATGTGCCCCGCTACAGCAGCAGCTTGTGCAGCCGCTGCCGCCTGTGCAGTCTGGGCTTGGGTAGTCATTTGATGGTGGCATTGCCTCAAATCAAAAACCTAAAATTGATACCCAAATGAATAGATATATAGTTTTAAATGTTACCAAAAATCATGAACTAGTACCTTAATATATGCTGCCGGGTATATTTTATGCACTGCATCCCCTGGTTGTCTACCAGCTTCTCTGTCCAAATAATAACTTTGCACAAAGACTGAGTGGTCGCTGAGGCAACGCAACCAAACATCGCCTTCTCCTCTGAGGTCAAGTTGGACACCTTTACCAATGTGCAACCTTCAAATAAAATTTCATTTAAGATGACTTAGAAACAACAGAGTATTTACTTTTTTCTTCACTTTTTGAATATCATTTTCTTATCTTTATAGACCGTCAGCCAATGACAGATTTTGCTGACCGATTTTTTCTCTTCGGGGATTTCAACCACTGAAAATAATGTCAGTGCTGAGCCCAAAAAATGAAAATCACTATTCAGCGACCGGACGTCTGCTAGGCATATGGAAAATTTATTTCCCTGTTGCAGAAGAAAATAGGTTATTTTTCCAATTTCTCTTTCATGTCATTTTAACACATTAATCTTAAAGAACAATCTAATAACGAAAAACCAAAGCCATAAGGTTTGCACGTACTGAAAGGGTTGAAATAAAGGCGCAATCTTGTGAAAGAATATACGGTTGCTGATCGTTTTCTCTTACAGTCGCTACAAAACGAAAGTAAATTTTCCATATGCCTAGCAGACGTCCGATTTTCATTTTTTGAGCTCAGCACTGATATTATTTTCAGTAGTTGAAATCCCCGAAGAGAGAAAATCGGTCAGCAAAATCTGTCATCAGCTGACGGTCTATCACCATGATACCCTGGGATCCCGAACAGAAGCCTATGAAAATTTATCAAGATTGAGATGGCAAGTTTAGGTACCTACTCGTTTATTTATACTTAACGTGGCACATACTGACTTGGACCTGCGGCCTAAAAGTTTTATAGAATCGAGTCAAGGACAAAATGAGGCTTCATTTATTTACTTGAATTTGCTTATGTTTTTATTATAGCTATTCCTGTGTTATAAAGCACATAATATAAATTTATTTTGCTGAACATTTTTGTTAGTTGTTTATTCTAACATCTTGAAATTGTTTTTTTTTTGAATGGATCAGCAATATGAGGACTTGTTGAACCCCTTGACATATTGTGGCACATCGTCTACAAGATCTTTTATATAACACTCTCAAGAAGAAGTTACAGCCCTTCAAATGGTAGATGAAAATAATAGATTTTATTCATTTTCAAGAACAGTGGCAAACTATTTTCTTTCAAATTTGGTATTCATGCATACACTTCGATGCCAATGCGAATGGTGATAGAAAAAAGTCGTAACAGTTCTGAAAGGGTAGTTTCCATAAGGGTAGAGGGTAGTTACTCACAAAACAAAAAAGCATCTGGGCATATGTTCATAGGATTTTTTTTTGTTATTTTCATATGTAGTATCACCCCTCGAAGTATACTTTTTAGGTAACTCAAGACACGTCATTATACTCTAAATTACCTTGCTCTCTCACTCTGTTCAGTACGATGCACGTTACTTAATGCGCCCAAACAAAACCTATTTCCACCAGAAGGATCCACATAACCATCAATTGTCACGTTGGGACAATTCGATGGAACTTTAAAGGTTTCACCCACTTGAGTATCCAGCTCAAAATAGGCTACAGAACACCAATATTCTGGTGCAGGTTGAGTAGATAATAATCCTCCAATATTTACGTCTGATCCTAATTGGTTTGAGGAATTGTGATTCCCTGGGAAAAAATAAATTTGGAAAAAATAAATTTTGGAAAAATAAACTAAAAAATAACTAAAAAAACTTACAATAAGTATTACTATGATGTCGATTATCAGGAGGTTGCATACTTTGAGTATATGTGAGCGTGTTTGATCCAGTCCAAGTACCACCAGCTCCAGTAATATATGATTGGGGAAGAGTTGTAGCAGGTTGGGCATTGCCAGAAGCACTATTAACAGTTGTATTGTTGGACCCATTGAATCCATTTTGTTGCAAACGAGGAGACACTGGCGAGTTACTTACTAAGAAAAACATCACAAAAAACATATTTTTTTTTAGAAAATTTTTCTATTAACCACCTCACCTATATTTTGTGTAATGGTTTCTTGTGATCTTTCGGAATTGATCGCTGTTTGTGCATTACTATAAAACTGCCCTGGACTGTTATGAACTGCTGAACTATGCATGCTCGACGTAGAAGGCCCTGTTTGTTGATTATTTATAACTGTTGCTGCTACCTGAGTCTGAGCAGGATGACCTAAAAAATAATTATCGTAATTTGGCAAGCGGCAAGTACAAAATAAAGCAAATAGAAATCAAACTAAAAATATTCTTACGAGGCCTATGCATATGTGGCAACCAGTTTGACCTGTTGGGGTCTGGTCCACCCTCGATTTTTGGTAATCTAGGACCCAATATGCCTCTATTTGAAGAACTATACAATCCAGGATCGTCTACCATAGTAATAAAAAAAAAACATGCATAACTAAAAATTATGACAAATAAAATTAAAATAAATATCTAAATTTAAAAAAAATATATATTTTACTTCAAGAATTAAAGGCTTAAATTCAATTACAAGGATTCAAAACGTAGCTATATTTCTGTGCCAATAGCAAAAATATTCCAACCTCACAGGTCTGTAAATAATAATCAAAGACAAATTAATATCAACTCGATTAAATCAAATCTTACAAAGCCATTTTTAACTACTTTCTAGTTCTATTACTGTTTTAATTTCACTGCGAAATCGTCCAAAGCTAGTTTAAAACTTACTTGTTGGTGATTGCAGGGCTGCCAAATTGAAATTCTGCTGTGGAGGATGATGTTGTATTGTTTGTGATACTGTTATGCCAAGATCACTGTCCACCTCCATGGAAGTACCTGACACAGTACCTGCACTATATTCATCTTTCATACGGGGAGCTCCAGCTTGCAAAGTAAGTCCCGACAAATCAATTCCTGGTGAAACCACTCGTTCGTAGTGATAAGGATTTACACAAACTGAATCACATTTCAAGTCAAAAGCAAATTGACAGTATTTAACGTGTTTTAGTTCATTTTTGTGTAAATCAGGCCATCTCCAGATCCTTGCATAGATGACATGCGGAAATCCTAAAATAAAAAGATAACAAGATCAATACCTAATTGATTTTGCAAAAAACCTGTGAAGCGGAAGAGACTTGGAACACTATGCCACTTCTTTATACTGTGGACTAGAAACGTCTACCGAAGCGTCTAGCAAAGAAAGTGTAACCTGACAAAAGAACTATACCTATCTTGTAGTGTTGGTTTATATTTAGAGGCTGATTTGTATTTTTGCTATCGTCTTGGATTTTTTCTTACCCTAGATTCTCAAATCAGGGAATCCTTTATATTTTCCTTGATGAGGGTGGCCTTCCCGAAAGTGCGTTCTGATTGTTTAGCAATGAATGACACCCCAGATGTAATTTGTTATACCACATGTGTAGCCCTGCCTTAAAGCTAATTTAACATTTCTTTTTTAAGAATTGATAACTTTGCATGCCAAGAAGGAAAAATAGGTATAGCAACTATTTCAGATTATCCCACCCTTATTACTGGTGATAAAACACTTAAAGATATTATCCGTCAATTTCTCTTGGCCAATTTAATGTATACTTCTTTTTCCCCGAAACCATAAGGTTTATGGATTTCATAATATTGAACCTCTACCTTAGTTAGACAACTGTGTATATGTACTTCATATATAAACTAATAGAACTGGAAATCAAATTAGCTTAATATTTACCTTTCCTTCCAGCCACCTGTAATCTCCCATCCAAAGTCCTCTGGATAGTAACACATTTGCTAGGGTGGGCTCCACTTGTTGTAATAGCCGTAATAAGAGAATCTAATTCATCCCTTTTCTCTTTTAACTTCTTTACTAATGATTCTATCGCTCTTTTAGCAAACCCTTCACTTTCTCCGCCTTGTCTATGGCACATCAAACTATGAACAATACTTAGACAGGCATCAGCAGATGAAGGGGCGCTTGTCGTTAAAGAAGTCATACTGGATCAGTCACTACGATAAAATATAATTATTATTAGCCGCAGTGTCAAATTACCTGCTGCTGGATTCTATTTTACGTGTCGAGTCGAATTGTCTGTTATGACACTCGATATCGAATACGATAGCTCCGGACGTACCAAATCAAATATCAAATAATGCTTTATTGTTATGAAACATGAAATGTTGTTAACAAAGCTCTAATAAATACAATAAAATAAAAAATAAGGAAAAAAGATATAGACATACAGAAACTATAAACTAATTCAGTAAAATAAAATAAATGATGCATACGACTACAAACTATAAGATAATCACAACATAATTCATAACTATAAAATGTCTCAATACTAAGATAGAAACACTGAAAAGAAAATGAATAAAAATTATTGTTAAAATCATTGGTTAAAATATAAAAAATAAGAGGTTATAAAAGCACTTACTTACACAAAGCTTAGATTAACAAGAAAAAAAAAGAACAAACGGAGCAACATGGAGCAACATATTGAAACAACAAACAAATTAAGAGCTACAAAAACAAGTCTTGCTGAATTGTACAAACAAAACCAGATTAAAATGTCTCGTGGTAAAATTCCGAGTAATACGTATCCAAAAATCGAAAAATAAAATCGCTATTTTGACATTTAATACGAATTGCGACTCGACTCGTAAAATAGAATCAGGCGGCTGACGCTGTGTGAGAACAAGAACAATTAGCAGGTTTGGGAATATATTGTATGTGTAGGTAGGCAAAGGTCCACGTAACAAAAAAATGTATTTCATAGCTATGTTCAAAAACGCATCTAGAGAGTATCAGATTAACTGAGCGATTAACCCTCGGATTAACCTGTTTCACCTGTACATACATGTACTTTTAACTTTAAAAGCGACTTTGAAAGCTGTCAATTTTAAAAATTCGTATTGCTTAGAATACAACTTTGTGAGCGAATTTGTAAAACTGACAAGAGTTTTAAAAGCGCTTTTAAAGTTAGAAGACGATGTCGCATACGGTTGTATGAGTTTTATACCATTGCAGGTGCTATACAATATATAATGTATCATTATTCATATAAACTAGAGTATAAACTATTCTGTTGAAATGGTGGTGAATGCTTGAGTAAATGAATAAATAAAATAAATACGCTTATCTTTGAAAGATATAATAGTTGGGTACATGTTGGTACCAACTCTTCTCATAAAAGATATACCCGACAAGGCAAAAAATAATTTTCGTTTACCCATACCTAAAACTAGTGTGATATAATATGAGACTGTTGAGATAATTAATTATCTACCAGCAGAGATGAAGTTGTCTGGATCATTGAGTATTTTTAAAAGATCCATACCTACCTATTTACCCTATTAAAACAACAGGCTTATTATAGTCTGGTAGTATATGATGCCCTCGATGATACCGGATACCGAGGATCTATAATAGAATGTGCGGTATAGGTTTCTCCAGCATCTTAATTAACTTACTTAGTCTAAAAGGACAGCATAAGTAACTACTTTGACTTTCATTTTCTCATCAATGTCTGCAGTATGTATTGTAGTTGTTGCGGAAGCAGTTCTCATCGTTATTCGTTATGTCTCGTTTTATGTTGTTCCTGGAGAGACAGAACACTGTTTGTTAACGTTGAAACACGATTTGTCTTGGAGCTTATTATGCCTTTTTTTGGTCATCAGCAAAAAGGCAGAACTACTCAAGTTTTTTGGTTAGTTTTTTTTACCAGTTCTTTCAATTTTTGTTTACTTGAAATCATTTCTAACCCTGAATAGTGATTTGGGCATACTGTTTTAATGATACAAATTGGATTTTAGCATTTAATTTATTTGTATGGATAAATAAATATTAATCACCTTAAAACACCACCAAATACACAGAAAATAGTTTTATGATAATAAAACGTCACGGTTGGGTTGTCTAGGTGAATGAAATTCTTAGAGAGCCAATTACACTGTTTACCCTAGGCCACTATTTGATTGGATTGCCTTATAATAGTTAGGTTAGCTCTTTCATTCAATACTGAAATCCGTTTCAAAATCAACCAGTAATACAGCATACTGGTTAAAAAGAAACAAAGATTTTCA
This sequence comes from Ceutorhynchus assimilis, assembly GCA_917834065.1. Classification (NCBI taxonomy): domain Eukaryota; kingdom Metazoa; phylum Arthropoda; class Insecta; order Coleoptera; family Curculionidae; genus Ceutorhynchus; species Ceutorhynchus assimilis. The sequence continues at coordinate 29,187,257 of OU892277.1, read as the reverse complement.
GTAAAAACCTTACAGCAGAAATCAGTAGTGCCAGTTAAAAAAACAACACAGGTCACAGAGTCACTGTATGTGATTGTACAGTGACTATTACCACAGTGGCGACAATTGCAGTCTTATTTTAGATTGGTTCTTCAAAATCCATGATCAAAAATTGAAAACAACGTATTTGATGTAGCTAATAATAGTCATCAAATACATTGTTTTCAATTTTTCATGATAGATGTCCATTTAAATCCTACATATTCATATTTAAAATTAGCAAGAAGTGGGACACAAAATGGCGACAGGACCTCTATTGTCGCCACTGTTTGTAAGGGTTATTAAGTTACTGTATGTGATTGTAAGCCATAACGTCATCTATGATATGAACATGACATTAGTCAACAATTTTTTCCGCTCAAAGCGCCACATGTTTGATAGCAAAGTTTTATCGGAATATTTTCCATATGGAAAATTCCGAGGAAAATTCATAGTACACCTCACACTATATGAGGTTGTATTGCTTCTATGCAGTGGATTGTTCACTCGACACTATTACCATACATTTTCCAAGGAATTTTCCATAAGGAAAATATTCTAATTAGACTTGTCACATTCTCAAAAAGATACACTTTGTGAATTGCTATATCAATAATTCGCCTACAGCCCTACAAGGATGAGTTTCACTTTGTTTGTTAAGGGGATGATTGTACATATGAATTATCCTTATGGGAAAACATTCCAATTAGATTCGTCAGAGTTTCAAGAAGATGCACTTTGTGCTAGAGCTAAGTTTTATCTTCAATTGAAGTAAGGGTTGGATACACCAGTTAACTAATTAGGGTTTTCAATATTCTGAAGTGTGCATGACGTTCAGAGCGGTAAGCACTTCATCAACCATGTTTGAAGTCAAGTTTGTAGTATTGTATTTTTTAGGAAAAAAAAAATTCCTCTGGACACAGGTCGATTGGGTAGTTCAACAATGCTGATCGTAGGTACAGGGTCTTTCCTCATATATTGACCCCCCACTACAGGGGAATGGAAATCAGATGTCAAAAACCGAGTCAAAAACTTTTTTGTTTTTTCAGAAATGTCAAATTTTGACAGATGGTTAGTTTTTTCTTATGGAACACCCCATATATGACTTTAAAGTTGAAAAGAGTCGATTTTTATGATTTCAAATACAGTGTGCGCCATTTAGTTGGGTACATCTGGGAAAATTCTTAATTATCCGTTTTTCCAAAAAAAATTTTTTTGGGAATCGTTAGGGCATGTTCGATAACCAAAAAATCGATTATGTCACATGTCATGTTATTTTTCTGATGACCAGAAAATGTGCAAAAAGGGACATGGGTACAGTTATAGCGACACGTCCGGACGGTATTTTCTAATTTATGACCTTCAAGTGTGTATTTCGAAAAATAATCGATTCGTTTGATATCAAACTTGAGTTGAATAAAGCTATTTTTGAAATAAAATTGATATTTTCGATTTTCCATTTAATGGTATCGGTAAAATAGGTAGTTTTATTTTTTTTCTCTGATTCGCTTCAAAATCGGCATGTGGAGTTCTTTTTGGATTCTAAACAACTTTTTGTCATCACTTTTTGAAAAAAGGAATAATCAAGAATTTTCCCATATGTACCCAACTTTATGGCGCACACTGTATATATGGTTTAACTACTTTTAATTGAGCCGTTTTGGAAATATCGGGCTCTAAACTTCAAGAAACCAATACATTCAAACCATTCAGCTCTATTCCAACCGACATGAGAACCATCCTAGAACAGTAATTTCCAGTCGATCAATTCATATGTCAATTAGGATAAACGTTCATCTTATTGAAAAATAGGTGGGCAACTGGAAATTACCGTTCTATTAATTAAAAGTATGTAGTTAAACCATATATACAGGGTGTCCCAAAAAGATACCGACAAACTTCAAGGGGTAGTAGGGGACATCAAAACAAGCATTTTTGTTCATATAAACATATGTCCGCAAATGAGCCATTTGGGCTGTAGTGCAAAAAAACTGTTTGATACTTTTATTCTTTGCAATAATTAAATCACTGTTTATTTATTAATTTTGCTTTATTACCAAATAAATTATGGTTTAGAATAATTGTTCAAAATGTTGACCATTTACTTCAATGCAAAGATTACACCGTCGGGTCATTGAATGAAAAGTTTAGTCTACGAAACACCTGTTCGTAATGGGGAAGATCTGATAGCAAGGAAACTGGCGAGTTGTACCCATGTAGAAGCTATTCCCGGAATATTCCAAAGAGTTCGCGAGTTGAATTATTATTGTAAACCATAATTTATTTGCTATTAAAGCAAAATTAATAAGTAAATAGTGATTTAATTATTATAAAGAATAAAACTAGATACCAAACAGTTTTTTTGCTCTACAGCCCAAATGGCTCATTTGCGGACATATGTTTATATAAACAAAACTGCTTGTTTTGATGTCCCCTACTACCCCTTAAAGTTTGTCGGTATCTTTTTGGGACACCCTGTATATTTCAAATCAGAAAATTCGACTCTCTCCAACTATGAAGTCATATATAGGGTGTTCCATAAGAAAAAACTGACCACCTGGCAAAATTTGACATTTCTAAAAAACAAAAAAGTTTTTGACATCGGATTCAAAAATTTCAGGTAAAACCCCAAAACTTTTGTATTTACAATTTTTCACATACCTAACCCCTGTAGTGGGGGATCAATATATGGGGAAAGACTCTGTACCTGTTATCCCTCTAGAAGTTTGAAATATATTTTGAAAGGAAAAATGGAACGCACTGATTACTTAATGCTATTAACCAAGCCACTAACTGAGAAATGGTGTTAAACAGAAACCAAAATATCATGCATTTATGTACTATTCTTCCAGCTTCTATGTTTTCTGTTACTGATAACAAACACCCAGACAACCTTGCCAACGTCCAACAACATATCCTATCAGATGTAGATTTGGATGCAGCTAGACCATCTTGAAAATATACGAGAGAATTGGCCCAACAATGAAATTTATAATTTGAATTGATTGAGCCGATACTTCGTGAAAATTGAAATCCATCAGACTGTCTGGTGAAGTAACAGTGTAGTGATACATGATACCTACATGTTACTGTTGTAGTAAAATATACTGAAAATCTAATAAAAATTGGTTTTACTTTTTCCCGAGCTTTTTTCCAACAATAAAATTTACCTATAGGTCTCAGATACAGGAACTGCAGAGATCACAAAAAGGAAAAATATTTGATGATTTGAAATTGAGAGATTACTTCAGTGACAATAACAATAAAACACACCAGACAAATTAGCACTCAATGACAACAAAATTTGCATATGCATCATAAAATCTTCACACTGGTTTTTTCTGGACAATGTGGTCAAGCATCAAGCAAGATTATTATTCAGGGTAAAATGAATGAGGGAAGAAAGCTAAAAAACAACACATCCTACCAAGAGAGATTCCTACCAAAGCAAAATATAAGTAAACCCAAGCGAATGGTTAAAGATATACAAAGTAGTAGCACCTCGAGTAGCACAGATGATGAAGATTAAGTAGGTATTGTGTTAAAAGTGATATAAACAGACATTGGAGATTTCAACAAGTCAGATAAGAAGTTATCCTTGTAGGTATAGGACTGTTTTCCAGCTGAACTATAGAAACATCAAGAGAAACATGCGTTTTTTTGGTAGGTATAGTGGGTACATGATTCAAGATGGTACAAGAAGGATCACATTCGAAATCACATTAGAACCTAACGTTTCTAGGTTATGTATACCTTACCAACCTTAGACAACTAACAGACCTGTTTAACGGCTGTGGCTAAAGTAACAGAGGTGTTACTCTAATTATTTTCTTGTAAGTAACGTCAATATAGCAATATGTAGATAGGTACTTTCTTTAGCAATTTAAAGTGAAGGTGATATTCAACAACATAACAATAATATTTTTTTTTTTATAAACCAAAAATTTGAATCAACATATTGATAATATAAATCTTTTGTGAGAGAAACGGCGTCTCCATATTCATATTCCTCACATGCCCTTACCCAATAGTTATTTGTAAACCAAAGGGAGGGGAGTGTACGTATAGTTCTCTCATGCAGGTGAAATTTGATTAATTACCAAAGGGAGAAACGGAACTTCACTACTCCAAGGGAATATACCTACTTAAGTATATGGTTTTTCATACAAGATAATAGTAATTAATAATCTATACCTAATACCTGCATTACACATGAGGAGATATACAATCGTTTTAAATTTTTTTATTAGTGTGCAAAGTGAAAATCAGTTTTCCATTTTTAATCATTAGTGGTATAAAATAATGTTCAATTTCAAGGAATTTTTTTTCAGCAAATGAAGGTAGGTAATTTATTCATTTGGAGCTAAAACTATGATCCATAACGAAAAAACTTCTGCCCAGGAAGGAAAATAATTTACTTTCCTCCCTAGGGAGGGGAAATTACTATTTTCCTCCCTGAAATGAAAGTAAAAAATTGTCACTTCTTGACAGGGTCATAGGAAAATGTGTCTTTCCTGCCTTGCCTATAGTGCCTGTTTTATAAGTATAGGGCAATCCAAACAAAATGGCGATCAATGCCAAAAAATTGGCGCCATAAATTTAATCCAAACAACCGTGACATTTGTCATCAAAAAACTGATTTTGTGTATTTTATGATGTTTTAAGATGATTTTCTAGTGCTTAGAAGGATTTAGATGGAAAGTTTTTAGTTTAAGAAATTATTAGTGGAAAACCCGGATGTTTGCAAAAGTTATGATTTCTTTGTGACAAACCTTTACCTTCTAAACAATTAGGTCGGTATTATCCAGGATGTGTTTCCTGTTTAGTTTTTTCTTAACCAAATCCTGAATCCTGATGTTTATTTTATTTGTCTGCTATTCAAGGTATCGACACAAGTTGAGTTGATGTGAAGGATAGTAATTAAATGGCTTGGATCCATACACCATTTATGTAGAGAGACTTTTTGGTTTTTAAATATAGATTTCGTCAGATTTTTTCTCTTTTGCTACCATCCATGAAGCCCTTACAAAGTACAGACAAATCGTTTATCTCCGCTGAAAACCTGTGTTTTGTCTCTGCAGGAACGACATGAAACAAGACTTTCTCGCGATCAAAACGGCTTCCACAACTAAGTACAATACATAAAGTATGCATTTTCCAAAAAATCAACACTTTACAGACTTTATACAAATCAAAAATGGCAATAAAACGGCATTTTTTCCAAATAAAAAGGCATTGACCTCCATTTTGAATTTCTTTTTAACAGGTCGTTGGATTGCCCTATTCTATTCTATCCTTTAAAGTCAGGTTATTTTTATTTATTTCCATTTTTACTTTTAAACAAATGCCAAGAACCAAGAATATCACCCTTACTTTAAATTGCTAAAGAAAATACCTATCTATACAAGGTGAGTTACTAAGCGTGCGTTCATCCATATCTCCTATAGTAACGGCACAGCCTCCTACAATTAACAAGCCATGAAGTTAAAAAGGCAACATCGCAATCTTACCGCCAAGTGGTGCTGGTGCTGTTTGTTTTTATAAGTATATATTTTTTATTTTGTTAATATGAAACACAAAAAATGCATCATTTATTGTACTAAAGGGCCAAAAACAGTAATTCAATGAATAATATAACTATTTGTGTAAATAAAAACAGTAAATAATTGATTTAAATGAATATATCTCTAGATTCGAAAGTGTTATAAGACTATGTTTCAGTATGTCTTTTGAAAATCTAACTTTTTCTTTCTTCAGGATTTTTTCGGGAGGCAGGTCCATTCAAATACTTGAGCTGATTTTCGGAAATTACAGGCACTTTTAAGAGTTGGACATTTTAGTTTGAACTCTCGAATTACTCCTTTATCCATGTTTGTTTCAAATCTAATTATTTAGGTTTCTTCAAAATGTTTACAACACACCACAGAATTTTTCGTTATTATTGTATAATCTCGGGTATAATTATCTTGGTGTATTGCTTTCATCCACATTTTTTGCAATTCAGAATTTTTTTGGAAATGAAAATGTTTGCATTTCTTCAGTTTTTAAGGAACTCCTATAGTTCGATTTGCACCCAGGAACACAGTAGTTTCATGGCATCTGGAACAAGTTTAAATATCTTAGGTAATATTTCGAGACCTAAGCTCTTGCACACAAATATTTATATTGTTTTACCTTACCTTACCCTCATTTTTGCTCCTGTACCCATTTGCTAAAAATTTGCAATTAAAGCATGAAGGAACAGGTATGAACTAAATATGGGCAGTATATGGGTGTGTTTCTATCCACTTTTTCGTTAATAATGCCCACAAAAATACTAAACTGCAACAATACACAATGAATGCGATACACAGAAACACATAACCTCAGTAACAAAATAGCACCATACGCGACGTTGCCGACATTTCCAACTTCATGGCTTGTTAAGTGTAGGAGGCTGTGGTAACAGAGATCGAAGAAAATAATAAATACAAAACTTGTAGATAAACATAAATACTACATTCCTAAATTATTTTCTAGTATACAGGGTGGCCCAATAAGTAGTGGTGATTAAAAGTTATGTTTTTTTAAAAGACTCCTCCTGCATATTATGACATTTCTGGATTCTGTGGAAAATTCTAGACATATTTCATGTATAATGTCATATACCTATCTTCAACTGTTTCAGGAATATTGACAGTTTAAAATTGGCTTTTTTTAAACCTATACGGTTAATTTTAAAGGAAAACCGAGTTTACATTCCTGTCTTAGATTTTCATAAGCTATCATTTGACACCAACTTTGAATTCAACCGAAGATTAATAATTTAAGCGGGATTTTTAATCAAGGATTAAATTCAAGGTTGGTGTCAAATAATAGTTTATGAAAAACTAAGACAGAAATATATGATCGGTTTTGCTGTAAAATTAACCGTTCAGGTTTTACAGTCTGTCAAAGATGCAACAAAGTTAATTTTCAACTGTTAATATTTCCGAAACAGTTGAAGATAGGTATATGATATTGTACATGAAATATGTCTAGAATTTTCGGCAGAAACCAGAAATGTCATAATATACAGGGAGAGTCATTTAAAAAAACATAACTTTGTGTCACTACTAGTCATTGGGCCACCCTGTGTACTGGAAAATAATTTAGGAATGTAGTACTCATGTTTATCTACAAGTTTTGTATTTAGTTTTTTATTCTATCTCCATTAGTATAGGAAATATTGACGACCGCGCGCTTAGTAACTCACCCTGTATATTGCTATATTGACGTTACTTCAAGAATATAATTAGAGTAACACCTCTGTTACTATAACCCCTATTAAAAGTAACGTTGTCAACAGTGACGTCATTGAACTGATGTTACTTTAAAAAAATAATTATAGTTACACCTCTGTTACTTTTAGCCACGGCCTACCAGGAGACCTGTTTAACAATGAGGTGCTTATCACTTCCTGAATAGAGCTCAACAGGACCAATTAACTAGTAAAAGACATGGTTCAATGTCAAAATTATTTACTGAAATTTGAGCATGCTTCACTGTCAATGACAATCAGATCAGCGACAGTCCCTGGCAGTCGACTGCCAGAATTGCGTGTACAAATTAACTTTGGAGTCCTGTTATTATTAAGAAATGTCATGCTTAACTCAGCAAGCTACTGAGTTGAGATTTCGTGATATTATTTTGCCTGCATTTAAGAGCTTCAATGTTGGATATAATAATTAAACCATTATAAACGAGAATTGGACAGCTGGGCAGTGTTACCAGATTGGGGGATTTTCCCCCAAATTTGGGGGATTTTCAAGTCGATGGGGGAAAATCTGGGGGATAGTTTTTTCTGGGGGATTTTTTGGGGGTAAGAATTTTCGCTATTGGGGGAAATTGGGTATATTTCAATGAATAAAACTAAAGTAAAAAATGTATTAAAACAACTGCACCATCTATTTTTTCAATCAAGTTCCAATAAAAATGATACAGTTTGCTTCTTCTCGAGAGGAACGCAAACGCTCAGTTCTAGATCTATTTTAATTTGTAATGACAAATGACAGTTGACTTGACAAATCGGATCGGGGGAATCCCCAACGACCGACGTTGCTTGCATTGTTTATTTTTTATTTTGCGTTTTGCATTTCTTTGCGGTTATAGTGCGTAGTGCTCTAAGTTGCTGTATTCTAAATTTTAATACAGCTTAATAATATAATAATAAACTATCCAAACTTCTTGGTACAACTGTACTTATCTGTTCTGTCACCAGTCACAACATTTTATTTCATTTGTCATTTGTCAATTGTCATTTTATTTTTGGGATTAGAAAAATATAAACAAATAAAAAAGTGGTAAGGGTATGAGTTTTATTTTAAAATATTTAACGAATTTGTCTTTTTTTTTTGCAAGTATGAGTCGAGAATAAATCTATATTTATTTATTTGGGGGATTTTAGTTGACAAACAGTGATTTTTGGGGTATTTTTGAAATCCTTTGGGGGAAATTAGTTATAACCATCTGGCAACCCTGCAGCTGGGCACCAGACACCTGCTCATGTAAAAAGTAGGTATTTATATTATATTTTTGTTTATGTAAAATATCAATAACCTCCTACCAGAATTAAATATAGAAATTCTCAATATTCTAGTCGACAAGCATATTTCTATATTTAGGTATCATCATTAAACATTATTATGATTCCAATTTTAAGGTTTGCTTCACATACAATATAATAGGATTAAAAAACAGCTGTAAAACATAATTAATAAAAGGATATTTATGTATAGGAGATGATTATATTCCTACCTTAGTAAAATGGTGATTTCATTGAATGGCATAACCTTAGTTAAGTTCCAATGTTCCAAACTATAAATAACAATCTTTCAAGCACTGCAAACATTATTGGCCGGTAAATAATTGACTTTGAGGAAGGAATCTTTCAGTCCATCAGTTAAAAACTAGAGACGAATAAATGATCAAGACTGCTCCATTAGTTTTTAGCCATCTAAGTATTGAATGGCAATGGAAAATTGAATCAATAGCTCTATTTATTTTAATGATAAATAACAAACAAATACTTCTTTTATTTTGACTGCCTCTAGGGCCTCTCACTTGCACTAACGGTAATCGCCAATCAGTGTCGGGTGATGACGGAAATCACAATCAACGCAATCGCACTAGTTTTAGAAAATGGATTTGTTCGCGATGAGAATTCAGAACGATTCGGAACTATTCGCATGTGCGGTTCCAACTAGGTCGTTCGCGGGTAGGGATGGCCTTTCGCCGCTCTCGGAGCAGTATCTGTTCATTTCCGGACAGGCTTTTACTCGGAGCAGGTAAGCAGGTACATCTAGAAAATATATCAAGTTGTTCCCTCGGAACAATTTTTTTTCAAATCTCTAAACTCAACAATCCTCATCAGGTTGGATTTATAAGCGGGAACAGAAAAAAAATAATAAAAATTGGAATACTACCTACTTAACTAAATGTGATATATACATTTGATAAATTTCGTTAGAGTAGGAAATAGACAGTTCTCGTGCCGTCCAAATTTCAAATAACGTAACGCTATTTGACAAGAATGACAGTTCCTACGGTATTAGCGTTAGCGGAGCCTGCTACGTAACGGAACTTACCGGATGCCTTACCGTGACGCTATATGTCAAAACCACTTATCTCAAAAATAAATGGATAAACAAAGAACGCTTCTAATGCTGCTAGTTTACGAGATCATAATGTAAACAAAAACAACTGACTGGGACAGCTGTGAGCGTGCGCAGTAGATACATGTACTGTGCGTGCACAAAATCTGGCCAATGAAAACGAAGGAATTTCAAAATTTAGGACAGTTGTTCGAAAGATAAGACACTGCGCAGGCGTTAGGCTGTTCTGTTGCACAATTGTTCGTAGAATATTGACCCCAAATTTTCGCACAAATTTTGCCAATCAAGCCGTGTATGATTGTTTATCCATTTATTTTTTAGATCAGTGGTCAAAACTATTTTACGTTTCATTTATGTCTTCAAAAACAGCAACTTCTATTAATTCCTCCATAAAAAACACCAAGGAAAAATTAATCAAGCTCAGGAATCTTCAGGGGCGCGTTCAGATTGAAGAGTCTGGGCGACGTCCAGTGCAGAGCGTACCCGATAGAGAGTGCACTCCGAGTGTGCCTGGCGATTCGCCCAATCTGAACGGCCAAGACGCATTCTCTCCTCATAACATCACTATTTATGGGATGCTTTGATTTTGATTTTGTTGCCTTTTCAAAATTCACTGTGTGTTCGTGATTCTAACATTTTTGTAAAATAAGAAAAAAGAAAATTCAAAGATAATCAACTCTTATTTTATTTTATTTTGATTTTTTTTGGTAGAACTATCACATATAAAATAATACCTCTTAAGCCTTAATTCTTATTTTAATTTATTTCCTATTTTATTTTATTTGTTGGATAAACTCGCCATAACTCCCAACAATAATATTTACAATATTTGCCTTTATTATTGGTTAGAACATAAACATAACACAAATGCGCATGCGGGGCAAATTTTATCTTACTATTTTATGGGATGCAAAAGTGTGCGTCTGGGTGTCGTCAGGTAAAAATCTACTGACAATCTGAACGGCTGGGTAAATTTTACCCAAGGCAATCTGAACGGTCAGAGCGCGCTCGGGCGACAACCGACGTTCAATCTGAACGCAGCCCAGAATAAACAAAAGCTATGAAAAAAGTTATAGGCAGTTTGAATCAGCTGATAATTCAAGATGGCGATGCGGCATAAATGTAAACAAACCATTGAGGTTAGACATGCCTCCATACACAGCCTCCTATAGTTAACAAGCCATGAAATTGGAAATGACGGCAACGTCGCGTATGGTGCTATTTTGTTATTGCGTTATGTGTTTCTGTGTATTGCTTTCATTGTGTATTGTTGCAATTTAGTATTTTTATGGGCATTATTGACGAAAAAGTGGATAGAAACACACCAATATATTGCCCATATTTAGTTGATACCTGTTCCTTTGTGCTTTGATTGCAAATTTTTAGCAAATGGGTACAGGAGCAAAAATGAAGGTAAGGTAAGGTAAAACAATAAAAACAATATTAATATTTGTCTGCAAGAGCATAGGTCTCGATATATTACCTAAGATATTTAAACTTGTTCCAGATGCCATGAAACTACTGTGTTCCTGGGTGCAAATCGAACTATTAAGAGTTCCTTAAAAACTGAAGAAATGCAAACATTTTTATTTCCAAAAAAATTCTGAAGTGCAAAAAATGTGGATGAAAGCAATACACCAAGATAATTATACCCGAGATTATACAATAACGAAAAATTCTGTGGTGTGTTGTAAACATTTTGAAGAAACCGAAATAATTAGATTTGAAACAAACAAGGATAAAGGCGTAGTTCGAGAGTTCAAACTAAAACGCCCAACTCTTAAAAGTAGGTACCTCTTATTTTCGAAAATCAGCTCAAGTATTTGAATGGACTTGCCTTCCGAAAAAATCCCGAAGAAAGAAAAAGTTAGATTTTCAAAAGACATACTGAAACATAGGCCTATAACACTTTAGACTCTAGAAATATATTCATTTAAATCAATTATTTACTGTTCTTATTTACACAAATAGTTAAATTATTCATTGAATTACTGTTTTTGGCCCTTTAGTACAATAAATTATGTATTTTTTGTGATTCATATTAATAAAATAAAAAATATATATTTATACAAACAAACACCACCAGCACCACTTGGCGGTAAGATTGCGGTGTTGCCTTTTTAACTTCATGGCTTGTTAAATGTAGGGGGCTGTGCTCCATATAAACACATAAATAAATGTGTGTTATTTCACTTATTTCTACCTGTTTCAAATTTTAATTTATTTCAATTTCCTTTAATGTTCGTAGATACTTGGAATATTTATCTATTAATAAGATACCTGGGCACCAGGTATGTACAAAACGAACCCCAACAAGCTGTGCCCCCCCAAGTAGGTAGAAAGGCCTAAAATATAAGTTACATCAAGGTGATTTTCTTCATCTCCGATCAGTTGTTCGTGTGCTCCAGAACTGTAAGCAGTCTGAAATATATAGTTCATAAATATTTTTTGATTTTTGATAAAATGCTTATCTGCAAAAGTTATTGCTGGAATCTCCTGGTGTTGGGAAGAGGTAAAAGTGTGCAGTTCTCTTGTATTAAAAGATAGTGGGCATATATGAAACATGCTTTGCCAATCTTGACATTTTTGACAAATATAAATTGTGCCAGAGTCCAGAGGCAAATGAATGTGAAAAACATAAATTACATGAACCAAAAATAAACATTTCTATCAAAAAACGTTCTCCTTCTCAAACTGCTAAAAACACTTTTAGTCTAGGAGGCAGTGACGATTTTCGGTACTTATTTTCTCAGTCACGAAACATGGATAGAATTGTAGGGTTAGTAATTCTAAGCAAAATTCATATATTTTTAGGGGGGGTTCTCCGATGGGTGGAGGCGCAAAATGCGTTAGAGCTTACGAATGCACGGCCCTTTTTTTTCCAGTGATAAAAATAAGTCTACTAATCAGAAATATACTGAAATTACGTAAAAAAATAGTCCGGCTAATCTGTGAGTATGGATAATATGTCTGGCAAGTGAAAAATTGAAGATCCGAAAAACTTCAGCCAGACTAACTTTCCACTATCTGAGATAAGCCAAATTGCTATGTTCATATACTTTATGTTCTATTGTAGTGAATGTGAAATATTTATGACTAGGAAAATAAGTGTACTTGTATTTTTCATTGATCTAGTGAACTCATCCGAAAATTTTTGTGAAACTCAAATATTCTTGTTTTGTATCACCAAAAGAACAAACTATTTCATATACACCAACTGGGAAAATAAGTGCTAAAAAATTTCACTGCCTCCTGGACTATTTAAAAATTCACAGAAAAATGAAAATAAACAGGGTTAAGGTGAGGTTAAGCTGTGTAAACAGTATGGACGTCAAGGTTAAGTTTGTTATGCTGCAATGCCATCTTGAACGTCAAACATCAAACTGCCCTTTCTTAGCGGGACCGTATTAGCGTAGCGTCTGACGCAAGAGAACTTTCTATTGTAATAAAATATAGCCATTCATCCATTTAAAATACCAAAGTTCTGTCGCATACCCCATTCACGGAGCAGCCTGTATATACAAAAATATTTTTAACTAATGCTCCTTACAGTACCAAACAACTTTGTAATTTAATTTGTCTTTCTTGCATCACCCTGTAAGGAGATATCGTCCGATATCGCAGTAAGTGACAGGTGTTATACCACCTTGACCCTTTTGGCAGTGTATATTTTTATTGCTGCGTCATGCTTCCTGACCATTTTGGCCGTCTGCTACGTACTTAATTATAATACGATAGGATCTATTTATGTGATATTATAACTTTAATATTTATTTCATAATGCTATTTCCCACATTATAGGTCTTAATTTACACTGGTCGCGACTTGTGCATTTCACTGTTGTGTTTTCTCCACTTTAATATCGGAACAGGGAATCTTAGGTACCTATATAAAAATACCAATGTTTATATTAGGTCTGTTTCTGCAGAAATCACAAATTAGTCAGAGTGAATTTCATTGGTTGAAAATATTGTTCTGACTGTTTCTGACTGTTTTCAGCCAATGAAATTCGCTCTGACTGGTTTGTGATTTCTGCAGAAACAGACCTAGTATGTCTGTCGTCTCTACTGAAATCGTGGGTTGCTCTAGAAAATTGTTCCTTTCACAGAAAGATAGCTAACATATGCTATTCCGAAATATGTCGTCTCTGGATTTTTCACTTGATGAGAAAAAATTGCAAAACAAATTATTTTTGTGTACTATTCTTGGCGAATGCGAAGCAAAGGCAATGGAGCAATGACTAGCGCAATGCCGCAATGAACTATAAACTATACGTAAACCTAGCAATAAACTAGAGAGAGAAAGGTAGCCGTCACTATATAGCTATCTTTGGACACTTTAAGAGAGTGACATATGCCATATGCCATCATGATCAAAAATTGCGGTAAAAATTTAATCTCCGGTTAAATTTAAAGTTGGTGTCAAATGATAGTTTATGAAAATCTAATAGTGTAGGTGCCCAGCGACATAAAGTTGCATTTATGAATACTGCCTTGGAATGTTTTATGTGGCTTAATTGCGCCTAGTCTACCATCTTTTTCCTTTATGAAAACTTTCGTAGTGGGGGCTTTTCTTTTCTAGTTTTTCCGAAAGCCGACCATTTCGCGTGGTGCAAAAAATTTATAGATATCGTTTTTATTTTTAGTGAAATCGCGAGACAAATTCATGAAAAACGCGAAAAAAAATGTGTCCGACAAAAATGTTGGAGCGTTAAGGGTGTCTACCAACTCAAACATATCCAATTGACAAGTTAAAAAAATTTTTGGATAACGAGCTGATTTTTTCAGAATTACTTAATAAAAATATGAGGAATATAAATATCCAATTGTCCGACATATTACATTTTCCGATTTTCCAGTCCGATGCGGGAAAATCATCGGTTTCACGAAGCCAAAAAATTTACGAATAACAATTTCTTCTTTCGATTTATTGTATTGAAAAGAACTATAGAACATAATGACTAAGTTGTCCGACAGTAAAACATTACCGCTTATGCGTAAAAAAGAAGCATAAAGTTTTTTTGAATTTAGTCGGTGTACGGTGTACCTGACGTCGAGGTGCGCTCCAATCATCTCCTGTTGTAATGATTCTTATGGAGTAGGAAACATTACATCATTATCTTTTTGATTTAAACAACAACAAAAAATTATTTTGCGAAAAGACTATAATTTCAAAATACAACAAAATCGAATCAGTCACAGTCAATACGAAACCAATCTCAAAAAAGCCGCTACATTCCGACCTACGCCTACTGCACTGGTGGTATTGAGGTTCTTGTTCATTCTGGTTTTTTCTTGTGCTTGGAGTGTATACGTTATATACGACACTACTAGATCATATGAATAAAACAGAAGCAAATGCTTTTGTTTACGTTTTTTGAGACAAAGATATTCAGCTTTATTGCAGCAAAAAGAGACAAAGGCAGAGTAAAAGTATTTGCTACACTTTATCTGAACCAGCCGTATGAATAAATAAATATCTATTTTCGGTGACATAATTTGTCTAATCTACACAGTATTTAGATTTTTTTAAAAATTAATTGTTTTTCGTGTAATTCATTAAAAGGTAGACCTCATTTTGAACAAAAAACAGAAGAAGTGAAAAAATTTACACCAGAAATATTTTCTTATTGTAAATTATTTTTAAAATCAAGACAGTTTCACAGCCTCAAATATAGTGATGTGATATTACCAGATACTTCCGATGATGAACTAGATAATTGGTTATCATTCATCCTGCTAAACAATTCAATGTGAAAAAAAGGTATTTCGTGAATAAAAGGTAAATTCGATAAATAATTCAGAATAACATTTTCCATGTATAGATACTTATAAAAAGCCGTTTTTGGGAAAAACAGTTAATCACGATTTTATATATTTTGGGATGTTTTTTGCTTTCATTCAGGGTGTTTGAAAAAGTCGGGTCTATTATTTTATTGTCAAAAAACGGTCAGTTTTTTGAAAAAACAGTTGAACACGTACCTATATTTTATTTTATTTTTTACATATATCAGGATTCTATAAAAAAATCATACAGGGTGTGGGGAGTGGGCCATTTTGATTTCGCCGCGTAATAAAAAGTTATACCTACTTGTGCTTTTTTTTTAACTTGCATTATCACTGCACAGAACAGTAGTGTTGCATTCTTCGTTTAATTTGCAATGAAAAGTTTTTTCTTCAAGTTCATGCGATGTTTCAACACAAGATTCAGCACGAATTGATGTGATGTCTCTTTCATCTGAGAATGAATGTGGAAGCAACGTGTGTACCACAATCGTCTAATACTTTTACTTCTATAAGGAAAACACATATGGATGTTGATGATGAGTAAGTAACATAGTGGGTATTAAATTGAACAGGTAGTCCATCTCTAAGTGCAGTTTAAATTTAATTCAAAGGTAAGAAAAGGCACGAAGTCTTCCTCCACATTATATATTATACCCTACATATTTCGAGGATATATAGATCCTCTTCCTCAGAGACAAAAAAGCTCAAAAATGGTGAAATAAAATAAAAGTCTAGGACGCCAGACCTCGCATTTGCACTGAGAGAAAAAAAAAACTAATATACCTACAGAAATTGTATTGCATCAGTTTAAATTTTGTATACTATTTGGGACAGAAAAGCAAAAGCATTACTAGTAAAAAACGCGTTGTTCTACACTTTTTTGCATACCTATCAATATTAATTGCTTTATTGCAACTATATAGGAAACTGTATCGAGATTATACAGAAGATAGTATAGTTATTGAATCAGAGTTTATATACCCAATGTACAAGTGGCTGTATAGTCATTGTACAACTGGTTGAGTAGCTATTAAGCAAGTGGTTTTTTAGTGTTTTTAAGTTGCAGAATGCCCAATATATAAATAGTTGCATGGCTCTTAATAGAGTTGTTGTATAGCTATTATAATACTGGTTGTGTTGTCACACTATACCAGGATTGTAGAGTTATTAAACTATGCTTTCTTTAGCGGCTGCATTATGTGTATACAAGAGGTTGTTTTAGCCGATGTACCGATATATTAAAAATCGCGTCGGTCGTCAGTTCAAAAATTTAAGTTTTGACAGAATTTAGTGAAGTAGGTATTTAATTCTGACAAAAATTACACACACACCGCCAAAACATAATTTTCAATATGTATATCTTAACAACTGGTTAAGAAAATTAAAATAAAAATGGAATAATTATTGATAAGTAGAATGCTTAACTAATAACTAGATACTTATTTATTGGGTATATACTCAAGGGGGTGACTTATAGTCGTGTATGGTAGGTTTATAATTGATGTTTTTTGTCGGACAGCAAATTGGGCTTGATATATTTGTCGGACACTTATATTACATGTCGACTACTTCTCTTATATACATGATTCTTTTTTTGTCCGACAGTTATTCATTAATTTTTTGGCTTCGTGAAACCGATAATTTTCTCGCGTCGGACTGGAAAATCGGAAAATCTACTATGTCGGACACTTGGATATCTATATTCTACATATTTTTTTTAAGTAATCTTGAAAAAATCAGCTCGTTATCCAAAATTTTTTTTAACTTGTCAATTGGATATGTTTGAGTTGGTAGACACCCTTAACGCTCCAACATTTTTGTCGGACACATTTTTTTTCGCGTTTTTCATGAATTTGGCTCGCGATTTCACTAAAAATAAAAACGATATCTATAAATTTTTTGCACCACGCGAAATGGTCGGCTTTCGGAAAAACTAGAAAAGAAAAGCCCCCACTACGAAAGTTTTCATAAAGGAAAAAGGTGGTAGACTAGTCGCAATTCAGCCACACAAAACTTTCCATGACAGTATTCATAAATGCAACTTTATGTCGCTGGGCACCTACACTATAAGGCAAGAATGTGAGATCGGGTTTTCTCTGAAATTAACCATTGAGGTTTTACAGCCTGTTAAAGTTGCAAAAAAAGTCAATTTTCAACTATCAATATTTCCAAAACAGTTGAACTCAATTATTTCAATTTGGTACCAAAATGTATTGAATCAAAAACCCTGCAAAATGATGTATCACTTGACCTCCCTTCCCATTTAAGATTTTCTAGGGGGTGGCTCTGGGGGTTAGGGGGTTGCAAGAGGGGAGGTGAATTTTGCATAAAAACTCATCCCCCTTCAAATTATAGTTGACGTGTTTCAGGGATTTTTTTGAAAATATTTCTACTCCGAGATAATAGGGGTGGGAAGTTTTCAAATTGACACCCTGTATACAATGGAAGGAGCATTAGATTCTCTTTAAATCAGTGCAAAATTGAGTTTGATAACTCAAATAGTTTTCGAGCAATTGAGCCTCAAAATTGACCTTTAGTCCAAATTTTGTGAAAAACTTCAAATTCAATTTGTTCAAAAACCATAAATCTGGGAATATTGTTAATTACAGGCCATTTAGAGCTTAATAAGGGCTACAATTGCTGAAAATTTTAATGCAATTTGCTCAACGGTTACCAAGCAATTGAGGTTTGATTGGTTTGAATATTTTGAAATCAGAATTCAAACGTATATAATACGTGAAAGGGTGTATTGTATTTTACAATAGGGTACTTGCATGGAAAATTAAATTGATTATTGTTTATTGCAAACTGTAGGAAATCGAAAAAAAATCGTTACTTTTTTTTCATTTCGCCCAAATATGATTATTTCGGAAGTTATACAAATATTAAGTTTTGTATATACAGATATACTGAGCATGTGCGACGTCATAAAGTATTATACCTGATGACGTCATAGGCATATTTCATAGCGTTGTATCTCCGTCAATTTTTGACTAAGAAGAAAAAGAAAAAACACGTGTTGACTTATTTTTCATGGACTATCGAAATCAGCAATAAAAAAATTTGATGCAAGGGGCCTATTGGCGAGAGAGAGAGGAAGCTACGGAGAAAAGTGAGATGGAAGAGTACTGGCACGTACTGGTGTAGCGCGAGAGTGGGCTGTCCCAGTGAGAAGAAAATTACTTTTTTTATGTTTAATTCTATACTTGTGTTAAAATTCAAGACCAAAAAATTATTCTTGCACATATATAAGCTAGATACCTACATGGCGCAAACTTTTTGCAAGAATAAAAATTTTTGATTTGAGCTTTATTTCGGAGAATATGCGAGGTGAATGCAAAAATTTGTATATTTGAATCAGATTTTGCTCAGGTTTGAACGGAGCAGAGCTGCAACAAGTCAGTTTTAAAAAGACTTGAATCTTAAGTCTTAAGTCATTTCTAAAATCAAAATGATTTAAATCTTAAGTCAATTCTAACATAAAGTTCAAATTATTTAAGTCTCAAGTCTTTGACTTGAAGTATTTTCTCTCAAGTGAAGTCATTTCCGTAATGACTTAAGTCAGTATAATGTGGTTTAAGTTGTTTTATGACTTAAATCCTTCAGTAAGTCATTTTAATGACTTAAGTCTATAAGTATTTTTGATTTAAATTATGATGAGCTGACTGAAATCAAAAAATTTGACTTAAGTCAAGAAAACGAGAATTCAATTTAAGTACCTTTTTCCAGAATAATATCAATTTTTGATTGAATTTGATAAAATATATGAAAAATCTGATTTAAATCTTTTCTGAAAATACCTAAATATTTCATAAATTACTTAAATAATTTATAGACTGTAGCTTTTTATAAAGACTTAAATCTATTTTTTGACTTAAATCGTTATGTACTGATTTAAGTCTTTTAAATAATGACTTAAGTTTTTTCTTTTTCGGAAAAAAAACATTTAAGTCACAAATCATTTTGAATATATATGACTTAAATGTTAAGTCTTAAGTCAGCTTTCAAGAAATGACTTGAAATCAAATGACTTAAGTTATTAAAATGATTTAGATCAAAAAAAAGATTTAAGTTTTCTGAGAGCTTGCAGCGTTGGAACGGAGATATTTTAATTTATAGATTTATTTTACCGTAAGGGCCAATGTATTCGGCTTACTTGAAGCAATAATAAAAAATATAATTTGAACAAAAATATAGATAAATTTTATGCGAGAACAGTCATAAATTACTATTCTATGCGTTCATGCAATAATCTCAATTTTTAAGTATGCTGCCCTTTTGCCCGTTCTGATTTTGTATCACCTTGGGATTTTGAATTAACATAATAAAACTTTCATTCTGTGCAAGTTTCAGCTTGTAGCCCCGACGTGCCTACAAAACTGATTTTGAAGGCTTTGACTGCGTTGGGCACTCTACTATCTTGTAAATCTGAACAACTGGTAGAAAATAAGGCTCTGAGAAAAATAATTGTTGCTTCTGAAACAGCAGATCTTTTTGCAGAAATTTTGAAAATTAATTTAAAAGACGTTGTTCTTAGTCCGACAACCCTTGGTAAAATTTTTTGGAAGAAGAACTTTACATATCTAACATCCACAGAATGGAAACGGCCAAGTTTAGCCTTCATACATCAAAATGTAGTTTCATTAGATGAATCTATACAGAGTAACGAAACATGCAGCAAGTTTAAAATTTTAGTAGAAATTTAATTTTGACTTGTTCCCAATAAGGATTTTTGAATGATATCATTTTTTTAAACGAAACAAAACTGTCATGGCCCACTATCAATGAAGAATTTGAGCCCCTCTGGGTTGCAATTTTTCTATGATAAATGTCTGTACCTCAGAGGTAAAGTGTATTAAGTCATATTTTATAATTTTTCAGGAGAGCCAAAAAACAATTGTAAATCACGTAAATTAGGTATCTCTTCGAAACCCTATAATTTAGTGATCTGATATTTCGCTTATGGAATTATGTCTTAGTGACGTAATAAGGATTATTATTTGATTTAGAAAAAATGCCAGTACTAATTAGTTTTAGTGACTTAACATACTTTACCACTAGTGAAGTTGATAATGACATGCAACTTAAAACATATTTTAGTGACAACATAGTTTACCTGTAGTAAATTAAGAAAATTTTGATGTCGCCCAATATCTTGTATTTTATTAATTCCCCGCCTCACACTGAAAGTTCTGGTTTTTATGACGATGAGGTGCATTCAATTTATCTTATACCAAAGTTTTATTCATCTTTTATATTATCTTAGTGAGTGAGGTATATTTTCATAACATTTTCAATAATTATGTCTATTGGAATTTCACCGATAGTAATAATAACAATCAAAACAACAATAAAGACGAATAATCACGATGTTAATTCTACTAAGAACACGTGCAAAATGCCGGCCCACTGAAAATTTCGGAGGGATTTTATATTAAGTACGTCCCTCTGGAGAAAAATTTGCGGGGCATAATATACTAAGTGATTTTAGTACAATTTACCTTTGAACTTGGTGAGTGACTTGATACAGGTTCCAACTGGGTATTTCAGTTGTCTTAAAAGCTAGGTGTATGAAATTTTTTTCAGAGGTCAAGTTATTAGAAGTAGTATTCAGCTAAAAACCCGTTTTCGAAAAAAAGTGATTTAATACAGTTTACCTTTGAGGTACTGATGTATAGTTTGACACACGACAGTTTGTTTAGCAAGCAAACAAATGGTTTACGTGTACAACCTTCTGTGGGTCAAACTATACAAAAATTGTAGAGGTTTCTATTCTAAAAGTGCCTTTTTTTCAATAGATCTTGGAATTAGTTTAATTTGATGTTTCAAGTGTTTATATTCCAAATAAAACCAAATTTAAGGTTTACGATTAAATAGTTTATTTTGCTTGATTTATACATATATCTTTATACTACTACATATATTATCTCCAGAATATAAATTACCTATCACAAAAAAAAGCTACGTATAAATATGCTTAAAATTAGAATAATTTAAACAAACTATAAGGGCGTTTCTGTGTAATATTATTCACAACCAACAGTATTAATTCTAGTCAATTTCAAAAAGTTATCACGTATTAGCTCAGTGACATATTTCATTAAGAATGATGTGATATACAGGGTGTCCTTAGAAAAACTGACACATTTTTCAGGTAAATATCTCGAAAACGGGAAAAGATAACGAGATGCGGTTTGTTCTGGGAGAATAAGGATTTTTTAAAAAAAAAAATCACATTATTGCCGAATCCTAAAATTTGCTGAAATTTGGTTTCACAGACATGCAATTTTTTGAAATAAAATGACTGCCTTATTTTTAACGAAACACCCTGTATATTTTGTCATTGTCAGCAAGCCTGATTTTTCTACTTTACAAAAATGTATCATTTTTTTAAATTATCTTGAACTTTCATTGTGAACATTGCACTTTGTCGAAGAGAATACCATCAACAAACAAAAAAAAAATTGATAATTAAGTTGTGTTTAATACTTTTTTTTACTACTAACCTGAGAAATAGTCATTATTCAATCTATTTTTCTAGGAAAAAATTGAATTTCTCTCCCTAGGTTAATAATGAAAATAATGAAAAAATACCTAGGTCAATAATGAAAATGACGTCATGATGCAAGGATATTGTCATGTTTCTATTGGTTTAATTTTAATTTCATACGTCAATTTAAAAAAAAAAACAGGTTTCTGTAGATACATAGCAAGTTTCCATAAGCTGTTGATAGAGGGCAGCACTCTCAAGAAGGCGTTCAAAAAAAATTATTTGAGCACATATACTAATTTTCTATTTTCTACTAGCAGTAGTAAAAAAAATTCTATATATTCCTCGGTAGAGAAAGTCATTATATACCTTACGCATTATAAACCTCGGCGCTCGGTATATAATGACCAACTTCTCTACCTAGGTACATAATATACTATTATTAACTAATTAGCGCATAGTTAACTAATAATACAAGTATTAAACACAAATAAATTAATAATGCAAGTGCATATGAAACACAAATTAATTATTATTATTTTTTTTTGGCCAGTCGATGGTACCCTCTTCAACAAAGTGCAATTTTTACGAACCATTTTCGAGATAGTTGAAAAAAATTATACATTTTTGTAAAGTAGAAAAGTCACGCTTTCTGACGATGACAAAATATACAGGGTGTTTCATCAAGAATAAGGCAGTATGTAATTATTTGAAAAAATCGAATGTCTGTAAAACCAAATTTCAGGATTTGTCAATACCATGAAAAAAAACTTTGAAAAATCCTTATTCTGCCAAAACAAACCGCATCTCGTTATCTTTTCTCGTTTTCGAGAGATATTTATCTGCAAAATGTGTCAGTTTCTCTAAGGACACCCTGTACATCCATTATATACTTCTATCATGCCTTACCAGGTGTAGGCACACGGCAAAGGATTCCGGTGATTTTTAGATTTTTTTGTGTCTTGGTTAATCTTTAGATCATACTAATTCAGAAACTGCCAAATTTGTTATCTTAGTTTTGAAACGCCTTATACATTAAGTAAATCTTTATGGCTACAGTCAGAAGACTATGTTTCTGATTCTAAGTTAGTTTGTAGTACTTACTTAGTGACACACAAACCCTAGAGCTCCAATTCAAAGAACGCACTTGGTGAGGCATAATAGAGTGTATATTCAGGAAAGTGTTTTAGATAGCCATACATGGAAATTGTTACGCCCTTGAGCTATATTTCATTCATACTCTATTATTGAAGTGTAAACTTCTTATACGAAGTCAGACGTTCAACACATTTAACGCTTTCGGAGAGGACGAATTTTAATAAGCAAGTTTACACTTCTATCGTGCGTCGTGCGATACACTAACATTTTTTTATAAACGGGCAATGTAAAGCTAAAATTATTAAATATTTCCTAAATTTCCTAATATTCTTCTAATACACCTTTTTGAATAAAGGTGCAAACCAGGAGCAAAACGGCGAATTCAATTAATATAGTGCTTTTTTATCTACCTACAAACTATGAGCAAAACGGCGAATTCATTTAATATGGTAAGGTGCTTTTTTATGTACCTACAAACTAATGTGATTTCACTGCAAGTGTTTTCTCCATTACATTTTAATCACCTACTCTAATGGAAAGAAAAAGTTTTCATTAACAGATTTACAAGTTTTTTTTACATTTAAGCACTGTTTTTTAGATTGTATGATAATGTCTACGTTTTTCTAGAGCGTAAAATATGCTCTGTTTTTGTTACATCTTTGGAATATATGAGAGGTCAGGTTTTCTGATCAGAATCGTCTGAATGAGCATCGAGAAACATTTCAAGCATTTGGACAGTAAAAAAAAAGTTTCAAATAATTTAATGTGATAGGTTGATAGTAATATAATAAGATAAGTGTGTTCGAATTAAAAGAATACTACATCGCAATATTGAAGAAAATCATTCAATGTACGTGAAACTGAAATTATTTTATAAGTAGGACCTATACCTATTATTGAATAGGTTAACCACTGAGAGAAAATATTTCTCGTCTGAGGCGAAGGGACAAGTAAAAACGATTTAGGAATACACAGAGCAATGGAATAGAAAGTGACAGATATATTCACATATTTTCCTCGGTTCAGTTTTTGCTTGCCACACAATACCTACTTTCCTAAATTTGGAACAGCATTAAACATTTTTCAATATTTCAGATAGACAATTTAGAGATCAGTGAAATATAGAAAATTTAAGCTAAGGAAATTATTATCCGGAAAAACATAATACATAATGAAAGGTAGTTTTTAGGTCTGTTCCAACACGTCGAAAACCGTCTTATGAACGGTTTCGAAACCACACTGTATGCGAATTTCGAACTCTAGGCACAAATTTTAGGTTTTGCGCAAAATCGTGACGGTAAATTGTACGGTTTTCTGCTGTGTTGGAGAAGAGCTATAAATACCACACAAATGCTATCAGGTGTCCGTGATTCAAAAATTCATAACTATTTTTCTATGAAATCCTATTTACACAGTAAAGGTAAAATAAATATGTTGTGAGTGATCATGAACTGAATCTGAAATTGTCGTCCATCGTGTTGATATACCGGGTGACCACGAACTATCTTTAACAGTTTTCGAGAAAATCGCGAAATTAATTTTAGTACTGACAGAAAACAATTGAAGGTAGGTTCAAACTAATATAATATTTTCAAATTCTTTCAAAAGCACTAAAGAGTCCTACCACAAAAATTTCACTTCCGGTCCAATTGAAAGTTACGATCTACTTTTCAGATTATGTTACTGTACTAATTGGTACCCATTAACTGAAAATTCGTACTCTACAAATAATTTTAAATCTTCATGGTGTACACTTTTCTATGCCAGACCTAAAATTAACTAATTTTGAGATATTTCATGTCTAAACCAACAAAAATTGATAACGTACACTTTAGGTATAGGAAAGTCTATACAAAACTATTCAAAATTTTTCGTAAAATAGTAAAATACAAATTTTCAGTTACTAGTATGGGGTACGTTCCATAAAAATTGCAGTAACATAACCTCAAAAGCAGTAGGAGAATTGAACCAGAAGTAATTTTTTTTTTTGGGGTAGGTCTATGTTTTCTGTCCAAACACTCAAAACTAAAATAAAAATTATACTTTCAGATTTTTAATCGCGATTTTCTCGATAACTATTAAAGTTAGGAATAGGATATTGTACATGAACTATGCGTAGAATTTCTCGTAGAATCCAAAAATTCACTAATATAGCAGGTAATCCATTTGAAATAAAGAAGTTGATGGCACTTCCGATCAAACCGGAACACATATCCTTAAATTATGAACTTACGGACATGCTAGAAATTATAAATTAAAAAAAAACCCTCGGACCCGTAAATTTTTGTTTTCAGGGGAACACGTTTCACTATTAATTTCATCCCTGTAACCTCAACCCCCTAGCGGGGGCGGCTACTGCTCTTATTTTTTCGAATAGGAAGAAGTATGTTGTGATAGGTACATCTTTTTAGAGGCATCTAATTTTCTTTAAAACGCCGCTTCGTTTTTTAAATTTGAGCTACGCCCTGTCGAGAAATTGCGTTTTAGAAAATTAGAAGATTAGAAGATCTTACAAGATTTACGGAACCGCATCACTAATGAATGCCAACAAATTACATGTTCTTCACAACGTCCGAGAATACTCTGAACAGTAGTTGTTGTACTATTGTACGGAGGTCAATGGCGGACATTTTCATCATTTAATAAGATAACATTTGCAGTACTGCTCAATAAAATTACATTTTTTAAAACGCAATTTCTCGACGGCGCGTACCTCAAATTTAAAAAACGAAGTGGCATTTTAAAGAGAATTTAATGCACTTTAAAAAGATGTATCACCTAACAAAAATTCACAGGTCTGAAGGTTTTTTTTAAAAATTTTCACGAAGAAAGTCGTAAACCTTGCAGGACTGTTTTCGATGGGCCACCTACCATATTGTTTCAAAACTGACAGTCTCAATAAAAAAAGTCCCGTGCTATGATATTTGATCGACCCGCTCGGCACAGCATGAGTTTTCTATTGATTTGAATATAAATATTGTTCTCTAATTGAACACTTGGGAATAGAAAAAAAGCGCATCCATTATAGCAAAAGCAAAATAATAATAAGTACAAATAAATAGGTTTAAATTTAAAATGTGCTTTTTGCGAGGATTTTCGCATCCTCCACATTCAATGATCATAATAATAATGAAATAAAATATTTTTTTCAACTAAGCACATTTGAATTTTGGAAGAAATTGAAAATACTCACCTTTTACATTATGATAAATTTGTAATTCTAGCTATGGGTGAAAAAAAAAATTTCCAGCTAAGGCCTATTTGGCGGTGTTATATCCATTGTTTGACATATCCATTCTGCTACATTGACATCCTCTGAATCCCATTTTTTAATCCATGGATGATTCTGAAATAATAAATACAAACTATTTCTTAAACTTGTAAATAATTTCACCTAAATCAAAATTGCCTATGTTTGTGTCATTTGGAAAATTTTTCGTAAGGTATTATCCAATATTAACTTGGGATCATCAAAGCTACCTACAGAGTTCACTTTAAAATTTTCCAGCCAACAGTAAAATTATTTGCTACTTGATCGTGGAGTTGTATACAGGTTGAAGATCTACACTTGTTATCTCAAGATCAATGGGAACGTGACCAAATGTCACTTAATGTCTGTTTCAAGGAGTTACAATCGAACCCACTACAACTACCTGATAGATGGAACAGTTTCTCTGATATATTACGGAAATTAAGGACCTTGGCACTACTTTTGACTACCTTTTAGTGCTTATATATCGGAGTCACCTCAAGGTGTCCGAGGCTGGTAGGTTTCGTAAAGCGCTGCACATTGAATCCATAAGACTGCTGTTTCTGTTCCTAGGCCAATTCTAGAAAACTGTTCATCACTGTGGAGTCCCATATGTATGCATCTCATATGGATGTGCTGGAAGAAGTACAACGCAAGTTCATACGGCACCTTGAATACAAAGCTGGTATCATCCCGATAACTTTATAATCAACTATGCAACGCTCTGCAGCTGATTTAGGCTGGAACCCTTGCGGTGTAGAAGATACAGAAGAGACGTGAGCTTGCTACACAAAATCCTGCACTCAACGGTCGACTGTGCTGAAAGTTGAAACATTGAACAATAAAAATGCAGGCTCTACTTCTTGAAAAAAAAAAATGACTCGAAGATGGCTGGAGACGCTGGCGTCCTCTGCACGATTATAAATAATTGATCAATAGCAGACCAACAAATTATGGTAGTAAAACATTTCCTATAGATAGATTTTGCATATTATCTGGAGATGATTGAGGCGATTAGGGAAGAAGGTGACTTTACTATGTGCTATGCCCATTTCTAACAGGTCTTCTCAAAGGTGGCTACACCTTCACAATGACACAATGTATAAAAAAAGTACTAAAAAAAAGAGACCTATCAACCCGTGAGCTTACTTTCACCCAAGTAATAACCTAATTTTTTTTTGAAATGTTCAAGGTGGATCGTGTTAATAGCTCGCACCCTGTACATCACTTACCATTAAAGTTTTCAAATCCGCCCTTTCATCTGGATTCTTTCGTAAACACCTATCCACAAAATCTTCAAACTCCTGAGAAAATATTCCAGATGGAAGTTTAGGTGGAGGCTCATTCACAATATAATCCAACAATTCAAATATTGCCATTGGCCTAGGTACCTTGGGGCTATCTGGCGAATCACTATCTTTGCCTCTACCAAATATAGCAGCCAAGGTTCTTGCATCTGGAGGAGGTATAGGATACATGCCAATTGCCATTTCCACAAGAGAAAGTCCTAATGAATAGATATCGCTTTGGACTGAATAATGGGTACCTTGTAAACGTTCAGGCTAAAAGTGAAGTAAGAAATAAGCATTGAACAAGCATTACTTTTGAAATTGGAAATTGTGATTAGGGTTCAAGAAATTGAAAAAAAAAACACAGTTTTTCTTTTTTATATGAACCCAAATCAGCGATTTCTAAATAGTTAATATGGAAGATTAAATAGTTATTTAAAAAATAATTGATCCTTACAGACATATAGCTTCTTGTACCAACAAATGAATTAGCCATAGAGTCAATCAATTGACCAGATACTCCAAAATCACAAATTTTAATTTCGCCGCTACTATTAACCAATATATTACTCGGCTTCACATCCCTATGCATGATGGCATGTTTATCTCGCAAATAGCTCAAGCCTTTAAGCACTGCTGATGTTATTTTGCCAAGAATATTTTCGGGAATCCTTCCAGCTTTTTTTAAAATGAGATCAAGTGATCCTGCATCCATATATTCAATGCAAATACTAATTTCCCCATCACTATAAAAAGCACCATAAAAACCAACAATATGGGCAAAGTTACAATCGTGAAGAATTTTGAGCTCTCTAATAATTTGCTTTTTAATTGCTGGCTTAACTTCAAGATGTATAAGCTTTCTAGCCATAATAAGGCCACTGGATTTGTGCCGCACTTTGTTGACAACGCCCCCATTTCCAGAACCAAGTTCACCAAGTTTTTCGAAGTCATCATCAGATAAATCGCCTGATATTTTTTGTTTTTGACAAAGAAACACTTCTATTCGTCTTCTTTGGATATCATCCATATCAAGTTCTTCTAAACGTGCTGTAATGTGATCTATGTCATTTCGTACAACAGTAGGTGGTCTAAAAAGATATCTTAAATAAGCATGGTTACCAATAAAAAGAATTCATAAAATTATCTTCAGGCTCAAAATCATGCTTAATACAAGTAACATGAGAAGTAACACACTTTTTCTTATGAATTTTATAGTATCGCTGCGCCTCTCAGGCTTGCCGTCTAACAAAATAAGTTTGGGTGTCTAGAATAACCACACTTGTACTGTACTATGTAGGTACATAGATTTTAACAGCTGAAACATATTTATGACAAGCGTAAATAGATCATTTTGCAAGCTATCACTATTATCACTTGTCCAGAAAGTCAAAACCAGCGAGGTATACTTAGGTAATATTGATAACAAAACAAAATGCAGCCTTATCCAAAGGACATCTATGCGCTAGAAATTTCTTGTGAGTTCAGTTTATCATCATCACTAGCATTTATAACTTTTGTCATAATTCATCACATTTTATTTGTATTTTTATATGGAAAAATAAATAATGTTCATCAAAAGCGTTTTGTAAATTATTTTTTAGCAGTTGAGCAGCAGTTTTTTTGTTGGTGTATGTAACCTCATGTTTCATGTGTGTCTTTGGTCAATATAGGGAACGTATAGTTGGCTTCATTTTGGCACAGATATTTCAAAAACTTATTGAAAATAAACTTTCAATTATTATTCATCCGTATTAAACCATTCAATGGGTAAATTTTCATATTTTGGCATTCATTCAAATGAAATTCAGTAGTTTTATTGTAAATTTGAAATGGGGTAGTTTTTGTAACGTTAAATCAACTCTTATTTCCACAAATTATTCAATAATATTTATTTGGATTGAAGCCTATAAAGTCTATGCGATTTTTGGGGTGTGCAGATTGATGCTTGATGGGAGCTAGATTGGAGGGGGCACCTTGCAAAACTCATGGAGCAGTATATTAGATACTTCTATAACCTGCTTGTAATATCTGATCACATGAGTCTTGACGCGGCCATTGTCGCTCATGCTTTTTACGTCGTATCCAGGTT
This sequence comes from Ceutorhynchus assimilis, assembly GCA_917834065.1. Lineage (NCBI taxonomy): Eukaryota > Metazoa > Arthropoda > Insecta > Coleoptera > Curculionidae > Ceutorhynchus > Ceutorhynchus assimilis. Next base: position 29,157,602 of record OU892277.1, on the reverse strand, counting down.
GAAACGGAGTAATATTTTGGACATACAAATAATTATGGTTACGCAGAAGAGGTCGATTCGGATCATTTTTTACATGGAACAACGAGAAAGTTGTTAACGTATTTTTGCTGAAAAGTATATTCTAAGTAACACTAACAGGAATGTATATTTTGGATTCTGTGATTTCTGTGATATTTGTGAGAGAAAATAGGGGTCTGTTCATTGATTGTGATGTGAAACATGATCATGATAATTGTTGTAAAACTAATTTAGTAGGTACCTGAAAAGTACAACTTTAGGTAAATGCGAAAAAATCTCACATATTGTTCTGAATAATGTATACGTAGGTACCTAATGAAAATGATCAATGGTTTCCCTGATAAAATTGGAAATTTACCAAAAAAACAAAATTAAACGTGTGAATTATACAGGGTGTCTCACCAGAAACCAAATCGATCTATATATGAAAAACTGTAGGCAGAACATTTTTTGAAAATTTTACAGTATGCTAATGTCAATGGGGGCAACCCGGCTAAAATATTTTCAAGATGGTGGCACATCCGATCCGGTTATACCGAAAGTAGTCACTAGACGTCAACATGCTTATTTTAAATGAGACACCCTGTATGTAATTCCATATTTGGATACTACGAAAAAATTCTGAGCAGATTTCATGTGATATACCCTTTACCTGATTTGAACTGTTTTGGAAATATTTACAGTTGAAAATTGACTTTTTTGCAACTTTGACAGGCTGTAAAACCTAAACGGTTATTTTTAAAGGAAAACCTATCTTACATTCTTATCTTAGATTTTCATAAACTATCATTTGACACCAACTTTGAATCTAACCGGAGATTAAATTTAACCGGAATTTTTGATCATAAATGGCTGGCCAACGATTCTAAAGCTACGACATCGGTGAGGGAAATGCAGTTGTAAAAAAAATGGCTTATTTCATTCATAAAATACCCAGCTGCGTGCGGAACTTTTTGGAATTATAATATCGTATGGCAATTCGTACACGAAAATCGACAATGACCAAACCACCACCCCTGGATATTTCAATATAAGTCGATATTTCAAGATGGGAGGATAAAATTACGGGAGCCCTGGCCAATAATAGTGAGACGTAACCTCCATAACAACCGCATGGTTGCCCATGGCAACGGCGATCGTGCCAAAAACTTCACCAATCAGGTTCATCCAGGCCGGATGTTTGCCAAATTGACAAAAGTTGATGGTATGTTTGGAAAATGTTTACTTTTGATAATAGACAAAATTGGAGAAATCAGTGATTCAATAAGAATAGATCCAACAACCACGTTAAAATATTTAGCGTTTTCTTATTATCGATATTTTGTTATTAAAAAATTGATTTTCGAATGAGGTATACTTCATGTCTAGTATTTTCCGCGAATTTCTTCCATAGCTACAGAACCACTGGCCCAGACATTAGTTATATTATCACAGAAGAGATGAGTCTGTGTTCACAAGTGTGATCATAAACAATGTTATTTTATAAAATAATTAAGCATTTTAAGATTTTTGTATATAAAATATTCTCTAATCTTTTCAACATCTAAGAGTTTGTTCTGATATGATCGTCTTGAAGGCGTTCTATGTTAAATTTGCGCTTGAACTGCTTTTTTTACATCTACGGTTTGGTGGGATGCGCAAGTTCATTCTGGCTCGTATCAACCGATAGTCAGTCCAGCAGTCATCTGCACTTGTTAGAGCTCTCGTAATACATACGTCATTTTTGTCTCTAGAACGTACAATTATATTATCGATTAGATGCCAATGCTTTGACCTAGGGTGTTGCCAGGATGTCTTGTCAAGGTCATATTCTGAGCATCTTGTTGGTAGCCGAAGTCCAATTGAGTTCATTTTTCCGACGCCTTCCTTGCCGATCACGCCTTTCCATAGATGTGACTCTGTACCAACCCGGGAATTGAAATCACCTAGAAGAACAAGTTAATCAGACCTAGGTTGACTAAACTGGGCATAAAATTCCTCTTTTTGGTTATCGTCAGTTGTGAGGGTTGAAGCGTAGGCGCTGATTAACGTAGCTTGTTGGTTGTTGCTGAGGTTTAGCCGCAGTGTCATCAGTCTTTCGCATATTTCGGAAGGAAGCTCAGAAAGATGTTCCATAAACTCATTTTTTATGGCGAAACCCACTCCGTGGATGCGAGGTTGATTCTTTTTCCAGGAAAACGTAGAGCCTCCTCCGTGCTCCTTAAGTTGACCTTCGCCTGCCCTTCCGGTTTCGCTTATAGCTGCAAATATCGATGTTAAATCTCCTCAATTCCCGTGCCACCATCGCCGTACTTCGTTGTGGTCATGTATTTGTGCTGCTCTCCATAAGTGTGAGAATATTCCACGTGGCAAGATTGAGTTTGTTTTCTTTCGACCGCATGGGGTGCACCCTCTGGACGCGGTTATCCAGTCAGGCAGTTGTGGGCTGGCTATGTTTCAGGCACCTTTTTTAGCCCCTTGCCTTCCAGGGTAAACAGAGCGGATCCTAAATAGGGCTGGTCAGTCACGGAATCATCACACGAGTTGCTCCTTGAGCAAAACGGCGATTACACTATCCTGCTCCCATCGCAATTGGCCGATAGCCAAAGGACTTTGGTGTGTTTTGGACTTGATGGTCTTATGTGTCCTCGAACAGAAGGTACCTGCGCGTGACTTTTATTAACGTGGGTATGCTGATGCACAGTCAGCATACCCACGGTCTCTAAGCTCGATTTCCGACCCAATGGCATATAAACTAAGACGATTGGGTCCCTCAAGTTCAGGGCTTGCTGATTGCACGGTCAAGTCTTGAACTCGAATCGTTGGCGATGGGGTCGCCACATCCCTACGCCTGTAGGAATGTGGCGTGTAGAAAAAGGATCTCAACAAATGGCCCTTGGCAGTTCGGCTTGTAGTCGGCAAATCTTGAATATCTATATTCTTTGCATGAAGATACATCAACAATCAAAGTTCATCTGGAGATTTACAGGATGACCCTTTCTGTAGTAACTGCACCAAGTATGTTTCTGCCGAGGCTTTGTTCTATCTGTCAGCCCAAACAGATGATACGCCAAAATGATACAGATCTGCCGTGGATGCACTGTGAAAGGCTGCTTTTTTGATGCCGAACTTACTGGTATGATCTGACCAAGATAAAGCGTGGATGACTAGAAGCAAAGAGCATAAGTTTTAACCCAGTTTTTTGATCAATATCATGAACAGGTAAAAGTCGCGTGGAACCATCAACTCCAGTGCGTATCCAGTTTCTGAACTCCAAGTCCCAGTGAAACAAAGCTATTCCATTATGTTAGTGTTAGCACTAATGAGAATTATTGCGGTAAATCCACACATGCATGTGCATGTTTTGAATCAGCATTCTAAAGTCTACCTCCTCTACTGACAAGCAACTTATTTGTGGGTGGTTCACTTGCATTCCACTTTACACAAATGTACATACAGTTGAATGATACCTCAGCTTCGTCATCACCATAAAAGGCACTAATGGTGAGGTTGGTACTACATGGTGTTCCAGTCAAAGAAGCTATCAAGGAATTAACAATGAACACCTGCAAGTTCAGTTTGTTCTTTGATGATCCCCAAAAACTGCTGAGTTGCACAGGTAATGGAGCATCTTCAATATCTATAACAATGCCGGTACCGTGTCTATGCACTGTCTAAGTGGGCTCTAGGGGGTAAATGGGTTCTAAGGGAAAGGGGAAAATGGGCTTTGGAAGGTAACGGTGAGTCATTTCGACAACAATGGCTCATATGAATAAAACAGAAGCAAATGCTTTTACTTAAGTTTTTTGAGATAAAGATATCCAGCTTCAATGCAGCAAAAAGAGACAGAGGTAGAGTAAAAGCATTTGCTATACTTTATTCATATCACTGAATATTTTGTTTTTTATCAATAATACCAATTTTACATAATATTTTCAATATTTCTCCTGAATGGCATGTTGGCACCTTCTCTGGACAGCATCACTACCACGACGATTAGTGTTACAGTTTATAGAAAATAGAACATTACGTGTTTTTTCCTATAATATTTCAATTTTTTCTAGGGGTTCAAATTCATAAATCTTGTTCTTTAAGGATCCCCATATAGACCGGGAGCTCATATTTGTAGCAAGTATGGCGACCCCCTAGGGGTCGAATTACGTAATGAAGAAAACGAAAAAGATGATAACTTTCTTGCCATTGGAGCCTAATCGCATGGCGATTAATCGAATTTGTCAGATAAATTGCGGGTTCCAAACACTTTGTATCGTGAAAATTCTTGTATTTTCCGATAGCTCATGAAAAAAGAACTAGGCGAAAGCGAAATGCCATACTTATCCGGTGGTGCTTATATCCCGCCATACCAATCGGCGCGCGTTAGTTTCTATTTTTTTAAAGAATATTTGTTACAAGTTTTTTTTTTAACTGATCATCTTTGAGGAGTCGTTCTCGAAAATCACTGTGCCAATGGTTCAAAGTAGCGTCTCCAAAGACGTAGATTTCTTTAATGACTTTCTGCAGTAGAAACTTGAGTGATGATAAGTTGTCTTCCAGGAGTGCTGTAAATTATTTGGAATGCATTATTAATGCATTCAACCCGGCATACCGGAGAATCGGCCTAGAAATCAACTTTAACAAGACGCAGATTCTGCACCAACCCGCCCCGGGCACTGATCCCCAAGCCCCGAACATAACTATAAATGACCACTCGACCCAACTTCGCTGAACAGGTCACATTATCCGTATGCCCGAAACACGTCTTCCACGACAGATTCTCTACCAGTGTTGCCAAAGCTACCCCGTTCGGGGTAGATCTACCCCTTTTGAAAACAATCTCGCCCTTCCGCTCCTCTCAACTAAATCTACCCCGCTCTCCGCTCTATAAATACAATCTTGCTATAACACAAAAAGAATGCTTTTGCTTATCGCTAATTAAAAACACTTACAAAAACCAAATTATAAGACGCAATTTATATTTATTTGAACTGTATTCATCGAGTTTTGTGTCTACGCTTTGTCGCCTATGATATAAACTCATTTAGGGATTTCTTTCAGTGCCTCCTTTGAATTTGTATGATTATTGAAATATTGTAGTTATTTACCTAACAAATGCGGAAAGCAGCAAAGCTTAGTCTACTTTACCGCACACTTTGCACTGAAGTAACAATAGGTCTGTTTCTACAGAAATCACAAACCAGTCATAGCGAATTTCATTGGTTGAAAACAATCAGAAAACTAGTTTCAACCAATGAAATTCACTCTGACTGGTTTGTGATTTCTGCAGAAACTTATCTTATACCGCATACTGCAGTTTACTTTACCGCAGACATGCGGTAAAGTAACTTTACCGCACGCTCGTAGGTGAAATTTTTGTTGCTACCCCGCACCGAATGTATTCTACCCCGCTATCTTGCCGTAATCTACCCCAATAAAAAAGGAGCTTGTGGCAACACTGTTCTCTACAGTCAAATGGAAGAGGGAAAACGAAATCAAGGAGGTCAACAAAAAGGCTACACTTTTGAGCTGTGTTTTCGAATTGCTCCTCTAAAAGATAACGGATTGTCTGAATATGTATATGTATTTCGTGTTTTAAAAATATATGAATACAAAATCGGTAAACAAAGCACCCACAAGCATCTGGAGAGTCGTTAAATCTCGAATTTATATCACATAAAACTGATTTTCGACCGTTTTGCTTTGCGCGTTCAAGAAAAAATAACGAACTTTGGACCCAGGATATATCGTCGAAGAGCCACTGAAAAGCGGCTCCCAAACAGGTATCGGTTACTAAGGATTGTGCGGTGTTGCCGCTATGCTGGGAGTTCCGTTAAAAACCATCGGCAGTCATGAACTCATTAAAAATGGCAGGTGGAAGTGCAAAATCACAAACAGCTTGTGAAAAATGCAGGAAAAACAACCCTAAGTCACAGTATTCCAAACAGTGTGAAAAATGTAAACACTGGTTTCACCTAATATCATGTACTGATCTAGATGAAGTGGATGTGGAAGTAATGAAGAAACTGCAAAATAAATGCTTTTGTGAATCCTGCAAAAGTGGAAAATGAAGCCAGAAAATCGTTGACTGCTAGTCATAGTCAACAGAGTACAAGGGAGATCTTGGACGAGAATAATATTTCGTCGATGACAGAAATTCTACGGCAACTTAAAGAGCTCAGGAAGTCCGTGATTTGAGAAATGATATGAAATTTTACGCCGATAAGTATGATGAGCAGATTGCAGTCAATATACATCTTAGTCTGAGGAAATTCAAAACAAGAAGAGGGATTTTAAGAAAATTATTATAGGGATCGAAAAACTAAAAGGAAAAAACAACTTGGCAGAAAAGGAAAACAGGAAAAACAATTTAGTTATCCTGGGATTAAAAAATACAGTGAATGATTGTAAAACCAAACCTAAGGAAGTCATCGAGAAGGCGAATAGGTAAAGTACTAAATTTCATCGAACCAGACTTGGCACTGAATAATGCTAAATTAAAAAAAGCAGATAATACCAAAGAAAACTCTGCGATAATTATTCCTAATAAATAAAGTTTTGAAGAAAAACTAACTTTTCTGATAAGAAGAAGAGAGAAAGGAAGAATAACATCTGATAAATGTGAATTGAGTGGAAAGGACTTTCATTAGCGAAGACATGGACAGGGACCAGAGAGAGTGCTTCAAAGAGGCGAGGGCCCTGAGGCAAAGAGGTTCCAAGTTTGTATGGGCTAGAGGAGGAAATTTATTCGTAAGGAAAAGTAAAGAGAATAAAAGAATAAAAATAGTGATTAGGTATAATTTTTGCTTGCCTTGTTTTTTGAATAGACTTGCTGGTAAAACTATTTATTTGTTATGAGCAATTCTGTGAATAATAACTGCTTATCATCCGATATCTTAAATCATAATGATCTCTTTGATGATTACCAGGTTGCTGAGGTTCAGGTCTGTAATTGTTGCGATGATGACGATGATGTAGAAATACCGGCTAACCTGGACTGTCTTAATTCATTACATTTTAATATTTCAAGCATTAACGCCCATTTTGAAGAACTTATAGCTTATCTCGATTCAAGTAAATTGCAGTTTGATGTGATAATACTTTCTGAAACCCAGAAAGTACATAACTTGAATAATTTTAGGTTGGATTATTTTGAGGTGTTCCATAATGAATGTCAAATCAACAAATGTGATGGAACCAGTATATGTTAAAACCTCACTATTGCCTAAGGCTGACATGATAACGGTGAATACTTCTAAATTCCTAAGAGTCTCACTTACTAAAAACAATACTAAAATAGGACTGATTGCTATATAAAATAATTCGCCTAGTTTCAGCAACAGCAGAGTTTGTCAATGACATTAAGCATTTGTTTGAGATGAGTTTCCAAAGACATTCGATCTAGATATTTTCTGGAGACACAAATATTAATAACATGGAGAGAAAATCAACACAATACTCCACAGAATACTTAAATTATTTAAATCATATGGCGTTTATAAACCAAATGAATGATTTCACGAGGGTAGTCGGTAATGCAAAAAGTTGCATAGAGGATTTCTTTTTGAAAAATAGCATCAGACACAGTTATTGCTAAACCATTTCTTATCACAAGCGGCTTAACAGATCAATTTCCTGTTTTGCTGAGCTTGCAATTTTTAGAAAAAAGGAATGACTTAACAATCTCTCAACCAAATATAACTAAAAAATTAATTGATTTTCAAGAAATATCAAACCAAATCAACAATTTGAATTGGACCGACTTACTAAATTGTGGCGACCCGAACATTTGCATGAATATCATCCTTAATAATCTAACTACTATAATTGATAAGGCTACTATTACAAAAATAATAAAAACTAGTCATTGGTTGACCAGGGTTACAAAACTATTGGTATTTTTATTGACGTGGCAAGGGCTTTTGACACTGTGGCACATCACATTATGCTGCGAATACTAAATGAATTAGACGTAAGAGGAACAGAGTTATCACTGTTCCAGTCATATCTAAGATCTAAGTAATCGAACACAGCAAGTAAGAGTAAATAATTTCATTGGAGAAAAGGGAACTGTGAAATGTAGTGTGCCGCAGGGAACAGTCCTCGGATCGCTAATATTTGTGATATATATATAAATAATCTCAAGTATTTTACCAGAAATAAATGGCTCGGTGATTTGTTATGCTGACGACTGTGATTTTGGTAAAAGAGAAAACATGGGAAGAAGCACGCACGCTCGCACGCACGCTGGCAGAAAAATATGTTACAATGGTCGGATTGTAGCTGGATCAGCATCTTTCAACACTAAATAACAGTAAAACCCATTTTATAAATTTTTCTATGTATAACATAAAACAGGATGAACCAGCAAAATTAACAATACATAATTATGACTATGACTGCTTTTCTAAAGAAAGGCAGATTGTAGATGCACTACTGAAATTTCGTCTATAGCTTGCCTAAAATATCTTGGCGTTTACATTGATAAGAACCCGAGTAAGAACCTGAAGTATAATGTGCATATTGATTACATAACTAAAAAGATCAGGAAAACAATTCACAAATTCTACCAACTCCGTGAATAAATGCCTTATGCACTTTTGAAAATAGTTTACCAAGCCCTGATTGAATCTACTTTGAATTATGGCATAAGAATCTGGGGTAGCGCGTTTTGTAGAACTTTGTGGTTACCCAGAAATAAACTGGTGGACAGTTGCTTTGCAACATGGAAAATTTTACCCAAATTCAAATCTCGATATTTTCGGAACGGAAAGAGATATCGACTTGCGGTATTCGGGAGGTTCTTCACCAACTCTTTGAGAACACGCACAAGGTTTGACCGGTATATTTCTTTCATTTTTGCACTTATACAGGGTGAGTAAAGGAAGTCATGTTTTTTTGGCAAAGTTTGGGGCTATGCCAGATTCTCACTTTTTGATCTTGGAAATTTTTATATGCATCTTTTTAATCCTTGGACTATCCCAAAAAAAGTAATTTCTGGAATTTTTCGAAAGTTGGCTATAACGCAAATTATCGAATTTTTAAAAAAGGGTTACATTTATCCCTAAGAAACTGACTTTTTCGGGGTTTCGCTTGAGAATGGGTATTTTTTCCCATACTTTTGCATGAAGTAGAATTTCTTGGCCCCGAGAAAAGATTGAAGCACTCAGTGAACGTTAAGCCTACAGTGGCGTATGTAATTAAAACCGAATTAATAAATTAAATTATACTATGCAATTAAACAGCCTAATGAACAAATCCAAGTTACTACTCTTGATACAGGAGTGTATTCCAGTTGCGTAACACCAAGAGCATCTTTTGGTTTGATGGGAAGAACTTAAAAATTCGTATTTTTCTGCTGTTCATCTTTCATCTGGAATTTTTTAACCTTGTTATTCAGCATTGGCGTACCCGCTTGGATAAAAGGGTCCTTCTTTGAATAACCTCCCACAATAATGTCTTTTGGCTTGACCTCGATTTTTTTTCTATCATAGGTAGCTTTTTTTTAAAAAAATGTGCGAAAGAGATAGCGTTATTGCTGCACGATACGCTTGCAGATACCTTTTGAAGGTACGCGTCCACTAAGCGGATCGGGCCGGAGGGCATCTAAACATTCCGGTATAGGATTCGGAACCTAGGCATATTTCATTGTTCCGTTTGAATTCAGACCGCCAATTAATGCGGAGCGCCGAAATCCGTACTTGAATGTTGAACGGTTCTGAGCCTCAGGTCGGAATGGTTCAGTAGTAACAGGCATGTGGAGTGCCGAATCTAAGGTTTAAATGTTAAACAGTGCTGAGCATCAGGTCAGAATGTTGCCATGCGTTTGGCGCGGTTTTTAAAAGCTATTTTATATTAAATTAGCTGTCCACCCCCGTTCGTGTTCCTGTTTGCTACAATTTTGCGGCGGATGCGGCTTATTTGGCACGTTGCTTCATGTGTTCTTGTGCTTAAACATGCAGGATGAGTTTGCTTGGGTCATTTAAACATTTTCAATGTGGTGAACAAATTTACCGTGCTAACATCTTAGAGGAAAATGATATAAAGCGTTGGATAGAAGAGTATGATATAACATATACGAATTGGAATGTGAAGTCAGCAAAGAATAATTATACCAGATTCAAATGCAGGTTTGTGTTCAATGTCAATTCAATGACGTAGAATCTTCTTGGATACGAATAGACTTTAGAAAATACATTTTTAGATATGTTATTGTATGCCATCATAGGGCTTACAAAAAAGTGGATCAAGGAAATAATAAAAAAGGAAAATCAGCAGTTGAGTGCCGAATCTAAGGTCAAAATGTTATAAACAGTGCTGAGCATCAGGTCAGAATGTAAACATGCGTTTGGCACGGATGCGGTCTGTTTGGCACGTGGCTTTATGCGTCCTTGTGCTTTACATGCAAAATGAATTTGTCTGAATCATTCAAACACTTTCAATGTGGTGAACAAATTCACCGTGCATTTAGAGGAAAACATAGTACTGAACAGTGAACGAAGCTGTTCAATTCATGTGCAACAAGTGAATAAAACTTATGTTCGCTGATTTTGTGCCGCGCTGACGGGGCAACATTCCAACCTGCAGCTGGGCACTATTTAACATTTTGACCTTAGATTCGGCACTCCACATACCTGTTGCTACAGAACCATTCGACCTGATGCTCAGCACCGTTCAACATACCAATACGGATTTCGGCTCTCCGCATTAATTGGCGATTCGAATTCAAACGGACGAATGAAATATACGTAGGTGCCGAATCCTATAGCGGAATGTTTGGATGCGGCCGGGGCGGATCGCATCGCAAAAATTCGTCTATCATAGATTCAAATGAATCTGCGTCCACTTTGCAATTCCATTTTAATCTATGATAGACGGATTTTTGAGATGCGATCCGCCCCGAACTGTTCCGCTTAGTGGACGCGAACCTCAGAAGGTATCTACCAGTTTATCGCGCAGTAATAACGGTATCTCCTACAACACTGACTATTGTGTATAAGTAGGTATCGAATGAACAGCAGTGTAGACCAGCATCAGAGCATTTTGAAAAATACGAATTTTTAAGTTCTTCCCACCAAACCAAAAGATGCTCTTGGTGTTACGCCACTGGAATAAACTCCTATATAAAGAGTATAGTAACTTGGATTTGTTCATTAAGCTGTTTAATTGCATAGTATAATTTAATTTATAAATTCGGTTTTATAACATAATGTCAAAAGCAAATTTTTTCTGCACGCCACTGTAGGCTTAACGTTCAATGAGTGCTTCAATCTTTTCTCGGGGCCAAGAAATTCTACTTCGTGCAAAAATATGAGAAAAAAATACCCATTCTCAAGCGAAACCCCGAAAAAGTCACTTTTTTAGGGATAAATGTAATCCTTTATTAAAAATTCGATAATTTGCGTTATAGCCAACTTTCGAAAAATTTGAGAAATTACTTTTTTTGGGATAGTCCAAAGATCAAAAAGATGCATATAAAAATTTCCAAGATCAAAAATTGAGAATCTGGCATAGCCCCAAACTTTGCCAAAGAAACATGACTTCCTTTACTCACCCTGTATAAGTGCACAAATGAAAGAAATATACCGGTCAAACCTTGTGCGTGTTCTCAAAGAGTTGGTGAAGAACCTCCCGAATACCGCAACTCGATATCTCTTTCCGTTCCGAAAATATCGAGATTTGAATTTGGGTAAAATTTTCCATGTTGCAAAGCAACTGTCCACCAGTTTCTATTCTCAAGATAATAAATAGAAAACCAAGAAGATACCCTTTATTTAATTTATTTGCCGAGAGCAAAGTTTTGACGACCTTTTTTAAAATAAAAAAATGATAGCATTGTGATACAATATCCTAATAAAATCCCATTAGTTTCAATCTTCCGAAGAAAAGTGAAAATCATGTAAATTTTGGAACATGTTTAATATTTGCCTTACGAAAGTTTCATGCTGTTTTAATTATAATTTAGGATGAATGTAGCATGGTATGTAATATATTATTGACTATATCTACCAAATTGTACTCAAAAAGTATATTTATATGGATAATTTCAGAAGACTGAGTCCCAACAAGTCACATGTGACTAAGGACGCTTATTATAAAACTATTGACAGAATATCTAAAAGTTAACTTCTGGAATTACTATGAGAAGTAACGTCATTCCAGAAGTTAACTTTTAGTTATTCTGTCAAAACAGTTTTATAATACGTACCCGCCCTTGGGGTACTGACAGTTCTAATGTTATACTAGATTATTAATAAAAAGGGCGTAAGTATCAGTTAAAGTTTAGCATAGACTTTATGGTATTACATAACGGGTTTTTTGCTTATTACATGTATGCTTATATGCCATTCTGTAATATATTTTAATTTCATTTCATTCATTTTATGTTCTTAAGGAAAATATGGCAAATTGCCGCATCGATACTAACAACTGGGAGACGACGGCAAATGATAGGCCCTCATGGCGTCGAGTAGTCCACGACATATCACAAACTTTTGAAGAACAGCGACGCAAACACGAGACCGAAAAGAGGAACCACAGGAAGAAGCAAGAGAACAGAGGAAGAGACAATGCTGCCAGAGGCTGGGTGTGCCAAGACTTTGACAGAGTGTGCGGCTCCAGAATTGGTTTATATAGCCATCAGAAAAAGCATGACATTGATAATAGAATAGGAGATAATCATACTCGGTATCGAGTGATGGCCTTTGATGATGAATTAATAGGAAAAACATGGAACTATACATCTGTTGATGTGTTGTATGCCGAGTTTATTGCCAATATACAGGAAGATTTGAACAAATATGACCCACCGAAAAGTTCAGACACAAAAAAAAACTGCAAATGGATTAAAAAAGAAATTAGGCTGCCACAAATCGAGAGAGATAGAGCTTATTGGTACTGGAAGTTTAGTCGAAAATTTTAATAATTACTCTTCTGATAGCGTTTCTGGAATATCTGACAGCATAGATTCCCAAAAAAATTGAATCAACTTAAAAGTATAACTTTTAAGGTTCAAAAAAAGTTTTATATTGTTTGTGGCCTTTTATCGTGTATAGATCTGTGATTCTCGTTGTGTCCTGATGTTTTTTTATCCTCGTCGTCGTTGTACTTTTCCAATCTTAACTTCTGTGCTAGAAGCTGACAAGTGGTACTGATGGAGGCGAAAGCCGAAAGCGCTCTACTACGCTAAGTTTCAATATGGCGGACATTTGAGGTGATTAGGGTGAGACACTGATTCCCTTGCTGCATTAGGCGAGCCGCCACTGCAGTTATAGAAAAACCTTATTATATAGAGTAATAAAGTATATTTCTATTTTTTTCACAAAAAATGTACATAAGTCACAAAAAATATGATAGCTGCCGTTTGGGCCAACATTGCAACGCAGCCCGGGAACGGCGCGAAGTAATTGCAATCTTGAGCTGCTCAGGAGTAACTTAACGGTCACTGGAAATGAGCTCTGTCTCGAATTTGCTGCAAACAATTTACAAGACAACGATTCAAGGGGTGTTGCCAATACGCATTTATTATATTAATACATTGTCAAATTATGTTTTGTTAATTTGTCAATAAGGTACTTAAGTAAATAATTATGGTTTTTTATGCCCTATGGCTCGAATATGCAGACACTAATCAGCTACTCAACAATTTTGGTTTTCTTGGCATGTCTCTGAAAACTTCTAAACAACTGTTAAATGGTCTGCAGCGCTAATGTCATTGTAGTTATACAGGATGTCCCAGAATATGTGGGCAATCTCTCGGATTCATATAGAACACAAAAAAATAACATGACAACTTCCTATAAAAAAAATTCCTACGCCCCCCCCCCCCCCCCCTTAGAAGTTACGTGCCCCTAAAGGCCATTGAAAATCGGTTTTTTGTTGATAACTTCAAAAATACTTGGTGTATTTTTTTTTTTCTTTTAATATGTTGGATCTAGATAAGACCCCTCAAAATGGACCCTTCCAAACACATTTGACCAATCTAGTTTGCCAGGGACGGACGCACTAGCTTTAACACAATAATGACATTGAGGAAATATTAGTAGAAAGGATTAATTTTCATTGTCGCGAAATAAGGGCTAGCATTGTCGAGGGTCGAACATTTTTTCATCGAAATAGGTATGGAATGCATAAGATTAGAAGGAGCTCATGTTGAGTCGACATACAGAATTATTTAAAAAACATTAATAAACAAAATCAGATTTTTCTCGAAACCAGCTCATTTTTTCGACATCCAATAGGAGTATCTTTTTTCTAGTTCAAGGTTGAAACTATCTGAAAATATTATTGCTATGCCTTTATCATACAGGGTGTAAAAAAAACGATCATTATTGTGTTAAAGCTAGTCCGTCCCTGGCAAACTAGATTGGCCAAGTGTGTTTGAATGGGTCCGTTTTAAGGGGTCTCATCTATAGGCCAGGGCAGTTAGCTGAAAAAATGGCCTTTAGGAGAAGTTTTTGCAATCAAGCTGATTTTTTCACAGATAATAGTACCCATCAATAGTACTCTGTAAAAAAAAGTTACACCTCCTAGGAGGCTTGCTTTTTCCGCCATGATGGATTAAAGATCCATTTATGTTGCACTGGATGGCCAGAACTCCAACTCTTACCAAATAAATGCTGGTGTGCCACAGGGAGCAATCCTTTCGCCAACTCTTTTCCTGATTTACATAAATGACCTCATAGATAAAACAGTAAATCCACTTTATTGCTTTGCAGACGATGGCAATGTAGTCTCCTCACTCATACCACCCACAGGTCTTTCCGCACGTGAATTCCATCATCTTAGACTAACTCAAATATCGCAGATAAATAACGACCTGGAGATAATAGAGGACTGGGGTAACAAAAACCTTGTACAGTTCAACGCGCAGAAAACCCAAGCAGCTCTGTTTTCAAAAAAGACCAGCACCGGTGAGCCAAACATCATGCTATCTGGAAGTGCGGTCACATTACAGAGTCAGTTGAACATCTTGGGGGTTACTGCAGAGACCAACATGTCTTGGCACAGTCACGTGGCAGATATTGCTAAAAGGGCCTCCCAAAAGCTGGGGGTGCTATTTCGTACAAGACATCTGTACACACCAAGCCAATTGCTGACACTCTACAAAGCCCAGATTCGACCAACTATGGAGTACTGTTCACATATATGGAGTGCAGCACCCAAACATACCTTAATGCTTTTGAATACCGTGCAAAAACGAGCTATCAAGCTGATCAATGACCCCGCACTTACTCGTAACTTGGATGGTCTCGAACATCGCAGATCTGTGGGCGATTTATCTCTCTTCTACAGGTACTATCACGGAAAATGCTCTGAAGAGTTGGCACGTATGATTCCACCGAGAGTAGCACCTACCAGGCGAACCCGTCAAACAGACGGTAACCATGAATTTACTGTCAAACTAGAGGCACCAAGAACCTCATTATATCAGAATTCATATCTCTGGAGAACAGCATCGCTGTGGAATAAACTCCCTGCGACGGTTTTCCCTGCAGGTTACAACCTGAACCGTTTCAAGACCAACATACACCGACATTTCCGCGCACTTGCCGCTACTCGAGCGTGATAGGACATTTCCTTGCGGGTGCGCATATCCGTAAAAAAAAAAAAAAAAAAAAAAATGGCGACTGGTGCTATTCTTGCAAAAAATCGTAACTTTCTTATTTCTATGGTGAGTGGGCTAAAGAGTACAAGTCAAAATTAGACAAATCAAGAAAAATGCTTTCGAAATATTAGACTTTAAAATAATCGGATTTTTTGTGGCTGTTTCGGACGAATCGAATTTTTAACTTTACAAAGGTGTTTTTTTATTAGAGATAATCTATTTTTTAATTTTTTTTTTGTTCTGTTTTTTTTTTTATTACAAAAAAAATGGACTTATAATCTTTTGACCAGACCTATAGATGACATATACTATTATGAAATAAGATAATATGACTTATAATATTTTGACCTGACCTAAGAAATGACTTATACTAGTTTTGCTCAACCCAAAATTTGATCTTTGCAAAAACTGGAAAAGAAGGCCAACTCTTTTTCACAAAACACTTTTTTTTGCTGATAACATAACCTCTTTGGTCACCAAATGGTACTAAGAGTATAAGTCGACCGACAAAATCAGGATAGGAATAGTATAAGTCTACTTGTACTATTTGAATTTTATTATTAGTGTATAATCTAAATAGTACAATTCAACTTATACTGATATGCCCAACAGAATAAAATTCCTTTTAAGTTAAACTATGTGGATTGAAATTAAAAGTAAAGTATTTCAAATAAATTGAGTTATACTGTTTGGACCAGTCGATATAGGAACCGAAAATATATACCAAAATGACTTAAACTCATTTTCGCAAAATTTTGACTTGTACTCGTTAGCTCACCCACCATAGATTTATTAACCGATTTGCGTCAAGTAAAAAAAAATACCTTTGTTTTGGACTAAAGAATGGAATAAAAACATAAAACCATTTTGACAGGTAGTATTTCTGTAAAAAAAAAAAATATATAGGAAAATAAATTGAATTGGTTTTCTTCAATTTTCTTTGAACTGTAGCTGTAAACTTAGACCATAGGTACTTCTTACCAAAATAAGCTTAAAAAATTGCGCTTTTTTTTCTAATTTTCAAACAGTTTTTGAGTTTGTGATAGGTTAAGTAATTCGCGAGATATAGTCGAAAAGAACTTGAGAATCCAAAAAAAAAAAAAAAACTTATGCAGGATGTGAAAACTCTATTTTATGTATACAGGGTGTAAAAAAAGTCTGGAATATTGCTAATATCTTGAAAACGGCTGAATATTTTTCATTTAAAATTGGTATGCTTCTGTAACAAATAGCTCCGGATCATTCAGGCGTAAAATCGCTTATGTAAGAATACAGGGTGAGTCAATAAAAATGCAAACTTTTTTATTTTAAATGACACACCCTGTAAATATTGACAGATCTTTGCAAGACCAATTCATTAATATGGGATTTAGGGGTCTTATCTGTCAAAGTGACGGAACAAGTGAGGAAACAAATTCAAACTGTTTATTGTTATAAACACTAAAAATAATTACAACAAATGTTCGAAATGAGTTCCATTACTAGGTAGGCAATAACCTGTCATTTAACTCCTGGAGAACATTGCCGCGGATCTCACCTAAATAGATCGAATTTCACCCAGTATTCTATTCTTAAGGCCATTAAGATCTAATGGTCTACTTTCATGCACGTTTGTTTTTAAATGCCCCTACAGGAAAAAATCGAAGGGGATGAGGTCCGATAATCTCGCTGTCTATTCATTTTCACCTCCTCGTCCTACTTTGGAAACTCTTCATCAAGAACAAGAAATTTCCGGACTTGTACACCAAAATGCGTTGGTGCACCATCTTGCTGGAACTAAGTATTCTGCCTGTTTGGAGTCAGCATATTTGAACTAGGAATAACCTTATCTTGTAGTGATCGTAAATATTTGTCCTCACACCCCTGGATTTTTTCCTGTGGGGGCATTTAAAAACAAACGTCTACGAAAGTAGACTATAAGATCTTAACGACCTTAGAGATAGAATACTTGGTGAAAGTCGATCTATACCAGGTGAAATCTTCGGTAATGTTATCCAGGAGTTTAAGGACAGGTTAGGTTATTGCCTAGCTAATAATGAAGCTCATTTCGAACATTTGTTGTGATTATTTTTAGTGTTTATAACAATAAACAGTTTGAATTAGTTTTTTTACTTGTTCCGTGACTTTGACAGATAAGATCCCTAAACCCCATATTAGTGAATTTGTGTTGCAAAGATCTATCGATATCCGTAAAAATTTACAGGGTGTGTCATTTAAAATAAAAAAGTTTGCATTTTTATTGACTCACCCTGTATTCTTACATAAGCGATTTCACACTTGAATGATCCGGAGTTATTCGTTACAGAGCCATACCAATTTTAAGAAAAAAATATTCAGCCGTTTTTAAGATATCACCAATATTCCAGACTTTTTTTAAACCCTGTATATACGCGTCTAGAAATAGCTATTTTTTGAACTCATTTCAGTCCGTAAATCTTAATTTTCGGCCTACACCGTAAAATGCTCCATTTTCGGCCTAGTTCCTAAAAGTCGTCATAGCAACCTTGTCAGTTTGCATGTACCTGTCGCACCTGCATAATCAGTTTAAAATGTTGTCACATTCACTTCACATCTTTGAGCTATTACAAAAAAGTATTGTTTGTTTTACGTATCTAAAATATAGGTTTTTTAGATACCTACTTAGTTGCAAAAAATACATATCTTTGCTCGATTGACATAAAAAAAGTTGCCTTTGGTTTTAGTTAAAAAAAAAAAATTCTACTACCGCGCGTGAAGTACTTAGTTTACGCACTGTTCAAAAGACGTGAATAGCTATTTATACAATAAGTTGCGAAATGAGCTTCTTTTAGGCACGCGACGTGAAAATTGTCCAACGAGGCAAAGCCGAGTTGGACAACACGTCGAGTGACTAAGGCCGGGGTTACCCAATTCCTTAATTCTTAATTTTTGTTCTTAATTCTTAATCTTTAAAAACACCAATGTTAAATAAATTGAACTTTTTAAGAATTAAGAATTAAGGACAAATATTAAGAATTAAGGAATTGGATAACTCAGGCCTAAAAGACTTCGTTTCGTAACGTATTGTATACAAGATTTTTTCTACTGGCGTTTCATAATAAAAAAACACAATTTTATTTCAATGTTTGTCACCTTTCATAGTGGTGACTAATATTCATAATAAATACAAAACAAAATTCAAATCTGTGTTTAGTGTGTTTTTTATTTCTGAACAATGAATGACACTTTTAGGCACTAGTGCTTAAAAGTTACTTTTACGCACTTGAAAGTCACTTTTACGCACTTGAAAGTTACTTTTACGCACTTGAAAGTCACTTTTACGCACTGAGTGCCTAAAAGTCACTTTTACGCACTGAGTGCTTAAAAAAATATCGTTTCAAAACTAAAATGACAATCTAAAAGTGGCTATTATGAAACGTCAGTAGAAAAAATAAATTTTACGCACTATTGCGTAAAGTAATTCACAACAGCAAAAAAGTTTATTAAGGGCCGATATTATAAAACCATTTTGACAGATACCTAACTGAAAGTTAACTTCAGAAATTACCATAAGAAGTAACGTCATTCGAGAAGTTAACTTTTAGTTATTCTGTTAAAATAGTTTTATAATACCCGCCCTAAATTGCATTAATTTTTTCGCAAAAATGCATAAATAATAAATACGCACAAGTATGGAATTTTATATCACAAAAGCCTTTGCTGCCCTTTTTCTGCACTAAAAATGTGCTTTTACTTTACACCCTGTGAACTAAGTTAGACACTAGGGCGTAAAGTTGTGGTAGGTATATTTTTTCAAATGTATGACTTAATTATTGTCGGTACTAGAATTTTTTTTGGTATAAAACATAAACAGATGTCTGAAGTGAACCTTTTTTCACAAATGAATGAAAAAAAGAAGCTTTACACTCCTGTTGCATTTTTTTTTTCTACTACCAACAATATTGTAAGCGGGCGATATATGTAGATCATAACGCTCGGTGCCAAAAATTTGAAAAAAATATATACCACAACTTTACGCTCTATTGTGTCTAAAGTTACTTAGTTCACAACCTAAAGTGTGAAGTAAAATCTCATTTCTAATGCAGAAAAAGGGCAGTAAAGGCTTTTATAATATAAAATTTTATACTTGTGGGTATTTATGCATTTTTGCGAAGAAACTACAATTTAGTAAACTTTTTTGTTGTTGTGAAACACTTAACGCAATAGTGTGTGGAATCTAATCCAACGTTTGAACAGTGCGTAAAGTCAGTACCTACTTCACACAAGGCAGTAGAAAAAAAAAATTCAACTAAAACCAAAGGCAACTGTTTTTATGTCAATCGAGCTAATATATGTATTTTTTGTAACAAGTAGGTATCTAGAAGCCCTATATTTTAGGTACGTGAAACAAACAATACTTTTTTGTAATGAGCTCAAAGCTCAAAGATGTGAAGTGAATGTGACAACATTAAAAATTTTAAACTGATTATGCAGGTGCGACAGGTACATGCAAACTGACAAGGTTGCTATGACGACTTTTAGGAACTAGGCCGAAAATGGAGCATTTTACGGTGTAGGCCGAAAATGAAGATTTACGGACTGAAATGAGTTCAAAAAATAGCTATTTTTAGACGCGTATATACAAAAAATAGAGTTTACACATCCTACATAAGTTTTTTTTTTTTGGATTCTCAAGTTCTTTTCGAATATATCTCGCGAATTACTTATCCTATCACAAACTCAAAAACTGTTTCAAAATTAGAAAAAAAGAACGCATATTTTTAGGCTTCTTTTGGTAAGAAGTACCTACGGTCTAAGTTTACAGCTGCGTTTCAAAGAAAGTTGAAGAAAACCAATTCAATTTATTTTCCTATATTTTATTTATTTTTTGACAGATATACTATCTGTCAAAATGGTTTTATATTTTTATTTCATTCTTTAGTCCAAAACAAAGGTTTTTTTTTTTACTTGACGAAAATCGGTTAATAAATAAGAAAGTTACGATTTTTTTCAAGAATAGCACCAGCCGCCATCTTTAATTCATCATGGCGGAAAAAGCAAGCCTCCTAGGAGGTGTAACTTTTTTTTACAGAGTACTATTGATGGGTACTATCATCTGTGAAAAAATCAGCTTGATTGCAAAAACTTCTCCTATTTTTGCTAACTGCCCTGGCCTACTAGTACTCATCATATTGAAAGAAAAAAAAAATTATCAAGAAAAAACCAATTTTCAGAGGCGTCCTTTAGAGGCACGTAAATTCGTAGGGGGGGCCGTAAGAACTTTTTTTTATGGGAAGTTGTCATGTTATTTTTTTGTATTCTATCTGAATCCGAGAGATTGCCCACATATTCTGGGACACCCTGTATATGTGTATCGTAAATGTTAAATTTCAAGTTGTTGTGTTTTTCTTTAATATTATAACGTAATGTATTTTTGTATTATATTATTTACTGGAAATGCCTTGTCCGTTAATAAAATTTATTATTATTTATTTATTTATTTAAAAGAGAAGCATATATTATACAGGGTGTCCACTTAGTGCGATATCGGACGATTTCTCCTTACAGGGTGATGCAAGAAAAAAAAATTAAATTACAAAGTTGTTTGATACTCCAATATGCATTAGTTAAAAATATTTTTGAATATACAGGGTGCTCCGTTTATAGGGTATACGACAAAAGTTTGTTATTTCAAATGGAACACCCTGTATGTGATTGCATATTTGGATTCTATGTAAAATTCTGAGTAGATTTCATGTAATATACCCCATACCCGAGCCCATACCTAAGTGAAAATCTAAGATAGGAATGTAAAATCAGTTTTCGTCTAAAATTAACCGTTTAGGTTTTACAGCCTATCAAAGTAGCAAAAAGTCAATTTTCAACTGTCAATATTTCCAAAACAGTTGAACTTAGGTATAGAGTATATTACATAAAATCTGCTCAGAATTTTACGTAGAATCCAAATATGCAATCACATACAGACTGTTCCATTTAAAATAACAAAGTTCTGTCGCATACCCCATAAACCGAGCCATAAACGGAGCACCTGTGTATATTCAAAAATATTTTTAACTAATGCATATTGGAGTATCAAACAACTTTGTAATTTAAATTTTTTTTCTTGCATCACCCTGTGAGGAGATATCGTCCGATGTCGCACTAAGTGGACACCCTGTATATAAAATATTAAATATTAAACATTGAAAGTAGTTATAGTATAGAAAATAAACTCTTGAAAAAACTAATAGTCTTGGGGGAGGGGGCTGCAGCCTGGCGGCAGTCTCAACTGGATAGGCCTATGGGTCAATGAACAGACCACTGTCAATATCAGCTGAACTAATTATATTAAATATAATAAACATAACACACAAACAAATCTCAGGAAAACTCCAAGTAGACACAATTAAGGTTTTACACAGATGCATCCAAAACAGATGAAGGAACATTATCAATCAACGTAGTCCAGAAGTAGAATCTACCCAAAATTGCATGTGTATTCACAAGAGAACTTTTCAGCATAATCTAAGGCACTAGTAGAAAACATAAGCTCTGTTCTAACCTACATGAGAACTCTCATGTCGGTTGGAACAGAGCTATAGAAAATAGAAACTCCCTCACTCAAGAGAGAGAATATATCCAAAACGCCATAGAATATAAAATAAAAAAGACGTTAATAGATATGGAAAATGACCAAAGATGTTTTTCATTTTTTACCCCCTCTCATATCGGCAATGACTCAGCAGGCTCTGCAGCTGAAGACGCGGCCTGATTGCGCATCCACCTTCCGGTCAAGGAACACAAAGAGAAAACCTGACAAGACATTGAACATAATAATTGGTCCTCCGAGACAATCTTGAAATCTGACTCACACAAGGACACTTACTACAAAGAACTGATCCTCCATGCCCCAGTTTCTGAAATATGCAATGAAGTAATATCAGGTAACACCCCCGGTAACACCTAGAATTGCATCTCACATGCAAGGCTTCCTCAACAGCCACCAGGATATACTTACTAAAATTAATAGATTTTCTAAAAGAATGTAATTAATACCTACTCAGAATTATAATGTTGGTATAATAAGATAAAATTATTGTACCATTTGCTAAAAACCCCATTGGTTGATGCACATCAAATCTTAATGAGAAAAAATTCAAAAATGTACTCCTTTATTTCGGACCACAGTGTATACTTAGGTACCATACTGAGCCAAAAAAAATTATTGTGACTTCTGCTTGTAACACAAAGCGACACTAGGTAGGTACTTACGGTTGTGGAGGGTGACTTGGTTCTTCATAATTAGTAGTTGTAGGCGTTAAATTAGGAGTTTGGTCAATTGCACCAGGGGGTAAGGTGAGATTCAATTTATTTTTAGACATAATGAATAAATACTGACCAAACCCAACGCATCACCATTCACAATTTCGTGGGTATTTGTGTGTGTGAAATTGAGAAGCTTCTTAGGGCTCACTAAACTAAAATTATAGACACAGAAATGCAATATGGTTTTACAGCAATAAGTAGGTATACCTATAAGCAAATTGCGGTTTGTATTTTGCATTGAAATTAACTGGTTGATTTAATAAAGACTGAAATGAATAATGTAATGATAATAATTTTTGCTGATCATGTTGAATATTAACAAAAGGCATCAAATATCTAAAGATACTAGGATTTATTGGCTTAACGACTGCGCAAGTGCGAAAGGGGACATCTTCCTATCTTCTCATGTTCCCATCCACCTCATTAAATTAATTATCATGATTAAATAGCTTCTTGTTGTGTCTATTGGTCGAGAACATTTTGGGTTTGGGCGGATTCGGATTTAAAAAACTATCCCGACCCGTGGGCGGTGGCCCGTCCTTTTAAAAACAGCTGACAGCTTTTACGAGTTAACGGTTAACCGTCTTCGTCCTTGATTCTTGATTTTTTTGTAGTTTCGGGTTTCGGCGGTTTTATCTTTTATGGTTCTTTTTGCATAGGGATTTCATTTGTTGCACTCAGTGCAGTTACCTTAGCGCAGTTTTTGTATTCCGTTCGAATTACCCTTTCGACCACAATTTGTTGTAACATTGGAACTGTGATTATAATACCTTTTGGGTTCAATGGTTCAATCGTTATATTTTAACTGACAAAAGTGCATCTCTGGCTCTTTTAACTCAAAAATATTGAAATTTGTTTGAATTTTAGAACACTGAAAAGTTAAATGCTAAATGAAAACTGACTCTCTGTCACGCTCATGACTTCTGACATGACAAGTCACATGCGCCAACTGCAGGCCTCTTATGATATTAATTTATCAATACAATAATTATTAGTTATTACAATAAGGTAATACGCTTTGTTGGAAAAACAAATTTTTATAAGAAACTTGGTGATAATGACAACAAATGCAAATGAGCAAAAAGCTCAGCAATTAATTGCCGAAGCTGAAAAGAAACTTGGGCCTAGAGGATTTTTTGGATCCCTATTCGGGTAAGTGCCAAGTGGGTCGCCACAACTTTATTTTGTCAAGATGTCCTGCCCAAAAAACCTGTGTTAATTTTCCTTTATTTTTCTTATTTCCTGTTATTTTATTCTATCTCCTGTATAAACCAGGCTTTTGAAACTCCTTAGGGGTTCCAGTCGAGTAGATGATGCAGTGGAATGTTACCAACGTGCAGCGAATTTGTTTAAAATGGCAAAAAATTGGCCATCAGCAGGGAGTGCCTTTTGTGAAGCTGCTAATCTACACCTGAGAAGTGGGGCTCGACATGAGGCAGCAACGAATTACATAGATGCTGCAAACTGTTACAAGAAATCTGACACTAACGGTAAGAATTTTATTACTACCCCTAACTAAAAATTCAATCACCTTCAATATGCCATAAATAACAGGAACAGGCATATCTAACTTTATTCAGTGACAGTTCTACTATACTAACATAGGTCCCTCTGTTGCATTTGTTTTTGCAGAGTAAATGGATTTTTGGTCACCATGCAGAAAATATGACAAATTATCATTAAAGAAAGTAGTAGAGCGTGGAGCAGTGTTTTGTGGTCCTATTTCCAGGGTGGTTTTTTGTGTTTTTTTTTTGTGCTTTGGCTTTGAAACTTATTGCCTTTTGGTGATTATTTCTAAAGGGTTTTTTTTTCCAAATCTCCTATTATTTCGATTTGTAATATAATTTTCTGAGAAATTTGGTTGGTATCTTGCAATAATTGCTAACGCTTAATAAATAATTGTTTGGAAAAGCATTTTCCGATATTGCTTAAAATAGCTAAGTCGCTTATTTTTGTGAGTCCTTTAGTAATGCAACTTTCACTACTGCCTCAAAAATTACATTGCAATAGCATGAGATTTACTTCAAAATCGATCCAACAAGTAATTGTGAATCATCTCAATTTTTTTCCCATAATTAAAGCACTATTTTATTACATAGCGACAATTTTGTAACAAATACCTAGCTCCATATTCTTGAATATATATATCTAGGGAGTAGGACTTTATGAGTCAATTAGGTGTGATTCTCTCAGGAACCTGAATTTGTGAGTACATTTGAAGTGGTTTGAACATAATTTGTATGCTGAAATGAATGTTGACAATCTCAATTTACTGCTGTGAGGGATGTCTTGCCCCAGACAATTGCTTTTCAGTTATCAGACAGAAAATTTTTACAGTTATTTAGAGTGGATCAGAAACTCTGTCAACATAATTGATATGGTCACCCTGTCACCCATTTTCTACTACAACATACAAAGACCTCGACCATATCAATACAAACGAAAGTGAGCAAACAGTAGTTAGGTGAGGAATAGTTATAACTATGTATATATATTATCGAGTAGGTATGTTTATGCCTGATACCTATATTTCAAACAAAAAAACAAAACTTATACGGTTTCCAACTACTGGCTCAAATAGTTTTGTAGCCATTAGCTAGCCTCTAACACCCAAGCTATGGATTACTATGGATGAGGTCACAGATGCCTTGAATCAATGTGACATTTTAAACAATATGATCTGGTTCCATCAAAAACTGCAGAGCTGGGAACTCTTCCCACTTGATAAATTAATAACAGAAAAATTAGTTATTGAAATGTTTCGTCTCTATCTGCTGTAAATTGATTCTCATAATTCAGCATCTCTAAAACTATGAAAGAGAATAAATTCCTAAGAGTTTAAGTGAAGTGAAGTTGCGGCCAAGCCACTACACAATCCCAAGTCCAAGTGGCATCTGGACCTGTGATAAATACACCTGGGTGTAGCATCACACAAAATTTGTATTTCAGAAGTCATTCCAAACAAATACTGGGAGAACATGCTCAGATTTATTTATAAAGTACACAAAACGAATTCAGGCATTCTGAGCCAGTTGAATCTTCTTCTGGTGGAACACATTAGTTAAATAATTGAAGTAAAGTCCGTTTCACGAGGGTTTATACTTTTGACATCGAAGACGTCATAACTTGAAAAAAAGGGTTGTCGTAGATTAATTCATATGACATGTTCAATTTTTTTTGACAAATTAAAATGAATGACTTCTGGTTTAAGAACCGACGAAAGTTTTTGACGGCATTAATTTGTTTCAGTCAATTTCTATTGGTTAAAAAAAGAAGGCAAGTAGTAGTAAGTAGTAAATGTAATTTTATTAGGCAAATATATATAAATATACATACACACACCCAAAAGGCCATTGACCGAAGTCCTTCAGCCTAAAAAGTAAATTTGCACTTGTTTGGTTCACATTCAAAAGAATTACTGGTTAGAAGAAAAGGAGATTTGGATAAATAGTGTGGATATAAAAAAAAGAAAAAAAAATATATATATACATTATAGTTAGCTAAATAAATATGTAAATAAATAGGTACACTGTTATTGAGTTCTTGTTATCATTTCCCATAGAGTATTTTCTGGATATTTATAGCGTGAAACTTTTCCAGGAGTTCGAATTTTTATTAATGGTCTTAAAAATTCCAAGTTGTATGGTTTTTCAGAAAAATGATTCGACAGGTGCTGCAATCTCTCAACAATTGGTGTGATCCCTGTTCTATTGTATAACTCTTCATTGGAGGGGTGGTGTAGTGGATTTCTTGGGTGCCGCAACTTTGTGATTGCTCAGAGAGCTTTTCTTTCAGCCATTTCCAAATTCTGTAGAGCTGGTCTTCTAATGTTTTGGTAAAGTAAGTGGCCGTATTCAATTAATGGTCTACAAATACAGGTATAAATATGAGCTGCAGTTTGGATAGTGATTCCCTTGTTTTTGTATGTGAGTGAACGAAAATGTTTGGCTCTAGTGACTACTCTTATCTGGACATTTTTGGTTTGTTGGTTTAGTGACAATTTGGCATCCAATGAGAAACCCAAATATTTTACAGATGGCTGTGCTTGAATTTGATGAGTTGAGATGGTTATTTTTGGGCTATTTTCATTTAATTTGTGGTTGAATATGATAAATTGTGTTTTTTCTGGATTAAGTAGAATTCTCCATGTTTGCAACCATTTCATTATCAGATTTACAAGTGATTGTAATTTTTCCATCACACCAGAATAGAGTGGTGAGCCTTGAGGTACGCCTTGTGATGGATAGAATATTTCTGAGCATATTGAGTTTATCTGGATGAATACCTCTCGGTTTTCTAGGAAGTTCTTAATTAGACAGATCAGATGTTTGGGTACTTTGAGAATAAACAATTTGTATAAAAGACCTTTGAACCAGACACTGTCAAAGGCTTTTTGGATATCTAGGAAAACTGCTGCCGATTTCTTGTTTTCATGTTTCATTGTTTGTATATTGGACATCAAAATTGTCAGAGGATGGAGGGTGGATCTTTTTGTTTGGAAACCAAATTGATGTTTTGGAATGCTTTCGCTCACATAGAAGTCCAGAACCTTCCGTACAACCTTTTCAAAAAGCTTCCCAATCGCTGGTAGCAAGGTTATTGGTTGGTAATTACTTAGTTTTGTTCTGTCTGGATTACCTTTAGGAATTACTGTTATTTTGCCTTTTTTCCACACTGTTGGAAAATGATTATTGCTCAAGCAGAATTCAAATAGCCTGATAATGTGTTTGTGCATAGTTAAATCTAGCTTTTTGATAATATTCCAGGGTATAGAATCATGACCAGGTGAGGTATTTTTCTGTTTAGTTAAGATATTTTAAAGTAGTCTTCTTGATTGACAGGATAGTTTTCATAAGAGTTTTCTGTAAAGAATTCTTGATACCAGTTGTTGATGAGTGCTTCTTGGTCTTTGTTGAACTCCTGATGTGTCTTGTACTCGAAAACCTTTTCAAAGTGACGCTTGAACACACCTGCTTTTTCTTGATCTGTGTTGAATGACTCTCCGTTATCATCGATAGTGGGTATGTTGAAGGATGGCTTGTATTTGGACAATTTTTTGACTTTCTGGAAATAGTTTCTTCCTTTTAGTTCGTTAGCTTCATCACAAACTTCAATCCATTTACTTGTTCTGTATTCTTTGATCATATTTTGAATGTTTTTGTTGTATTCGTTTATGTGTCTTTTTATTTCCGGCCTTTTGTTTCGACAGTATTCTCTGAACATTTTTCTTTTCACTTTTATCATTTTAATTATAAATGGAGGAAGAACATGCCCGTAGAATTTACGTTGATACTTTGGCGTATTATCCAGTATTGCAGTTTGTAGCGTGTCCATAAAGTTATCTATTGATTGTTCAGCGATAGGTTCTGATCTTATGGCTCGCAAGTGATGGTTAAGGGTAGTATTAACTTCGTCTATATTTGTTTTGTTGAAGTTGTATTTGATGATTTTGTTTGCTACTATAGGAGCCTCCAAGTCTAGGGAAATAACCATTGATTGATGATCTGACCCGATGTCCGATATTATCTCCACCCTTTTTATATTATCTCTGACATTTTCTGTATATAACAATAGGTCAGGAGTTGAATCATTATTGTTAGGCATTAGAAAAGTTGGAGGGGTGTTATATTGCACAAAATCGGTGTTCTCCAAGAAATTATCTAACTGTTTTTGTTTTCCATGTTTACTTTTGGGATTGAAGTCCCCCACAATTATAGCATATTTATGTATTTTGGCCATGACGAAAATGGATTCTTCTATTAAACTATTTGGGTGCATATAAACTAGGAAAATGTGGAGTCTGTTGTCTTGGAATGGTATTGAAAAATGTATACAGTTATTGAGCGGATTGTTGATAATTGGTGGGTTTGCCTTTTTTGCTTTAATAGAAGGATTTATTTGTGCTAGGCAACCTCCTCTCACATTTTGGTTTGCGATGTTTCCTGCCGTATGTATTGTATCCCAGTTTTGATATGTGATGTTAGAATTTTCTTTTGTTTTAGTCTCCAGAAGGCAAATTATGTCAAAAGTATAAACCCTCATGAAACAAAGTAAGTGTACACTAGGGGTGCGTTCGAAATCACCCTGGGCGTCACACCGAGTGCACACCAGCTATGAATTATTCATGGCTGGTGTGCACTCGGTGTGACGCCAAGGGTGATTTCGAACGCACTCCAGTATTTTCCAAGTAGGAATAAATTAGTCAATCTACTAACATGAGCTGCAGCTTCTCACACAAGAATGAGAATAAGTTTTTCAGTTAAAAATAGATCTACCTGAATGGATCAACCTCATGTGTAAGAACCCAATTTATTAGCTGGAAGGAATTTGCAGCAAATCATTATTGCTTATCATTTTAATTTTTAACTGCTCACTGGGAAAATAAAGTATTTCTAAATAAGTGTTGCTAATTATTTCATTAACAAAAAGGCTTGAGGAGGTAATATTAAGTAAGCTTATTAAAATAAACTAATAGAAACTAAATTCAGAACAAAAATGATCACATCTTCCAATGAATTTCCTTACCCTTATAACTGTTTGTAGAAATAATTCCCTTTTGGCTTATTTCAAGAAACTTCTTGTTGTTCCTTATGGAATCCATCAACCTAGCTGACTTTGTTTATCCTTCTTTTTCTATATAGGTGCCCTATTCTCTTCAATTTCCCCGTTTTGGCTATTCTAGATGAACTTGTGGTGGTGAAATATAGTCGAAATAAAGTGATTCTAAAACCATTGTAAACCATATTGTTCACAATGACTTTATGGTCCTAAACCTCGATTTGAGCTATCAACTGGAATGAAATAGACTATAGACCTTCTTTTCCTGGTTTATTAAAATAGATCATAGTTTTACGGTTTTATTCATAGTAATTTTACCATAATAGTTACAATTTCAACTTGTTGCTTTAGTTTCCTGTGTTTAGAACTACTACTGTATACTATAAATATTATCCACAGGATTACTAGAATGCCAAAAGGCCTGCTCTCATTTCTGAGATTGTTCGCACTACTAAAAAGTAAAATGGCAATGAATGCAAAACACTTTTCATTTAGAAAATGGAGTTATTTTCGTTTGAATATTTTTCGAATTCATATTCGCTTGCACAGCCCTTTCTTCCGTATTCTTAAGGGCTATTATTCCTCCAAAACCTACATTGTTTTGTTCCGACCATAAGGAAACCAATTTTAAGGTGTGATAGTTTCCTGTACTACAGTTTCTGTTTGCTTTTTGTTCTAAATTCCTTGTGGTCTTGCCAGTCCTCATTCTCAAAATCGTTTTTCATGAGAATGTTACGCTAGCATTTTTCATTTACTGAGTCTTCTAGTCGCTGCCATACCATATGCAAATATATGGTAGCATGGCCTTTTCTGGTTGATCGTAAACAAAGGAACAAAATGTTTGAAACACTAATTATTGTTAAAAGTATTTCGAGTCTTCCATTTTTTCATGGAGTTGGTGCAGATTACACAGGGTTGTTAAAGGTCTTGGGACACCTTGGTAATTTAGTTTTAAGAATTACTAGAGGTGTTAGCAAGCTTATGTGTGCCTTTACACATCCTAGAAACATTATTTGCTGTTTGGCCAATTCTAGATGTGGTGCAGTTTGTTTGGAAAATGAAACATACATTCGATTGGGCAGAAGCTTTCAATGTAATTCAGTTTCAGCTGCAAATTACGTGGTTTCTTAGATAAAATTTCTCATTGTAAATGTACTGAACAGTTCCTGCTTTGGTGACAGTTTTTCGTCTGCAACCATCACGTGCATTACACTTTTCATTGCCTATTGCCTTTATTTATTTTGAAACCTACATTCTCAAACATCTGATCTTTATCAATTTAAATCCTGTGTGTTAAATCAATCATTTGTTATCTTTTATTTACTGGATTCAAAAAAAATTAGAATAATTTACCCCAAAAAAATAAAATAGTACCTATAGTCTAACAAATACCATTTTAAAGTCACGTGATTTTTCTCTATCCTTGTTGAATACATCTCAACAGCGGTGATAGTAAAATTGACAAAAAAATTGCTGTCTAATTATTGTTCATAATATTCTTACCTGAAATAGAATCCGTCACTGTCATCAATTAGTTTGTCAAAATTATTTTCGAAAATAATACAACGAACAAACACAGCTAATAATTTTGACTATATTAACCTTTTTCCAACTCGAAAAGAAGCAAATAGAAAACGGGTACCCAGTTTAAGTTCTGAATGTATTACAACAGACAGCAGATGCGACAAAAGTGAGTCTCGCAACAATTGCAAGTATTAAAATTGCCCTCTGATTGGTAAATACTACTTCAGAAACGCGTTTGTAAAATGCTAGTGGGAACATAAATTAAAATTCAATAGTAATTAACCACCAGTAGCTTTTTGTAGGTGATGTCAACGACATAATCAATGGACATACGTTTTTTGCCACCAGTATCACGTGACTTTAAAATGGTATTTCTCGGACTATATTTGTTTGTATTTTTAAAATAATCGTTCTGCTTATGGTGGAGTTACTTGCACATTACATAGTCCTCATTCTTATAAAATTAACCAACTTTTTTTTAAACAAATTTTAACAACATAAAGGTGATGATTGCAATCAATGTTTTCATAAGCTATTGATTGTTTTGTGTCGTTCTGTTATTTTGTCACGGCGTATCCTTATTTCATATGACATTATGTACTAACAATCCTGCTTGGTGTCAGCTTTTTGTGTTGATTGTACTGCATCCCTAATTAATAAATTTGTGGCTAAGGTAAGTACAAGGGTTAATAGTATTATTGAATAAGCTGGGCTTTAAAAGGGTCTTAATGTTTTTTCTGAATTAGTGGTAAACCTCAATTACTAAATGGATTTGGGTTGGTGGTCGAATAGGCTAAGTTAATAGGGCAGATAATTTATTGTAAATATTCGATACACATGCTTTAATTTACTAATTTTAAACCCATATTGTGGTTCATCTTCTGCATGCTTTTTGAATAACTTCATAATATCTATCTATCTATCTATTTAATTTTGTTGTTGCAGATGCAGTGGCTTGTTTTTTAAAAGCTATAGAAATGTACACTGACTTGGGACGATTTTCTATAGCAGCAAAACATCACCAATCTATTGCTGAAATGTATGAAAATGATGCTGTGGACCTTAATAGAGCTGTACAACACTATGAACAAGCTGCAGATTACTTCAGAGGTGAAGAGAGCAACTCTGCTGCCAATAAATGTTTGCTTAAAGTTGCCCAATTTGCCGCTCAACTGGAACAATATGAAAAAGCAATACAGATTTATGAGGAAGTAGCAACAACTTCCTTGGAAAACTCTTTGTTAAAATATAGCGCCAAGGAATATTTCTTCCGAGCAGCGCTTTGTCAACTATGTGTAGATACTTTAAATGCTCAGCATGCATTAAATCGTTATTTGCAAAAGTATCCCGCATTTCAAGACTCCAGAGAATACAAACTTGTGAAAACTTTAATTGAGCATATTGAAGAACAAAATATAGATGGTTTTACTGATACTGTCAGAGACTATGACAATATTTCTAGACTTGATCAGTGGTATACAACTATGTTGCTGCGGGTTAAGAAACAACTTAATGAAAATCCTGATTTACGTTAAGATTTTATTTTTTTTCAATATCTGTCTCTTTTCTCAATGACCCTTTTTGGTCATTGCATATCGAGTTGTAATATTATAGTTATTTTTATTTATTGTTATTTTTATATTAATGAATTATTTGTTGAAATATTTGTATGTATGTATTTGATTTTATTTACAATTTAGGGGCTTAGATCTTTTTTAACATAATTATATTTGTAATAAAATTGAGAGTGTATAATGAAATGTAATGTACAGGGTGTTTCACGAACATCGGAACAGTGGCGTTTTAGGGTATTTTAAGGTCGATTTAAAATAAAAAACGCTTGGACACGGCATTTTTGTATTCAAGGCGGGGGAAACTTTTTGACCCTATCGGTATTTCGCTAGGCTACACCCCTGGGTGGTGTGACTTTCACCCCTGTTTCTTAGATAGGGAAGATGGGTTGAGGGTTAAGTGATAGCTTGTTTCAAAGGTATTTTGATTCTCGTCACAACTGCGTATTTTTAAAAAAAAACGAATGATTACTTCTCAAGATATTCACTGTCAAAGTTGCAATGGGCTAAATAAGAAATAAAGGTGCACCCTAGCGAAATACCAATGAGGTCAAAAAGTTTCCCCTTGGATACAAAAAAGACGTGTCCTAGCGTTTTTTTAAAATCGACCTTTAAATACCCTAAGACGCCTCTGTTTCGATGTTTGTGAAACACACTGTTACACACACACATATTGTTAAGTTGATATGGGAACATATTATTGTTGGGTCAACTTTTTGCTTCTATTCAATTTCAGCTTTATTTTTATTAGAATTTTCTGGTTACAGTAACAATAGGTATGGTAAATTTAGCTCTTCATATTAGGTTAAATTTAGGTATTTCAAGTTAGATTTAAGGAAAGATAATTTGTAATTTAATTTATTTAATAAAAGAGTGACCTAACCCTTGAAGAGCAGAACTGTGTATCAATCCTGGAATAGAAAAACTAATAACATTAAAATAGTTATTTATTTTTATTTTATGGGAAAACCCCATTAACGGTTTTACAATTAACAAAATATAAAGTTATGAATATAGATTAGACATTAAAATCATCCAAACTAATTAAAACAACCCCTCTTAATATAAGCCCATTAAACATAGCAAAACCACAACCTAAAAAGTGACATCATTAAATTACTCTATAAATTCTTTCAAAGATATACCAAATATTTCACTTTGATGGTCATTAACAACTCTAGAGTATCAATCCATATGCGTATTAAAACCATAATTTGTACAGTAAAAAGGAATATAAAAGGAACTGACATTGTACTCTAGTTTCGACCTCACTAATGCACAATAAACATTCCTAACAGTATCAACAGAGAAACTGTTAACAGTTTCTCAAAATAAAACCCAACATCTTGGAAGCCTGTACCGTACCTGTGTTTATGTGATCAATGAAAGTTAGGCCTTCATCAAAAATAACCGTGTAGTATTTGATTTTTTTTTTACCTATTTTAAAATCTTTCCCATTGAAGTATGATATTTTTTTCCCCTGATAAAAACTAATTTGACAACATTTTTAAATATTCAGAAACAGTTTGTTTGTACTGCATTAATCGTTCAACCTGAACAGGTCCTCCTGCAGGAGCTGTTGATCGGACCAGTCGTCAATTATTCTAAAAGCCTTGACATCGTCAGCAAAAGCAAGACCCTCACTGTTCTGAAAGCAATTTAAAATAGAATCAACAAACAAATCAAAAAATAATGGAGAGCAATGCCCTCCCTGAGGAATGCCAGAAGTAACCAGAATTGCATCAGAAGACCCTATTTTCACCTTCTGCCTATGATCAGACAAAAAACTCCTTGTCCAACCAATAGTCGCCGCACTGAATCCTATATCATGTAATCTATTAAGAAAAGTATAGTGATCCACTCTATCAAACGCCTTGGAAAAATCAGTATTGCATCTACTTGCTTAAACTCTTCCAAGGCTTTAGTTATTTTATTATGATATGTGACTAGATTGGTTACCGTTGAACGACCAGCACAGAATCCATGCTGATTTTTATTAATTAACCTGGAACACATCCATTTTAACTGATCACTGATGAGACTGTCAAAAAGCTTGAGAATCAATGATTATATGCATACACTCCTATAATTAGTTACATTTAGCCTGTCACGGCTCTTGAAAATAGGAACAATAAAACTATCCTTCCAAAGGTCTGGAAAGGTTGACAAACACAATGACTTGTTAAATAACATACACAAAGGAACTACAAGAGTGCATAAACAAAACATTCTCATTAAGAAACAATTTGGAATCCCATCAGGACCCAAGGTGTTTTTATTGGGAAGTTTAACTATCTTATTGTATATTTCTTCTTTTTGACTAGTGCCTGATTGTAATCATTTCAAAACATGGCTTAAGTTATATACAAAGAATTTTTAGTTTTATTTCAGAGAACATAGAAGCTTAAGCACCAGCTGATATTTTTAAAATTCTTCAAACACCTTCTCACTTGTGAAAAAGGCTCACCTACTTGAATTTTTTGTTAGTTTTACAAGATGACTTTGAACCGTACAGATTGTCTTTTGCTGAGATGATGAAAGAATGATTTCTTGACATTTTTCTCAAAAAACACAGATCAATTAAATGAACTTTAACTTTTCAAGTATGCATTAGGCACTACCTTAATGCCTTGTTTGGGTGAAGCTATTGCTTTGATGTCCACTAATTGTGTGACTCTTCTGACAGTCAATTATTTTTTAGTTTAAAAAAAATGTGAACATATATTATGTGTATATTTTCCAAAACAAATCTAATCTGCCTACTTACTTCCTGTTCTCTTGTGTATGCTCCAATTGATGTAAGTTTCGACGACACAATAATTACTATTGCGTTCCACTTGGTCGCTGATAATATGGATTTGTCTTAGCGTTGGTTTTTAATGTTCTAATATTTTTCTTCCTTGGATATATTCTTGATTTGCTCTTTCGCGTTTTATCTTCCAAGTTTTTCCTATATTTTCTAATTGTTGTATATCAGAATTAAAGAATACTAATAGACAAAGATAGCTCACGTATGGGATAAACAACACAGAATACAAAAATCTGATTCAAAAATATACGAGAAAGAACAACATTGGAGAAAAAGAAAGTTAACAATAATTCACAAGTGCATCTTCTTGACAGTGTGACGAACCTAATCGACACAAGTTCTGGAGATATAATGCAATACATGACGATAGTGCATTGTAGGAACATGCAGAGAAAAACAAATTCATATTCATGGGCGCAGTATCTCAATTCTTTCTTTGCATGAAAAACTCGCGGAAAAACTGCATCCACTTTTTATTCTAGCAATATTCCTATAATTTCTCACTTCGCACTTTCCAAATGCTTTCCTAAATGTATACCTAAATAATATATAGTAGGTGTAAGTAATTCTTGTCTAGGTCCTTTCAATTAGTCTTATTTGTTTTGGCGCAAAAATCACTCAAAAATCTTGTCTTCTGGTGTGCTTCTTCCTTTCTTTATCCATTGTGTTTCATACATTATTTTTGGTAGTGCCTTTTGTTGGAATGCCTAATGATGGTAGGTACCATCGTCACCAAAAGTAACTGGGACAACATCATATTAGCTGCTGTACTATTATATGAATATTATTGTCAAACTATGAATTAAATGCATTGGAATGAATGACATTACAATTAGTCCAGGAGATTATTATGCATTATTTTTGTCCCAGATATTTTTGGTGACGATGGTAAGTATCTGTTGCTACTATTTATCTCAATTATCTGATCATCATTAATGTAAATATGTCCACTGCACCAGATAACATGATGATTTTTGGGACAATTACAACTGAATAATCAAAGAAAATAGGGAAAAATTTAAAAAAATAAGTTCTGACCAATCATCTCTCCTCTGCATGGGGCACTGAAATACAACTTATAACCTACTTAGATTTGTGTGGTGATGCATCAAAGCAGGTCTTATTTCTAACATGCTCTTATGGAAATGTGTTGTGCGATTTTGTCAGTAACTGTTTAGGGAAAAGCCTATCTAAACTTATTTTTAGACTCATCTTAAAACCATTTTTTAGGTAGCGCTTACAATACACAGAGTGTCTCAAAGTTTCGGAATTAAATTTTTTGTAACTTTTGTTCACAAAAAAAAAGCTATCATTGATTTCACACGCAATAGTAGAATGGGTATAATTCTATACATAAATATAACACATACCTAATTTTTGTTGCAGAGGCTGTCCATTGCTTCTTGAAAGCTATAGAAATTTACACTGATATGGGTAAATTTACAATGGCCGCGAAACACCATCAAACGATAGCTGAACTCTACGAAGCTGAATCTGTAGATCTGGAGAAAGCTGTTGAGCATTATGAACAGGCAGCGGATTATTTTAGAGGCGAAGAAAATAATGCTTCTGCTAATAAATGTTTACTTAAAATGGCTCAATATTGTGCTCAGCTTGAAAACTACGAAAAAGCTATCCAAATTTATGATATTGTCGCTACGACTTCTTTGGAGAATTCCTTGTTGAAGTACAGTGCAAAAGAATACATGTTTCGGGCTGCTTTATGTCATCTATGCGTGGATGTTTTGAATGCCCAGCATGCTTTAGAACGATATTTGCAACAATATCCTGCTTTTCAGGATTCAAGAGAATATAAACTTATCAATACTTTGATCGAGCACATTGAAGAACAAAATGTAGACGGTTTTACTGACACAGTAAAGGACTATGATGAAATATCACGTTTAGATCAGTGGTTTACCACTATTCTTTTAAGAATTAAAAAACAACTGAATGATAATCCAGATTTGCGTTGAAAATTTCATGAACATATGTTTTTAAAATATACTGTTATATTTAATTTAAACTATTGCTTAATTGTTAATTTTATGTTATATTGATAAAAATACTTTAGTAGTAATATCCTGTAATTTTTTTAAAATAACTTAATACGAAATAAAATATAAATTCAGTAGAACCCAGTAATCCGCGCGCGAGCTATCGGGGCTGCGGATTATCCGAGCCATGATTTCCCATTATTGAAATTGAATTTTTGAATAGCGTTACCGTAAATCACTTGTAGAATTCTATTTTTTTTCACTTATCTTTTTACTACATACAATGTAATCCGTGCTTCGTCCGGTTCCGTGGAGCACGGATAATCGGGGTTCCACTGTAATAGCAATATTTCATATAGACCTATAAGGCCTTAAGTTTATAAACATCTAAAATTTTGATGGCAAGACAATGTGAATAATTCAATATAATTGCTAATAACCATACGATCAATTGACTGCTTTACTATATTTTTTGAATTGGTGGACAAATTAGTGTGTGTAGCTATTTCAAACCACAATAGTTGCACATTATTTTTGATAGAACTAAATGCACTGGGCCCAGAATTGAAAGAGTACCTACCTTCATTTTTCCACAATCACGTCAGAGGGTTAATATAATGTGCAGATATGTTCCCTGGAATATTTTTTTTTTAATTGTTAAATAGTACATTGCAGAAGTTCACATGAAATAAGTTTTGTTTGGAATAAAATAAGGCTATTGAATTATTTGTTGATTAAGAAAAGGTACTCTTGAAATTTAAGCTGAACATGTTAGTTTTTAATTTTTTTGTGTGAATATGACGTGTCTGCCGTTAATAAGTTGAGTGAGCAGTCTACTACAGTTTTTAAAAAACTGAAAAAAAAATATATTATTTCCAAGGTATTTTTAATAATTTTTTATTTTTTGGCAACCATAAACATAACATACTTTTGTTGGTTAAACCTATAAGTACTAATTTCTGTGAAAGATTTATTTATTGCTTTTTGGGTAGTGCTGTTTTGGTGAAAAAAACAGAAGGTATTCCACGGATTTTAACTGCCTGTAGAATACGAGTTTATAAATTGTGAATGTATGCTGTCTAGGTAGGTTTTCAATTTGTATTGTCCATTATCAAAGTAAAAAATAGCACTTTTTTCGGAAATAATGACACATTAGTATTAGAAGTAAATAATGCTGTTTAAATTTAATAATTTTATCATAATAAATTATGAAGGAAAAGGATAATTAGTCCAAGCTTGAAACACTTAGTTGAAACTCGTTTTTGAACGCGATGTAAGGTTTTTAGATTAATAGGATATAATATAGTAATTCATTGAGAGATATCAATTTTAAGCTGTATATAATCATAGGTGGCATAATAAATTATATGAAAACAAATATCACTGCTATATTATTTTTACAAATTATGACCTTTTTCCATTAGGAAAATTGTTCCATCCATTTCAGTTAGGCTTTGGAACCAAATGTGGAGTAGAAGCTAGAAGCCGACTCCATTCGTCGCTTTATCAATTTTCCACAATACTTTAGATTTATTCTTCAATGCTAAAAAACCCACTTTGCTACCATATAGAGAATGAATATAATCCTTTGACAGGAAGGTGTCCAACAAGTAGATTCTCTTGGGCCACCCCTTTTCTGCCCTGAGTGCCTAGCTATTCATGATATTGTCTCTCCATTAGAATCTAGTATAAATCTTTGGTATCTTGATTATGGATGTATTGCTGGAGATCCACAATCGGTTCTAGAGGACTTTGAAAATATAATTTTTTCTAGTAAAAATATTGGACTGCAACTTAATTTGAAAAAAAAAAACGAAATTTATTTCTCAATAAATAAATTAAAAAAAAACTGTTATCACCATTCAAAACCATTGCTCCCAATTTCATGAACACTCCATGACTTTACCCAGGATGTCCCTTCTCTTTGAAGAAAATCAGTGAATCAATTACCTACATCAGAAATATCAATCTTAACCAAATTTTCAACAAATTTAACATAGGTACCTATCTAAATTCTCAAGCAATTATTATTTTTTTAAATTCATTCACTATCTAACAACTTTCTTATGTATTACCCTGTGCTTTTTGTTGGAAAAGTCCAGAAGATCTTCAAAAATATGATAAAATGCTTAAAAATAATTTACAGTATTGGATTTTCTTGGCATGCAGACGTTTCACCAACGATAAACGCCAATGGTTGCCGTTGGTCTTCACAGCTAACAACTTAAAATTGATAAAAGGGTAGAAATGTCTTGGTAGCTCAATTGGTAGAGCGTTGCACTGGATATGCGAGGGTCCTGGGTTCAAATCCTGATCGAGGCAAGAAAAATCTCATCAATTTTAATTGAAACGTCTGCATGCCAAGAAAATCCAACACACTGTAATAGTTATTTACCTAACAAGTGCGGAAAGCGGTACTTTACCGCACGCGACGGCAGTTGCACGAACGACGCGAATAAAAGAACAAGTTTGAACGTTTAATTTTAGAATGTCAGCTCTTTAATTGACAAAATAACAGATTTCTTCCCACAGCTACCTATTAATACCTGCCATTTTAATGTTCCAAAAAATCTTATTTTAGCAGATCCCACCTTCCATGAGCCTTCCTAAATCGATTTACTTATCGGGGCTGGTTTATTTTTGGTGGATCGTATCTGGGCCCAATGTTTCCATCTAAAATTTATCAGCCAAATTCTTCTTGTTTTCTATTTAAATGTTGATCTTCATGCTAATTTGAGAAATTTCTGAAAAGTCGAAGACTCTGTAAACTTTATAGGCTCAAAATTCACCCAAGAAGAGTTAAAATGTGAAACTCATTTTTGTAGAACTATTTCACGTGATCCATCTGGAAGATTTCAGGTTAATTTACTTGAGAAACTACCCCGTGTGATACCCCCTTTGAAAGGTTTTTTATTCCCCTTTAGAGGCGTGACCATTTCATTTCAGCTACAATATATATGGTATAGTAACGCTCGATGTTTGGCAATAGCGCATAACGAACTCAGTAGTCACACAGGTGCTATCTTTGGTAGCCGTATTCAGTTAGTCTCTGCATTTTATTTTGGAGCGCTTCACGACTGAGCAACGCGTCGAAATTGTTAAAAATTATCATCATTATCAAAACCAATGTATCTATTCGGCAGTTTAAGGTGTCAACGATAGTCCTTCAGAATCCACAATTCGCTGACCTAACGCCACTAGATTTTTTTCTCTGGGACTTTCTAAAATCCAAAGTCTATGTTGACAAACCTCGAACTGTTGCCGCCTTAAAGGCCAACATTAGGCACGTTATTGGCGAAATTGAGCCATTTTTATGAGATAACGTTATCGCAAATTGGGTATCCAGAATTCAACAAACCAGGCAAGGCAAAGTCGCGGCAGACATTTACCTGATATAATTTATGGAATAGAAACAAAATAGGTACTTATGTTAAGTATGTTGTTTCTATTCAATCCTCAAAAACGCACAGTTTCAGCATTTTTTAACCGACACAAAAATTCAATGGCATTGTATTCCTTCGCGTTCTCCTCACTTTGGGAGAATATGGGAAGCTGCAGTTAAAATCAGTCAAGCAGCATCTTAAACTAGAAATTAGCAACATCCCCTTTACTTTTAAAGAGTTTTATACCACTAGCTCAGTTTTATACCACTATCTAGAAATAAAAAAATCCAGGGTCGTATTTAAAACAATAAAGTTGATGATGGTGGCCTAAAGACGAAACGTCAAATTTCAAAATTGATAATGTCAACTTGTAGAGTAGGAAAAGTAGTAACGATAAAGTGTCATTTATTTTGAAATATCTCCTCAAATAAGCTGAGGAAAAAATTAAATCGATTTTGCAAAATTTCGGTTTTTTCCGGATATCTCGGAAAATGATCGGAATTCTTCAAATGTCAAAGTACCATTTTATTGAGCCTTAAATTCCGAAACCCCTTCAACCAAATTTGTATCTCTTACCGTTTCCGAAATCCCCATGTAGTACTTTTACCTGGGACACCCTGTATATAGGATCTATAATTCTTCTTGTCGAGCGTCACCTGCCGTCAGGAGTGGAAGTCCTGCTATAGGATTCTCAACATTTCGAGACGGCACGACCCGTTCGGTAGATACCGGTCGGAGTTCATCTCGGTATCGAGTCGGTACCGACTCCAAACTAATTCTTAACTTCTTTCGAGTCGCAGTCCGTAGCACCGAGTAAAATAATGTTGGTCACACTGCATTTTGTCTGCAGTTGTTATTTTTATTGGTATTACCATAAAATTGTGTATTTGTTGAGTGGAATATTACAAGAACACTTAACCTAATAGGACTGCTTATATTTACCTGAAAAGGGTCTGAAATTTCAGCCGCCGACCTCAACTCTCACTATACTCTCAGCGAAAAATACATTAGCCGAGTTTAAAACAGTATAGGTCAAAAAAACGAATTCCTAAATGTTACAAAACCTTTTCAAAATCACCTTTTCTACATTTACAATCGACGAAAAAACAGGCACAACCGTACAGACTTGATAGCGGCTTATTCATCCAATAAACAAATTACGAGCTCAGACCTTCCGCCATCAAGGAGCCTCAAGCCTCAGTTAGGACCTTTTAAGAGAGAACGGTCGAAACAATATGATTATTTAATAATAGAGTGATGAAAATAA
The DNA here is from genome assembly GCA_917834065.1 of Ceutorhynchus assimilis. Lineage (NCBI taxonomy): Eukaryota > Metazoa > Arthropoda > Insecta > Coleoptera > Curculionidae > Ceutorhynchus > Ceutorhynchus assimilis. The sequence continues at coordinate 29,115,611 of OU892277.1, read as the reverse complement.
TAAATTAGAGTTTTGCAGATAAAAAGCGGTTTTCGTGGAAATAGATTAAATACGCCACTTTTCAACTAACGATTGAGCCCGAACGGTTCGTCGCAGGAAAAAATATAACGGATTGAATTCAAGGTAAATTTTATGTACACTCATTTTGAATACAGGTGTTGTTTCGTAAAAATCGATGGCTTTCGAGTTATTAGCAAAAGACTGCCAAACCTTCTTGTTTCTCTTCATTGTCTTACATCTTACAAAGACACGTATTGCATACTTCAGTTTTGTCTAGAAGCGATACAACTTCATAGAGGTAAATACCTACCAAATCAAAAACACTAAATTAAAGAAATACGATAAATGAATCACATGATAATGATTATTGTTGTCATATACAGTGTCTCCCATAATGTTCGCTACACATGGGGAAGTTTTTTATTTGTAGGATATGGAATTTTTTCTTATGTGCGATCGATCCTGCAATCTGCATGTCCGATAACCCAAAAGTACATTTTGACCTCGATTACGTGATCACTATTGTGGCGGCAAATTCGAAAATTTAGATATGGAAATGCGAAAAGTGGGGTTAGATGGCAAAATATCGAAAAAAGTTATTTGAAAAGAGTGATTAGAACGATGGTTTATTTTTCGCCATGGATCTCTCATCAAATAATATTAAACAATTTTTATTATTGACATAGTCTAAGTACCTCAATATTTGATGTCTATTGGCGTATTGGTAAAAGAAACTTAAATTCTTCATTGGAATTATTCCTAGGGAATTACCTAAATAAAAATATTCGATTAGCACATGAAACTGTTCTGGTAACAATACCCTGTATCTTGACAGTTAGGTAACGTGTTTTAGAATTGTATTGAAATTTTTGATAAAAAATCTCAATAACGGTTCTTTTCAAATGTTGTATCAACAGTAAATTATTAAAAATCTCACAAACTGTCAAGATACCTACAGGGTATTGCTGCAGAAAAGTTTCATGTGCTTAGTAGTCGAATATCTTTATTTAATTCTCTAGGAATGATTCCAATGAAGAATTTAAGTTTCTTTTACCAATACAGATTAAATATTGAGGGACTTGGACTATTTCAATAATAAAAACTGCATAATATTATTTGATAAGAGATCTATGGCGAAGAACAAGTGATTTCCTATTTTTTGTTGCCGTTCCTCCAAATTTCGCAAACAGCCCTAACACATCATTCACTTTTTTCAAATAATTTTTTCCGAAATTTTGCCATCCAACCCCACTTTTCGCATTTCCGCATATCTAAATTTTCGAATTTGACGCCACAACAGTGATCACGTGATCAATGTCAAAATGTACTTTTAGGTTATCGGACATGCAGGATCGATCGCACATAAGAAAAAATTTCCCATGTGTAGCAAACATTATGGGGGACACTGTATATGTATGATATACTCAATAATAATATATATTTCCGGATGTCAGAAGTATTATTTAATCAGATAAATCAAACTATAAACTCGCTTGAAATTCTTAACAAATAGATACCATCGACCAGACTTAATTAATGTATGAAGTTTAGCCAATCGTGAATTTAAGATTGACGTCGGTATTCGTTTAGCACAATAGAATTGATTTTTTTATTGCTGACTTTTTTGAAATATGAATGTGGGATGTGGGCTTGAAATATACATTGGCCGTTAGCTGAGAACTAAAGAAAAAATAATTGGTTATGAAAACAATGGATTTTATTAATGTAAAATAAAGAAACTATTTATTGTCAGTGGTGTATCAAATAGGAATTTGCAGTAGTTGCAAACATTTTTCAAATATAAATGTATATGTTTAGAGTGTACCTATACCGAATGCAGATAGTATTATCAGCTTTTCCTATGCAATTGTCATAGGGGTAATACCACAAGAGCTTCAAAACCAACTTTGAATGTCCATTGGTATATTTTTCTCAATAAAAAAAAATGGAAAAAAAAATGTGGAAATAAATACATAGTAAATTTCATTGAACTTAACTGTCTACTAAATTTAGTTTACTTAGGAACGGTTTATTCACCTTCTGATATACTGTCAGATGCAATCTGACGGATAAAAACGCAATCTGTAATCCCATAGATCGGCCAGTTATCCGCTAAACAATAGATTTATAGAACGGTAAATTCATCTTGCAGATAGTTACCAGCAAGTTTATCCGAAGATGAATAAACCTGACCTTATAGTAATAAAAATTACAACCAGAACAGGCTTTAGAAAAATGTACAATATTTCCTACTTGGGTCTACCAGCCCCCCTATGAATCTTGAATGCATTATCTCATTTTTCTAAACCCTATTCTGAAATATTAGACCGTCTCCATACACTTCAATGGCTGTGTTGCCATATTTCAAAAACCAAGTCGAATGAATATTTTTGGCATTAAGGGGTTTCAGGGTTTCAGTAATGTGGGAGAGCTGAATTATTACCATAAATAAAAACTTTCATTTAAAAAAGTTAAGTTACCTACGGCATCTTAGAAGCGGTAAGCTTGGGAACATTGTAAATACCACCATTGAATCGGGCATTCCCAAAAATCCCCAGGTAGGAAATATTGTACATTTTCTTTAAACGCGTTCTGAAATATTAGGTTGTTTCCATCCATAACGACAACCCTGTATAATATTACAGATAGAGTAAACAAGATTTCGGGAATGACAACAGACAACATCTCATCTTCATCTTGTTTCGTATCAGTACTTACCTACTAACTGGTGTCTTGGTGTAAATAGTTAGGTAATATTTGCCTCTATGCCCTCCACCATCCAATAGTATCTCTGCTCCTCAACACAACAAACCGTATTTTTTCAATGAATTCTCCGGCTATCTGGGGTATGAGGTAATTTTTGTTAAGGCTTAAGGTTTCCATTTTTCCTGAAAATGTCCTATTCCGTCATCCACAGAAGAACTAGGTCTGAATCGTCCCTGGCATCGAGATTTAAATTTATGTGTGCAGGTAGGTACATTACAAACTCATACCACCTCATACATAATGGTACATAAACATCATTGAATGATGTTTTTCTCAAAAACCATTAAATTATCTATTGTATTTTAGAAGCAAATACTTTAAAGATATTGTCAGACGTAAATTATAATAATAATACCTACAGGCGCGATTTTTTTCTTAGGAGAATGCCCGTTTGCGAAAGTTTGTGTAAATATTTGTAGTGTGAAGAATCGGCTTGCATTTCAAAATGGGCAAGTTTCGTTTAGGGAGAATTAGAAAAATTGGAACAATTTTATTTTTACATTTTGATTGTCTCTTTTAACACAATCAGACAACTGAAACCACTTCTTGATTGAGGGTTTGAACTACTTTTGGTCACGTTGAAAAATAGTCCCTAACAACCATAAGGTACCTACTTAGTTATTCCCAATTCTGTTTCAGGAAATGGACCTGCGATATCCAAGATCGCAATTCTCTCTCAGTTAAACAGTGGAATCACCCACTCCCTGCTTTAAACATGGTGGGAACTCTCCGGTGGCAAACGAACAATTAAAAGATTATACCTATACAAGCGATTGCAAAGCACAATCTGGCAAGTTTTCCAGTATTCTGACAGAAATCCCATCGTAGTCTGCAAAAGATTTATTTTTCATTTGTTAAAATACCTGTTAAACTTCATGCATATTTGTAGAGTCAATAGAAAATCTATCGTGAACCTGAATATTGGCCAGATATTCGAGAGGATCTTTTTTAGAGTCCAAATTTAAGTTTATTTTTTCCGCGATTGGGCAGTAGAAGTTGTTGAGAATATTAGGATCTACCTACTTTAACATTATTTTTATCATGTATATCTTTTCCCTTAATTAATCAAATATTCATTATCACTGTAAAACTTTCGAATTGTGGGTGAAGATTTCAGGTTTACTGCAGAAGTCTTGATTTCTACCAGAATGATGTAAGCCAGGGTTTTTATTTTTCTTCAATTCGTATATTTTTCAGGGGAAAGGTATTAGGTATTAAAAACATTGTCTAGAAATTACAAAAACCTACAAATGGTTTTCCGGAACTTTAAACACTGTCTCATATTTCAGTATTACAACTTTCATTAAATTTTTTATCATTTCGCCAATCGCCTGCCAAAAATTCTGCCTGGACGGGTCTTTTTATAACTAGGAATAAAATCGAAACAACATGACAACACAGCCTCATGATCCGACAACGGTGAAGCGATAGTACTAAAATCGATAGCCAATATTACCTTTTAGCAGACTTGAAGTTGACACAGGGGCATTTGAAGTCATTCCATGAAAACATAAATATTACAGCTTGAAGGTATATAGATACAAATATTATAGGTATAATGTATATGATTTTCATACACAATGGAGAACTCGAACTCATTCTCTACAGTAAAATCGTCATATCTATCCAACTCAGTGAAAGAAATATTTACAAATACTTTTGTAATCAAGTATTAGGGTTCCTCCCTCCATGCACTGAGTTTTTCCTACAATAAATTGATACCACACAGTAATACGGAAAAATTTTACATTCGACTTATCACTAATAGATTCATTACCAATAAACTTATTTCTACAGGAACTACTACTCTCATTACATTGACTAGTTGATAGGCCTGTCTCTGCCAGGCAATGTAAATAAAATTGTTTGTCATATTAACAGAAGAATGTGTGCGATGTAAAATTACTAAAAAAAAATTTATTTATTTTTTCCGCCACACCAGGCAACTGGAAAAAACGAGCACCTTTTTTAATACGCATGAAAAAATGGACACCTGAAAAGAATTATTTGGCAACACTATCTGTGTGCGAAGACGCGACGAACTTGGATGGGGTTCGACTTCGACGTGAGATCAGAGATAAAACGCGCGAAAAGTCCGCGCTAAAACCCATTTCTGCCTCATTTTTTTTTTCTAGATCGAAATTGAAAAATCTGGCTCCTTTAGGTTCTAGCCAGTATCCTAAAGAACAACTATTCCAAATTTGAGAATTCTAGCTCAAGTAATAACGTCAGAATGGCGTGGAAAGACATACTCCATTAGCAAATTATATATACTCCTGGACAAAATTATCGCACCACTGCACATAAGCATCACCATAAGCAGTGGTGCGATATTTTTGTCAAGGAGTATATTTAGATTATAATTCGGACTAGCGGTTTTCCTAGGTCATTCGAGTTCGGGATTCTATTTTTTGCGGTAAAAAAGAATGATTCAATACTATCTCCCAAAATAGAATTACAGTTTAAGAGCAACATTGAAAATCGCAGTTTTATAACAACAAAAATTACAAAATTTTGTGGGTAAAAATAATGGAAGAATGATGATTCACTTAATAATATCCTAATGTCCAATGATATAGAACGGTGTAAAGGCATGTTCCTAATTTGTGTTACAAATTGTTCAAGGCTGCCCAGAAATTGGTTGTTGAGATACCGAACAGGTCCAAATTTACCAATTTAGCGGGTCGCATGATACGTGTGATAGGAGAGTTAACACGGTAATTGGTTTTGTGATACTGTTGGGCAAAGGCGGCATTCCGAGTGAAACGAGGTGGCATATAGAAGTTAATTTTCATAAGCAAGTGTGGATCAAAAACTCCATGGTTAATAATGTTGAACAACAGATTGAGATTTGAGATTGTGAAGTCTCCGGCGTAAGGACAGGGTATGTATATTAAGAGTTTTCTCCAAGTGAGTGTAGACAATCTGATCAGTGGGTATATTTTGTTTAAAAGTTGTATATCGAAGAAATTACCCTGTATCTGTTCGATTTTGTTTATATGAATTACATAGTATGGTGTCCATACAGAGAAACAATATGCCAAGTTATAGATCTTACCAATGAACTCTAAAAGATTTTTATGGAGCGAACACTTACGAACTCTAAAGTAGTTCGTTTTATAAATCCTAACATCTGGAGTGACTTTTCACATATCTTGTTAATGTGAGTAACAAATGATAAATTAGTATCAAAGGGTTACTCGCAAATCACGAACTGTTTCGAAAACTGGAAGTTGCTTGCCGAGAATACTATAATTAAATGTAATTGGCCAGAAGCTCATAACTTGACATTTCTCTATCTTCAAGTCCATGCTGCACACCACTGGATAAGTAGGTGTATCTAGTTACCTTTACCAAATACCGAACCCTGATACGCGGACCGCGGCACAACGGTCTGATGTACCAGGCTTTGCTCATCTGGAATCCTTCATTTACGAGTGATTTAATCATCCCGCAGACACAACAAATCGCATTAAAGCAAGTATAGTGCATAGTATCCTTACACCATTTGTCGAGAACAGGAATTTCCTTGCCATCTATGTCATTGCCCATTTTCTAGTCAGCCACCGTACCATATTCCTGGGTTAGCATTTTGTTTTCTCTGGTAATGTCTTCGTCAGCATTTGTCTCAGTTTCGGTATAATTGGCTCACATCTTTGAACACACCCCAAAATTTTGACAGCCTCCTTTCCTCTTGATGCCTTTGCCAAATTTTGAGTAGACAATACATGGTCTACGTGATAGGCGTTGGTATTGCGGTTTCTTTTCAATGCTTGATTTGGAAGTAGTAACCTTGTAATTTCTTCAACCAACGTGCAAATTGACTTTCCAGATTTTTAAAACTAATCATGCGCTGCAAGTCAGAATGGACAGTTCTAACTAGGAACTTCCGTCCATCGATAAACCTGTGGTCAGAGCTGCAAGCTCTCAGAAAATCTTTTTTTTGATTTAAATCATTTTAATGACTTAAGTCATTTGATTTTAAGTCATTTCTTGAAAGCTGACTTAAGACTTCAAATTTAAGTCATATTCAAAATGATTTGTGACTTAAATATTTTTTTCCGAAAAAGAAAAAACTTGAGTTATTATTTAAAAGACTTAAATCAGTACATAAGATTTAAGTCATCTAGAAACGATTTAAGTCAAAAAATAGATTTAAGTCTTTATAAAAAGCTGCAGTCTATAAATTATTTAAGTAATTTATAAAATATTTAGATATTTTCAGAAAATATTTAAATCAGATTTTTCATATATTTTATCAAATTTAATCAAAAATTGATATTATTTTGGAAAAAGGTACTTAAATTGAATTCTCGTTTTCTTGACTTGAGTCAAATTTTTTGATTTCAGTCAGTTCATCATAATTTAAATCAAAAATACTTATAGACTAAAGTCATTAAAATGACTTACTAAAGGATTTAAGTCATAAAATGACTTAAACCACATTATACTGACTTGAGTCATTACGGAAATGACTTGACTTGAGAGAAAATACTTCAAGTCAAAGACTTAAGACTTAAATAGGTACTTTGAATTTTATGTTAGAATGGACTTAAAATTTAAATCATTTGGATTTTAGAAATGACTTAAGACTTAAGATTTAAGTCTTTTTAAAACTGACTTGTCGCAGCTCTGCCTGTGGTAATGTTCAATGGATCTGTCTGATGCCAGAAGCTCCTTTCGGGTGACATAATAATTTCTGTCTACTTTTCTCAGGGATTAACTAAAATATCCAATGATCACTTCTCCGTCGTTTTGAATTTGGGAGTACACAGCTCCTATTCCAATTTGCGAAGTGTCGATGTCTTACATAAACAGGCCTTGATCCAAGGGATAAAGCTGTTGACAGTCCGAAATCGAATCAAAGTGAGCGTTTTTCTCACTTAGTTTATGTAACGGCTTCGCGATCTTCCCAAAATCCTTGATAAACCGACGACGGTAATAATGGCAGAGTCGTAGAAAGCTTTTTTTTTTTTTTGCTCTCTCATTCAGGCCGATTTCGTACCGCCACGACTTTTTCTTGATCTATCTCTATTTATTTTGAAAATACCAACATGGAGCAAAGCTAATTCCATCAATCTCTTCAAAGTAGCAAGTACTTTGCATAATTCAAACGGCATAACATTAAATTTAAACAGGCCGCTTTTAGCAGTAAAGGCGGCCTTCTTTTTATTATTTTTTATTGAGTTGCACCTGCCAATATCCAGTTTTCAAGTCTCAAGTTAAAAACTGCTTGTAGGGTATTTAAGGTTTCTTACTTCCTTTTTGGCCACTTGTACATAGAACCGGCGATGTCAATGGACTATTTTTCTCTGCCACCTGTCATCTTGTTTTTACAAAATCTTCTGGTGTCGGACCTGACTAGCTGTGGTTGATATTCTTGTTCTTGAAAAATTTCCTGAAGGCGAACCTGTTATGCGTGTTTTTGTCTCTGTCGTTTTTATTTTCTTCCTTTTCTTCTTTCTGTCGCCTACCTTCTTGTCTGCTATTTTCCTTTCTTTTGATAAAATTTGCACCTGGTTCATATTTCCTGTGTTCGTTGTCGTCTGTTTTCTCGTGATTACTATAGTCGAACATTTTTTCGCTCACTCATCCTTCTTCTCACACCTACCGTTAGGGACGTTAACGGGGTCGTACTTAAGTGAGACTACTTTTCCATACTAGAGTTAATTTCATTCAACACCACAAAAATTGCGACAAAACGGGAACTTCTAGAGCACGACGTCTTACGGCTTACTCAAATTACTCTTAACTGTTCGCAAAACTATATCCCTATTACTGTCCAATTCAAAAACCTTCCCGCATAGACGTCCATCCTTGAAAATCCCAGTCCCCGGGGATACAGGGCTCGATCAATAAGTACGACATACAGGTTTATAGGCAATCTCTAATATTTAATGACAAACAACACTTTGTATACGAGTTTATCACAGAAGCGTCTTTATGCGGCTCTACAGTAAGGGGCAGGCTACTAGGTATATAGGATCCAACTTGACGAATTTACGATCGTCCGCAGCCGTCTGAACACCTGTCGCTGTCGGTCCGCTGTCGTTTTTTCGATGACTTTGATGTTCATAAACCATGGTTCACATCAGTACGTTTTATGATTTTACAGACTTAAGCCCGGTCCAGACGTTACGTTACTGATACCTGATCGATCACGTGTTGAACTGTGCAGACAAAACTTGATGCAAAACGTAGCATCTAGACCGTGCTTTTAGATGTATCGTCGAGCTTCACTTACTTATAATTATTAAACGGCGTGTATAGATAGATTTTTTTGGAACCGAAACAATAATCTATGGAAAAAAAACATGTATTTTAAAAAAGCCATCCAGGAAAAACTAAAAATATATTCAACATAAAAAATCGAAAAAAAATTAAGTAAAATAAAAACAAAAATTCTAGTTTTGACCCCAAAAACCTGGCTCGATTACCATTTGCACTACAATGTAGCAAATGTTCAAACAGTCCCAGTCCACCTTCTTGAACTAAACAATGACCTAAACGATCATAGAAGGCTCTACGAATATTATTTAGCATCACAGGGGTGACAGTTAGGTATATTTCTCGAATTTTGAAACGCAGCTGCTCAAGGTTCACGGCGCGATTCTCCTGAAAACCATACATTTTTGATTTGCAATAACCCCAGAGAAAATAATCGTTGGGTGCAAGATCGGGAGAGCGTCACAGTATTGTAGCTCTCGACCCAGCAATGAGACAGTTCGGAAAAGTATTATTCAAATGGTCCAGAATGAAACCCGTATTATGGGCTGGACATCCATCTTATTGATACCATATTTCATTAAATCTATAGGACCAGATAATCTTTCAATTTCTGGAATTATCTGCCGTTGGCCCGTTGCAAAAGATCCAAATATTTTGGACCAGTTAAGTTAGCGTCCATGAAGTACGGCCCAATAATATGTTATCCACACAAACCGCTCCAGACAGTTACCTTTTGACGACGCTGGGCTCTAAGCTCAAAATACCTGTGTAAATTCTCCTTAGACCAATAACGGGTGTGACTAGGATTATGTCGACCATGGAGTTGAAATGTCGACTCATCTGTAAAGACAATTTTTCTAAGAAAATCTTGATTTTCATTTGCCTTATTAATGACAGTTTCACAAAAATCCATTCGCCTGATGTTGTCCTCAGGATCAATTTTTTGGGAGTTTCTTACTTTGTACGAACGATACTTTTTTTTTTCTGTGGCTCCTAACCGTCCTTTGTACTCGAGTCAATATCCTGCGCAAGCGCACGAGTCGAAATAGTTGAAGTTTTGTTAACTATTGCCAACAACCAACAACATAATTTATTTGGCTTCTTGATCCTCATTATTTTCCGGGACGTCATTTCGTTTGGTTTCAGGGAGAAACACAACCGTATTTTTGAAAATTATTAACAACCCTAGAAACTTTTTACTTGGTTGTCGCCAGGTTAGCGCTAAATCGATTTGTCATTTTCTGACATGCGGACGCCTGCAAATTCGTCAGGTTACATCCTATATACCTAGTAGCTTGCCCCTCACTGTATATAATATTTTAGATATATCTAGCTGTCAGTGTCTATTCGACACATTATATGTGATGGCGCGCGGACACTAGTTAGTGCAAAAAAAAAAAATAGTGACGCTGTACTCCATGTTACTGAAAAGATCGATGATTCTGTCTGACATAAGTACAGAGATAATCCATATTTTATGCGCAACCGCAACTATGAGAGAAATGGAGAATGAAGATGAATGTAATATGCATCATCCGAACCAGAACTTAACGATGAGGAAATGCGAAATTTCAATTTAGTAGTAGGATCGATCCGGTTCGCCAATCAAAAATTATGTTTGTTATTATCAACTTTGACATTAACATTTTTTATTTTTTCCGTATACCCTCTTTTGAATGTCCAAGTAAAAAATATGTGCTCTAATATTCTGAGGTGGTGTGGAAATGAATGAATATTTTTTCAGTAGGTTGGTACCTACTTCTTTGCACTCTACAACGATACAACTGACAAATGTGCGATGGAATCTTTTTCGCAAGGAATTCTGAAATCTACATTTGATAACCTCCATCGACAGCAGATCTACGAAAAGCGATATTTTTGTAAAAAAGGGTTCCTTTTGTGGCGTCAGACCTAAAATGCCTAGCAACGCTAGCATGCATCACGAAATGCTTGTTTCTTATAGATAGTCATAACAGAGTTCTCCCCTTTTACATAAAATCTTGCTGTTATCTTTGACTGTATATCGTATTATGGTCGAAAATTGCGTCTTATTCGCATATTTTTCTATAAAATTATCATCCCAAGGCAATATCATTCTCAATACAAACTCTCCACCATAGATTTGTAGCTCTTTTGTTGCTGGTTGCTGCAGATAGGTACAGAGAGTCCTAGTGAGTAGTTATGGAGTTTTGGGATATATAAATAGGTACTGGAGTAACTGTGGATGTGAACGCCTGGCGTGCATGGCCCATAACACAAAATTATTCTGTGCGCTGCGGAGGCGTATAGGTCATTTATAAAGGCGAAAGAATGATGTATTGTTATATCCTGCTGCTACGCCAATGGAAATACCAAAAAAGTATTCATTGTTGGCCATTAAAAGCAAACTGGCAGATCGTTTTAGTTTAACGAGTAAACAAAAATTCTATAAACTTCTGAGACTGTTTCAACAGATTATAAATAAAAATTAAATAGCGGGGTTTTTCCAAGTTGTTTATATATGTTTGTAGTAAAAATAACGTTTGTATGTAATATTTTATTTAGTTTTACACTCGGTGCTCTCACATATTGGCGAATTCAAGTGGTACCTACATTTCGGTTATGTGAATCTTTATTCAATATAATTTAATGCAGTCAACCATTCAGTAAAAGGCAACACGGGCTTTGTTTCAAAATAAAAGTGGTCAGGGTCAACTTTGGCAGATTTGAAACCGTTATCAAGTTGAACTCAAAACAACCGTGCAGAACCTGATTCACCAGAAATTGCAAAATCGAACTAGTGCGTTTATTTCCTTATTTGGATTTTTTTTTCAGCGAATAGTTACCATGAAGTTTTCTTTATGTAAGTATCTTCATAAAATACCGTGTACTTATTAGTATTCCGATTAGGTAATGGCTTTTAAATTAAATAGGTTCTTGAAAACATAAACATGCAATGAAAAAGAACTGGTTTATATTTTGCAATAAAAATTAATTATTCCTGCATTGCCAAAAATTGCTTTTCTGAAATTGAGATTGGAAATAGTACCTATATTATGGATAATAATATTTGAATCCAGTTTATAACAACTAGAAAATTTGAAAAACAGAATTACTACCTACCTAGTCAAAAATCAAAGAACCCTAATAATATTATTAAAAATTGCGTTTTATCATCGGGTAGGTAGGTACATTGTACATTGTCATTATAAAATATAGCCTCACCTGAGACTATAGGTTTACTTACCTTATAGCTACATATTCACTCCTAATGAAAAACCAATTTGATATTTAGATACCTACCTAGATCCAAAAAAAGTTCTTATGCGAATTTCGACATTTTTTAACTTAATGGGAACATTGTAAAATAGCTAGAAGGTTTTCTATCATATTTTGTAAATTTATTTTAAATTAGTTGGTACAAGTCGGTCAGAAGTTTTCTGTTGTTTGTGAGTATTTAGAAAAAAACTAAAATATCTTAACTTCAAATTTTTTTTCAATCTAATAAGGATACCTAAGTTTGATTTTCTTCTAAAAATAGAACTCGGTACAAAAAAAAAGCTTTTATTACAGATATTTCTCGTCTCTTATCGCTAACATCTTCAATTAATTTGCACAAAATCTCGTCACTATCAAAATAGAATTTCATCTGTAATAATTTTAATTATTTTTACAAAAAAAAAAAAAATTGCCAAAATGCATATACTTGCAACTACGGACGATGTTTCTGCAATTTTGTTAGTTAATCCAAAAATCAAAAATTCAATGAAAGGAAATGCCCTTAAGACTTCTTTATATTCCTGGGTTATTTATTTGTACATATTACCTCTACTTTCCACTTTCTACCCTAGAAAGGTAAAGTAATAACTCACCTTCCTAGGGCAGTGAAATCTGTTCGACTCCTTTAGAGCAATCGATCAATGTGATGCAAAAGCAGTTTCTTATTTTATTTTTTACCGTTTCAAAGATCAATATCTAAATTTTGAAACATAGTTTTCGGAGTCAAGAAACTTTTCTGCCTACTTGAAAAATACTTAACAGTATATAGGTATCTATAATTTCAGTTGCTGCAATAGTGTTATATTTGACCACGCCAGTCTTTCTACAAGGCAAATTTAATATCGAACATTCAATCAATAAATTTTCGATTAATTTATTAGCCGTAAGTATTATGCTTAAAATTATATTGATAATCCTTAATTTAAAGAGGTATTTTCAGGATGTGAATAAGGAAGGTGGTGGCAACGTTAATATAGCTTTATCACCGCTTACAATATGGACCTTACTGACAATAGCATCAGAGGGTGCCCAAGAAACCACAGCAGACCAAATAGACAGGGTTCTACAACAGCCACCAAATAAAAGTGTAGTTAGGAAAGCCTATAATAATCTAATTAGCCAGTTTAAAGTAAGGTGGTACAACTTCAAGTACTATTTATTATAGACTATATCGATGATCATCTCCATAATGTATGTTTCTTAAGTTTTGATCAAAAATTCAAGGGGCTTTCATGAGACACCTATTTATGAAATTTATAAAGAAAGTTCTGGGAACTATCCTGGAACATTTATTTGTAAATTTTCATTTGATACCTACTTTACGAAAAAGAAGGTTGATGTCCAATGCTTTATTTAGTATGTGGTTTCCAAAACCAAGATTTATCAGCTAGGAATGTATTTCAAACTTTTTTGGATCTCCTGGAAACTGGACGACCAAGGCTTTTTACACCTAGGCAGGGCATAAAATAGGTTTCGGTCTGTCACGAAACTAGCCAGATAGAATCAGAGCTGTGGCACCACGACATGAAAACAGCGGAAATCAGTTAAATATATATTTTTTGTCATTACAAGACACTTACCAATACAGAAGAAATAGCTTTTTTTTCTGCGTAAATGCATTCTTTCTATTTTCCGAAAAGCTTTAAAAAAGCAAAATTCTTTTTGAACATAAAAAAAAACATATTCTTTTCTGCAGAACACCGTTTTCATTTTTCGGACACGCAAACGGAAATCAGTTAGGTACCTACCTAAGTTTTTTTCTTTTTAATTAGATTCAGATGCTAAAGCTACCCCTGACAAAATCCCCGCAAACTTTGGAATACGTACTCCTCAACTTTCGTCACAGATCAATAAATAATATCTGATATCACCAGTCAGTATCATTATGGCTCTAATTTATCCATAAAGATCTTTTAAGAGCGTGCGCAAAGTAGTACCTATTTTTCCGCAAGCATTTCCGCGCTCAAAGTTACACTTTTCCGCACTCCGTGCGCATAAGGTCTTTATCCGCACTGAGTGGCAAAAAGTATAACAGGCAATAATAAGTGCACCTGTCGACTTTGACACATAATGACAGATTTGTTCGCCATTTATATGCAAGAGTCTACAAACATCTTTCTCATCAAATTTAAAGGGTAGTAAAATGAACAGGTCTGAGGAAGATTTTCTGTTATTTTTTTTTTTTTTGTTATGTAATTTTTTGATGAATAGGTTCGCTTCAAGTTTAATTAAAAATGATTGAACAAATTATCGTTTTTTAAAATTTTTGTTGATACCTGGAAACTCGTAGGAAAAAGTTTGTTCCTAACACGTGCGCAAAGGTTCTTATCCGCACGCAAAAACTTATCCGAACTCCGCTTCGCGTTGTTCGTATAACTGTGTTTGCGTACGGAAAAGTAACACTTTGCGCACTTGTTAGGAATTCAGTATAATTTCAATTTTTGAAAATGCTTATACATTTTACGTGACTACTAATCTGTCGCCAAAACACTATCCTGAAGCAATTTTTGCAATCAAAAAGCTGACACCCTTTAATCTTGCCCTTAAAAGCCAAATGACCTTTACCACAGCCTTTACCGTTGCCAAAATGGTAAACAATTACCAAGTCGAATTACGGTTGGTATTTCTATACCAGATTTCCGCTTTCTGTTGAAACAAAATTGGAAATTTCCAACTAATTAAATTAAACAAAGGTGCTGTTTTGTTTTTCCTCTATACGAAAGTTGAGTCCAAGTATGTAATTGAGGATAAGAAACTAGATCTGCCGGGTGTGTGTACTTACAAAAAGAAAATATAGGTATCCTGGAGCAGCACGAATACAATAATTTGTACAAAAAATTTGCTATCCTTAAAATATTTTTGTGACAAAACTTATGACATGCATTTACGTAAATTCATTACAAAAAAAACATACTTTTTTTATAGGTAAAATCAAAAGAAGCAGAGTTTGAAACTTCAAATGGAATATTCTCAAGAAAAGAGTTTCCTGTTAGACAAATATATTCAGATATTGTAAAAGAATTTTATAACACTAATGTTGTACCTGTTGACTTTAAAAACGATAATCAGGGAGCAACCAATATTATCAATAAATATGTAGCAAAGACAACCAGAAATAGAATAACAAATCTGATTAATACAGGTAAGGAATGGTGCATTTGGTATAATAAACTTATAGAAAATATTTGTTGAAATATAATAATTGTAGGTGATGTCCAAAATGCCTATCTCTTCATGACTAGTACTGCATACTTCAAAGGAGTGTGGCAAATACCTTTCAATAGGTCAGCTACTCGAAGAAGTCCATTTTTTGACGAAAATAAAAACCAAGTTGGAGAAGTACAGTTAATGTACCAAGTCTATCCGTTTCCTTATCTTAGACATAATAATATTAGAGCCGATATTGTTGAACTACCCTACGGATTTGTAAGTTAAAAACATCATATTTTTTCTCAAGGTGCCAACCGACAACAACTACTTAGTTGTGACTTCAATATTCAGTAAAATACAGTCTTGTCAAATATTGCTAATATTTTTTTTTTGGTATAGATGGAGCCATTTTTCAAAAATCTTGTTCTCGAGGAACAATTTATTGTAGGACTTGCCCCCAGTAGCATACTGCCTTCACATTCGCGACCGTGGGGTTAAATCCTGATGGAATTTGACATTCTCAGATAGGAGAGTGAAGCATTCGGGATACAATGGGGCCTATGATGGTTGAATCCTCTCTCAAAATGTGTCTCTGCTATATGTCGGCACTGAAATATTAGTAGTTTTCTCTTGGCAAAAAGTAGTGCTCAAGCCTCCTGGAACTTGAAATTCTCTAAGAGATATCTGAAATTGGAAAAATAATTGGTGGTCTGTCTAGTCAATTATTCACTGAATTCTCGTTGTACACGTGAGGTGCGTGCGCCCACCCTTGAGGAACACCGGTTTTCAGTTCTCTAGTACTTGAGCGGTAGTTTGCGAATCTTCACGGCAAAGGTCCTATAGGTACCTGCCAAGTAATCCGTTTCCAATCCTTCGCTTGACAGCCAGCTTGAATTATCTATTGAATTAGCCTGTCATGCCAGACTCTGATTCGCCATCTAGTAAGTTCTCTTCTTCCACCTAAACTTATTGTGGGCGTGTTCGACTATTCTGAGCACCTGCAACTCAGTCGAATGTCCTCTGAATCTTAAGTGTTCTTCTGGAATCAATTCCAGGTCTTCAGTTACCTGTACTGGAATTAATAGCTTTCTCTGTTACCTTGCCCGAAGGGGAGAAGAAGAGGCCGATGAGAAGATAGTTTTATATGAAAAGGCAGTTCCATAGGACCTTTCCGTCTTCTGCTGCAAGAGTCAGCACGACTTGTCTGGGCATCTGTTTAACCATCTTATTAAATACCTACTGTATTACGTAGTCTTCTTGCTATTCGCTCAATTTCAATCTCACGATTATAACCTTCGTCTGAAATAGTCTGGATGCTCGTTGCGCTGTCATTCTCTCGCCAATGCTTCTGCCTTGTTGTGTAAGCCAGCCTGTTGCGTCCCTGCAACAGGGGCATGATTGTCCTCTGGCTTACTAATCGCTTCTGCCTTTCTAGGCAGAGGGGTCGTTTCTTTATTTCTTGTAGTTTCCACTTCCTTCTACTAATCCTGACTTGAGCGGTGCTGATTTGAAGCAATCCTTTTTCTCTTCAAGCTCTACGGAGTCTCCCGTCTACAGTTATCATGGCCTTTTACCCCCTGGGAAGTTCGCCATCTGGTCGTCTCCTCATTGGTCTGATGATGAGAGTTCTTGGTGCGTTTCCAAGATGATAGCCTACAATGTCCCAACCGTATGTGGAATGACTATCTTGTCCTCAAATCCGATTCCATCTAGTCAGTAGAGTTGGGGTGTGTTCTTGTCGAAATCTATTTTCGATGGTGAGGAACTATCTTCAGTTGATTCAATTTGGAAGCCTTCTCCCACATGTCCAGTACTGTTGGTCAGAAGGTAGTCAGATCGGCCGTTCCGATCCGATTATAGTGGATGATATTGCTATTGTGTATTCCGTTAGTCTATCTTCCTTCGCATCGCTAATGTTGGAGTTCAGACTGAAGATTTAATGCTGAGATGTCCAATGATGCAGGGAATTTTTCCTTGTAGTAGATCCTGGATATCATCTTCCAAAATAAGATTTTTGGAAGGTACCTCGCTAGGCCGAAGTTATTTCCACCTTCCCTATCTGACTATTTCAACTTCAATGGTTACAGCTTCTATCTATCTCCATGATTTCTAACATTCCTAGAAAGGTGTGATCTAGTCCTTTTTTGATCAGAATGGCTACTTCTTCCCTAGCTATTGGCCTGCTTCCGAGGTACGTCGCTTATCCTCTGTATACCAGTCATCATGGTTTGCTATTATGTCATGTCTGGTCTCAAGTTTCCGAGATCGGAGTTCCCTGACCTTCCAGGAAATCTTTAGTGGATGCTCCACGCGAATCTTTGGCACAACTTTGACGTTCAGTAACTTAAGACTTTCGAGGTCCCAAATTCTTATTTCCTGTCTATATTTCGGTATCTATGATCTCGTGGTCCTCTATTTCTTGTCTGGCATCTGGTATGTAAAATAAGCACTCTTTTCCAGATCTAATGACTTTCTTCCCAACAGTCTGGCAATCGTCGATGTTCACCCTGTTTTTTCTAAGTCACCGGGTTACTGTGAACCAGTCAATGCTCATGACTGGGTCCTTATTCTTGAAACAAGGGAGCAGCGTTCCCAGGAGAACGAGTGTTCCGTCTTTCTCAATGATATGCAAATGATAATATAAGTAACAAAAACAGAACACTCGTTCTCTTGGGAACTCTGCTCCCCTGATTCAAGAATAAGGTCCCTGGCGTCTTGGTTTTGGCTAGTTCAGGTTTAATTGTCTTTGTAGGGAGTTCGTACTAATTCGTCCTCTTTCGTAGCGCCTTCTCAATCTTCTTAATGTCATTTTTGCCAGAAAAAAAAAACAGTCTCCCAACGGCTCAAAAGAACTACCTGGGGATTTCTGAGCACCATAAGCATATAACGAAGTAACAGGTTAATCTTAAAAAAATGTTCATGACTCCCATTTCATTTGGCATTTGTGTTTGTTAAAATTTATAATATTCTCCGACTCTCATCTCATCATCTTTCAGAATTTTCTCACTATTTCTCAATATAAGTAGGTACCCACATACCAAGCCTCGCCAAGTTCACGCCATTCCAGTCATTGGTTGTGTGTCGAGTTTAGTTGCCCATCGTTTTTTTTTGTAACTGGAGTCTGAATAATTGGTAGGTAACATTTGTTTTTCTAGGACGATACATTTTCTATGTTACTACTAGTACCAAGGGGTGACCAAACTGTGATCAATATGTTAAATTCCTTAAATGGAGAATCAATAACAGATATTTTGGAACGTCTTGAATCGAATTCCAAGAAGTTTCCCGATGATAATATTCACGTGCATCTTCCGAAGTTTAAAGTTACTTCTGATTTTAATCTCGATGTAGTTTTGCAAGCTGTAAGTAAGACAGGCAAAAAGATTCTTTTTATTGAAATAATTATTTGCAGATGGGTATCACAGATATTTTTGACCCAAGAAGAGCAAATTTATTAGGAATGTTTAAACAATATTTATACCTATCCAGATTCATTCAAAAGGCTGAAATTGAAGTTGATGAATTAGGAACAATAGCAACTGCAGCAGCAGGTAATTACATAAATCCTTTTAAAAAAAAAACATACTTATGTACTACTAGCTTTTTTTTATTTCATAGGTGCTATATTTGAGAACAGAACACCTCCTCCTATTGTGAAAGCTAACCGACCATTTGTATTTTTCATTGTTCACAAACTAAGTAGGAGCGTTATTTTCGCTGGCAAAATAAGTAATCCTAATGATTTAGGATAATTATGTTATTTATCTTTAAAACATCCCATTTCTCACCTATTATTATTTTAAAATCTCTGATATGTTTTTAAATTAGTAAATAAAGCTTTCACGGCGGTTATACAAAATGATGTTTTTTGGCTTTCATTTCTTTTTGGCGGTAATAATGTAAATGTGGGTTAAAAATATCAAAAACTTTTGTTTTTTTATTGTCTTTTATTTTGTTACACAGTACAAAAATAATCACAGTTAAGTATAGTACTCAGGCTTTATTCAATATAATCTTTCATTGTTGGTGTATATTGCACAGAATTTTGAACATGGTTATTACTAAAACTAAAACATCTAAAAATATAATTATTATGATGTACATTTCTACAAATACATTTTTTTGATCGCCCTAGATTACTCACTACAAAAGTATGAATATGCTTTAAAAATAGCTTGTCACCAGGTTTCCCCAAGATTTTTTTTATCAAATGAAAAATGCGTTTTCAAAAAGTCATGGAGAAGAATTCCAAATTTGCTATTCTCAAAGTTTCATCACTGTGGTGTTAATGTCATTACGAAGTCAGAATAATTTTAATTTCTCAATAAAATTATCTGAACACAAACGACGCAAATGTAAATAGCGATGGGTCGTTCGCTTTTCATTTTAATTGTGTTGGTACAGACCTACATTTACATATTCTCATATAGTGACAAAGTACAAAATAATAACTACTATGTATTGTAGGTACAGTTAAATCTATTTCTAATTTAAATATGATATGTTTCTTTTAAAGCATCCATCTATAATTAAAAACATAAGAACTATAAAACCTATTGTGAAGACTAGTATTCTATTTCAAATAAAATTGTATAATATTACTTGGACCAATCACATCAACTGTTGCTACAGAGGTCATTGAAAATATACAAATTATATATTTCTTATGATTATTAAGTTCAACAAATTATTGTTGATTTACTAGTTTTGCGATTTTCGTATTTTAAAGAAAATTTTGTTCAGAGCAATAAAGAATATGTATATCTGAAAACTCTATGCAATAATAATCCGAGCCCTAAGTTATAGCAAAAATTCGTATATCTCTGCCATTTGAAACAAAACCATTTGTTTAAGCAATTGCAGAAAAAAAATTCTATACCTTCTCAAACACAATAATTCCTTTTTTACTGTGAGCTATTATTATTGAAAACATTTATGTAAAAAATTATTGGGTAGCATCAGCATCTTACTTGCTACACAAGCTCAATCACTTTGATTTGAAACAAGTATTGACCAGTGGCGTGCGCCATGTGCTTTATTCTGCTTACACCTTTTTTATGTGAAGTGGGTAGCTTGAGGGTGTGATGCCAGGTATTTTTCTCAGTTTGTGCTCTCGTTTAGGATCTACGCACTACAACTTTAAATCGAAGAAAAATCTATTCTCAGCCACTAATTGGAAGGGCCGACGGGTATTTTTCTCATTGACTCTAGAAGACCCAAAAAACCCTTATCCAAGCATGGATAATCTAGTACAAGTTCACGTTCCCCCTACAAGCGAAAGACGAGAGTAATGACAAATACCAGTCAGCACTGGCCTCTTTCACTTCAAGGGGCCATAAACTTTTGGCAGATGATGCCTCTGAAGGTGAACTGGTGCAAGAGGATGCAATATCATTGAAAGAGGCCAACAAAGTTCCAGTAGGTAGCTATTTTGAAAGCTGGTGGATGCAGTAGTCAAGTTTCCCTAGATTTGCGTATCCCACATCCTCGAGATACATTTTCATTGATCAAAGGAAAAGGCCCTGTGTTCATATATTCTATAATATGAAAATTGCCCTTTCCTTTGATCATTTGATTGGCGGTCCAATCGAAGAATTTGACGAACTAGATGAGATAGCGGAAGAAATCATGAATAAAAACAAGGGGAAAAAGGAGCCGAAGAAGAGGATGAGGAAGAACCAAAATCTAAAAAGGCGAAAACCAACAATGTGAAGAGTCAATCGCCAGCCAAAAATAATGCAGCGATCAAAAAATAAGAGTAAGCAACATTTTCTCGGCCATTTCTAGAATGAGTTTTCTTTTTTTAAGTACGGTATTTTACTTGGTTTTTTATACCTATTGTAAACAATGAATTAGTTATTTTGCCTTTTCTTATTTTGAACAAACTGTCTATATTTATACCGGGTGTCAACGATATCCAACCGATCGAAATCACTTTTGATGTAGAGTTTGGGTTTGGCAAATGTCATCTTTTGACGTATGTGTAAAAGTCTAGCAATTTTCCGTTTTTATCGGAAGTGACCATAACTCCATAAATCTAAATGGCAACCTAGTATTTTTTTAGTAGTTTTCAAATCTTGGGATCATTCTGTATATGGACATATCAAATTTGAAGCTGTTTGACGAAGTTTGAAAATTTTTGAACGAAATTTGTTTTTGAGTCGAGACTGCCAGAATTTGCGTCAAACTGTTCTTTTTGGCTCACATAACTGTATCAAAATGGAAATGCGTTGTTTTCACTTATCATTTGTCTACCAAATGGTTTCAAAGTTGGCAAAATCGTATTTTATGTGATAACTTAATAAAATTAAATGAAACCACCCCACTTTCACATCTAAAATTGATAACTTGCTTCAAAATAAAGCTAACGATGTATTGAAACTTACTGAAAAGACCAATTTTTAATATGTTTTCTCTAACTTTTAATCTGATAAGTTACCAAAATATCGACAAGCCCCGGTATCGGGAATGGCAAGAAGCTGGTAGCAATTAATGTTGTCGTGAAAGTCCACTGACAGGCAATATTTTTTTGTCATTCAAGGTGCATTAATTATTTAAGGCTTGTTTACACGAGTCAAATAACTTGTCTTTCACTTGCCTGGTTATGTTCTACTTGACTTGACTCACCAACAAGAAAAGCAAACGCGTGTAGTTAAGTAGGGGCGCAAGTCGATTCAACATGGCGAAACCACCCCTTTTTTATTTAACTAAACTTTAGCTAAACTTGACTCATTTGAACATTGGTAAAATAAATGGTCAAGTAAAGGAGCAAGTGATAAAAGTGGTAGTAAGGATGACAGTCAATTCAAGCTACTTGTCCACTGTGCAAACTCACTTTCCTTGCTTCACTACTTAACGCAAGTCGTTACTTGACTTGACCTGAACCGTTATGACGTCCATTTACGTTGGATCAATCTTTTTTCTACAACCGCCTCTGAAAATGGAGTTTTTCGTACGCTCCTCAGCGTACAAAAGAGTGTTCCTCACGCTTATAATTAGTCTTTCATTTATTTTGGTCCTATCATCCTGACATGGCAACATAAATTGCGACTGTCACCAAAGCGAGTTTAACGTTTTGAATGTTTTTATTTTAATCGGTGACATCAACGATGTGAATGGAATATGGTGGTTCCATCAGTGAAATTAGACGAGTATAAAAACGCAGGACCTCTACACTGCCTAACTCGAAAAACATTTTCCCTTATAATATTCTCTAGCATCGGTGGAGTTATAGATGTAAACGCCTCACGAATACGGTTCTGAAGAACGTCCAAAGAGGGTGGAGGTGTTGTGTATATCCTATCTTTCAAATATCCCCAAAGGAAGAAATCAGGAGCCGTGAGATCTGCGGAACGAAGTGGCCACGCTATCGGTCCATAAGATAGTCCCCAAAGCGTTCCCTTAAGTAATCCCTCACTACATAAGCATTGTGGGGTTGGGCTCCATCTTGCTCAAAGTGAATATCCCTCTCAATTCCCAAAGGCAAACCTTCTAGGAATTCCTCTATTTCATTCCGAAGAAATCCAAGATATCTTTACCCAGTTAACCGCCCTCGAAAGAGTATTTGCCCCACAATTCTCGTTCCGATTATTCCGGCCCAAACATTAACTCCAAACCTTTCCTGAAAGTTGCCCTGGTTCATTCTTACTGGTTTTCTCTTAACCAATATCTAGTATTCTGCCTATTAAACATTCCATTATTCGTAAATCGGGATTCATCGGAATATAAAATTGATCATGCAAGATTATTGTTTTGATTATTATCAGTTCTGATAAACCAATTACAAAAAGCCCAAAAAGCTAACCTTCTTTCAAAGTCATCGTCGTGCAAGGCTTGATGAAGTTGATATTTAAATGCCTTATATCCATGTTTTTTTAAAAAATTTCATGCTGATTCGTGACTTATTTCAAGTTCTTGGCCAATTTCTCTGGTAGATGCAGTAGAGTTCATCTCTACGAAAGCCACCACATTTACTTCCATTTCTTCGCTAATAATGACATTTTCTGGAGGGTCTTCAGGCTCCTGGCGCATTTGTCTAATTAAAAATGTTACGTACTGCCTAGAGGGATAATTGAGACGCTCCGGGAACTCTTCCCTATAAACGCGTGCTGCCTCTGATTTTTACCGCATTGTCCATAGATAATTAAAATATCCACTTGCTCGGTTTTCGTAAACATTATTTAATTTGCTTTAATTACGTAAATAAAAAATAATATTTGACAAACATTGACAAAAAAATTGATTTCCTGATTATGAGTTGTTAAGACAACATTGACCACCAGCTTCTTGCCATTCCTGATACCAGGGCTTGTCGATATTGTTTTGTAACTGTTGAAATTGAAAGTTGAAGAAAATTTATAACCTAAAAATGGGTTTTTTTCATAAAGTTTCAATACTTCGTTAGCTTTATTTTGAAGCAAGTTATCAATCTTAGATGTGAAAGTAGGGTGGTTTCATTTAATTTTATTAAGTTATCACATAAAATACGATTTTGCCGACTTTGAAAACATTTGGCAGACAAATGATAAGTGAAAACAACCCATTTCCATGTGTCTACAGTGTTATGTACCAAAATAAATAGTTTCGAGCAAATCCTGGCAGTCTCAAATCAAAAACAAATTTCGTTTTAAAATTTTCAAACTTCGTCAAACAGCTTCAAATTTGGTATTTCCATATACAGAATGATCCCAAGATTTGAAAACTACCAAAAAAATACTAGGTTGCCATTTAGATTATTGAAGCTATGATCAGTTCCGGTAGAACTGGAAGTTGCAAGACTTTTACACATGCGTCAAAAGATGACATTTGCCAAAGTTAAACTCTACACCGAAATTCATTTCGATCGGAAAAGAAATAAACAATGCCAGAGCGAAAGCGATCACGTTGACACCCGGTATAATATACAGGAGATCCGGTAATAAATGCAAGAATATTTGGTCAGATTCTTAAAAAAAACCTAAAGCTAAACATTTTTGAGAAAAATGTCAAAATGCATTCGCATGCATATTGAGATTTGTATGAATATTAGGGATATGTTTACTTAAGTAAGAATCGCCAGGAGATGGCATTATAAATGCGGCCATATCTATTTCCCCCTAATCAAAACCTACATTCTATGAAAAAAATTGTGAATAAAAAAATAAACATAAAAACCATTTCATTACAGTTTCAAATTTTTCTTTGTGAAGTCAACACTTCGATTCTCACAATTAGATTTAATTAGAAAAAGTTAGATAGCACTGACCAATTCCATGAAAAGTGTTCAAAATGTGAACCGTTTTGTTCATCACCCTGCCCACACTCCCACAGAGGTTTTACAAAATTTTGACGTATTTCCTCATGAATGTTGAGTATCTCTGTCTAATTTTTTCAACCCTGGCAAGGATTCGCTCTTGTCTTTGTTCGCGAGCTCTGATTGGTACAGCACAGGGATCCTTCATGGCTCCCAGAAAGAAAACTCCATAGTCTTTAAGTCTGGAGAACGACGGCACCATGCTATATTCGGGTAATTCTTACCAATCCAACATCTTGGAAAGTTTTATTCAGCCACTCGGCTAACAAACAGTGGAGCATCATTGTGCATAAACTGTAAATTTTGTCTAATAAACATGAAGTATGGAACTGCAGGTTATTTAGTTTCGATTTACCAAGTTTATGCTTCCATTGAACCGTTTTGACAAACCGCTAAAACGTTTTCGATCTTAAAACGTTTATCCTGTGATTATACTTCTATAGGGCTTTCCCCAAAACAGTTTTTAAATGTCATAACAAGCAGTGCTGGCACTCCCTTGAAACGTTATGAGATGTTTACGCAGTATTTAAACCGTTTTCAAATTGCTTAAAACACGTTTTTAAAACGTTTTATATCAAAACGGTTCAACGAGATAAAACGGTTTATGGGGTGTTTATACAAGCGTTTGCTAGCAAAACGTTTTCTGTTAAAACGGTTTAACGAGAAGCACAAATGTGGTAATAGACCTTTTCAAGGTCCACAACGCGCTTGCGCGTCAAATAAGTGGGGTTATGTTGGCTGTTTGTTTTGCGGTCCAAAAAGCATAGCAAGTATTATAGAAAAGTTGTAATTAATACCTTTTCCAATTTAAAATGGCCCAGATGCCTTTTAAAAAAGTTAAATTATCAGCAGCAGATGTGCCGGGTGAAATTTTACGTGCTGAGATTGTAGAGAAAAAATAGCGTATTAGAACTTCAAAGGAAGTTATGTTGAAGACATGGCCAGGGAAAGCAGTAAAAAATTAATCCCTCGGAATATCCGGGCCTACCAACTCTGCTGTCACTATTAATTTTCCAAAAACACAATATTTGTGTGCCCCATCGCTTTTACTAATTTTTAAACAGGTTTTTCCAATATTTTCCCATGCAAAAACGTGTAACATGGACCGCAAAACAATAATCAGCTGATTGAAAAAATGACAGTGAAATTGTGCGATGTTGCCGGCTTGTACAAATTGAAGCGCGTTAGGTTTAAAAAAAAAAAAATTCACAAAATGACAATCAATATATCTTTTCAATAAATAGCTTGAGTCCTCGGCTGCATCAAATATTAGGATAATTAATAATAAAGAAATTGAATCTCAGTTCTAATGAAATCGAAATTATTCATGATTCTTTCCTGTATAGAGTGATAGAAACCGACTCTTGGCAACAATGTTTTGCGCATGCGTAATAGAATTATTCTAATTTGAAAAGGTCTATTGGCGAACACATAGCATAGATCATAGATCCATGCTTGTTTTTTTTCCATTTCTTTAAGTACTTATTTACACCATTTTAATTTCACCATGTGTACATACCAAAACTCAATTTAATTTTTAAAAAAAAATCACAGCAGGGTGCTATTTCACTATTACATAGAACAAAACAGGTGCAATCATTTTTAAAATACTCTGTCATGTAATGTATCTGAAAAATCGGACCACAGAATAGTGACAGGTAGGTACTTGCCCATTTTGCGAAGTAGGAGTTGGATAAAACCTAACTAAACATCTAGGATTTTGCCCAAACAAAAATAGAAAGTTTTCAAATTACTTATCACAAATAGATAATCCAGATGATCAGATCTTTATTCTCATTGTAATATATAGTCTTTATAGTTCCTAAGTGATTTCATTTGTTTCTTAAGCTGTTTTATAAGATCTAAGGGTTGTACAAGAACTGAAATGTCCCTACCAACACAATTAAGCCTATCTCGAATCTGATTTTTCTTAAAAAATAAATTCAAGGGTCGTCCATTTATTTCAGTAAGTACCCAGTTTGTGAAGCTTGTGCCATCACATGACTTTGTTTTGGACGTCAAACCATGCCTGGCCGCCAAACTATTTGTTTGCACACTTTCAATAACTGCCGTATTGTTTTCTTGTATTATACCTAAGGATTGACCTTCCGATTCTTTGTGTATTACAAATACTTTTCCATGAGGTACTCGTTTTACAATGATATTCACCTGAAAATAATCAGAATAATTTTACTACAATCTATAAAACAATTCTCTATCTCAATCTTGAGCATCAATTACATAAAATAATGGCGTTTTTATTTATCAAGAAGAAGGAGTTGAATGCAAATCACGATTTTGTCCAAGAAAAAACTAACTTCTAAGTTTGACCGAATCGTCTAGAATGTTGTTCAGCCTACCAATCATTTTTATTTTTATTTGAAAGTGATATCCTATAATATAATGAAAGTTGCATGTTTTTTGTTAACAATGGTTGTGATTTTGCTTACTATACTTAATTGGGCTGGTATCAAGAGGGGTTGTTTTAGTTAGTCTGGATGATTTTTATGTCTAATCTATATTCATAACTTTATATTTTGTTAATTGTAAAACTGTTAACAGGTTGACTGCCGGCAACTCCGATCGGAGTGTACTGGCATCAATCGTCGACACCAACTACTCCGATCGGAGTGTTGTGAATGCCTAATTTGTAAGTCTAATATCCAGTAGGCGTCGTCTGCAAGAGAATGTCGCAGCCGCTCCGGCGTCTTTCTAAATTTATTTGTCCAAAAAAGAATATAACTTAACAGCGTCCGAGAATGACTCAAAAATATGGCCTGCAGTCAACCTGTTAATAGGGTTTTCCCATAAATAGATTAAAAAAAAAAGGATTCCCAAATTGACCTGTATATTTTTGTGCTTGAAAACCGTTTCCTGTCTCCTATCAGTGTCATCTTTTTGCCACTAATTCAACCTCCAATCACTTTTTTTGTGGCATTACAGACCTCTGAAATCAGAACTTGACAAAATTTGGTATACCAAGGATGCACTAACATACAGACTGATCTATTGCTACTTTAGGTTGATACTTAACGTATGTAATTAACGAGCTAGATGTTTAGTCAGAAGAAAATTTAGTAATTAGAAAGTATATAGCCATAATATAATATGCACTTACATAGAGCCCACAATAATGTGACTGCAAAATTTTATATGCATCTGCTGCTGACTTCACAGATATTCCTTCAATGTTGACAAGACAGTCTCCAATGTGAAGTGCATTGTATAGCATTGGATGTTCTTTCTGCTTCCAGCCACAAACCCTAAAGAGTTAATTAAGTAAAGATAAGAATCAAATTATGAGTCCTTATTGCTCACCATACTGCATCAAAAGCATCTACAAACCCAATTGAACTAATACAGTCTTTTTTTCTAAGCTGCACTCTAACACCTGTTGGATGCTTCATTTCTTTTTCTAACATTAATACTTGCTGCTGCCTTAAAGTCTTAAAAGGCTGTGGTGCTGCCTCTAATATTCGAGGAGAACAACTAGCTGATCTTTCTAATAGTCTATTAGTTACACTTGGTTCAGTTCTAACAATTTGTCTTATTTCATCGTTTCTATTGGACGGACCTAAAAAAAAGGATTTTAGCATTTTTGGAGGATTTTTTTTCTAATGTACGTATATTCTTGTTTTAAAAACTGATGTATCACAATCTATTTACTGTGAATCAAAGTGTTGAAAATCTGTTAAAAAACCCTTCATGAAATTATTTGGGTTCCATCTCTTTTGAAACAATAGTTACAGTAGTTACACACAAACAGGATACGGAGGATTTTTTGCCACAACCAGTGGGTATGTGACGTTCAAAATTAAAATTAGCAAGTCTACTGGATCAGATAGGTGCTTACCTGGTTGAAACAAGTGTTCATAATGTACATTGTTTCCTGATGAAGATCCTGTAGCTTCAAGAGCACAATTAAATGGATCAAAGTTGAATACTTGATTAGAACTAGCTTCTGCACTTTGTGGTTCATTTATATTGTTCGCCCTTCTCGAAATTGCACTACTTTGAGATTCAGATCTTCGTCTTTGATATGTGGAATTTTCTCTTTGTCTATTAGCTGTCACTTCACTATTGGATCTTTCAATTCCTGGTAAGGCTTCTGTCGGAACTTCTGGAGGTGGTGGTAAGGGGGAAGTAGGATCCCTTGTAGGGAGTAAGGAGATGATGGGTCTATCAGGCAGTTTTGTATAAACATTTTCTTTGGGGCTTAAAATTCTCAGTTCAGAAAGTTTCGATTTTAAACCTTCAACCCAGTCTAGCATTTGTTCCCAGGTAGGAGCTGCCAAACGAATGACTTCTGAAGTTAATGTTAAAACAAATTCATACTCTTGTTCTTGAGCACATATTGTTGGGGATATGTGCTGGACGTTATTTAAGGAAACAAACCACTCTGGTTTATGGAAGACAGCTAACTTATTATCAGTATAGGTTTCTAGATATGCTTCTGTATCATCGTGGACACAAAAAACAACCCATAGTTTTTCTCGTTTCTATAAATTAATAGCAAATGTGTAGATTCTTCAATATTTATGAAAAATATTCTAGCAATACAAACCTTCTTAGGGTTACTAGGAGATATCTTTTTGAGCCATGTATTTTTGTGAATTTCTCTGAACATGGGGGTTTCAAAGGGTTGAGGATTTTGTTGTGCCATTTTGGGATTTCCAGATTTCTAATCCCAAGAGCTGCCAATATCATGAAATTGTTGCCTGTAAATTTTTCATAACTACTAACCCTATTTAAGCAGCTTAACCAATATTATGAAAATAAATAACTGTCGTATTTATCCTTATTTGCCATTTTACAACAAACTGTAAATAATTAAACAACAAAAAATAAATAGCTACAGACTAGACAATTTTTTTGTCTGTTGTGA
Organism: Ceutorhynchus assimilis; assembly: GCA_917834065.1. Lineage (NCBI taxonomy): Eukaryota > Metazoa > Arthropoda > Insecta > Coleoptera > Curculionidae > Ceutorhynchus > Ceutorhynchus assimilis. The sequence continues at coordinate 29,086,032 of OU892277.1, read as the reverse complement.
TTTGTGATTTGTGAAACTGTAAGCTGTCGAAACTGAAACTGGAGATTGAACACACCGAACGTGTCGCTCTAGAGCTCCTCGGAGTCACTCCAAAACACACAATTCAGAATAATTCATAGCGTTTTCTGTTGGTAAAACTCATGCAAAAATTATGTTCTGTTGGAAGTTCTCGAGCGGGTTTTTATGTTCTATTGGAAAACCAGGGCAATCAATTATTGCCCTCGTGCAACTTTTCCAGCACGAGGTCAGAGAGCTCGTGCCAATGTCAGAGTACAACAAAAATGGCGTAAAGTGCCGAAAAATCTGTGTATTAAACATGTCTATGGTATAAACAAACCAAAAAAATTATGGATATCGATATTGATAAAATTCTATATTTTTTATCTTCTTCGAGAGACAGTGATGAAGAGGAAGAATCATTATATACAATGTTTGCCAGGGATAATGAGTAACCAAAAATTCAAAATTTTATTGAAGAAGTTGTTTATAAATTTAAGGATCATGAAGTATAAGTACTTTTTTCAAAGAGGGCATTATTGGAATTATTGCTGCACATCTCGGGAGACAGCATAGTACCTACTACAGCTCCGGGGCTTCACGCGCTAATTCCTTTCGAAAAGTGTTTGTTGCACCACGCATCTGTTCCCTGCAAATCGGGGGCGACTGAACACCGGAGCTAGTAGCTCGAGTGTTTGAAACTCTTGAAAGGAATACAACTATTAACATTACCTAAAAGGGCTTCTTGCCCCCCCCCCGCAAATTTGGTTGATCAGTGGAAAGGGGTATGCGTTCAACTGCTCCGTTCGCTCGCTGGTCACGTGATTACGGCTCCGCTCAGCTCGCTCTACACTTTGAGCAAAATACCGAACGCAAGGTAAGACTACTATGAGCGACTCGAGTGCTTTAACGCACTTAAAAGAAACGTTCACGCTTTTGACATAGTAGCTCCGAGTAGCTGAACGGGTAAAAGGAATACAGTTATTTATTTGCCAAACCTGGGGCGAGTTCAAACTGCAACACTGGTGCAATATTTAAGATCTAATGGCAGAGTTTGCAGTTGCGTTTTCACAATCAAATCCAGCAACTTGAAATGTTTTTACCCTGAAGAGGTCTATAATTTGAACTTTATTGTCATCAACACTTGCCACAGAAGCAGAGCTGGGCATAGCCCTCAGTGAAAGGGCTTGAAGCACTAAGCCCTAAGCCCTTTCTCAAAGTGCTTTCAATTTCAAGCACAAATTCCTTTTTATTTTCAAAAGTGCTTCACAAGCACAAAGCCCTCAAAGTGCTTTGTGCTTGGCAAGCACAAGCCCCCAAAGTATTTTATAAAGTGCTTGGAGCACATCAAAAGTGCTTGGGGTGCCTCAAAAAGGGTTTTGAAGCTTTTTAAATGTGCTTGGAGCTCTTTAAATGTGCTGGAAGCTCTTTAAATGTGCTTGAAGCTCTTCAAATGTGCTTGAAGCTCTTTAAATGTGCTTGAAGCTCTTTAAATGTGCTTGAAGCTCTTCAAATGTGCTTGAAGCTCTTCAAATGTGCTTGAAGCTCTTTAAATTTGCTCAAAGCTCTTTAAATGTGCATGCAGCCATTTAAATGTGCTTGAAGCCCTTTGAATATGCCCTAAAATCTTAGTACACCTAACAACGCTAGTGAGCAATAAAAATACAAAAGCTTACTTCCAATTTCCTCAGTTCATTTGACTAGAGAATCTTTATATTTTGTATTTTTTGCAAATTACAATTACAATAATTGTGAATGGTAAATGGTATTGGTAACCAAAATAATTGTAAGTGTGGGTAATTTTTTTTTTACATGGTATCCTATCCTTACACATCACAACAACTCAGGCAAATATCATAAAGTTACTAAAATTGTATTATTTTTCATTTTCTTTGATGTTAAAACCGAGGGCAGAATATTTCAGTTTGGTTTTGAACCAAATAAGAATGAGTTTGAGTTTCTTACGGTCCAGAAAAGAGGTGTTGTTCGTTATTTTGATTTTTTTACTGTTTTTTTGTGTTTTTTTGAGGTTGTTGATTTTTCAACCAGAGTCCATTCAAGAATATCGAAATGACACTGAACATCTCATATCAAACAGGTCATTTGGCTCCAAATCTGCCATTTTTTCCAAACACAATTTTTTATCCATCGTTTATCCCAAAAATATTTAAAAATCAGGAAAATCTAAACTAAATTGATCACTTCTATTTTTTTTTAAATTTATTTTGATGTTAGGTCAGAACTAATGTACCTACAAATATTTTCCCTGCGACAAACCTTATAAACAAAACAATTAGGTATGTAATAACAATCTTATATTAGTAACTAACTCACCTGCAAAATATCAGGCATTTATATAAACAATGAATGGGTAAAAATTAATAATAACGTGCGGAGAAACAACACAATATGAATTATATGGAAACACACTGGTTGATATTTCAACCGTTTCCTAATATTTTTTTAAATTTTGGTGATCTGGTCGAAAAATCCACCAGTGTGCGTTAAACAAGGCGTATATTTTATTAACTGGCAGATATTTAGACCAGTATTCATATTCAGTATTCCTTCAAAATATATAATTTTTCGCACCGGTTGATATATCGACCGGTATCCTATAAAGGGGTTAACAGATGGCGTCACAAAAAAATTAGCATATCGATACTGGTATCGAAATATGGATTTAAAATATCGATGCTATTTGACGAGTATCGATATTTTTAAAATATCGTACCTATTGAGAATAGAAATATCGATAAGCGAAAATCTAGATTCTAGATAAATATCATCAATCAGAAAATTCGGTGTTATGCGGTAAGCATTCCGACACAGAATAGATATCAGAATTAAGCAACAAAACACATCGATTCAAAATTTTTAGGTGGGAGATAGGTTAAATGATGGTCAATTCAAATTTCTTTTAGAGTGCTTCAAGCTCTTTTAAAGTGCTTCAAGCCCTTTCAAAGTGCTTCAAGCCCTTTTAAAGTGCTTCAAGCCCTTTTAGAGTGCTTCAAGTTTTTTCAAAGTGCTTCAAGCCCTTTTGAAGTGCTTCAAGCCCTTTGGAAGTGCTTTAAGCTTCTAAAAGTGCTTCAAGCCCTTTGGAAGTGCTTCAAGCCCTTTGGAAGTGCTTTAATCTTCCAAAAGTGCTTCAAGCCCTCTAAAAGTAATTGAAGCTCATTGAAAAAGCTTGAATTACTTTTTTTCAATTACAAATTACCAAGCACTTTTCTGAAGTAATTGACTTTGCAAGCCCCAATTACAAATATGTAAAAGGGCTTGAAGCACAGGGCTTTCAAGCCTTCAAAGTGCTTCAAGCACTTTTACAAGCACAAAGCACTCAAGCCCTGCCCAGCTCTGCACAGAAGTGATCTATTATGTACCTATCTAGGACTGAATTATATGGATTAAACTATTGCATAAATGAGGTACGACACAGCCCTCTACACTTACAAGCCATGAAGTTGGAAATAACGGCAACGTCGCCAATGGTGCTATTTTGCTATTGAGGTTATATGTTTCTGTGTATTGTTTTCATTGTTTATTGCTAGAGTGAGGTGCATTTTCAAACGAAAAAGTGGCTAGAAACACCAATATATTGTTTACTTACTGTTTATATTTGGTTCATACCTGTTATGCCATTATTAGTTGTGTTTTGATTGTGAATTTATAGCAAATACTGCAATCGGTACAGGAGCAAAAATTAAGGTGAGTTAAGGTAAAAGCAAATAAAAACAATATAATATTTGTTTCCACTTTGCAAAGTGCAAGAGCACATGTATAGGTCTCGATATTATTATTATCTAAGATATTTAAACTTGTTCCAGATGCCAAGAAACTCTGTGTGCCGAGGTGCAAATCCACTATAGGAGTTCCCTGAAGACTGAGGAACTGCAAACAACATTTTCATTTCCAAAAACTTCCGAATTACAGAAATTATGGCTAAAAGCTATACACCGAGATAATTATACGGTAACAAAAAATTCTGTAGTGTGTGCGAAACATTTTGATGTTATGTGTGTAAGTTTGCAGGAAATTAACAATTTCAAATTTGTTCTGCATAGTGATTATTTAAAATTGTACAGTAATTTTGATGACTCTGTGCAGGAATACATCTGTGGATACGTGGCTCGATCAGTTTTGAAGAATAATAAATGTGATAAATGTCAAAGTTTAGTAGTTCTAGCAAAAGGCATCCAGACGGATCATACATATTTTAATTCTCTGCAGAGAGGGGGTCTCTGTATTGCCACTCAAGAAACCAAGTTTATTTATTTTCATCTTTGTGCTATCTTCGAGTATATAATTAATAACAAAGATCTTGAAAGTATGTTCCTGAAAACAAATGATCATCATAATTTATTATCGCAGCTTACTTTATTAGCTTTAGAGTCCGATACCTTTAATATTGATTTGAACAAAATTTGTGAATGTGGTGCTAACTCAAAAAAAATTTACTCCTTTGCTTCTTTGATAATGAGTAATATTATTTTAAACAACTACACAAAATTTAAAAATAGTGAATGTCATAAAAATAAAACAGATTCAAGTAAAAAAAGAAAACTAACCACTTTGAAATAGAAAAAAAATGTACCTAGGTACTAAAAATAATAATAGAGGTATGTTTTAAGGCTAGCTTTCCCGAATTCTTAGAAAGTATTTATTTTTTTAACATGATAGGTAGTTGCTAGTTGTATAGAATTGTTTGACAAGACCTTGTACATATAAAATAGATATAGGATTATAACACTTTAGAATCTAGTAATATATTTATTTAAATCAATTATTTACTGTTCTTATTTACACAAATATTTATATTATTCATTGAATTACTGTTTTTACTTTTTAGTACAATATGATGCATTTTGTGTGATTAATATGTACAAAATATTGGTAATATTACAATAATTTTACTAACTACTAATATTTTTTCAAAGAAAACTACTTTTTTATGTAATTGAGATAAGAATTCATATCATCAATAAAAGTAAATAAACCATACGCGGAATTGAGGTTAAATAAAACAGCACCACTTGGCGGTAAGATTGCGGTGTTGCCTTTTTAACTTCATGGCTTGTAAGTGTAGAGGGCTGTGGGTACGAGCATAAATAAATACGGATTCGAGTTGATGTGTCTGTCCGTTTACAAGAGCGTTCATGCTCCGAGCAGTGAAATGGGTTCCGTTGAAATGCGTCGTATTTATCGTGGCAGCCTTTTATTTTTACGAAAATGGATGAAAAAGGCAAGGATAATACACACTTCTACAGGATTACTTATGGGCCTCGTTTTTGGTAATCGCAGTCATAGGGTGTAGTACCAATGCCGACGTCATTAACTAAGTCGTCCGCTGTTTGCGCCAGCGGTCGCTGTTAGGAATTTAAATTTTTGATAAAAAATATTGTTTAATTGTGATTAGCATAATGGGCAAAGAGGAAGATGCAAGTTTAGAATGTTAATTAATGTATTATAATCTATGAATAGTCAAATGAGACAGTAAAAAAAAAAAAAAAAATCTTTGGCCGTCGGCGTTTTCTTGATGAAGCACGGGCGGAGTAAGAGAAATTTATTAAAACAGTTTTATATAAAATAAAGCATAAGGCACAATACAACTCAATAAGGAATCAAATTTATAAAAAATATCTACTGCACTGTCTTGCCAGACGAAACTGATTCCTGTGCGGCAGCCGCTTCAAAGAAATATGCCGCCAAAGACGCCGCTAAAAAATCTAACCAATAAAATATTCCTTGAGTCAAGGTTGACTGTATTAAACAACCAATAACATGCATTGTTTACACATGGATTCGCATCCAATGTATATGGGCACGCTCAATATATTTTGCCTAATAATAGTATAATAATTTTAAGGTGCAATACGATAATTTGTGAAGACCCCAATTTTTGCCTTGTCTCATTTGAGAAACGATAGACTATAAAACCGAGTATGCATAAGCAAAAGCCGGCGGAATCATAACCTGTGGTGCAAACACCCTACAACAAGGCGAGAAACGACACGTTGCCACGTCATCACTGGTGCTCTGGCATGGTGGGGGGGCTTGAGATTTGAACTACACAGGCCTTATGAGGATAGGCTATCCTCTAGCCATCTTCAGAACTTCAACACCCAAATGCCTATCATGATACCGATACCAATCTTGACAAATGATATTTGGGTCATCTTGGCAAGCTAAGTGTCATATGAATAAGATAGAAGTTTGGACCTTGGGGTGGCGAGGCGAAAAAACTCATGAAAGAAATAAGTTTAAAAAGAACAAAAAAGCCCATAGCTATTTATTAAAAAAGGAACGAATATGATTGTTTTTAATTTTATTATTTGATGTTATATTTAAACTATCTCTTCAAAAACAATTAAAATAAATTCAAGACGCAATAATCAGACAGTTCGAAAGCCTCGACCTCCATCTTTGTATCAAAAATCCTGGGAAAAGTCTCCTCAGTATGCTTGCTATGTTGGACTGGGACGTTGTGATGAAGATGAACTTGTTGCTAGACTCATAAAAGCCCTTTTACTCACACCATCAATGAATTTCTCGAATTTTTATGGACAAGGCCAAGTTCTAAGTCTGAAAATCCTCGACCTTCATTCCCGGTTGTACCAAATAGAGGTTCAGTTGAATTCTACTGGTGCTCGATCTTTCCCATTTAAAATGCGCTGATGTCAAAAAATGTACACTTTGTCCTATTTTTGACATCAATGCGTTTTAAATGGGAAGTGTCAAGTAGGTACCATTAGGGTTCAACCGAATCACTATTTGATAGGTACAACCGAGCCTTAGAAAATCTCCGATGATAGCAAGAGGAAACTATTTAGAGAGGATTACCACAATAAATCTGACAAGGTTGCAGTGGTATAGAGGATGCCTCCGCGTCATTTCCATTCAATTTACAGGATAGATATATTTTTTGAAAAAAGCCTTCGAGATATTAGACATAATTTTATCAACTTTGTAACACTCTTGGAACAATTCTATCTTTGTAGCAAAAATAGTTCAAACTGATGTAATATTTTATTTTGTTGTGTATATTACATATCACCCACAATTCTAAACATAAATATAAATTAATTGCGATATCTTTCTTGGTCTAAGCGTGTATTGCGTGTATGATTTTAAACTGTAATTGTATTTATTATTTTATTGTACCTTGTGTATTGTAAGACTTTGATTGTATCTTTTCTTTTGTCTTTTTGAACAGTAGCATAATATTGGTTTTGGGTCGTGAATTTTCACAGTAGAATCCGCTTACATCTTTGAGGGATTAAGAGACCACTATAACTAAATGTTCATTATACGAGAATTAATATTATTTCAACAAATTTCAAATTATATTATCAGTTCTCTCATTGTTTGATTTTTCTGGTTTATTTATCAAACAAACATCTGCTTGACACGCTTCTTATTTCGTATCTTGTTTTAACTTTAATAAGCTTGTGTTTCAATTACCTATAGGTACTTATTTATTGCAAGCTTTATCTATTCCCAAAACGCATGTAGTACCTACTTTTTCTAGGTACTATTATTTGACGTTGTCTTGGCACAGAACAATAAATAGTACCTAGCAATAAATTCTAATTTGTTAACTTTATCCTTGTTGCTGAGTTTAGTGCATTGAAAAAAGCGCTGTAATGGGGGGGGGGGGAGATTGAGAATTTTCTTTTACCCTTTCGCCCAAAAGCAGTAGATATGGCAAGAAGCTTCATCGAAACCATTACCAGGCAAATCAAGAAAAATATGGGATAATGCGTATTCAACAGTTTCTTCATGTGCTTTTGGCATATTATGGAAAATCTATCAACCAGGTGGTGAGTGTACCAGTAAGGTACCTAAAGTACTGCCTAGCTTATGTTTGGTCGCTATAGCACCTCTTGTTGAGGAATCTGGAGGAGATGTTTCAACCCTGCATGTCGATTGGAGGCATTTATCGGCTGAACTGGAGTAAAACCTTATTCGCAACCCAGCATATCAAGAACAGTTATGTATTTGGTAACATCAGAAAATATTAGAGAGTTCTCGTGCCTCAGACGCTACGCTAATACGGTACCGCTAACAATACGGTATTTTAAATGATATTTTATAGTTCTCGGACACGAAGACACAAAAATCCTCTAATCCCTTATTTTGTTTACATTTTGACAGCTGAATTGAGTGATCTAACCCAACTTTTTTTTGCTTGTTTGCCAACTTTTATTTATCCTGAAGATTCCTAAGTTTCATTAATTTACCCTTGATGTTTTTTATGGAGGAATTATTAGAACTTGCTGTTTTTGCAGACGTAAATGGAGCTTAAACTAATTTTGACATAGCATAGCGTTACGGTAAGGCATCCGCTAATTCCCGTTAGGTAGCGGGCTCCGATAACGCTAATATTGTAAGAACTGTCTTACTTGTCAAATAACGTTACGGTATTTGAAATTTGGACAACACGAGGACTCTCTATTATTGATAATAATTCACACATAAGCAGAAACTTCAAAGCAGACAGACCTATAATTAAATAAAATATCAATGAGACCCTGTCTTCACATTGATAAGAAATGCGACTTCATCACTCATCATGTTAAAGTGCTGTGATTATGTAAGCTGGGAATAGTACGAACCGAAAAGTTAATTCCATGAATGCGTGATTGTGATTGCTTTACAGTACAAATTATGGACTATACTTTGCGTATATCCCACCTAATGAGAATTTTACAAATTTTAATGGTCACTATTAGAGCTGACGTTGACAGGAGACAGGGGCGTTCAAGGGTGAACTTTTGCGTTGAGTTATGTCTTACGATAGGTGACCGTTTGAACATAGGTACCTACTGACATAACCGGTCTGTTTGTTATTTACGTGAAGGATAGGTCAGTGCAGACTGCTGGTGCAGCTAGGTGTAGCTGATGGGCACCAGGTTAAAGGAAAACCACCAAACGCGTTAGTGCAGTTCGTGCAGTGATAGGAGCTGATAATTCTCTAACCTCAAACCGAAACTAACCGAGAAAAAAATGTGTAATATTAATGAAAATAACAAAATTTACAAGGTTATATTTTCATTATTTTCGGACATTCCCTATCTTCCAACCCTGAAGACAGCTTCGTTAAAGTAGTTTTTAAATAGGTACTATTTCCCCCTCCCCATTCTGCACTTGTAACACCTCCTCTTGAGCAGGTGTAGGTAGTGCAAGATTGGGCACCTAACACTGAAATAACAAACGCCTTACACTATTTGCACTAACCGTATATAACAAACGCCTCAGTGCAGGAAAGTGTAAATTATTGTGCACTAGTGGAGGATAACAAACAGACCTCTATTCTGCGATGAAATTAACCCAACATATACACCAACTCTTCTCATTAAACTAACATCAAACTGGCCTCATTATTTACAATTTCCAATAATTTATTACAGTTACATTCCATAATAATAATGAAATAATTTCACTGGGTACTGGTTTTGAAATTTAAAAATTGTGAGCGTTTCTTTGAAGAGCTTGGTAATGTCATTTTCAACAAGAAAATACATACAAAAGATTCTATATGGAGCAGACCTTTCCGCGGGCTGTGTTAAAGCGTTGTTGAAGTATCTTTGCTTTTTTCCTTGTTTCAAAATAGGTCAGATTTTTTATCAAGCCGTCAGTTAGGTCAGTGTGTGTGTGTTCGGTGCACTTCGTTCCGATGCGTGTGTTTTTTTGGCGTCCCTGGGTGCGAGTCCACACATCACACCAAAGATCACACTAACCGCCTTGTGCGGCCTCGTCATGCTTCATTTGTGTCCGTTCTCGATTATGCGGCTTTTTAGACAAGTAACAATAAAAAATAGGAGCACAAGATTACAGAACGCACTTTTGTAATTTTGTGCTCATTATCATAAAATGAAATTAATAATATTGATAAAATCGATTCTAGGTATTAAAGAGATACATATTATCCTCTTTCACACAACACATTAAATTAATTCAAAAATTTTGCTTGGCGCGTGATACGACCAGGAACTTAAATACTATTAGTAACCTTTAACATTACTATCTAAAAAAAAATGTTTATCATAATTTATTACATATAAATATTAAACATAGAAAATATAGATTTTTTTGGATTTGTCTGTTAGTTATTTATTTTATAACATCCTCGAAATTATCATAAAATTAATTTTTAACATGAAAAGACATTAGAAGGCATTAAAGGCCGCAGTCCTCTCAGTTCCGGCGGTTTGCTGATCTGATCCGTAACAAAGGTATAGCGATCCGATAAGACGGCAAGAAAAAAATCACCGGGTTTGATCCCATTGATTTCCACTAGAACGTTGTCAACAACAGAGACAGTCAGTCGTATAAACAAATTAGAGCAAATGCTTTTACTCCACCTCCGTCTCTTTTTGCTGCATTCAAGCTGAATATGTTTATCTCAGAAAACTTAAGCAAAAGCATTTGCTTCTGTTCAATGCATATGAGCCAATGACACTTTATCAACTTGGGAAAAAGCTATCAGACGTCAAATGGGATACCTTTACTGGAAGTAAGCGAATATGAGAGAAAGAGTGGTCAACGAAAATGAAGATATACTTTAGAATACCAGACATAACTATCGATCAATTAAGATATAAATATGATGAAGCACTTCATTTACTATTTGTAAAAAAGCCTACATGATGATACAATTTTCCACTAAAAAATACCAATATTAACTTATAACTAATGAAGCCAGTTAAAATGCTCTTTATAGTGACGCAAAAACGAAAAATTATACAGGGAGGGTAGTATAATCAGCAAGGACTTCACAGAATCTAAATAACTTAAACAGTGTTGCTGCAGTGAATTCAGTGATATGCATCCCTATCACCGAATGTTTCAAAGTATACTTGGAACAAGCGCTCAAGAAGAGGAAAAAGAAATGCAGACACATGGGGAAATATCCTTACCAAATAGTGTACTGTGAGACCAAAATATCAACAAAACAAACAAAACTAGTATACATCATTGTCAAATGCATAGTCACATATAGTCACACTTAGGGACAGAACCGCGAAAATGCTGGAAGAAACTGAAATAAACTTTCGGTGGAGAGTGGCAGGTACCTACGTCAAAAATGGAAAGAATAACAAACCAGAGAATTAGAGAAATGAGGAGCGTAAGACAGGCAATAGTAGATGATATCACAGACAAACAACTGATTTGGTTCGGACATATAGGAGGAACCATTCAAGATTGCCGGACGACCGACATTGTCCATTTGTCCTTATAAGTGACCGATTAAATAGATGGAGCAGAAGAAATGTTACAAGGCTAAAAAAGTCTAAGGATAAATGCCAGCAGAACACATAGTACCTACATGACGAACCTGGTCGTTAGCGAGCAAATATCTTTTGGGGAATGCCACATAGACGAAGTTGGATCCCATAAATATCTGGAACATGAGATTCGCATAGGAAGGGACAATTAGTGAAATAGAATGCAAAATTAGGTAGACCTGTTGGGTAAACTCAGTAACATTCTGAAATCGAGTGCAGAAGAAAAGAGTAAGCCGGTGAGCCGGTATATACGTCAATGATGAGACTTTTTTCCAGACATACAATCCCAAATAGTATAAGTAATGGTGTAGGGAAGATAAGGAAGAGCAATAAGCAAAAATCATCACATGGAAGTGAAAGAACCATAGTGCAATTTCTGTTTGAAATATAAAACATATTGATAACACGATGGAACTAGTGGCAAACGATAACATTTTGTCTTTGTCGCCAAACGAAATACAAAAAATGTTACAAGATTCCGTTATTGCGTCATGCTAGAAATTGCGCCGCTGTCTTGAAAAACAATAATTTGAAAATCAAAAATTTAATATTTGCTTAAAGGAATTAAACGTTCTGTAGTGTTTTCCCCATACATACTATATACCATACTATTGTTGTAATGAAATTGATCATCTATATTATTTTAATAAGGACATTTATTTTATATCAGGTATCCTCTATCCTAAATAATGGCTCGGTTCGGCATCAAAGAAAGGTATAAATTTATTATTCTAGACCTTTTCCAGCAAGAAGGATGTGAATTGTTAGTATTAAATTGTAAATCAGTTATATTAACCAATTGCCATGCTGATTTATTATCAATTATCTATTTTTTATATGCTTTAATGTGCTTACCCCTTTCCTCTAGGACTTTTTAAATACATTGTTGTAAAGTAAACATCAAATTGCTATGTCGGCATTAAATGTTTATTTAAGCCGATGCCGTCCCATAAGGAACGTTCATTTGTTTTCTGGCTTTAGCCTGTAGCAATTTTATCCGAATATTTTCTTTTGTCACCTCTGTATTTTAATCAATAAAATAAATGTTTTTTAAAATACAAGTTTCTGAATCGAAAATATAATTAACCCTGCAGACTTTATGTGAGCAAAAAATACTGTTTGTGATTATTTCAAATAAAATAAACATTGTCCATCATAAACACCCAAACCTTCCAAGTATCCCGAAGGACCATTCTTTGAGATATGTCGCCGACATTTATTGAGGGTTTTTCTTAGATTAAGTAGGTAATAGATTTTATAGCAATAGATTTTTAGAAGGGATGTCGAAAGAGGATTTTGGGAAGAGAGATCAGTCAAGAGACAACTTTGAGTCAAGACACAACTTCCAGTCAGAAGACAGCTTTGGTTACACAGACATTTTTGTAAGACTCTCTCCTCAAACAACTGCGTATCATTCTATAATAAAAGTATTTTAAACAGAAGTTATACGGTATTGTTTCATTTTTCATTACGGTCGGTATTATTACGGTCGGTATTGTGATCATCACATTGGTTACATAGTGGGATCATAACAGTTCTTTAGATACAAAACTAGTATAATTACTTCAATATTGCCATCAGGAAGGAATCTTTTTGAATGTGTTGACAAATTATCAATATGGGGGCTTAATTGATGAGGTCAGGGTAGGTTTTCATGCCGTGATATGATGGCACGATGATACGACAAAGCTTCTATTGGTTAAAACAATTTTATACCCGATCCGAATTTGACCTATGGAAACCAAGTTTTATTTCAATAGACGATGTTCCCCAAGATAAAATAATTTCTTTGAGATCGGCAGCTGCAAATTCTTCGGGCGAAATCCATGGATATACTAGATATCAATGCGCAAGAAACTGTGCTACAAATGCGTGTTTATGTGAAAAACGCCAATTACTGTGCAATTCGAAACGTCACAAAAGCAGTTCTTGCATGAAACAAATAAATTAGTTACCCTTTTATTTTTTATTTACTGTTTTGGAAAAACGTATTTTTTGTTTTATTATTTAAATTATATTTACCGCTAAATATATGATATTTATATAAATGTGTTCCATTTTCAGTTGAAAAGATAGACATTTTGAAATTCAGTTTACAAGTAACTTTGATCTCTTTTAAAAGTTTTAAATATAGTCCTTTCGAAGAAAATATTTGCTTTGCTTCACGCTTTTACCCTGAAATTTATTTTCCTGATATAATAGAAACTTACTGAAACACAGATAATACACAGAGATTTTCCAATATCCACTTGGCCGCAATAGTTTATCCTTAAACCTACCTAACCTATACAAAACAGGTAATTTTAATATTTCTGGTCTTCTGGATGCAAATTTTCTCAATGAAACAATTCAAATCGGATATCTCCTAACACTAATCAGGCCATTCTAGTTTTTCCTGAAAATATATGCAAAGATCGAAAGATCCTAATAACGATAGGAACTTTTGGTATGTCCTAGGCCAAAGTAGAATGGCCTGAAATCTGTTATTTCCTGTAACATATACAATAATAAACTATATAATACATTGGAACAAACATTATGCATCGCAAAATTATGTAAGCCATTCTGTTCATCTGGGTATATATTGTCTATAATCAGCCTGAATCAATTTGATTGAGTTTAGACCAATAATGTTTTTTTTTTAATGGAAGAAATGGCGATTATTCAAGATTTTGGCGCGCAGTTCCGCCAATTATAGCATTTGCAATAGAGATATTTTTCACATCTGTTTCCGATTTCGCAAATAAAGTTAACAAGAAACCCTTAATATCTATATACAGGGTGCTTCACGAACATCGAAACAGAGGCGTTCTGGGGTATTTTAAAGTGGATTTGAAAAAACCAAAGCTCTGACACGTCAATTTTGTATTCAAGGGGGAAAGTATTTGACATCATCGGTATTTCGCTAGGGTGCTCCCCCTGGGTGAGGTGACTTATTTCACACCCCTCTTTTTTAGATAGGGAACATGTGTCGACTACTACCTTGTTTTGAAGGTATTTTGATTCTCGTCACAACTCCGAGAGGAAAGTCAGGAAAGTGTCAATTTGAGAATCACAGGGCCAGAAGATTGTTTCTTATTTAGCAAAAACTTGTCAATCCACTGGCCGTATATGACTGCGACCATCCGCCAAACTGTAAGCGTGCCACTTCAAACCACCACGCGCCAGGCGTGCCACTCCACAAGCCGTTTAATGACGTCTTTACGCAGCAGTATTTCTGTGCAGCTGCATCTCATGATTGACACAGACAAAGGCCTTTGACAAGTCAAGTCCAGTGGCGCACATAGAAAATATGTTTGGGGGGGCCTACATAGCATGTGGCTTTGTGTCTAAAAGCTAAACAAAAAATTGAGGTGTCAGAGTGCCACGCCCTGATGTTGCCACAGTAAAAATACAGTTTTGGAGGGGCGCCTTGGGGGAGGGGGGTTGGCTGGCTCGATGGCCCCCGCGTGGTGCACTACTGGTCAAGTCACAAAACTCCCCTGTCGCTTATGGCCTCGAAGGCTTTTGCTAAAAAGTCAAACATTGCATCCGCTGTATTTTTATTGGCCCAAGCCATTATGCCATAGCGATTTTCGTTTACAATACTGTGCTTACGTAAAAATGACAAGACAGACTTTGACTAAAGCTTCCAATTAGTGTAGAGAGAGTGGATAACGAAATTGGTCTTTTATTAATTAGCAGAGACGAACAGTACTTACCTATAGCTACCAAATAGTTAATACTACCAACTTAGCTACTTTTTTTGTAGCTAAAAACTTATTTATAAGATACCGAGATAAAAAGTAGCTCATAGCTCGTTCATAACATTCCTAGCATATTGATCATACCCATAAAAACCCTCCAAAATGTAGAAAGCCCGGACAACACTATAAAAGATCTTCAAACAAAGTATTATAATCTCTACATTATTCTCGCTTTCATTTTGCACGGGAAATCCGCGTTGTAGAAAACAAGATAAAAGTTTTCATTTGTTTTGTAAACATTAAACTTAAAATAGGACCATTGCACATCGATGAAGCTATTTGTTTGTTGTTAACATTTTCCTGGTAAATTTGTGTTCTTTACCACGTGAGGGTCTGAGGTTAACTTGAAAATATTTAGAGATAACAACTAGGTACCTTCTATCGAACAACATTGTCGTTATTTTTGCTCGACTTAAAGTCTTTCTCATGTCTATACCAAGCCCTATATTCCGGCATAAGGATACTGTGTAAGCAATATTTACTTATCTCTCTCATTACTTACGTTATGAGATCAAAAACCTTATGTTTTGGCACTATAACAAAGAAAAAAACACCACGAGAATAATAGCTGATAATTGCCAAAAAATATTAAAATACAAGTTAAAAACTCATTAAAAAAATAAAACATATCATCCTACTGGTTATTGCCACCGTTACTAAGGCATCATAATCTCTCTAGAAGAATATTTTTTTCTCAAAATCAGGCATGGACAATGTTTTTCTTAAATGCATTATCGAAATTGGTGTAAGGCACCTACAAAAACAATAATATAAAGATAAAGGTGGAAAGCAACGACAACGATGTCATTGACCAAGTCAAAAGTTTTTGTTTTTTACCGTCTCGTTTTGATAAGATATTCAAAAAAAGCGAAAAGAAAAAATAGGAGAATTATCTCAGCTATACTTACCTACCTTACGACCTTAGGCTGTGGTGAGACATACTTATTACTTAGGCTCGGTTTATTCATCTTCAGATAAACTTGCTGGTCGACAAATGAGATTAAAGATTGCGTGTTTATCCGTCAGATGGCATACCTGACAATTTATCAGAAGGTGAATAAACCGGCCCTTAATAAAATAGAGGATATTATTGCTGATAATAATATTAAATATTGTATAAAAAAAATTCACGAATTTAAACATTCTTCATCCCATGCAATTTATCATGTGAAATAAACAATTTGTTATCGCAACAAATATTTCGATCGCATTTAATTACATCCTGAAGCATTCTTATTTTTAATGGCAGCCCCCGTGTAAGAAATTAATTAAAATAATAAATGTATGACAATTTATGGTATGTGACCTATATCATGTTTAAATCACTTAAATTGGCACTTTATCACCCAAGTGACAAATGTCATTTAATCCTGAATTAATTTAAAATACTTTTCCACATAAAGAATTTTTTGAACGACACGCACTAGAAACATGTTGCGAATTCCAATCCTCTCAACACGAGCTCAACCTATAACTTTATAATGCTATCAATATGTACAGTGTGATTTTTTAAGTGTGCAACACATGGGATTTTTTTTTAGTAATAGCACAATCAAAATACAAACAAGGCCAAAAGTTGGTGCATGTCTGATAATCATATTAGGTGCACTTAGAATGGTTGCAAGTCAAACAGCATATAGGGTAGCTCAAACAATATCAAAGCTGTAACTGTAAAGTAGGTACCCTTATTTTAGAAAATTTAGCAAAATGTTATAGAGAAAAGTTGTTTGGAATTAAAAGTTATGCCTAAATACCAAAACATAGCCTCCTGAGATTTTTTTTATTTTTTTTCGAAAAAAATGTATAATTTCTTTTTTTTTTTTTAATTTTTTATTTCCGCCCTTAATACTTCCAAAAATTAATTAAAATCAAATCAATTTTACAGAACTTTGTTCAAATTCAAGCATATTTGTAAAATTAACTTAGATTTTTAATTTTTTATGGAATCACAAAATTCATGTTTGTTGCAATGATATTCAACACAACTTAAAAATGTCGCAATTTTTTTTATAACAAGTTGAAACATTACTAATGATAATAGGCATATTAAAAAAACTCTCCTCAAAGTGCAAATTTTTATTATATTTAAGTAAATATTAGTAGAATTTTGATATTTTTTGAGCCACCCTGTATGCTGTTTGACTTGCAACCATTCTAAGTGCACGTAATATGATTATCAGACATGCACCAACTTTTGGCCTTGTTTGTATTTTGATTGTGCTATTACTGAAAAAAAATCCCATATGTTGCACACTTAAGTAATGACACTGTATATATTTTTCATGCGACTTTTGAGGAAAGTTTAATGAACTAGCTATTAAATTACTAATAAATTAAATGGTTACGCTAATTATAGGTTTGCAAATGATCAGCCATGCATAAATAGAAAATAATTTGGAATATCGATTGGAAATTTGAATTTTCCTGCTGCATTTATAAAATAATACTGGAAATTTCCCGAGTTGGAGTGGGATCCAATAAATGGGTGCGTGATTGCAAATACATTTTTTCTTATAAGTTGCTAGAAAACATTGACATCATAACATTTTTTAATGTCCAAAATGCCATTTTGAAGCATTAGGGGTAGCATTACAACGAGTAAATAAGGACAAATAAAAAGTAGGTACCTACCCAAATGTTAAACGTTATGGCATTCGCGCCATAGCTTGTTTTGCTAGGTTGTCTGCTTCCTCGTTGCCAGCTATGCTCCGTTGAGCATCTAAGCATATATATACGGAATATGTATTTGGCACCTAGGTCTTTTCTATTGGTTCGGTGCGCCATGCGGTCGTTTTTCAACCAATAAACAGCAAGGTGCCAAACACATATACAAAATGTGATATAGTGCCAAATTCCTATACGGAATGTTGCACATTCATCGGACTAATGATTTTGAGTTTTATAAGTTGGAAAAACAAAAAGAGATTAATAGGTAGTCAAATATCTATTTCGAAAAAGGAAAATTAAATTAAAATAATTAGTGCACTTCATGTTTTGTTGCATTTGGTTGGTTTAAAGCTACGTTGGCTGAAAGATGGTGATGCTTTTTTATTCTCTCTTTAGAAGGCTCGTCTTTGAATGGTCTTCGAAATGGCAATCTTTTCGAGCCGCTCATAATTCCCACCTGTCGTCGACTGCTTAAAGTTAAAGAGCTTCCTATGGTATCAAAACTTTCTCAAGTTGTTTTAATTTTAATATGGGATAATCGTTAATGCAAAACTTTTGAGGTTGACAAATCAGTTCCATGTTTATGATTTTTATGCAATTTCACAATAATCAAATGCTTATTAAATGCACTAATTAAAAATTTTACGAACCTTTTTAAAAAAAAAAAAAAAAAAACGCACATAAGTTCCGCGAGCTTTAGAAAAGTTAGCAGAGCATGACTTAAAAAATGCACAAATCATCGTGATATCTACATTGAAATGTTTTATTGTAAATTTACCCTTGTTCTGTTTGATCAGACATTACCAAACTAACCGGGTTTTCATCGGTAAGTTTAGTAAAGTCTGATGAAACAGAAAAAGTGTAAATTCGATGAAAAAATGTAAAAAAAAGGAACGTAAAATTTCTATTTAGTGCATAAGCGTTTACTTAAGCGAACATTTTAATGTAGATATCTACATTAAAATGTTCATAATATTATGATGATTTGTGCATTTTTCAAGTTATATTCTGCTTACTTTATCTAAAGCTGGCAGAACATGTCGTTTTTTTAGGAAAAAAAGAGTATTAAATTTTCAATTAGTGCATTTAATTAGCATTTATTCAACATTCAATTATGGTATAATTGCATTTGTGTTCTGCTGACCTTGCCCTCCTAGCTTTAGGGACATTCTTTAGCACGTGTTATTGAAAATCCCGCGAAACCATAAAGCAATGCATAAGTATCTACAACCTAACATTCCGCATACGAATTTCGCACCAAATTACATTCCGTGTATATGCGTTTCGTACCTCACCGTTTATTGGTTTAAATTAGACCGCATGGTGCGACGTACCAATAGGATATGCCTGGGTGCCAAATACATATACGGAATGCTTAGATGCCTCCGCGGTGACCATGGTTCGTTAGCAGTTTTAGGGTCTGCTTGCATTTCCACGCAAGCTTTGATAAGACGCGCATTTGCAGGCCTTCAAAGCCTTTAGGGCCGCTTGCCTGTATAATAGTATAAAGGCGTGTTTTCTTTTGAGGTTTTGGTTTAGAAAATCTTGTGCACATAGCTTGAAGTTTGGACCTGAAATGCCCAATCCAAGTTGTTTCGAAAGGGGTGCCTGATAACTTTTATGACGTCATCTGTGGTGCCCAAACATAACGCAAATCTCCATAAGGTGCTCCTGATGAGGTCATCTGGTTACCATTACCAGACAACCTATTAACTTCAGGAACCTTGGTTTGGAGCAATCTGTGTAGGTACCTACCACAGCGAGGCGTTAGCTGCATATTGTAGATTTTCATTCTCCCAGGATTGGCGGTCGTTGATTAAACTGCGAATGGAATTTCAAGGTCTAATAAGTTGTCAGTCAGTTGGTTTCCTAGCATTTTCCACAATTTTATTTCTTCGAAAATGCGCAAGTCACCTCTCATCAGATCTCCAGGCTTGAATTTATCTGTCTGCAAATAGCCTATGAACGCTACCTACTGTTTGTGTTTCTTCTTCTTTCAGCAGCATCTCTAAAGCCGGGCTCAAACCACTTGGCAAATATTTGTTATTGGCGTACAGTTGCCATGTTATGTGAGTGGTTCACTAGTACAATTATTTGTCACTCGTGACGTTTCCATTTTCTGTCGGTAAAAATGGCCTGAGTCAAAGGGATCACAGTTATTCGTTCACTTGCCGAGTACAGACTTGACTATACTTATTGAGGCGCTCGAACGAAATTCACAAATAATTTTGCTCCATTATGGCTGCCACCATTCTAGTCATTTGTCAAGGTTTCAACGAAATGTTCGTGCTTGCTTACTTGTTAACTCTACATGTCGTATGAGCGCTCTGCTTGCCATGGCTTATCACTTATCACAAAGCTGGTATGCTTGTCAAGTAAGCTAGTAAGCAAATATTGGTGTACTTGCCAAGTACACGAGTGGTCTGAGCCCGGCTTAAGGCTGGGGTATTGCAGCTGTTATTCTCGTACGACAAGGCTGGAAGATATCAATTAATTCCTGGTAAGATTCAACTAGACGAATTGCTGCGTTCCAGTGTATGACATATACTCCGACACGTCATAGTTACATAAATGATGCATTATTCCACAAGTGCCTTGCCTTGCGCTTCCATTCGCTCCCCGGTTTCTTCCATAGATTTCGGAAATTGACGAAATTGTTAGGATCAATTGGCCTTTGATAACAAACAAAATTACAATTACTAAACAGTGGCAAAAAAGTAGCGTATATTACCTGTAACTTTCTAGGACATTTTTTCATATTAGGTAAAGATAATTGAATATTTACTGGTATTATGCGCTACTTTTTTGCAACTCTGTATAGAACACCTATATAGATTTTTTAAGGGGAGTAGAGCACCAAATTCGATGCCCAACGAGCCATTGAGCTACTGACCAGTGAACTGGGATTGAATTATTGTGTTAGCAGAAGATGGCCGACCAGCTGATGTTGTTATTGAGCTCAGTAAATAATAATTAATAAAATACCAGAACCTATGATCTTTGACCTGCGGTTTTATTTCAGTAAACATATTAACAATATTTAGGTGATAAGTTTAAAAATAATTCACAAAACATTTCTTCAATTAATCATTAATAAACATTAATAAACAAACGGGCGGCGTAATCTCGAAAACCTCAACAAAAAAAAATTACATGAAAAAAAAAACAAAACATTGAAAACTAGGAATGCAAGTGCCATAGAGCCAAGCTCGCCAGCATTCTGCGAGTGAGCCATTTGTTGATTTCACCACAATTGCTTTATGTTCGTGATCCTAATTTCCCTCAATTTAAAGCTTACCATGAACCCCTTGAACCAACCGCAACTTAAGTTAGTCTTAACTAAGTCAGACCTAAACTTCAGCTAAAAAATTTGGTGTAAAACCATAATTTTTCGCAAGAACAAGAAGAAGAGAGATTGATTCAGTCGATACTTGATAGAAATCCATTACGAATATTGGAAGGGATTGAAGAGAACAAAAAAGTTTCTAGATTGCTTTTAACAAGAACAATAACAAAACACTCTGGAAGAAACACAGGAAGAACTGGACCGCCGGATTCAGAAAAATTTGCATGCCAAACAACGACAGAAAGGTATCATTGGAAAACAAGTAACAAGTGACAGGCTAAATAGAAACAGTCCGAGAAGAAGTAAAATGTCAAATGGGAACAGTCAAAAGCGGGGCGATCCGCGAAAAATTCGAATGGAAATATTGGAAACTGCAGAAGAGGATGATGGGAGAAATCCGAGATGAAAACAGCAACAATTGAATCGGCAGCAAAATGGATATTTCGGTGAGTCCTCTTGTAGGCGGCCATCTCAAACCACCAACTTCTGGCAACGAGACAACCTATCCTGACAACTGTCTCATTCAACTGTACCAGAGAAAGCTAAAGAGCAGAGTGCGAGGCCTCCTACGCCGCCACAAAAATTAAGCACTTGCTTCGAGAGAATGTTGCGGTTGTCACATTCACTAGTTCAACAATACTTAATTGAGCAAAGTCGAGCACTTTATCGATGTAGGATATACCTACAGACCTGCGCGAGACTGGCCACAGAACAAACATGAAGTCGGAAGTTTCCTAGGGCTTTGCAAATAGGTACTATCGTCGGTTTGACAATATCAACCACAGATAATTTCCAAGTATGCCGAAAGAATACTTCTAGAACGAACAGAATACTGACAAAGAAATTGTGCTTGGCTGTCTAGAAAATGGACAAGAACCAAGATGGCAAGACTTTTACAAAATATAGTTAAATGGTGAAGGGAAACTGGCTTCGATTTGATTCTTTGTGCCTGCAAGATGAATGAATCACTCGTAAATGGGAAAGTCCAGGGATTGGAAATAAGTAGGTAGTTACCTCATAGCTGCTATGGACTCTATTTTAAAGTGCCTAGTCAGAAGTAGTTCCAATTCCCACTCAAGAAGTTATGTAGCTCATGTAGTGAAAATATGCTAATTGTTCATTATTCATCATCATCAATCAGACCAAATGTGTCCCCACTGCTGAACAAGAGGCCACACTTTAGAGACATTTCACGGATCCTTGTATTTGTAAAGTAAGCTAATCCATACCCAAACCTATTTTTACAGATAGAAGGCAAAGTAATTCATTTAATTTTTTTCAACATATAAATATTATCATTTATCAGCGATCTCTAAACAAGAATAATTATGAAACGCTCTTTATAGGTGTGTATCCAGCTCTTTGCTGATTAAGAAAGTCTTGTCACTTTTTGCACCTACCTCTCGTTTTCGAGATTTCCAAAATAAAAATTATTTATGTTGAGGTGATAATATGATAAATTATGTTAACTCACCGAAAGAAGCCCACAAACTATTTTATTGTTTATCGTAGAACCATTTAAGGCTAGTTTTTCCTTGAAAATTTTGCACAGCAAACTTGACACTTCTATTCGATTATTAATTATCAAAATCTAATAGTACTCGCGTGCATGAAATAGTTCCCATTCATTTCTCATGGTAGGTACCTTTCAGAACCAAAAATAGATAGGTTATCATTTAGCACGTGCCCTGTAGTGATATTCCTCTTCGCATTATCAAAATTTACCACTATATTACTCTAGTTCCGATAGAGATTTATCAGGTTCAAGGTTCAAACGGATCATTCGAAACAGAAATGCTATAAGAAATGGTGGGGTAAAGTTTATGTTTAAGAGAGAAATTCCCAGCATCAATTTAAAAGTTTTTGTAAACAAGTGAGTGTGTCTTATCCTATTTTTTTTTTTCCAAAAATGTATTTCGTTATATTAAAACTGTGTATTGTACTAGCCCTTACTGGCTCAGTTAAAAACGTTTCAGGTGGAATATTTCCATCATCGTTTTATTTTAGAACTGTGTCGGAAACGGAAATTCCTCAAGAAAATAGTGTCGATGTAGACGATGCGGAAATCGAAGATGAAACGGAATCGGTCGGTGTTAGTGAACAGGAGTTTACAGCACTTCGAATAGAATATATTAAAAATCAAATACTTAAAAAGTTGCGACTTAAGGAAAAACCACAAATAACCATGGCAGATCTTCCTATACCGGTAAAGGAATATGAAAATTTGCTGCCTGACCAGGATATGAATCAACTGAGCAGATATGATGATGACTTTTATGGGAAAACGACTCAAGCTATTGTGCTACCATATGAAGGTGAGGAATATTTATAGTGAATCAAGAAACGCATATAGGTCGCTGTCATTGGTCACTGAACCCATTTTTCATACCGCATGCAATTCATCAAGATGTTTGTATTGTTGAAGTTAACTTACTTCAACAAAGAGTTTTCTATGAAAGGGGAATAATTTTCAGAGTAATAGGTTATTTTATTTTATTAAGCAAGTAGCAAGTACCTACTCTAGCTTTCTATGGCCAAAATTATCAATCTCCTAGTCAGCCCCTTACCATTAAGATAGGTTGCAAGCACCACTAATAAATGGTATTGTAACATTTTTGTTGTCTTGTTGCAAGCATTGAAAAGTTAGGCTATAAATAATTGAAATTGTTTCACTGAGCCATGTAGGAAAATAGTTCGCAGCACAGATATAGAATTGGCGCGGGAAAGAAAAATTTGTCTCGGTCTGAATAATGCGTTTTGACTAGAGAACTTAATTTCTACCTACGATGAACTGGGAGACAAAATTCACTAATACTTCACTGCAATAGGATTTTTCTACAGACCAATTCATACAAAGACATATGGTTTTCCTTGTAGGTAAGACCGCGCACTGAAAGTGTAAGGATAAGATTCGGCCAAAATCGTGCTCTGAAACGGATTTTTCGAGATATCTCGATTTCCATTGACTCTACGACTTACCAACAAAAGTAAATCCTCTTTTTCTGTCGATTCTTCAATCGGCTCAACATTCAAGCAAGATTGTCTATGGTAGTTAGATAAGTCACAACCTCCGACAGTCATATACAAGTGTCCACAATCATCCATATAGTTGCAGAAAATTATCTTCAAAAAGTCAAGCACAGAAAGTTGGGATGTTGTTTTTGGCCACAATATAGTATTTTTCAACATCTCCTTGAATCTTTAGGATTCAAGAATCCTAACGTTTTTTCAACATTTTCATAGCTGCAGTCTTGCACTGCCCTTCTTAAGCAGAACAGATGTAGTTGTCATGCAAACAGAAAATGCGTAGAGCAATAGTATGTGTTCTCGAAATTTTTAATACTGATCATCAAAGTATTGAAGAAAAAATTTTTCGACCGACCTTCCCTCTGCCTGGTTTGGGGGGAAAAATGTTTTTATTGATAGGTGTACGTCGTACGAGCCGTGACTTGATTATTTTTTAAAAAATTTGCCAGTTACGTTTTAACTGTCCAATAACCGTCATGGCGTTATAAATAAAAAAACAAACGCTGGGCCATTTATGGAAATTCCAAACATCAAAATAAACATTAATAATTACTAATTTGAACAAAGTGATAAGCGAGTATTTCAGATAAACAACATGAAAGTTTTTGGCGCCCCCAACTGGTTCCGGTTCTATTATATCAGCGATGATATAAGGAGATTTTATTGTAAATGCTTTATGAATTTTTTTATGCAATTTTATATTACCATAACTTATCCTATGAAGCAATAATAATTGTACAGGGTTTCCGCGTATAAATGGTCAACCTCTACCTGATTATTAACAGGTTTTATCAAAATGGAAGTTTACCATGGATATAATATGATGGTGATGGTAATGGTAACTATGACCTTATGCCAAACAAATCACTTGGGATCGATAAGGTTTTAGGGTAGCGTAGAAACTAAAACGAATGGACCTTCTGGGACATAATAGATTATATGGCATTAGTCGTTGTGGAATAGCCACCCATAGCATTAGATCGGACGCTTTCCCCCTGCGGAGGTTCTTTCGCCTATTTTCATGGGCGGTGACCCCCGCAAGTCCTCGTAAGGTGAGAACTGACAACTCTCTAATAGTCACGTTTCACGACAGGCAGGCTACATCTTGGGCTTTAGATACCTAACTGTTATCTATTTTAAGGCTTAAGAAACAAAAAGAAATAGCGTTGTTCGGTTGTCAATCCTATGATGGAGGATGTATAAGCTGCATAAGGATGACCTATCTTGAGTCGTATCTCACGTAACAAAAGCAATATTTTCCGAGGAAACGATTTTATTGTGTTTAAGGTAAGCACACAGTAATTAAAAAAAAAAATCTATTGAATAAGACACATCAGTTGGTTGTTCAATTCATTTGGATGGATTTTAATGCAATTTTGAACCAAAAATACGCCTACGAAGGGTTTTTTTTGTTAAACGCGCATTTCAATTCTACTTTGGAAAGATTTCAATTGAGAAGAAGTGAAATAATGCAGAAAACGTCTAGAAAATGCACGTTTACACCTATTTGTTTCAGACTTACAAAAGTCGTACCAAAAACATCAAATCTAAACATGCCCCATTATCAAAAAAAAAAACAAAAAATAAAAAATGACTTACCTACAACGAAATCGGAAATCCCTAATTTCATGGAGCTTTTGCACCTGAAATATTTTGGGAATCGTGCGAAGAGATAAATATAAACTTCTGGGATGGGATAACAAATAACAGCAACGGGTATGAATTAAATTCTACTTGGAAATTTCGATATATATTTTTTTTAAATCTAATTTTATGGATTAAAATGAATATGAAGCAATGACGAATCTGGACATCAAGTTGGCTTCGAAAACGAGACGTTTATAAGTGCAAAAGGTCCGCCATAAAATTGAGGTAAAAATTGCAATAGGTACAGTAAGGCACATGTAAGTTGCATTAATTTTAGCCTCTGTTTAATAAAATGTTATAAAAATAGGAGAGCTGAGCGACAAGTTGGCCCCGATGATCTTTCAAAAAAAAAGGGTGGTTGAAGGAAAAATTGAATGTAAAATATTACCAGCACAGTACAGCACACTAAGAAGTTGGAATCATTTTTGGTGTTGTAAATGTTCGAAAAAATAGGGGGATGCGCGCCAAATTGGCTAACCCAAAAAACGAATGTTTAAAAACTAAGTTCAAAATAACAGCACAGTTTAGCACACTCAAAGTTGCACCAGTTTTTTAGCTTTCTGAATAGAATAGAAGAATTCAATAAAAGGGGGGCTGAACGACAAGTTGGCCCCCTATCAAATGTTTGTAAATAGGATTAAGTGCAACTCAGCACACTTCCTGATATCAGCAGCAGGGAAATTACACCAAATTTATTATTAGCATTGAAGGCAATGAGAAAGTTTAAAGATTTGACGTAGGTATCAACTTTTTTGAGGCTAATCAATTCAGTGTATCGTGCGTGAATCATTGCATTCAATCAGTAATTAATCATCTAATGAATAAAATGTAGTTGTAGCCAGGGACTCTTTTCTTTTGTTCTAGAGACACTAAAGAGAACACGCGGCAAAGTTCCACAGTTAAAAAAAGTAAAAACTGTAGAAACTACCTACCTATCTAGTACCTAAATTGGACAATGGACAAATTATATTATTCAACCCAAGTGATGGATAATTTACTATATTCTGTTATTTCACTAATATTGTTTATATTTACATGTCCTTAAAGTATAAAAATATATCTGCAGTTGAAAATCCACAATTATCTTTTATTTTCTCCAAAATAATTCCCATGCAAAAAAATTCTTGGGATTATTTACAATGTATCCTTATCATTATTTTAACTTCTTTACAAAAATTAATTGTTTATGCAAAACACAAATAGTCCAAGATAATTGTATCTATTTTCGGAAGGTGTGAAACAAAAAAGAAAAAAATTAGAGGCAAGTTGATGTTGTCAGAATTGTTCCAGGGGGGTGTCCTGAGTGTAAAATCACCGGAATCAGAAACTTTCCTTTTCTGCGCCGTTAGCTTTAGGGGTTGTTTCTCAACATTGTTCTACAATGGAATTTTTGGTCTCTAATTGTAGATAGGTAATCGGATTCTCTATAACTATTTCCTATACTATTTTTTTTTAAATTCATTATTTGGGTACTAAGCCATTTTGTAACCAATTTTGTATCTCCGATTGAACTACTATACAGGGTGGGCCAATGGAAAGTTTCCACCCCGATTTTTTGGATTTGAAATGAAAATCTGGAAAAACGCTCGGAAACGGACACCTGCCTATTTAAAGTTCAAATAAAAATAAAAATTTTATCTTAAAGCGGTCCATAATTTGAACTTGATTGTCGTCATCACGCGACACAGAAGTGATCCATTATGTTTCTAGGAGCATAAAAATCTTTATGTATAATGTATGGGGTAATTTGTTCGATTTTTCTCGCTAGAGGCAGCAGCGTCAATCAGCGCTCTTATGTTCTTGTAATTAATTTTGCGTATTCTTCTCGCTAGATGGCAGCGACAACGACCAAGATCTCAAGAGCATAATTTATTCATAGTTTGCATCAATTTGTTCGGTTTAAATTCTTTGTTCAATATCATAAATTAAATTACCTATTGCAAAAATAACTAAACTAAATTTAGGACTATATGTTTTTGAACTTGAGACGGGTATTCCGGTTGAATTTGTTTCGGGTGTTTGACAGTTCCAGTGTTCAAGAACTATCCAATGTTGATCCAATTGGTTTATACTCTGTGCTCGAGACGATTTTCGAAATAATAATTTTTGTTCTGACATTGGGTTAGACTTATTCACCACCATCCATTTTGGTTGTGTCTGTATTTTAAGTAGTTCTGTTATAAGCCAATCATTGGGAATCCAAAAAAGGGTTTTTGGGTTTTGATATTTTACAGGGGTGTAGGTTTGGATGTGTAAAATTAAAATTCACAAAATGCACAATTCGAGACTAGCCGCCGGCGCCGCCATCTTGCCAAGATAACCGTCAAAACCGGTTTTTCGCAATTCTCGCCAAAACTATGCATTTTTAGAAAAAATATGTAGAGAACAAAATTGAAGAGGAGGAAATTTCATACAAAAATTGTACGACTTACTTAGCATATTTTTGGTAAAGTTAACCGTTTGATCAGGAAAGTTGTCGTAAAGTCTAATGCGTAAGTTTTATTTAGAGGCGATTTTCCGAAATAATATGTGTAGGGTTGCTCAAAACTACTTTTTTGATGCTTTAAACAATTTTTTCATGAAACAGTCTAGCGTATCTTTTATCAAATTAATTCATCAATTAACTTATGTTATTGATTCGCGATCAATAAATTTTAATTATCAAAAACGCTTTATACTTGTAAGTAGAATTATACATTTTGTATCTGCAAAGGCCCGACGGACATGGTTCTTCAATACTGATGCTTTCACCGGTGAATATGTCTGGCTCTATTTCATCATTTTGACATTTAGTAAATAAACTAAACAATTAAAAATAGAATAAATTCCTAAATTATAGTTGTAAAATGTAATATTGCATAGTCGCTTGAAAATAAAATGTTGTATGCCATTCGGCCCAGAAGATCTTTTTGTGCTGGCTGAGCTCGACGTTTGAAGGCCGATGCGTAGCGGAGGCCAACGTAATCGAGCGAATATAGCTGAAAATAACTATTATTCAAATCTACTCACAAGCATAAGAAACAAAAAAATGCATGAAATAATAAAATGACGTATTTTTTAGAAAGATCAAAAAAAAAAATACCATTTTTGGTTCAGTAACCCTTTTTGAAATCGCTTCATTGATTAATAAAATTATTATTAAATGGTAAGCAACAATAATTATTGGGCGGTAAGTACAAAAAACATGTAAACAATTTTTTTTATCCTGCCACCATGTAAGAATAATTAATACTATGAAAAACAATAAATAAAAATAAATTATTTATTTCTACAGCGGTAATAGAGAGCTAAAGACCAGAAACAAAAAGTCTACAAAATTTTTCTTAAAATAAACAGAATCAATTATTTTTAATATATGCAATTTATTGCAGAACTAATATATTCAACTCGATATTTGTTTAATTAAAAGATAAACTCAATTTTTGGAATTTAATAATTTCACTTTGGAGCAAACGTGATGACCCAATTATCACTCTTGTGTGGGCGAATAAGATAAGTTTTGCATAAAACATGAAACGATATCAGAAAGGAATTTATTTCATGATGAAATATGTTGGGAAAATAATCTTTAATCGACAAATTAACTTCTTGTATCTCTAACTTTTCTCAAAATAAATTGGAAAATATTTTTATTCCAGATGAAGCACGTTGTCTCAGAAAAGTACACTACCCATCTGCCTGCCTCCCATTCCAAATGCCGAATGATATTCACAGTACGGATGTAAGTACTGCCCAGTTGTGGTTTCACAAAAAACCCGACATAATGGACTCCCACAACCAAACTTTTATAATATCTGAAGTTGCTCATTGGGATACCAACAAGAGTTTCCAGAAAACGAATCCAATTGCCATACAAGATACTAACTCAAGAGGTATGACCTTGAATTTTTACATGATCTTTGGACCGCATAAATATTTTCAAGCGGTGAATTGTTTACAGTTAAGTATTCCTAATCAAGTAATAGGTTGAGGGAGTAAAGCATATCAGTTATATACAAGAAAATATTTCATTTAGCCTTGTCATAACAATTAAACAATAATATACCTATTATGTATTAGTTAACTGGACAATACATTATTATAAGCAAGTCCGCTTTCACTGCATGAAGGTGTATAAGTAATATCTTTTTTATTTATTTTTTAGAGGGTTGGTTGAAAGTTGATGTGACCTATGTAGTGAAAAACTGGTTAAACTATCAGAACTCCCCCATACACGCAATTAATGTTTTGTGCAAAACTTGTGGAGCCGACAAGTCCCAATCACCAGTTTCATTTAGTGCGGATTTGAAGCCTTTCCTAATTATTTATACCCACTCACAACAAAGAGGGTCAGTATAACTTTATACATATTATTGTTTATTTTTTAATTGCCTATATATTTATCTGGAAAGAGTGTTTTATTAACATTTGGTATTTTTGTAAATAGATCTTTGATCCATCGACGTCCAAAGAGGTCCTCAGAATGCAGAGATTCACCAAATGAGTGCTGCAGAGAAAGTTTATACATATCTTTTGCCGACATTGGTTGGAATGATTGGATCATCAAACCAGAAGGTTATAATGCCTTCTTTTGCAGAGGTTCCTGCACTACGCCCACAGCTATAATGAACAGTGCTAGTCACCATAACAGTATATTACAGGTAAAATAGGGCACTTTAATGAAAAATTAAATTGATTATTGTTTATTGCAAACTGTAGAAAATTAAAAAAATCTATACCTATTTTTTTAAATTTTGTCCAAATATGATTATTCCGAAAGTTATACCAGACTTTGGTTATACAAATAATAAGTTTTGTATATATAGATATACTGGAGCATGTGTAACGTCATAGAGTATGAAAAATAAGCACACTTCAAAGCGTTATATCTCCGTCAATTTTTGTTTAACAAGAAAAAGAAAAAGACTGGTTGACTTATTTTTCATCGACTAATGAAATCAGCAATAACAAAAATTGAGTCAAGTTCCCCATTACCGAAAGATTTTTTCAACCTCGCAGATGCCAATATATAAACTGACCAGCACCACCAGAATCCAGAGTGTTCACTAACCCTAAACCGATTTAACGTAATATACCACGCCTTTCCGATAGATCTCCTTAGTACCTACAATAATAGTTACCTACTAAAATCATTGTTAAACATTTTTAGGAAATGAAATAGATGTTGGAAATATGCCCACCTACCAAGCCAATAAATAATAAAGGCCGTTTTACAGCTTGCAATTCTATCTGCAATATGCAAGAAACTTGAACGAAGGCATGCGCAGAAGTGAGTCAGCTGATTGTTTTCTGCCAGATTCTTGAAACTTGGATAGCATTGCACGCAATCTGTTTGGTGCCATTTTTCTTGAAGGTTTTCGCGCAAGCAATTATGACGCTTAAAGTGGCTGCTATTGCTTTCTTCTTTTTATATCGACTTTTAATCACTTTTTTCATTTTTAGAAAATGCAAACATCGGCAACACAAAATTAAAAACAAAAAAGTATGGTTAAGGTTAGAGAAGGAAGCAAGTCAATTTCAAGGTGTAAAACGACGTGCAAGAAATCTTGAATGCAATTTTTTTGCATGCAAGAAATTGCATTCAAGTTCTCTTGCAAGCTGTAAAACGGCCTTAAAGGTTTCTGGTTTTTATTGATGGAATGCAGTGCTTCTAATTATTTTCAACAGTGATTTCTCTAGTTTCATACCTAAGTTCTAGAATCTGCATAGTGAATAGGTATTAACAGGATTTTATTACTGTTTCATTGGAACAGAGTATAGATAGCGTTTGTCCCTAACTAAAACGACTGAGAAAAAAAAATCGAAGATTATACCCTTGAACTGCTTGATCTATTCTGCGCAATAGATTAAAACTAGATTAAATTTACAAACGCTCCGATTATCAAAAAACGAATTATTCGAATGATAACAGCAGTGTATAGTACCTACCTAGATACATTGCGTTGTTGTAGAAAGTAGTGTAGAAGAAAACCTATTTGACACATTTTGTATTGATTTTTTTTTCTTTTTTTTTCCAGAAAGTTATGGGTAAAAACAACCAACGAGGTTCACGACCTGAGCTCACGCCTTGCTGTGCGGCGACGCAATTTCAACCTTTACAATTAGTTTATATGGATGGTAATAAAACCTTAACAACAAAACGTTTGTCAAATATGATTGTAGAAACTTGTGGTTGTATGTGATTTAATTTTTATATTTCATTTGAAACTATAGAAATTACAGCGTTCATATATCGATTTATATTAATATAAAAAAAAATATTAATTTAAATCCTAAATCGTCTATATGAACAAATGCAACAGTATTGTATGGTAGTGATAGAAAGAAAATTTGTAGCAAAGTTGTGGTAGTACGAGTTCAATAAGAAAATTATTTTCTCAAAGTAATTTTCGTCTTATTTTCAATACAATTATTTATCAGAAGATTAATCTGTCACAACTCTGTGTTCATTATAAATAATTTAAAACAAAAAAGATCATTCGCGTTAATACAATGCAAATATCCTATCATTGGCTGGACCAACAGGTTATTTGCTTTCATCTTTGTATTGCAAGCATCGAACATTTTCATAAATATGAATGGTGTGCTTTTTTGGTACCTACTGGGAAGTCACAACGGTTTGAAAAATGCTAGAAGAGCTAGAATCTATAAATATAGGTACCAAAATATTTTTTTGTCGTGCAGGCGCGACTATATTGCTTAAAATAATTTTTGTATTCTCAATATGCTTTAGCTTTACGTTTTCTTATTATTATTGCAAAAATAATTTTCACCTAGATTTTTGCAATCCCAACCAAGCAGTTCATGTAATAATTAGATACTAGAGTGTAAACACATTTGGATTTATTTTTTGTTGTGTTTTTTTTTATACTTTTATATGTTTTCCTAAATATTTTTGTAATATAATTCAAGATGTAATTATAATATGCTGAAAGTGTTTGCAAACATCCGAGGTGATTTGAAAAGATGGATGGTATTTGAAAATATTTAAATGTGATCAAAACTATTCTCATACGCATCTGAATCTATGGAAAAATACAAGGTGAATCTGAGAATGAGGTTTTTTTTTTAACAGGGAACCAAAAGAAGCTGTTTGGCAAAAATGTGTTTACATAAAAAATTTAAGATAACGGAGGTACAGGTATTTTAAAGTTTAAAGAAGACTGCAACTATAAATCATTTTGTATACATTTACTCGAAAAAAAGCCTTTATTAGTGCAGCATCATGAGTCTTATTCCATAATAGGTACTCTACAGTTGCAT
Organism: Ceutorhynchus assimilis; assembly: GCA_917834065.1. Classification (NCBI taxonomy): domain Eukaryota; kingdom Metazoa; phylum Arthropoda; class Insecta; order Coleoptera; family Curculionidae; genus Ceutorhynchus; species Ceutorhynchus assimilis. The sequence goes on along the minus strand of OU892277.1, from coordinate 29,053,054 downwards.
TTTTTCATCAGAAAAATCAATCACGAACTCCTCTTATAATTTTCGACCTATTAATTTTGGTTTTCGTTATCTTAAATTTTTTATATAGATAAACAATTTTTTGCCAAACAACTTATTTTGGCGAGATATATACCCTGTTAAAAAAAACCTCACTTTCGGATTCACCCTGTATAGAGTGTACCTACTAGGAAGAGCACGGAGAGTCAAATGGCAATGGATAGTGCCATACTCTACTACAGTAGAGCAGAAGGTGATTGTCAGTACGTTTTTATTTTGTTAATTTTGATACTTTAATGTCCTTCCACAAATCCAAATATTTAATTAGGATTTTTTCAATTTTAAAAATAAATATGCAGGACATTCAACTAACTCTCAAATGGATGCGACAGTCGGTATATTTTTGATCTAGAATAGTAAGACGTGGGATGCCATCTTTTTATTCTGCTCTATTAAATTGTGAGGTATAAATGACGCTGACGGCTGACGTGTGATATTCTTTAGTTTTAGGGTCTTAGAATAAAATATTTATGGTGCGAAAATTTATGAAACTGTAAATTATTGCTTTTTTTACATTAAACTCTTTTTAGAAAATGCACCTTCTCTATTATTTTTATGTCTACAAGCTCTCGTTAATTCCCAGAATCGACGTGTCGAAGCGTTTTTTCGAAAAGTTCCCTATTTATTTATCATTAAATTTATTCCATTTGGCTGATACACACTGTATAGGTAGATATACAGGGTGTACCATTTAAAACGAAACAGGCTAAATATCTGATACCACGTTCATTTTTTTTTTAAATCGCTCGTACACGTAATTTGATTTTGAAACGGAGAAGTTTTCTGCAACCATTTTTTAGCACTTCAACTTTAAGCCTCTGGGCGGTGTGGGACCAACCCTTACTATTTCAAATATAACAAGGGGTCGAGTGATCCCTTGTTTAAAAGAGCGTTCAATTCCCTTTCATACCCCTAGCGACTAGCAGAAACAGGTACAGCAGTATGAGTATGTGCTCATAAGGTGGGTGACACACTGGAGAAATAAGTTACATGAAACTTGTTGAAACAGGAAATTTGTTTCATTATCAGACGACCACGACACATACATTCAAATAAGGCGGCGCAAACTGGCGAAACAATTTTTGCTCTCCTGTTCCAGGGTCGCCAGTGTGCGCTCCGCCTCATTTGAATGTATGTGTCGTGTGATAATGAAACAAATTTCCTGTTTCTTCCAACAAGTTTCATGAAACTTATTTCTCTAGTCTGTCACCGGCCTAAGAAGGGCAAAGTTTTTGTTTGGGTTTGCAAGAGAAATGGAATCCTGGATATTATGAAGCAAAGCAGAATTCAAAGGATTTTTTTTTGTACCTTTTTTGTCGCCCCTTTAAGTTTGCCGCCCTAGGCAACCGCCTAGTTCGCCTAATGGTTGCGCCGACCCTGTAAAAGAGGGGATTGTCAATTCATTATTAGACAGAGCAGAACATCATATATGCAAGGTCGAGGAAGCTTGAATCCAGGAAATGAAAAACAGCACATTGCACAGAGCAACAAAGTCAGAATAACAATATGATTCATTGAAACATACGTTATTTGGAGGGATTTGATAGGCTATCTGCCAATTAGTGCTACTTATTCCTAAATATTCGCCTGCGGTATTCCATTTTTATCGGACCATCCTGTTTTGTCAACAGCTGTGGTAGGTATCCGCGTCTTTTCTGCAAAATTGGTCATAAATTAAATTCAGTATTTATAGATATATGTATATAATCCATGAATTTCATAAACAAGAATATATACAGTATACAGTATACAGTGAGCCTGTAAAGGTTGGAATAAAAACCTTAAAATATACAGGGTTGATATTTTTCAAAAAACCTCGGACACGGCGATTTTTGATTTTAGTGGCCGTTTTTTTTGATGATAATACATTATTTAAAAAGACTCTGTTTTTGATCCTTTTTAATTTTATCAGTATAAGGTATTTTTGGGGTTCTTGGATCAGGAATAATTAAAACCCAATTTTAATATGCCGACGTTTCGAAAAATATATTTTCTTTTTCAAGGCTCTGAAACAACGAGATAGTTCGCATAAGAAATAAGTCATTTGAACTATTAAAAATGTTAAAAATATTCAACAATAATGATTTGGACATAATCTTTCATAAAAAGCAGAAAAATTAAATCGATAAAAAACACAAATGAAAACAATAATAAATAAAAAAAAAAAAATGAATCGTAATAAAACCACTTTGACTCAGACGTGGACCTATCCTAATCGTTACATACACAAACAAAATAGAATAGCTACAGCCGAAAATGAAAGTAAAAAAAAAAAAAAAAAAAAAACCAACACTTACAATTAAAGAGGGTCTCATTTGTCACACACGAGGATTTTTTGTAGAACAATATGAATATAGGTATAAGGACATTTCTTTTTTTAAAAGACACTGTATCACGAAAAATTATACAGCCACCAACCACACACAGCAAGGTACACTAGTTTATAGCAGGATCCTGGCATTCTATTAAGTTACAGTTTTTTTTTTTTTATAATGATGACGCTCTCAGGAATGTCAGTGTTTTTGTCTCTGTTCCCTTTAGATACCTATTATTATATTTTTGATATTAGATTGTAGTAACATGTATACAAATTTTCAATGTCTGTTCTTTTGTTAACTGTATTTGAATGCCTTTCAATCTCGATCATTTCGTCCAATAGACGTTTTTTTCAAATGGTTTGTGTTCCTATCACCTGTACATTTCCAAAATCAAAGAAATGACCCTCGCTTTTAGCATGTTCGAAAAGGGCAGTTTTTGACTCTCTATCTATATGAAAATTTCTGCAATCTCTTTTATGCTCTGACATCCTAGTTTTGAGGTATCTCCCAGTTTGTCCAATATTGTATACCTTCTCGCACTCCAAGCATGGAATTTTATAAACCACATTGGACTGCAGATTGATATCAGTCCTATCTTTTAATTTAGTAAAAAAGTGTTTTTTTATAGTGTTTTCACTCTTAAAGGCCACATTAACATTCACATCCAATAATAGGTGCCTAATTTTTTCTGAGAGATTTCTTACATATGGAATTTTGAAAAAATTACCATTAGTGTCGTTTTGAGCTGGAGAGGGAGTGTTATTATTTTTATAGAGAATTCTATCTACAAGCTTGACAGGGTATTTATTTTTGATCAAAAGCTCTTTTATTAATGCTAAGTTTTTCTGTTTGAATGTCGAATGTGATAAGGTTAATGCTCTATTTTTCAAGTTATTGATAATGTTTATCTTTTGGCTTTGGGGATGATCAGAGTAATAATTCAGAAATCTCTCAGATAATGCTTTTTCTACTTTTTATGAAAGATTATGTCCAAATCATTATTGTTGAATATTTTTAACATTTTTAATAGTTCAAATGACTTATTTCTTATACGAACTATCTCGTTGTTTCAGAGCCTTGAAAAAGAAAATATATTTTTCGAAACGTCGACATATTAAAACTGGGTTTTAATTATTCCTGATCCAAGAACCCCAAAAATACCTTATACTGATATAATACATTATGTTTATAAAGAAACCGTTTTTAAAAAATTTTACTTCAATCAAAAATTAGAAGTTTAAAATATAAAAGCAAAAATACGTGTGAACAGCTCAAAGTGTATGTCTAATCTAAAAATTAAGAGTTCATTCCCATAGGGAATCTTGGTTTCAAAGATACACAATTCTTAGGAAACTGCTTACTTATGTCGGCGATGCCATGGTCAGCATGTTCCCATGAATGGCACACATAACTCCTAGTGATGGTAAATTTCCAGGAATTTATTTTTTGGGAATATTCCTTGGAAATATTCCCAAGAATGTTTCCAAAGTGGGAATTTTCGGGGAATTTTCTGCTTTAAGTGAAAACCCCTATTTATGTGAGCAGAGTTGTAGAGTAATGTGTGAAATGTGCAATAAAACATTTATTTGTTGATAAGTCAACAGCTTTATTTATTTCAAAACTGAGAAAAATTAAACAAATTCACATTACCCTAATTTAGATCTCTTTACAGTTCCTTATATCAATGGCGAGGGTTACCTAATGCAATTTTAAACCCAAATAGGTAACGCAAAAACAGCTGAACCAAATATCAGGATATACTTATGGTATAAATGGAACTAGAAGAAATAGAGAAATCATATTAGCCAAACATATACAGGGTGTTCCATTTAAAAAATGCAAGTGTTTGCCATTATGACAGTTGGCACATCATTTGCCCGTTTTGATATTTGCAAAAGATAATAGAGATAAAAATAAGGAACAAACCCTGTACGTACATGTTATCGTCGAGGTTATCGTCATTCTGTTCAGATCCAGAAGAATCACCACTCAAACTCTCAATTTCTTGTTGTTTGCTGTTTACACTCACCAAATAGCGCGGTTTTAATATTCAAACTCCACACAAAGTCAAAATAAACATTCCAGCGCCACCAGAGTGAATAAACTCATTTAAAAAATAAATTCCCTGTAGCGGAAATTTATTTATCCTTCGAGGAATATTCCCGGGAAAATTTCCAAATTGGGAATATTCCCTTTGCCCATCACTAATAACTCCTCCATCCCTAGAAGGAACTCGAAAGTGGAATCACTCGAGTTTCGTCTATTGTCTCAGCAGCGGGAGGTTTTCTCAGGATTCTTGAAATTTTTCATTTTGTTGTTCATGATTGCGAAATATATGCCGCAAAAATATTGCGGTTAATAGGATCCATAGAAGCCAATTTATGTACCTATGTACTTTGGTGAATTTTGTTAAATTCTAGAAAATCCTCTGTCGAACTCCGAAGTTGAAGTTCGGATAGTTTGTCCAAAAAGATTTTCTCTAATTTGATCCTCTTGGCTTTGACACTGGGATTTGGACTGATTTAATTTCGTTGAGGGTGACTGGATGACCGTGAAATATCTTCCTTTCGTTTGTGTATACATATCTCGGCATTTTTATTGAACATTTCGGCGGGACCGTGAAAAGGCGGGTTCCTGTTATTGAAGTTAGGTACTTCGCTTTCTACACAGTCTTTTTGAATTATTTGTTCTTCCGGAAAGATTCCAAATGTAGTGGGCGAAATCGATTTCTTTCATCATGGCTTTTTGGATATGTACTGGTACTTGTTGACATTGGTCGAAATTGTTGCTTAGTGTCAGCAGTAACGTGATACAATACAAACAGTTTGGTTTGAGGTCAATGCATTCTCCATTTTGGTATTGGTAAAGATCCGTACTTAGGGTGAGGTAGGTCGAAGGTGGGATTATGATGAATTGATTTTTATTAGGTACGGAGAAGAGGTGGTAATAACCGTATTTGAATTTGAAGTATTTGAATGCACGAGGGGGAAATCCAGTGAAAACACGATTTTATTTTCTATCGCAAAAAAAACATTAGTTTCTATGACTTCGTAGTAATTTATGTACCTATTCGTTTTGTGAAAATAACAATTGTAGGTATGTGGTGGTGAAAGTTATGAAATTCTTTGGCGATTTCTTTTGATTTTTTTTTGTGAAATAATGCTATGTGAGGTTTTAAAACTACCAAAGCTTATGGCATTTTCTATATCGTTTAGAAAATTTAACAGAGAGTCCAAATTTAACCTAAGTTGGTAGTTGGTCCATTATTTCGTGAATTTCTAGGTAATGCACGTAATTGGATTTTGTTTGTTGTAAATCACTAGCAATGTTATTGATTTTATTTTCGATTGCTTTTTGATTATCTTTTAAACTACAGTCATTGTTTGATTGATACTTGTCATTAGGTTAGAGGTTGAAGATATTTGTTTGTTTTCCTTTTCAATTATTTTATTTTGTTTACTTTCGAGTTCCAAAATAATATTATGAATCTCCTTTCCGTCCAGATTACCAGTAATATATTTTACTAGTGAGCCTAAAGGGTTAATTAAGCCTCTTTTTGATCTATGTCCTGGACTGATTGATTTTAATTACTGATTGACTACGTTTACTTCGTAGTTTAAGTGTTCATAAGTTTCAAGTAACGATAGTCTGTGCGCAATTAACGAGGAATTTATGATGTTTTCTAGCTTCTCATGTTGATAGGTTATAGAATCAATTTGTTTTTGCAAAGATGTCAAATCTATATAATTTAAGAATGTATGGGTGGCTATTTTCATCTTGGCCTAGTTTAAAGGGAAGTATATACCAGGATTGTTGTCAATATTCTGTATTTAAACTTTCTGTGCCCTCGTCAGGTGAAGTAGTGTCAATAATCTGTAAAAGGGTTTGGTCAGTAAATTTTCCTGGTTTTTTGAATACTTGTTTGTGATAAGTATTTTGCGTGGTAGTGACAGTTAAGTAATTACTAATTACTTCGTAAAGGCCGGGACACACTTGTCATACACCCCCCCGATCCGACTCCGGTCGGATGTTGCCCCAAGAATCGGATCCGTGCGGGATCGGAAAGGGGTGAGCACACATCACATTTCATGTGTTCTGGTTTATATAAAGCATTTGTTTTGCCCTGGCGGTCGGTAGTTTTTATAACCTATAGTTCCTGGTTGAATTTCGAGAGGGTCTTTCCGTTTTTCATTGGGTTTAGAAATTACCTTTTCTTTATGCTCGTTCATTTTATTATGAATATTTTTCCAAATGTCTGCGATTATCTCTTTATGTTTATTTAATTCTTGATTAATTAATTGGGTATCGTTATCAATATCGATTGGTTCTTTTAATTGGAGGTGACCAAAAATCAAATCGATATTGGTTTCTGTTTTGTTGCTGAATCGGTTGAATTCTTATACCCGGCGCCTATAATAGCAAAGTTTAATTTTTCAAATGAACTTAGGGTTGGTTTGGACTAGAGTCCGCAGTCCGCATGTGCTTTAATAATGTAGAGTGAAATCTTTCAACAATAGAGTTGCTATTCGGGTTTAAGGGCAAGGTGTAGTGCTAATTGATTTTATAAAGTTTGGCGAATTCTTCAAGGAGATTTTGATTAAATTCGGACAATTTGGTACCATTATCAGATACGATGCTTTCTGGGATTTTGTAATTTGAGACAAACTGTAAGAGAGATTGATACACGTGTACGGCGGATAAGCTTGGTAGGACACAGGCTTGCCCTAATTTTGAGAAATTATCATAAATTGTTAATGCAACAGTTTTTTCAAATTTGAAAGTATCCACATGACTGGTGCAAATGGTTTTTTAGGCTTAGGTGTTAATTGCATTTTCATCAATGGTGGGTGACGTTCATATTTTACTTGTTCACAGATTGAGCAACCATTTATGAATATTCTGACATATTCGTTCATTTTGGGTCAATAATATTTACACGTATAGTTAGTCTATCGTTTCGTGAATACCTCTATGATTGGTGATACCTTCATTTTGGCTATCTTCTTTGGTTTAAATCACAAAGCATTTTATTAGATTTCAAAAACTTGTAAGATGCCTATTTAAATGTTTGCGGTATAAATTTACACATTTGTCTAAACAGTATTTCGTCTTCATTTTGGAAAAGAAAGACCTATTGTCTCTTTGGTTCTACGTATTCTTTTATGTATTGAATAATTTGCGCTTGGAAAAAATCGCTTGTTACGTAAATATGCCATCGGGTTCTATTTCGAGTAATTTGGTATCGAAATGAGATGGAGCCCTTTCAGTATCATCGTTGACTTTCCGGACACCCTGTATACCTACAATTTTGTAACATTTGTTTTTGTAAGAAACACTTAAACCAAATACCAAAATATACTTGCAACCAGGGATCGACCGATACGTTTTTTTTTTGAAAAAACCGATATTGCCGATACCGATACGATATGGATTTATAGAAGGCCGATACCGATATAAGGCCGATATATATTTATCTGTTTTCCCCAACCTTTTCCTTTACTTTGAATGTTTTATTTGTTTTCTCGCACCTTTTCCTTTAGTTTGAATGTTTTATTTATTTGTTTTCTCCTAGTTTTAATATTGTTTGTTCGAGTTCAGATAAGCAGAAAGTTTAGTTTTTTTTTTTTAATAAATAAATAATTTTGAATTTGAGTTTAGATAAGCAGAATGTTAAGTTTTTTTTATATATGAAAACCTAATTAATTTAAAATAAATTTATGAGAAACAATTTCCAATATTTACTTTCTTCTTAGTCACTCCCATATGTACCAACCACAATTATTAGCTCTTTTAAGCTTCAGAAAAGCCTTAGTGATGATTACTGATCTTCAAAGTATGATTTATATCGGTCTAAAGTTATCGGCCAATGAAGGGCCGATATGCCGATACACCGATATACCTGAAAAAGGCCGATACGCCGATATACCGATATGCCATATCGGTATCGGTCGATCCCTGCTTGCAACCCTTGAAATTTTAAACCCTTAATTTCCATTCGATTTCTTAAATTTTATACATAATTTGCTCTTCTCATTATCGATTTTATTGTCTATAATTTTTTTATGATTCTTCTTATTTTTTTTAAATAGCTATTCTTTCAATCTAACAATAGCTATAGTATCAATTTAAATAAAAGATTTTTTTTATAAATATATCATTAATTTATTCATATTTTTTTTACATTTTTGGGGATGCTCGTTTTAAAACTAAAATAATCTAAAATAGATTATGTTCAATTCAGTTGCACTGCTGTGGTACTTCCATGCGGATCTTTTTGGTTTCTGATTTACGGGTGAAGTCTGGGTTACCACCTTGGTCGATTTGAGACTTCAAATAATAGGCGGTCTTGGATCCCTCAATACAATGAACTGGAACATTTTTGCTGACAGTTTTACGGGCTGAATGGTTGCATTGGGGCAATGGACGAATGGTGAAGCAAATTTCACCATTATCTTCGACGTAACGTGGTCTCAATTTGGAACCAGTAGAGCTGTGTCTTTGGTCCTGGCCTCTCCTGCTTTCGGTTCTTCCAGCGTCACGGTCTGAGATGACATCGGTGTACAATGGCAATACTTTTTGAACACATTGTTGTTTCCATTCACCGGAACGTTCTTCGCGACGTTGGTCATTTTTATCAATTTTGTAGCTTTCTACGAATTTTCGTGAGTCAGCAAGGACACAGTTGGCTGGGGTAGTGAAATCCTCATGTTCGTCATCACTGAAACGTCCACATAAACCAGCGATAGAATCACGGAATTTCCAGCTGGTGGCGGTCAATTTCACACGTTCTCCATCGAAGATTAAGTAGAACGCATTTTGGATTTCAACTTTAACTTCACCATTGGGCAAAGCATAAATTTCAACAAATCCATCGTGCAATTCAGCGATTTCTTTATCGTCGAAGTGTACTTGTTGTCCGTTAACCTTAACACTAGCAGCTGGATTATTAGCAGAATTTTGGCCTTGTTCAGGTTTCATTTCAATTTGTACAGTCTTGCCGCGGGTTTTTGGATGGTTGAGGGTAATCATCAATTCTTTTTTGTCTCCAGAAGTTTGACGTGCGAGAACAATGTAGTTTTCAACTTGTTTCCTCAATTGTTTTTCAACAGTTTGTTCATCTTCACCGTTTTCACGAGCGTCTTTTGGAATGTATTGCATTACAACAGTGTATTGCTGGTCGAGAGATAAATGATAGGTTTTATTACTGAAGGTTTGAGCGGCGGTTTGGTCAATGACGCAGGTAGCTGGAAAAAAAGATAGATAGCTCTCAGTGAATATCAAATTGTTAAAAAGAAAAAATTAGTTTCGCCCTACACTAACTTTAAACCTAATAAAGAAACTAAAATACAGGCTTTATAATACTTACGTCTGAAGTTTTCCCATCCTTGGACAACTCCGGCAACTCTAGCACGAATATGGAATACTGGGTGTTGAACCAAGATAGCTTGGGCTATTTCGTTTTGCAGAGAAATATTGTAGAATTTAGTTTCTTCATTATTTGCTCTTACGGTGAAGTTGACTTGTCTCAAGTCTTGTGGTCTGAAGCGAATAGTACCTTCCACCATATTTTTTTGAGTTTCAGCAGAGTCGATTTCAGTCTTTGGATAAGCATATACACGGGCTGCCTTCAACATATCTTCAAGAGCTTCAGCTAGATGTTTGTTGAAGTTCTCGAATTTAAGTTGGTATTTAATTTGGTCAAGGAAGTTAGCTCTAATAGTCATGTTTTGACAGGCTGGCAATTGGAAGTTGCGTTTCTGCATTTCTTTTTTGCATACCTTGTACATTGTATCTTCGTTCATCAAATATTGTTTGCGGGCTTTGCTTCTGCTCAAATCGAATTTAGCGGAAATCTTGGCACCAGTGTCGTCATTTTGTCCTTGTTGCACGCGTACGTTCCATTTGGCTTGAGGTTCGGTTTCCAAAGATTCAGTTAAATCTAATCCATTTGTGTTAGGTACGTCAGCTTTTGCTTCGGCGGTGATTTTTTGTCCTTGATTCTTGTTTTTGTAATAAATAACAGCTCTGGATTTTGGATCGGCGTTACTCTTTCCAAAGGCTAATCCAAACACGTGTTCATTTTTATGCTCACCGGCAAGTTCAACAGATACATCAGCAGAATACAATTGGGCGCTTCTGATTCCAGAACCAACGTGTTTCATCATTTCTTGTTGACGTTCACTGGGTTCGTTGCTACGAAGTTTGGCAGCAGCTTGACTTAAAGTGAGAAAATCTTCTTCGCTCTGAGTTTCTGGTTTCCTCTTGTATTCTTGGTCGAATCTAGAACGTAATGTTACTTTTTGGATAGTGGATTGCCTTGGCATGAATACAATATTAGCTTCAGTTTGTTCCAAAGAACCAGTGTTCCAGATTTTATCCCACATGGATTCGATTCCTTCAGATTGGTAAATTCTGACCAACTCTCCTACATTGACAGAATGTTCGGGATAGCATCCCCAAGCACGGAAGGCCAAACCGCATTCTTTTTTGCCGTACATAACATCAAAGGTCTGTTGAGGTTGTTGTGGTTTGATAACGCGAGTGTTAGGTCTATGAGCAACTGGAGTGATGGTCATAATGTCGCTTCTGGAGGTGTATGGTTTGCTGCTGAAATGCAACATGCGTATATCCTTTTGTTCTTTTTCTACTTCTAATTCGATTTCGCTTTGTTGAGTTTTAACATCAACTTCAATTTTAGCGTTAACTGGGACGTGCAATTGCATATTTCTGTCAAAACCAGCCATGTAGATTTGATGATCGAATGGGGTTACAAAGGACAAGTGACTTTGAGCTTTGGCGGTCATGGTTATGGCAGCCTCAATTCTTGCTGAAATTTTATCGGGCATTTGGATTTCACCATTCTGGGCAATTTGAGGGGAAGCGGAAGCTTTAATTTTTCCTTCACATTTCATCAAAATAGGCAAATCATAGGTGTACAGGAATGGAATTCCCATTTCGGTAGGGTAAGAGAGAGCCATTTCCTTCAATTGTTTAAGTTTCGCATAGTTGAAGTGTTTGCCGTTTTTCAAATTTTTTTCTTGCTCACGGACAGCTGAAAAAGTTTTTCAGTTAAAATAAAATAACCCACAAAATGCGTACAATGTCAAGGCAAGTAAAAATAAAGTTACCTTCAGAAAGTTGTTCGATAGTTTGGTTGTCGAAAGACCACAATTTTTGCATGTGTTCCATTTCGGCGATGATGACACCTTCGAGTTGTTCTCTTTCTTCGTTTTCGTATCCCATCAGTTTGGCGATGTCAGCACTAGACCATTGACTGTCGCTAGATTGTTGTTGAGATCTTCAAGTACAACAAACAATATATTGTATATACACGCCTCATTATGTCAATAAATTAATTACCTTTGAGATTTGTCTTGTTGGTATTGTTTGGTTTGTTTGTAGAGGACATTAGTAAGTTCTTTCACACTAGAAATTAAAGCTGAAGCGCGGAAATATTTGTTTTTCATTCCATGGGATTCTCCTTCAACTAAAAGTCCAAGGGCCTTAGGCCAACCACTTTCTTGGCTTCCAATGACCGCTAATCTGTGTTGGAATTCCATGCCCATTTGTTCAACGATATAGTCACGCAATTGAAGGAAGCTTTGGTCTGTTCCGTACTCTTTTCTGGTAAGTAGAGGTTTGGCTACTTGAGCTGCTTTCTTCCTATAATATAGAAAAAAATGCTTAGAAAAAAAAATGAAAAAAAAATTGTGCTTACAAATCTTGGTTACTGGAAGATTCGAGCGAGCTAGCAGATTCAATTACAGATTTGACAGCAGCATTGACTTGCTCTTGTACATCCACATTAGTGTTTTCAGCCATACGTTGAAGCATCTCGACTGATGGGTTTGTCTTGATGAGAAGGAGCACAGCGACAACACGGTGCTCTGGAAGTTCAGCGGCGTTTTGGTAGACCTAGAATTATATTTATTATTATTAACTACAAAATAATTGCTTTAAAAAAATTACTTTGTATAAAACAGACCGGGCAACTTCAGGATCATTGCGAGCCAATTGGTCCAAGCAACAGATCATAAACATACGTTGGAATTGAGAGCATTGTTTGTCTCCTTCCAAATAAGGTTCAAATGCATCAAGGATCTTCTTGTGTCCAATGTTTCCAAGAGCACGGATGTATATATGGATTTTACGGGCGTCACCGTTGGAAATAGCTTGTTCCAAATGTTGAGCAAGGTGTGTGATGACAGTAGACTTAATAAATTCTCTACCTTCCTTGGTGTAGAAGCTTCCAAAAGCATGAACTGGGAATTGGTTATGAGATTCGTTCCTGTTGATGTACACTTTGTGAACCAACTCAGTGTAAGACAAAAGGGCGGTTTCGTTTAGATAGGCCTGCTGTTTGACTTGGGAATTAGTAGATAATTCGAAAAATTTGCGCATGTACTCTTCAGTTGGATAGCGGATGGCATGGGCCATGGTAGCAACAACTTCGGCCGCTTCTTGCTTTTGGATTTTTCTGGATTCGATCCATTGTTGGATGTTCAAGAAAGCTGGTGCGGTACCGGCTTCAGCTACGGCGTCACGATATACTGCCCAAGCAAGACGTTCTTGGCCTTCTTGGTTTTGAGTGTACAATTGTTGAGCAACAGATTCAATTTCGTCTTTGTCCATTAAACGAACGAGGGTATTTAGCATGGTGTATTTGTTCAAAGTGGATTCTTTCAAAATTTTTTCAGGTGATTGTATTTCTTCGCTAATTTCTTGCACGAGCTTTTCTACGTTTTGTTGAACATTGAATTCACTGCTTTGCTTGATGGACTTGCCATGATATCCCATCATGGTTGGCAAAAGTGGTGATTCAGGAGCACGTGACATTTGGGGTCTTGGTTGTTGCTGTTGTTCTTCAGAAGAGTTTTCTTCGCTTTGTTGATTCCACATGGCATTACGGCGGAATCTTCTATAAGAACTTTCGGAGCTTTCCTCGCTGGATGAGTCTTCCTCGGGTTTACCTTGCAATTTTTTATGAACTTGATTATTCCTTGAGTAGGGTTTCTCATAAGTGTAGACCAAATCCCCAATTTCAAGGGGGTTGGATAATTCTTCAAGTTGTTTTCGTTGGGTTTGGACACCTTGAAGAGTTACGTTTACAAAACTGACAATGGATCCCATTTGTTGATTTTCGGATGATGGGGTAACCATGATTTTGTTAACGGTGCTGGAGGTTTGAATGACGTTTTTAGATAATTTGCCGGTAAGGATGGCACGAGAAATGGATTCTCTAATTAAAAATTGACCCAGTTTGTTGTAGGTGGGTTCTTGTTCTTCAATTTTCCCAAATCCATAATGATAAGAGGGTCTTTCTTCAGCATTGGTGAAGTTTTTGGTTTTGATTACTTCGATAACGTCTCCTTCTCCTCTAAAGCTATCTTGAGGAGCCAACCAGGGTTCACTTTGCAACAAGTATTCTGGAAGAGGATGAATGTCGTATAGGGTTTCAGTTTTTCCGGTAACAGTTTCTTCCATAGTCTTGAAAACTCCGTCCATCCTTTCGCCATTGGGCAAGTTGTTCATTGGACTACGAGTGGCACTCTGTCCTTGAACGTCCAATTGGAATTGACTCACAATACTTTTGATGATGTTAGATTCGTAATTAGAGACCTCTTTTTCAACAGTCAGCTTTGTGATCAAACCTCTTTCAAATTTAATTTCGAAAGGTTTTTCACTAAGAGACAATTGTTTGTAGTTTAGTTGAGAATCTGGAATTTCTGATCTCCAACCTGCTGGTAAGTTGGTATGAACTTGAGCATATTGAGGTTCAGATATTCTTCCTTGGAGTTTGTCTTCGGACCAGACGGCAATGTGCAATTTAGCTTTTAACAATACGCCAGAGTATTGATCAGCAGCTTCGTGTAAACTGCTCAAAGTACGTCCATTGACTTCATATACATATTCGGTATTTTCTTTCCATGATGGATTTGTAGAGGCATAGGCGAGTCCCACTGAAAAAAATTAAACAAAATTTCAATAGGTACTTTGTTATTTGAATTCTCGGACAATATACGAGCCAAAAAAATTAAAGGGTCGAAAACTAATTGATTGATGAAACTTCCTACACTTATGTAATTGTACCGCGGCGAATCGACTTAATAAACTTCACCACTTTTTCAATAGGGTACCTATGTTGTGTGATATTGGATTATGGCATATCAGATTTTACGAAAAATGGTAAGCAATTTTCATACCTCATACTTTATAATTGTCTTACTTTCGAAAGAAATATTAATCCTCGAATGACTTGATTTATCGGCTCCAAACCGTACACAGTACACACTCTAAGTTTTCACAGAGTATGCCTTACGAAAATTATAGAAATAGTAACAGGTTTGGAATATGTACCTTGACATTTTGCGTATACTATAAAAATGCATATTGAATGGTCAAGTTTATTGAATTATATAAAGTTCTAGAAAAATAGGTTCATAAAGTGATAAGTTTTATCAACAAATTTATTTGCAATCCCTAAGGAAAATGATTACTTTTTGGACGATAATAGCCATATGTTCTCACTAAGATGCCCAGGGCCTATTGACCAAAAATTTTTAAATAGAGTTTGAGTGACACGGCTCTTCTTCAAATAGAAGAGATTTTGGAAGAAACACTATGGTTAGAGTCACATTGCCAGAAGTTTTTAGTTTTTTTTTATGAAATATTAACATTACATCAGAATAATGATTCAAATTATGTTCTATGAGAAAATATTCCGTATCCTAAAGTGTTTGGCAACTTTATATAAGAAAAGAAAAAAATTAGCAGCAATTGAAAAATAAAGACACAAAAGTATTGAAAAAATAATGATTTTCTCAGAGCACCATAAGTGATTTGAAAAAAATAAATAAAAAATGCAAAAATAAAAAACTTACCAAAAAGAGTTAAGACGATTTGAGACCACATCTTGACAGTTGATGTAGCCAAATGTGACTATCCCAAAGAAAAACTCGGTATTTATAATAGATTTTCGCTGACTTTGTGAAGATAACATGTTTTTTGCAATTATTAAATTTGAATGAATGAGAATTTCATTATCAAAATTATTACATTGTATTTATCACTTCTTAATTTGCAATTAACTAAGCGCGTGTAGATTTTTTATTGGCAAAAATATTAATAATTTTTAATCAGATACGAAAAAACAAATTTTTTTTGAAAAAAAAAGGGCATCTGGGAATATTTAGGTACCTACTTATTATGTATTAGAGATTAGGCAGATACGGAAGCTAGTGAACGTAATTTTATCCAAGAATTTCATCCATAAAAAAGAATTGCTTGATGATCAAACCCGCCAAAGTAAGTTTTCCTCCGTTTTAAAGTGGCGGATTCGATTAGGAGTGTGAATAATTCACAAAGGGTCGATTTTGAACGCCGATGAAATTTACGTATCGTACGTTAAAATACGTATCACAGATTGAGTTTTTTTTTCAGACGATTTTTGAAATATCTGTTGATTCAGGCGCATGTCAAAAATTGAAAAATGACCTGCAACGTGTGCCTACAGAGGAATTTGAAACATTTTCCAAAAATTTCGATTCCTTTATAAAGAAATTATAGTAGGGCCAAAAGCAGCCGACTTTTCCAGCGCAGCATTTAAGCACGAGTTCATATTTTGTTAAACATAATTTTTCAGAGAATTTTAATTCTTCCTAAAGTGGCGTCAATTCTCACACAGATATTTTTATTGGCAGACAAAAGTATGACAGATTCCGTCCAAAATTCGGGAAATCACTTATAGTCCGCAACAGCCGTTCATAAAAAACTTCAGCCAAAGTCTATCTTCAGCCTTTTGGCGGCAGACGCTGTGAAAACTGTTAGTGTGGAGTTATCCATAAAATCTCAGCCATGAAACTATCGCGGTTAGGCCTACTTTACCGGCCGCATTCTCATAAATTCGTTCATGACTAGCTTTTCAACAGTACGGTAATGAAAAAAAATAGATGAACTAAGGAATGACCCAGAAAGATTCTGGGAAAAATGTAAACGATTGCTAGAGTGTCTCAAAAAAATTAAAAACTAAAAGTCGTGATTTTTGTCAATTTTCGATTGTAGGGCTGTTTGTGCCACATTGGAAATATCTATAAATGCTATAAACTACTACTACTGGCAATCAACTAGAATTAATTTTGTTTGATGCTCCGCCGTTTGAGTGTCTCAAAAAAATTAAAAACTCTAAAAAAGTCGTGATTTTTGTGACTTTTCGATTGTAGTCTCTATACGGTTGTGTGTGCCACTTTGAAAATATAGCTATAAATGTTAGCTACTACTACCAGTTGCCAATGAAAATTAATTTTGTGTAAGGCCTCCCTTGTTTTTTCCTTCAAAATAAATGTGTGCCTCGGTTCAGTAAGTCATCATCATAGGCGATCACTCGATACCGAGTATGATTATTGTTCTGATGGATATACAAACCAATTCTAGAGCCGCAGCATTGTCTCTACTTCTATTCGTTCGCTACTTCCTGCAGTCCCTCTTTCGATCTCGTGTCCACGACGAACCACAAACTGTTGAAGAAAAGTTTGTCGTCCGTCGTGGACTACTCGGCGCCATAAAGGGCCTTTCATTTGCCGTCATCTTCCAGTTGTTGGTATCGATGCGGCACTTTGGCATATCTTCCTTTAGAACATCTTTGTAAGCGTTTTTGTTGACCTCCTAGATTTCATTTTCCCTCTTTCAGTTGACTGTAGAGAATCTGTCGTGTTTCGGGCATGCGAACGAGGTGACCTGTCCAGCGCACCTGGAACTTAATGATGAGGGCTTCATAGCTACTACTGTTTTAGCCTCCTCTAAAACACTAATGTTCGTTCATCGGTCTTACCATTCAATCCGTAGGATCCTTCTCAGGAATCGCTTGAATTTCAGTGTCGTTCTCATCAAACCAGTCTTGGTGTTTCTGTTGTATGTAGCCGACCGTTTCTCCCGAAGCAGATGTTATTGCGGTCTTCAGTATTTTCCAGTGCTCCTCAATGCTTTCTGGGTACTCTAATGGAAGCTTCTGGCTTAGAAAGGCTTGGAAATTTGTCCTGATACTACTTTGCAAAGCCCCCAAATAGGGGGCGCCCGTATTTTTTTATGGGACCAGAAAAAAAAGTGCGCGGGAAAGGGTTTCTTTGCGTATTCAAAAGTATGCGCAAAGTAGCTTCTTTGCGATCACTCGTAGAAAATAGTTATTTTTCTACAACATGCATAAAAAGTGACATTTACACCAGAAAAAAAAAATTATACAAATCCGGGGGCCAGCTTGATTCCAGCCCCCCATTTTTTTGAATTTTGGCAATATTTTTGGCTCATTCAACTGAGTTCGTTTTGTGCTCAATTGTGCCGGTGTTATGCGAATTGTGGTCTTTTCCATAAATAATATGGGGGGGATTCATTCGACTCATTTGAGGTAACCTTTTTAATTCAGGAAGTATTAAGTATTGTTTCCCACAAATCTCTGTTTTTTTTCACTGATCTCTGTAAAAATACTGGATATAATGGATGTCCAATTCCAGTTTGTAAAGCAAAAACAGTTTACAACTTTATTCCTATTACATGTATTATTTCCATATTCTACGGAATTAAAGCAATACTTATTCTTAAATTTAACAGCCACAATCTAAAGATGCAGGGTTTAAAACATTCAATTTATCAAATCAAAATTTTCAAGGAACAATAAAGAATCACAATATTCCTGAACTACAACGTATTTATAAGTTGTGGTAATTATTCACTTATTGCTGCTCTAGAGCTAGCATTCTAGGTATGCCATACACTCAAAGTATAGGGTACGGTTCACTGACGACTGAACGAACAGAATAGTGCAATTTCGACGGTTGTGACATCACATGTTCCTGCATAATTTATCTTCACAAGGAATTTTCTCCGAGACTATTTTGAATCTAGGACTGCGATTTTCACGAGAGAGCTTAGAATTTGTTTTTTTTTATTTAAGCAGCTTAAGTCGTTTTTTAGGGTCAAACCTCCTTTAAGAATTGCCACATCATTTTTTTTTTTTTTTATGGATTTAGGTGTTTTGGAACCCAAATATATTTTTGATAAAATGAAAAA
The DNA here is from genome assembly GCA_917834065.1 of Ceutorhynchus assimilis. Lineage (NCBI taxonomy): Eukaryota > Metazoa > Arthropoda > Insecta > Coleoptera > Curculionidae > Ceutorhynchus > Ceutorhynchus assimilis. The sequence continues at coordinate 29,034,620 of OU892277.1, read as the reverse complement.
AAGTGGAAATTTCACGATTTTAATAATCCTCCATACCCAATGGGTATGGTGGACTAAAAAAAGCTTCTCCAGTCTCCTTCTCAAACCACTGACACATTCCTCATAATTGGTTTCTTCAAAGTCCTCTAATATATAGGGTGGTTCAAAAAAACCCGGAATTTTGTTTTTCAGCTGTAACTTTTTATTTGTTGACCAATTTTCTTTTGCTTTGGCTTGTTTGAAAGAGAAATGAACAGGCTAACGAATCAGAGTAAAACTTTTGACATTAGAAAAAAAATCCAAAATGGCGAACTCCTTCAAAAATTGCCTAGTTTTGGATAGCGCTGGAACTTTTTTGTGACACAGAGTGTATAAGTTTTTTAAATAAATTCTCAAAGTTCATCATTTAGCGAACATTTTAAGACCTCGACAGAAAAAATCGGTTGCAAACTAAGTGAAATATTGAATTTTTTGTAATATCGAATTTCAAGTTTTATATTGACAGCAAAATCTAGGATATGCTATTTCAGCTAGAATTTTTTTTTCTACTCGACCTATTTTTTCTATTTCGGGCTTGTTCGAAAGATAAATAAATAGGATAAAGATTCGAAATGAACATTTTGACTGTTGAGAAAAAATTAAAGATTTCCCAGTTCCTTTAACATAGCCAATTTTGAAAGAGTATCCGTGGGCCTCAACAACTTGTGCTAAACGCTACGCCAAGAATCGATAAAATTGGCAATGCTAGGTTGTTCCAGCAGTTCTCCCCAACACTCAATAATTCGGTTGTGCAGCTCTCCTAAATAATTGAACGTAGTCCTATTTCCGTGGACTTTTTCTTCCAAATCCCCTCATAAAAAGTAATCACAGGAATGCAAATCTGGGCTATTAGGCGGCCAATCAACGGGCTGTATAAAATCCGCAACTTGCCCTCTTAGATAGTTGATACTAAAGCGGCTATTATGTCACCTTACTCCATCTTATATACAAACAGTATTTATCACCCTTATCTCATAAAAAGAGAAATACAAAAACGTATAATTTTATCAAAGTTTTTGTGAGAACTAAAATCTGAACAATAAATGTTAACTAGGTAAGTTATAAAATTACCTGCATGAAAATGTAGTCTTGAGGTGTTAGCTGTTCAATTTCGGATCAAGGTTCCTAAAGTAACAGGTTGTCTGGTAATGGGTAACTTGATGACGCATCTAGAGTGCCTTATGGAGATTTGCATTATGTTCAGGCATACCGATGACGTCACTAAAGTTATCAGGCAACCTACCTCTCTCAAACAACCTTTGATTTCGGATAGCATATTATGGCGAACACAAGCTGACAATACTTGCGTGAATCCAAGCGAACTCCTCAGTCGATGACAATTAGTTTTACTCTGTGGCTTCGAGAAATTGCTGTAGATAGATACCATTAAATAACGGCTGAGTTTTGTTCTTCCTTTATCTGCTTTTCGAGCTTGGAGGGAAATTCGTAGTTGGTCGTTTTGCGAATTCTTTACTCCGGATAAGGTGGAAATTTTCCCATCACTGAACCAAATTTTTCGGATTTCAGCACGGGCTCTAAATCTATTAAGTAGGACAGTTTAAATGTGTAGTCCCGTTTAACATGCTTCAGCATTTTAAATCACTTTCAATTATTTTTTACTATCAACTATCTAAGAGAGCAAGTTGCGGATTTTATACAGCCCGTTGACTGGCCCGCCTAATAGCCCAGATTTGAATCCCTGCGATCACTTTTTATAGGGGACTTGGAAGAAAAAGTCTACGGAAATGGGGCTACGTTCAATAATCTAGAAGAGCTGCGCAACCGAATCATTTAGTGTTGGGGAGAACTGCTGGAACAACGTAACATTGCCAATTCTATCGATTTTTGGCGTAGACATTTATCACGAGTTATTGAGGCCCACGGAGGGCATATCGCCCCTTAAATGTGTTTACTTCATTTTTTAAAATTTATAAATGAAAATATTAGTCGTATTGTTAGAAAACTTATCGCTGAAATAGCATATCCTAGATTTTGCTGTCAATATAGAAAATTGAAATTCGATATTACAAAAAATTCAATATTTCACTTAGTTTTCAACTGATTTTTTCACATGAGCAGACATTTTAGCGACTTTCTGAAATAAGTAGTCGGAGATTTATTTTTATTGGTTCTAAATACCAAGGAGAGTATTATGAGCTAGCTTTCCAATTACACAGCTTTGCGGAAACCAATCTCATTGGCAACTTTTGTGCCTATTTTCCTGCGACCTTCATAATAAAGAAATAAGAACTAAATAAAATTCAAAATTTTTGTTTATTTCTAAGCTTAAACCATAAAGAAACGGACAATAAATAAACATATAAATAGTCATGTAAACTGTTAAGTAGATACTATTTTTATTAGAAGCGGATTGTTAGTTAGGTACTCTGTAGTTACCCGATATATTTTTCCATTATTTCCTGGTGTCGAAATAATCAGTAGATTTTGCGATTTCATCCTGCAGCGTTTGGCAATTCCCGAACATTTAGAAGTTATTGAAAAATATTACCGAAATTCAATCGAGGTTGCTGCACCATCACCATCCACCAATCAAAAGTGAACAAAAGCGACAAGAAATTAGGTATTTTTATTTTACTTTATACAACTGATTAAAAATAATAAAGCGATGAATATCAAATAATATGGCAGAATTACCCATTGGGGTGGGTTGCCATCGCCCGTACTCTCAGCCAGCTATACCAAGTTATACTCTGTACCGTGAAAGAGTTTGAGTCCGATTTCAATTCAGAGGACAATAACCATAAGCCAACAAATGAGGTGAATATCACTGCCGCGAGAGTGGTAGCGACCCAATTCCCTGGTGAAAAACGTGGAACCACAACAAATTGTTCTCAAAATTTGATATTTTTTAATAACTTCAAAACGATCTGGAATTGTCAAACGCGTAAGGCGCGAAATCTACTGATCATTTTTAAACCTGGAAATGAAAAAAATATATATCATGCACCAAGAAATCTCTAAAAAACTATCACTCCTATTGAAAGGCCCTATACAGTGAGGACTTAAGTCCGTCGTCCCTCCTCTAACTTTTAAACTGCTTGGTATATTGCAACAAAATTTGAAATGATGATTTGTGAGCAAATTCTCCATTTCTTGGAAAATACCGCCTTCTATTTAAAAAAGCATTTCAAAACTGCGCCCATCTGTCATTTTGACAGCTGAAGTTGTCTCTCGTTTTTCAAAAAATGGAGAATTTGCTCAAATATAATCATTCCAAATTTTGTTACAATATACCGAGCGGTTCAAATGATAAATGTTGGGGGGGGGGGGGGGGGGGAACTTTATGTCTTCACTGTATAATTGAGGTAAACCATATTTAAATAACCCAATTACCAAAATTACCCCTTTCTGTTTGACAATAAGATCTGTTTGAAACTTAATAATTATTTAATTATTTCAAAAAAGTATTAAAAAAAAAGAAAACATAAATTTATCCAGTTCTCCTCGTTTTGTCCATACCTTATCATACCTCCATCACTGGCTAGCCTGGAAATGAGAGACAATATTTTATTGAGATGAAAGTTAAACTTAAAAGTTTTCCTACAAATTATTTCAAATTATCAGACAAATGCCTCAATTGTTATCAATGCTGAAAAGGGTATGAATGGATATTCCCTTTTCTCAATATACTGGATATCATCATTCAAAATAAATAATAAAAATAAGTTCTAAAGAGTAATTTTCTTTTTGAATTCAATTACCATCAAATTTATCTAGTGTTTCTGATCCTGTCCATAGCTTATCATCCTTTGATCACTGGCCAACCTGAAAAGGACAAACATTATTTTATTAGAATGAAAATAAAAATAAATACATTTCCTACAAATTATTTCAAACTGTCAGACAAATGCCTCGATTGTTATCAATGCTGAAAAGGGTTTGAATGGATGTGCCCTTTTCTCAATATATGTATTGGATATCATCATTTAAAATAAATAATAGAAATAAATATGTTACAAAGACTAATTTTCTTTTTAAATTTAATTACCATTAAATTTATCCAGTGTTCATGATCCTGTCCATAGCTTATCATCCTTCCATCACTGGCCAACCTGAAAAAGACAAACATTATTTTAGTAGAATGAAAATTTTACAAAATAAATTTCCTACAAATTATTTTAAACTGTCAGACAAATGCCTCAATTGTTATCAATGCTGAAAAGGGCTTGAATGGATATTCCCTTTTCTCAATATACTGGATATCATCATTCAAAATAAATAATAAAAATACATTCTAAAGACTAATTTTCTTTTTAAATTCAATTACCATCAAATTATCTAGTATTTCTCATCCTGTCCATAGCGTATCATCCTTTCATCACTGGCAAACCTGAAAAGGACAAACATTATTTTATTAGAGTGAAAATAAAAATAAATAAATTTCCTACAAATTATTTCAAACTGTCAGACAAATGCCTCGATTGTCATCAATGCTGAAAAGGGGTTTGAATGGATATGCCCTTTTCTCAATATATGTATTGGATATCATCATTTAAAATAAATAATAGAAATGAAATATGTTATGAAGACTAATTTTCTTTTTAAATTTAATTACCATTAAATTTATCCAGTGTTCATCATCCTGTCCATAGCTTATCATCCTCTCATCACTGGCCAACCTGAAAAGGACAAAGATTATTTTATTAGAACGAAAATTTTAAAAAATAAATTTCCTACAAATCATTTTAAATTGTCAGACAAATGCCTCAATTGTTATCAATGCTGAAAAGGGCTTGAATGGATATGCCCTTTTCTCAATATATGTATTGGATATCATCATTTAAAATAAATAATAGAAATGAAATATGTTATGAAGACTAATTTTCTTTTTAAATTTAATTACCATTAAATTTATCCAGTGTTCATTCATCATCCTGTCCATAGCTTATCATCCTCTCATCACTGGCCAACCTGAAAAGGACAAACATTATTTTATTAGAACAAAAATTTTAAAAAATAAATTTCCTACAAATTATTTTAAACTGTCAGACAAATGCCTCAATTGTTATCAATGCTGAAAAGGGCTTGAATGGATATTCCCTTTTCTCAATATACTGAATATCATCATTCAAAATAAATAATAAAAGTATGTTCTAAAGACTAATTTTCTTTTTAAATTCAATTACCATCAAATTATCTAGTGTTTCTCATCCTGTCCATAGCTTATCATCCTTTCATCACTGGCCAACCAGAAAAGGACAAATATTATTTTATTGGAGTGAAAATAAAAATAAATAAATTTCCTACAAATTATTTCAAACTGTCAGACAAATGCCTCGATTGTTATCAATGCTGAAAAGGGTTTAAATGGATGTGCCCTTTTCATTGGCGTCGTTTGGGGGGGGGGGGGCAAGGGGGGCATTTGCCCCCCCCTAGAAATAGTCTTTTGAACAAGAAAGCAGTAAAAGAGAGTTCATATTCGTATCGCTTTTTTCCATTTTTTCAAAATTTGTTAGGTACTTATTTTATAGTCTGGCAACGGTGCGTATCTTGCAATAAGTGCAAGAGAGTTACTATTTTATATTTTCAAGAAAAAAGTGTTTGGTTTTTAGTCTTTACTATTATTTATCTTTCGATTAAGACTAAAATGTTTATGTTTATGAATGATTTTTCTGTTTTGTTTTAAGCTTTACCTGTAGTACAGTTTAAAATATTTTTTTTTTAGACTCAGAATAAGTTACTTCCTTTGTTCCTACCTAAGCAGTTCTAGAATCTGTAGTTTTATTTTTGTTAGACTGTCCCGTTGGAAAAAAATTGGTTTTTCGTTCCTATTTTTGTAAAACTTGTAATTTGTGCAATTGTATCTGTAGGTATTTTTAATAAAACATATATTTTGATGAAAGATTAGTGATTACCTATTTCAGTAACGACCTTCAATGAATACAGTGTGCGGTGAAAAACTGGCTGACATTTTCATTACATTCAACGGAATTGAATTTCACTTGACTTAGGGCCGGTATTATAAAACACTGAACCGATGGTAGAGTTTCAACCTTCGGTTGAATCCTATCAATTTGCATGGAGTCAACCGAAGGTTGAAACTCAATCATCAATTCAGTGTTTTATAATACGTAGGTAGCGGCCATTAGAAAATTACCTAAACAAATGATGCGGACAATGAATTTGTTGCGGAAAAAAATACCATCATTTTTAACCAAATATCGATATCAAATAAGTACGTTAAAATGCTCAAAAAGGGGCGTGGCACCAAAAAAAAAATTACTGCCCCCCCTGAGAAACCTTCTAACGACGCCCATGGTCCTTTTCTCAATATACAGTGAGGACATAAAGTCCGTCGCCCCCCCTCTAACTTTTGATACGCTCGGTATATTGCAACGAAATTTGGAATCATGACATGTGACTAGATTCTCCATTTTTTGGAAAATAAATGACAGCTTCAGGTATCAAAATGACAGCTAGGCGCAGTTTTGAAACGTTTTTTTAAATAGAAGGCGGTGTCGGATGACATATCGTTTTGAAGGTCTCTTTATTCTAAATTTAATCCCCGATTCTGAAAACATTTGGTTTAGCGGTTTTCAAATGATGACGAAAAAACAAAGGCTTGTTTTGCTCATAAACGCTCATAAAAAAAAAATTAAAATTTTTTCATCGGTTTTTTATTCATTATTTAAGTTACCAATGTCATGACGTCATTATTATTACTGAAAAAAAAGAAACAATAATGAATAAAAAAGCGATAAAGAATTAATTTTTTTTTATGAGTGTTTATGAGCAAAACAAGCCTTTGTTTTTTCGTCATCATTTGAAAACCGCTAAACCAAATGTTTTCAGAATCGAGAATTAAATTTAGAATAAAGAAACCTTTAAAACGATATATCATTCGACACCGCCTTCTATTTAAAAAAACGTTCCAAAACTGCACCTAGCTGTCATTTTGACAGCTGAAGCTGTCATTTGTTTTTCAAAACATGGAGAATCTGGTCACATATCATCGTGCAAAATTTCGTTGCAATATACCTAGCGGTTCAAAAGTTAGAGGGGGGGCGACGGACTTTATGCCCTCACTGTATGTATTGGATATCATCATTTAAAATAAATAATAGAAATATGTTATGAAGACTAATTTTCTTTTTAAATTTAATTACCATTAAATTTATCCAGTGTTCATCATCTTGTCCATAGCTCATCATCCTTCCATCACTGGCCGACCTGAAAAGGACAAACATTATTTTATTAGAATGAAAATAAAAATAAAAAAATTTCCTTTAAATTATTTCAAACTGTCAGACAAATGCCTCAATTGTTATCAATGCTGAAAAGGGTTTGAATGGATGTGCCCTTTTCTCAATATATGTATTGGATATCATCATTTAAAATAAATAATAGAAATATATTATGAAGACTAATTTTCTTTTTAAATTTAATTACCATTAAATTTATCCAGTGTTTATCGTCCTGGCCATAGCTTATCATCCTTCCATCATTGGCCAACCTGGAAAGGACAAACATTATTTCATTAGAATAAAAATTTAAAAAAATAACTTTCCTACAAATTATTTTAAACTGTCAGACAAATGCCTCAATTGTTATCAATGCTGAAAAGGGTTTGAATGGATATGCCCTTTCCTCAATATATTGGATATCATCATTCAAAATAAATAAAAGAAATATATTATAAAGATTAATTTTGTTTTCAAATTTAATTACCATAAAATTTATCCAGTGTTCCTCATCCTTTCCATAGCTTATCATCCTTCCATCACTGGCCAACCTGCAGAGGACAAACCTTATTTTATTAGAATGAAAATGAAAATAAATAAATTTCCTACAAATTATCTCAAACTGTCAGACAAATGCCTCAATTGTTATCAATGCTGAAAAGGGTTTGAATGGATATACCCTTTTCTCAATATACTGGATATCATCATTCAAAATAAATAATAAAAATAAGTTCTAAAGACTAATTTTCTTTTTGAATTCAATTACCATCAAATTTATCTAGTGTTTCTGATCCTGTCCATAGCTTATCATCCTTTGATCACTGGCCAACCTGAAAAGGACAAACATTATTTTATTAGAATGAAAATAAAAATAAATACATTTCCTACAAATTATTTCAAACTGTCAGACAAATGCCTCAAACATTATTTTATTAGAATGAAAATAAAAATAAAAAAATTTCCTTTAAATTATTTCAAACTGTCAGACAAATGCCTCAATTGTTATCAATGCTGAAAAGGGTTTGAATGGATGTACCCTTTTCTCAATATATTGGATATCATCAGTGATGTAAAATGACGGTCATTTGCGTCATGACGGTCATGACCATGGTCATAGTTTATAGTAATTATTTCAATTTAAAACGCTACTTCCTACAGTCTATCGTCTATTAACTCAAAGATGGGTTAAAAATAGGGATAGTCAATTTTAGGGCCGAATTTATAGTCGGTCCTTGAGGTTTCCTCAGAACCTAAAGAAGCCTTGAACGTTTAGAATTGACATGACTAACTTGTCAAATAGTAGCAAGCTCAGAGGAATAGCAAGTATCCATTCTAAACTCGCGACTCCAAGGAAGATTCAAGGAACGACTATAAATAAGCTCGGTCCTTAATGATTATAACGTTTTGACAAATTATTAAGGATTTCAGAACAGAATAAATTTCTACAAATTACAAAATAGGTAAGTAAATAAGCCTAGCATTCCTAGCCTAGCAGGTAAAATAAAATAACAAAGATAATAGTTATTCACATGACAAATGCAGAAGTAATACTTCATCGTAAAACGTCGGTAAATGCATTTCCGTACTTATGTGTTAGGTACAAAATTATACCTATGAACAATGAGCATCTATATCTCCCAAAGAAGGCATTATTGAAATTTCTGAACGAGTACTACTTTACTGCACAGTACCAAAAAATACTGCGAACGATAATGTATAAATTTTGATGCTCTGATGTTATTTGTGAATATTGGGTAGTTATAAAGTGCAGAAAATTTTAATTTTTCGCGCAGTGAGACAGTTAATGACTATTTATCGGATGGTTAAATAATTGAACGAGTACATCCAATATTAGACACAGAGATTGTGAGGACAAGTAGAACAATAGCGCATGAATGCAGAAAAAAAGCAAGGTAAATTCCTTAAGGTGCGTTTACACATGCATGGATTTAGTGACGCCAATAAAAACTGGCGCGCTAGTAAATTTCATTAGCAAGTGTAAACATGGACTTGCATACACATTTTATATTTGCATGCATAGTCCAAAAAAGTCTGCATCCTTCTGAAATCACTGGCGCCAGTGGTGACAAATTCGTACAGAAAATCAAAACTTGCAAGTGTAAACAAGTGCTTGCACGTCGGCGTCCGCTCGCCAGTTTTTCGTTTGATTTTCAATTCGGTTGCTGCGAGTTCTCCTAGAAGTTTTGCAAAACTCTGCAAAAGCAGCCAAAGTGGCTCGACGACCAATCCGTGGTTCAACCCAGAAACGGCCATTTCGTTGGTTGCGTTTCTTTTTCTGTATTTCTTTTATCTTTTTTTTTACTAAAAGTTTAGCGACTATTTTACAGGCTTCGGAAAGTTCACTCGACATAGTGCACACCATAAAGGTGAGTTTACACATGCATGGATTTAGTGGCGCCAGTGGTCGCGCCAGTTCTATTTGCACGCCAGTAAAGGTTTACACTTTGTACGAAAAACAGAAATAAGTGCCACGCCAGTTTCACTTTTAAAGTGCTTTTCTCAGGGTGCACTATGTCGAGTGAACTTTCCGAAGCCTGTAAAATAGTCGCTAAACTTTTAGGAAAAAAAAAAAGATAAAAGAAATACAGAAAAAGAAACGCAACCAACGAAATGGCCGTTTCTGGGTTGAACCATGGATTGGTCGTCGACCCACTTTAGCTGCTTCTGCAAAACTTCTAGGAGAACTCGCAGCAACCGAAATGAAAATCAAACGAAAAACTGGCGAGCGGACGCCGACGTGCAAGCACTTATTTACACTTGCAAGTTTTGATTTTCTGTACGAATTTGTCACCACTGGCGCCAGTGATTTCAGAAGGATGCAGACTTTTTTGGACTATGCATGCAAATATAAAATGTGTATGCAAGTCCATGTTTACACTTGCTAATAAAATTTACTGGCGCGCCAGTTTTTATTGGCGCCACTAAATCCATGCATGTGTAAACGCACCTTAACACACAAAACACCTGGCCTTGTGTTTTTTTTTTATGATAATAAATACATTGCAATAAAAATAAACAAATTGCTATGGAGGGCAATGAACTCAACGAGGACCAATGCGTGAAGTGTAAGAATAACTGTGAGGAAGAATATTATAACTGTGACTCCTGCCTGAAGAGAATTCACAGGAAATGTTCAAATATTGCACCATCTGAAGCAAGGTGTATGCCCCTTCAAAAGCGGATGCTACTGTTGATATGTGAAGAATGCAAATCCCTAATTGCAAGAATGCCTTTTATTATAAGGATGTTGGAAGAAATACAAAGAGATGTCGAAGCCCTAAAGACCGCTCGGCCAAAAGAATCATATGCAGCAGCAGTAGTACGGAACGAGACAAATAGAGAGGGCGATAGGACATGCCTGCCCACAATTATAATCAAACCTAAAAAAAATCAAAACCCACAGGAGAGTAAGAGTGAAATTCAAAGATCAATTAACCCATCAACGCTTAAATTGGGAATAAGAAATATAAAAGAGACAAAACAGGGAAATATAGTTGTGAAATGTGACACTGAACAGGATTTGAAACACTTTAGAAGGGAAGCAGAAGATAAACTAGGAGAAAACTATGAAATGGAGCTACCAAAGAAATATTTGCCCAAAGTTAAAATAGCAGGGTACAGTGGTGGAGAGCCACTGGAAATTATAGAAGAAAAAATTAGGAATCAAAATAAATGGATAAACAGTACTGAAGGGTTGAAAATCACATACATCAAAAGCAAGAAAAATGCTGAAAATTCAACAATTTATGCAGAGTGTTCAGGAACACTTTTCAACAAAATGATAGCGCAGGGAAAGATATATATCAACTGGCAGCGTCTGCCTGTGTACGAAGACTTGACAGTGTCCCGTTGTTTCAGGTGTCAGGGTTTCAATCACAAAAGTGCGAAATGCAGCATGGAACAAGTTTGCCAACTGTGCCGGAAGTCATGAATCTGAGTCCTGTGAAGGTATAATAAAAAAATGTGTAAACTGTCGAGAAGCAAATAAAAAATATAAACTACAACATGATACAAATCACTCAGCTCTGCATAGTGAATGCCCATCCCTAAAATATCGTTTAAATTTATTGAAGAACAAAACAGACTATTATTCTTAAAAAATGGTAATACACGACGAGGACGAGATTCTGGAAGACATTGGAAAGAATGATATCGAAGATAAAACTGTGAGGCTGGAAACACTGCAACAAATTGATGCAAATGACTATCTGTTAAGTGTAATGCATTTTAATATTAGGAGTTTTAACAGAAATATTGATAACCTAATTCTATTTCTAGAAACATACAAGCTATATACCATTGATATCATTGTTTTGAGTGAAACCTTTCAAATTGATGCTATCAAGAACTGTAATATCCCAGAATATCAAATTTTTTATAACCAGGCAAAATATAATAAAAACGAAGGAACAATAATATTGGTTAAAAGACATATTAATGTTGATTTCTCATTCTCTCTTCTACCAAACGCTAAAGCCACAGTTAGTAGAAAACAATTTCAAATAAGAAACATGACAATTGGACTGACAATAACTTACAAACCACCACCTATCCCAAAAGTAGATTTTGTGAATGACTTACATGCTTACCTAGAATCCTTAACCAGCCTTAATATTGAAATATTTACTGGGGACATTAATATAGACATCTTAAATGATAATGACAATCAAGTAATAAACTATATTGGGATGATGAATGTCATGGGGTTTCAAAGCTATATTAATTCTGTAACAAGACCAGCCTCAAAAACCTGCCTTGATCATATTTTTGTTAAAAAAAAGCTAAACGTAAATAAACTCAATTTCAAATCTTATATCATAGAAGAGGATATATGTAACTGATCATAATCCGATTGCACTATTTATAAATCAGGAAAAAGACTCTCAAATTAGAAAAAATTATCAGGAAACAGTTTTGAAAACAAAGTTGGATGTTTTCAAATTCAAGCAGTTATTGCGCGATTTCGATTGGTCTGGTGTAAAAAATGAAAGTGATCCAGAATCTGCTACAAACTTATTTTTGGACATTTACCGAAAATTGTTAGAGGATGCAACGGAAAGTAGATATGTAAAAATGAAGAACTATAAAAGGATTAGGGATTGGATTACAAATGGAATTGTCACTTCAATCAAAATCCGAGATAGAATGAAAAAGAAATTAATAAAAAATTATGATGAGCGACTGGAAAAGCAGTACAAAGAATATCGCAATAATTTGAACAAGTTAATTAAAAAACAAAAAAATGGTTACTATAAACATAAAATTGAAGTTAATAAAAATAACATAAGAAAATTATATACAGTAATAAGAGACGCAACATATGAAAGTAAAGGCTTTGGCAATCTGTTAAATATAAAGGACAACAATGGACAGGAATTTATTGATGAGAAGGAAATGGCCAATTTTTGCAATGATTATTTTATCAATGTCGGAATAGAAATGGAAAAAGAAATCCCCCAACCACAAAGACCTTGTAACGCAGAAACACCTGTGAGCAATTCCATATACCTAAGACCCGTAACACAACAGGAATTGATTAAAAATATAGCGAGTCTAAAAAACAGCAGCTCCCCTGAACATGATAACATTAGTGCAAAAATTATAAAAGAAACACATACAGAAATAGCCGATCCACTATTGCACCTGCTTAATTTGATATTGGAAAAAGGAATAGTCCCGACCCAGTTCAAAACATCGATTGTAACACCAATTCATAAAGCTAACTCTAAGGAAAATATAACACACTATAGGCCAATCAGTTTAATCACAAATTTTGCAAAACTTTTAGAGAAATCCCTCAAAACTAGACTAATCGATTTTATGAAACATAACAAGATTTTATCCCACAACCAGTTTGGTTTTCTTGAGGAGACCAGCACAGCAGATGCAATGCATAAATTGGTAACAGAAGTTGTAAATAACCTAAACAATAAAAAAAAATGTCTGGCCATATTTTTAGATCTTGCAAAAGCTTTTGACACTGTGCCACATAACAAACTGCTTGATGTCCTCTACAATTATGGAATACGTGTGATAGTGCACAAACTGTTCAAGAGCTACTTATCCAATAGATTGCAAAGGGTGAATACCTCAAGGAACAGTCTTGGGTCCCATACTTTTTTTGACTTACATTAATTCATTGTTGAAACTACCTTGGAGGGAATAGTGGTATCTTATGCAGATGACACATCGGTAGTTGTATCAGGAGACGACTGGGAAACAGTGAGGGAAAAATCAGTAAGGTGTTTCAAAATTATAAGAAATTGGCTACAAACATACAAATTAACGTTAAATATATTAAAAACTAACTATATAGCTTTCTCCCTCAATAATGTAAACAGACCTTTATTTAATTCAATAATTGGTGATGATCAGACTATCAAGGAAACCGCTTCTACAAAATATTTGGGGATCATAATTGACAAGTTTCTTAAATGGCAACCTCAAATTGAATATCTATCTAACAGAATACGGAAACTTATACACAAATTTTACTTATTGAGAGAATTTTTAAATAGAACACATTTGATGATGGTGTATAAAGCCTTCATCGAATCCATTATCAGGTATGGTATTATTGTTTGGGGAGGACTATACAATAACAGTCTACACAAACTAAACATTATACAGAAATACATACTTAAAATTATATTCAAAAAAGATAGATTATACCCATCACATTTACTTTTCAATGATGATATTTGTAGCGTAAGATCTATATATATATATTGACAGCGTGCACTTTCATGCATAAAAACCCTGAACTGCAGCATTTTGTTGACCATAAGCATAACACTCATACCAGAGCAAAAAATAGTTTACAACTACCAGTGAGCAACAACAATCTAAATCTAAAATATATAAATTATTTAGGACCAAAAATTTACAATTTATTGCCTTTCTCCATAAGACAATGTGGAAATTTGAAATCTTTCAGAACTCTAAGCAAAGAGATAGTTTTACGAAATCACCGTCAATTTGAAAGGTGGTTTGATTGAGGCCTAATTTGGGTATAGGTTTAATTTAGGATTAAGTTAAATTAGGTTTGATTTGGCATTGGGGTTAAGTGGGTGATAACGGGGTTTTTGTCGATTATTCATTTTGTTACTTTCTTTTTTCTTTGTCATTTTTCTTCTTAAATAGGGGAAAAGAGGTTGTGAACTGTTTGTGTCCGCCGACCGTCTAAGTATTTGTGATGTTTTTTTTTCGATTTTTTGATTCTCTTTAATTGTATAACATATCCCTAACATTAAATTAAAAATATTTGGTACCTACATTTAGAGCACATACAGATGTTTATAACATCTAGGTGCTACAAAATAAATCTTGTTTAATATGAATTTAATTAAGAGCAAATTCTTACAACTTATTGTGAATCAAAACTTGTATGTATGATCAAATAAATAAAAAATAAATATTGATCAAATAAATATTTCCACACTAAGCAGTAAAATGGTCGTGACCAACGGTCACATTGAATGTGACGTGACGGTCATGACCCGCCGTCATGCGCGCTGGTCATGACACACTAACACTGGATATCATCATTCAAAATAAATGAGAAGGTCAATGGATAATAAGTATGTATGTATATGTATTTATGTATAATTTATTTATTTGCATTTAAAATTTCTCAAAATCACAGGCCGCCTCTGGTAGTGGGAAAAGCGACATACGACAGTGTTGCCGTTTTATAGGTCTCTTACTTATGTAATGGTCTTCTAAAAGATGATTGATTGTAAGCATTGTGCGATTTCTAAATGGCATTTTTGGTCTCTAGTTTTATTATTAGTCAGAGTTATTATTGGCAAGTTTAATGATGTCTGATGAAAATTGCAAAGTAAGGACTTTTGTTTAACATAATATTTGGCAACACTGCAAAATATCAGCTGCTGAGCTGAAGGGCATGGTCATATGGAAATCTCTTGATTTTCGGCATTTTTTCGATTGATTTTTTCTGCTCAAACGGGCCTCATCTAGTGTTTAAAAAAAATCTACTCTCTTCAAAGGGATCTACTTAAAAAAATTAAGAAAATCCGTGGTACCCCAAGTCGACCATGCAGACCCCATAAATTATCATAACCCTACTTTATAAAAATCCGTTGGCTAAACTCGTTAACATACCAAAAAATTTGATCTGATAACGTTAACAGAGGATTGAGAGGATCAAAAATTATGTAGGACTGGACGCACCGGGCAAAATGAAATTATATAACTGCAACCCATACCATGGAGCGTGGAGCAGAGAAATTATTTGCATTTTGTAATGGGACTGGATGCTCGTCCGATAATCGGAATAATAGTGTTTTTGTTTCTATTCCGATTATCGGGTTACTAGTTTATTTTGGTATTGTTCCGCAAAATGTTCACTTATTATTTTTGGACTAATAGCATTTACTCATATTATTCCGAACATTTTTATGTTTATAAAAAAAAGTAGTTGGCGCGGTAGTTGGAGTTTGACAGGTTGTTGGATTGCCTATTTGCCTAATTAGAGACCAAAAATTCCATTGTAGCACAATTTTGAGAAACAACCCCTATAGCTAAGAGCGCGGAAGAGGAAAGTTTCTGAATCCGGTGTTTTTACACTAAGAACGCCCGGCCCTCTTGAACAATCCTGAAAAAATCAGTTTGCCCCTATTTTTTTTATTTTTTTTTCACACCTTCCAAAAATACAATTATCTTTGACTGATATTGTGATTCAAGAAGTATTGTCTTTACTGTCTAATTATGTATAGGTACTGACCTTGCTTTTCGCATGCCTTTGCTAAGTGATTTAAATCTTTTACCACCCTGATGGCAAGTATATTCTAATTAGGCGATTCAATCCATCTGTCAAAAAGGAAAATTCAATGTGGCGTGGCGGCCAAGCAAGTTTGTTTTGAATATGTTTTTATGCGTATTTTAAATTATTTTGCATACAGTTTTGCTTACAACTTTGATTTTCATTATTTAATAAAATATTTGTTGACTAGGTACCTAAACTATTAATTCGGGCAGAAACTAGATATTTTTTTGTGTTTTTTGGCCCATGTGTGGCCGCCACGCCATCTTGAATGTCACATGGTTTGAATTGCCTAATAGGTAGTAGGTCACCCAATTCTACCTTAGCCTCTTTGCATTTTTGGGACAACTTTTTGCAATTTTTTAGCATCTCTTTTATATAGGGATTTAGTAACTCCTTTTCAACTGTCTTTATGTAAGACTCTAATTCATTATAAGAATTGAAACTTTTCCCTTGTTCTAACAGATTTTTTGATTCCATATAGTGTTGTAATAATTCTAATTCTACTCTCTAATACTTGCACTGATATTCACAAATCATCTAACTAGGTATCACCATGTAACATAATATTAGCTTATCCAAAACACGACAAGCAAACAAAGGGTTTGTGTGCCTCTTGGCGGACATTTTAATTTAAGTTTGACAGCATCTTGGATAGTCTAATAAGGCCAAGGGAACCTCGAACCTATTTCAAACCATAAATAATTCTCGGAATAATATGAGTAAATCCTAAGAGGCCGAAAATAATATGTCAAGTAGGTAATAGGTAAATTCCTAAATTATTTTGCGGAATAATAACACAAGAAACTAATAGCCCGATCATCGGAATAGTTTTTGTTTCTATTCCGATGATCGGACTATCATTCCGATTATCGGACGAGCATCCAGTCCCTTTTGTAATACCTTTTTTTTTTCTATGATGATTTGAGATAAGGAACTGAGAACTGATGTTAGGGTAATTTCGATTCTTGCAATCAATAGGTACTTGTGAGAATTGAAAATGAAATCCATACTTGAAAAACGTAAAATTGAATTATTAATTACTATATTTTTCCAACCATAGGTATGGTATGGTAATCCCTTAAGTTAAGGAAATTTAATAATTGAGGAGTAGATTTAAATGCACGGTTATATGTTATATCTACCTTGTGTCTTGTGGTGTGGTTCCATTTATAATATTATGTGGTTTTGGACTATATAGTGCAAAGTGTACTCACACGCGGTTACTGGGCAATTAAAATGAAAATTGATAAGTTTGATGGTTGGTGGTTGGTCTGTGTGTCTAGTGTCTACTGTCAAGTCTAATGACAAAGGGCGCGTTCTTTTATTCAGCAATAGTTGTATTCCTTTCACACCTAGGAGGAGCTCCGGAACAGCTCCGGGGCTTCACGCGCTTATTCCTTTCGAAAAGTGTTTGTTGCACCACGCATATGTTCCCTGCAAATCGGGGTCGACTAAGCACCGAAGCGAGTTGCTCGAGTGTTTCAAGCTCTTGAAAGGAATACAACTAATGGATCCATCTGCTGTCAGCATTATGAGACAGACTGACAGAAATTCCAATTTTCTATGAGCTAGACAAAGAAAGGCTAGGCTGATTACCGATGGATACACCGCTGAATAAAAGAAAGCGCCCAAAGTGTTGCCTCCGAGGAGCGTCAAGTATCTTTTTTTTTTCAAATTTTGAGTTTTGAGCTTATTGTGCTGAATTCGTACTGTTACTTTTCGAATTGACTCCAAATCCTCTGCCTGTTCACAAAATTGGATTGCTTTTTCTTGAACCTTATTGTTTCCACCGATTATCATTTATTTTAACAATAAACATCTTATTAAAGACAACTAAGATTTTTCTTCCACAACTAAATGCATCCGGCAACGCATGATAATACAGAAAAGAAACGGCACAGCTATCATCATAAATGTTTATACAAAAATAACAGAGTACACGATTAATCCGAGGTCGCTCTAGTGCGTTCGGTTCAAATTTGCCCCAGCAAATTCAATAGTCAGTCATATTAGCTCTGTTCGAACCGAAATGAGAACCGTTCCAGAACCAATAATTTCCAGTTGCCCACCTATTTTTCAATAAGTTGATCATCATTTATCCTACTTGACAACTGAATTGATCAACTGGAAATTACCGTTCTAGAACGGTTCTCATGTCGGTTGGAACAGAGCTATCGAATGAAACTAGCTTTTCATTGGGCGCTATATTTACATTTGGGTGTGCCAGCGTGCACAGTGCGAGCTACTCTACTCAGGTTGAGGGGGCTCGAATAGTGATCACATCACTATACAATTCTATATGTTCTGTTCTATTTATTATGATCTGGAGTATATGTTGCGTTCGAGAACGTGGTTGTTGGTGTGTAAATCATTTCAAATAAAGGGGTCCGACAGCGGTGTGCAAATCTTGCTCTAGGTATTCAAAGGATGAATGAAAATTTGAAATATATTTATCTCAAACGCTTTCGCGAGAAACTCTTGACGTCATATTAAACGTAGTTTGCCGGAAGCATGGACGCAACTTCGAGCCAGCATTCAAACTCATGACACCTCATGACCTCACAAATGGACTATTGATGAACTACATTCGTCGTAAAAATTCGGTTGAAGTTAAAATTATTTTAACTTTGTCCGACGTCGGAAAAAAGGTGAAAATTATTCGGATGAAAAATCGCGGGAAATGTTTCAGCCAAAAGTCCGTCGTACTGTCGGAAATCTCACGCATGAGACTCCCAAGGATAATACACACTAAATACTTAGGAATGCTTATTTAGGAATGCTTATCGGCCTCGTTTTTGGTAATCACCCAAGGATAATACACACTACTAAGGATTGCTTATCGGCCTCGTTTTTGGTAATCCAACGTCATAAGTAAGTCGTCAGCTGTTTGCATTAACAGTCGTAGTTTAGAATTTTTAATATTTAAGCATACAATCTCTATACCTAATCTAAAACTTTCATCGTATATATTAGCCCCTAGATGCGGTAACATCCGTATGGGCCAACAAAAGTTATACATAAAGAAATGTTATTTATTGAATGCGAAAATGAAACATCAAGACAATATAATCATTTGAGAAGAACTCTATAGACCTTCCTACTTTTGATTTAGCTCTCCATAATCCTAACAAATTCACCATCATGCTCTACTTGCCTTGCGTTCGGTATTTTGCTCAAAGAGCAGAGCGTGCTGAGCGGAGTCGTGATCACGTGACCAGTGAGCAATCAGAGCAGTTGAGCGCTGTATATAAGTGCCAGAAATATTAATAAACGAACGCGAATGAGACTGCACCGAGTACACTTTTTAAATAAACGAACGGTAAAATCAAGCTCGGAGAACTCGGACCAAAATAACGAACGCAGGGTATATGTATGTTTTTGACAATTTAGAAAAAGAATTTATGTTTCTAGTTTTTATATTATTTGGTAATAGGTTGTATAATTTGGAACCCAAGAAAGTAACGGATTTTTATGATTAATTAAATTATAATTTAATTTTGATTAACATAATAGGGAAAGAGGAAGATGAAAACGAGATCTAAAAAAAAGTCGTTTTATAATGTTAATGTAGTAAAACCAAGTATGTATAAAGCAAAAGCCCGCGAAATCATAACCTGTAGTGCAAACAGCCTACTACAAGGCGAGAAACGACATGCTGCTACGTCACAACTGGTGATTGGGCGTGGTGGGGGCTTTAGATTTGTTCCAACACAGGCCTTATGAGGATAGGCTATCCCGTAGTAGTAGTGTGTCATCTCCTTGTGAGACTCCTGCCTAAAAAGCGATATTTGTCGGCAATCCCGACTGCCCGCACTATCAAAGGTGTAATAGTTGGGGAGCTGGCGTCAAAAACATGCAAGAGTTTTCGCAAGGCGGATATTTTCAAAATAGGTCGTACTTTAGTGCTAGAATGCTAGTGTACAGTCAGCACTCACAGTTCCGGGACAGCTGGCTCTGGGACGCGGGCAAAGTTGTAATTTCAAGAAGCATCTAAACTGTTTTCTCAAAGCTCAAAATTTATAGAAATTTTGCACATTATCTGTTTGAAGGTCACAGATAACGTATGTAAATCGTCAGACGTCTAGTTCGTTGCAAAAAGGGGGTCAGACGTCCTCAAAGTTTTTATTTTATGGCATTTTCTTCGGTGTCCTGTCAAAATATATTTTTCCAGGTATTTGACAAATATATTTGAAGAAAATGCCATAAAATAAAAACTTTGAGGACGTCTGACCCCCTTTTTGCAACGAACTAGACGTCTGACGATTTACATACGTTATCTGTGACCTTCAAACAGATAATGTGCAAAATTTCTATAAATTTTGAGCTTTGAGAAAACAGTTTAGATGCTTCTGGAAATTTCAACTTTGCCCGCGTCCCAGAGCCAGCTGTCCCGGAACTGTGAGTGCTGACTGTACACTAGCATTCTAGCACTAAAGTACGACCTATTTTGAAAATATCCGCCTTGCGAAAACTCTTGCATGTTTTTGGCGCCACCTCCTGGACTATAACGTACGATTTGAGGATTGTTATTGTTTTATTATTCATCACGAACAAACGTTAAATATAAAATTTAAATCTATATAAACCTATAAAAAAGAAAGTCGGAATGGTTACAGAACTTATAAATCGAAAACGGCTGAACCGATTTTTAAGATTTTTGCTTTGTTGGTTTTTTCTTTGCCCCGAATAAAATAATAACTATTGAAACATAAGCTTTGTTTTATTCCGAAATTTGGATCGGTTCTGGGATTGCGCAGAACTGCTTGCGCACAAAGAATCCTTCAGCGCTGCGTTCACATTGAAAAGTCCGAAAAAGTACTCCTAATTGTAATTTGGGCATATTTACGTAATATTTAGGTCAAATTATTGGGAAGTATATAAATTCGGAATAATTTTTCCTTTTTATTTTGTTAATGTTAATCAGCTGACTGCCAACATTCCCAATGCGCAAGTCCATGTGCTCGAGTGGTCGTAATGGCAAGTCGTCCGACGTTAGCTTTGTTCTAACACAGCAGAAAACCGTACAATGTACCGTCACGATTCTGCGCAAAGCCTAAAATTTGTGCGTAGAACTCAAAATTCGCTTACTGAGTGGTTCCGAAACCGTTCATGAATGGTTTTTTGACGTGTTGGAACAGACCTGTTTATCTTTCATCAAACTGAACGCTGACAAATTTTACTCGACGTTGAAAGTGAACGGATGTACGGCGCGTCCGACGTTCAAAGTGAACGCAAGAACTTAGAGGACCGTTCTAGAACAATCCCAGATTCGTTCTTATATAGTTCTAAATAAACAAAAACGCTGTCAACACAGTTCGATAACGATTCTGAAAAAACGAAAACGCGTTTGATAAGGTGCGCATGTGCAGAATAATTCCGAACTAGTTCTGAGTGAAACCAAAACAAAGCTATAGAAAAAAATCACGACAAACAAATCTTTGATAACCGATACGAAGTTCGCCGCATCAGATTGCGCGGTCCTTCCATAATTATATAGGCTCTACAAACCCAACGAGAATACACACTCTAAGGAGTGCTTATCGGCCTCGTTTTTGGTGATCGCCGCCATATTGGTTTTCAACTGTTTTCAACCATTGCCGACGTCATAACTAAGTAGTCAGCTGTTTAAAGAGTCTACGTCAAGGCGAGAAACGCCATGCTGCTTAGGTCACAACTGGTTGTTTGTTTAGGGAAGGGGGGTAGGGAGGGATTTGTTACACACAGGCCTTATGAGGATAAGCCATCCTGTAGTAGTAGTGTGTATCATCCTTGCTACAAACCACGTGATTATTCCATATGGCATCTGTAGGAAAATTGACGTCTTGTTATTTATAAGTTTATTTGAAATATTGTTGAGCTAATTACAGTTTGCTTATTACAGTTTGCTAATTACAGTTTACTTTCTTATATACTTTTCGAGATGCAGAATGAATATAAGACATTAATGCAGGAAAATCGAGATGTGGGCGAACGGTTAGTTTGAAAGAATCGCCAGTTGACATTTGTTTGAATTTTGACCCACAGTTTCTGCAGCAATGAGCAAATGAAGGCTCACAAAAGCTTAGATTCTTGCAAGTATTTTGAGTCTGGCTTTATTTTAGATGTAGGGACTGTGGTACAGAATAATTTTCACGCTTTAATTGGAAAAGTTGAAAATGGTGAGCAATGAAAAAAACCTGACATCATCCTTGTTGAAACGACTTCCACAATCAACTACAAGGCACGTTTTTTCGATTTTTAATTGAAAAAACACTTAAGTCAATAAAATAAAAAATAAATATTCAAATTTTGTACCCTCATATACGGGATAATGAACTTGCGCCTATTGATGCCATGTTGGAAAAGTTTTGACAGGTCGTTGAAATGCATAGCCTATCCTCATAAGGCCTGTGTAGAAAAAATCTGAAGCTCCCTACCACGCCCAATCACCAGCTGTGACGTAGGCAGCATGTCGTTTCTCGCCTTGTAGTAGGCTGTTTGCACCCCAGGTTGATTCCGCAGGCTCTTGCTTCATGCATACTTGGTTCTACTACATACTTAACATTCTAAAATAACTATAATTTAGATCTCGTTTGCATTTTCCTATTCGCCTATTATGGTAATCAAAATTAAAGAAAGTCTGAGATTTTGCACAAGGATATCACAAACTGCAAAACAAAGGATTGCTCATCGGCCTAGAATTTCCTACAGATTGTTTTACGTCGAGTTTTGTCCAAATTTCAACGCTAGCTATCATTCCAGATTCCAGAAAATGCGAGTTACCGACTTGGCTTTTGGCAAAATCAATATGTCGTCGATGAAATGGCAAAAAACAACATAATGAGACATTACTTAGACTGCCTCCATACCACTGTGGACTAAAACCGATAGCGCGTTAACGCGGTTAAAACAGTGCTGACCATCGAAGTTACTTTACTTAGAAGCGTGTACAACCGTTGCCACAATTTTTAAGGTGTTTCCGAAGTTAAAATTGGGCCGGTTGGTCAATAGCGAGGCACCTCCGGGTTGGTTTTAACTCCAGGGTAAACGTGTCCAGTTGCTATGTTCACCCTGGAGTTATGCTTAACCCGGGGGTGACTTGCTATTGAGAAACCGGCCCTATAAAATATTATTTGCGACCTTGCATCTGGGCAAAGTTGTGTTCTCTGGGCAAAGTTGTGAGGTTTTACCATACTCATTTTTGTGAACGTTTCGTTGTGATGCTACAACAGTAAACGCTGTGCCTACACCTGCAGTGTGTGTTCCTAGTTTCGAAACAATTTGGTGCGACGACGATGTAGACACACACAATGGCTAAATTTCGAGTTTTGGGAAACAGCAACAATCGTACTGTCCACTCTGATAAAAATAAAGTTGAGAAACAATTACCAATGTTCCTATATTTCCTTTGTAAAGCTACGTCCACACCGAAAGCAACATATAGGAATATTGTGTTTATATTGCTTGTTCCTGGAACTTGCTTCTGTATGTTTCCAAAAGTTTATTCAAGTTGCTTATTGTTTACGGTTGCTGCAACAAAAGTTTCTATAAGTTGCTTGTTTCCATATTTAGCGACCAATAACAAAGGAAATCTTGGAAACATTGGTAAACATTTTGTGTTCCTCAACCTAATTTTTTTCAGTGTGGATGTGGACACGTTGTTGCTTGTTCACAAAACTCGAAACTTAACCGTTGTGTGTGTGTAAATCGTCGTCGCATCACATTATTGTTTCGAAACTAGGAACACACACTACTGGTGTACCTATACACAGCGTTTGCTGTTATAGCCACACAATGAAACATTCCATTCACAAAAATGAGTAACCAAGGTGTGGACAGAATGTTTACGGAACTTTTGCTGTTGTTTCTGTTCCATAAACAGGTTGCGGCAGCCAGCAAGAAAATGTTCCTATGTGTTTTTTGGTGTATGGACTAAACTTTATCTGTCGCTATATACAGGGTGTAAAAAAAGTCTGGAATATTGGTGATTTCTGAAAAACGGCTAAATATTTTTTTCTTAAAATTGGTATGCCTCTGTAACGAATAACTCCGGATCATTCAAGTGTGAAATCGCTTATGTAAGAATACAGGGTGAGTCAATAAAAATGCAAACTTTTATTTTAAATGACACCCCAGCAAACACGAAAAGTCAGCCGCTGCGCAAAAACTGTGATACTGTGCTGTACTTGTTGTACAGCGATGTAGACGAAGCAGCTGCATCAGCCCGGACCATATATGTCCCACCGGCCGGCATCTGGCGCTGCACTGTTCATGCTGCATTTGAGTACAGCCACTGTGCAGTAGCTCTGCCTCTTCATTAGGCAATTTTTACACAGCAATAGCGCAGCGCTCTTGCAGACGTCGTACATATTTGTTTCGCAATAACTGTGCAGGCAATATACCGTTTAGGCAGTGGCGGCTCGTGGTATAACATATTGGGGGTGCACATAATTTGTAACTCATAATAAATGCCGAAAGGGGGATGCCCGCCGGAGGCGCGAAATTTTTCGGGGTGCCACGCCCAGAAGTGTTTATTTTAGGCCTTTAAAAAAATAATTTATTGTAAGTGATCGTATGAGTTATGTGATGTGTTTACCTACCAATAATTAAAAATATTGTTAAGGGATTTCATATCTACCCTACCAAACAACCAACTAAGCTCAATTTAATACTTTTTTCGGTCTATCAAATCGTGGAAATTGAAGGATCTTATATCAATAAACTAGAAATTAAGTAACAAAGTAACTTACCTCGCTGAGTACATCGTCCTGGTCTAACAATTGTTTTTATACATAAATGTATTATAGTTTTCAATCTCACAATTCTCACAGACACGTTTTGTATTGAAAGATAAGAGTAAGATGTGATTTTGAGTTTTGATGTTTTTTAATTTTTTCGGATAAAAGTACTAAATCTTTAACGCCGGATTTTGTCCATTCTGATGCTTCATCGCTTCCAAATAACAAACAGGGAAAACAGTAAAGACTATTACTAACATCACAACCGCACAACCAGTCAGTTTTTTCGTAAGTTTCCATTTTAAAAGTTCGTTTATAATCACGACTTTTGCATTTATTTTGTTATGTTGGTGATTATTAAATTTGGCTTTGGACGGCCGACACATTTGATTTGGATTTTTTCCTCCAAAGAAAGCGAAGAAAATTTAATTGTTTTTAAATATTGCACGCTAAGACTATCGGGGTTCAGAAATCCCGCCATTCTACACACAGTTTTCAGTTAAATCGCGCTCGAAATCGAAATAAATATAAAACAACAGCTTCCGATCCCAAAGTGCACTGACTACATGTGCACACCAGCCAGCTTAAAACATCGAACGTCGCTGGACCTTCGCGGGGAACAAAGAGTGCGGGGGGGCATAGTTCCACCAATTGGATTTAATATTGAAATGTGCAGTGAACGTGGCGATCAGGCGACGCGGTGGACGCTGTGATTCCAGCGTTGCCGGTTGCGTTTGTTTTGCTGGCGCATTTGGCCACTAATTTTTTAAATTAATACTTTACAGGTAGAATGTTAAAATTTGAAGAATGATAAAATTAAATTTAAAGTTGTTTGATATTAATTTGGGAGTGCACGTGCACATGTGCTCTTATGGAGGAACCCCCACTGCGTTTAGGTATATTTGCCTGTGGCACTCTAAATTTAATGGACATAATTTATTTTATATAGACAGGATATTTTTGAAAAATGACAAAACAAATTAAAGTATATAGAATATATTAAGGAGTGGGACATTAAACAATAATATTCCTTATTCCTTAACCATATTTTGGTGGCTTTTTCAGCTTCTTTTTCTCACATCGACTAAATAAGGACAAAATTGAGTTAAAATTTAAAAACCGTTTAGCCTTGCATCAACTTACCTAAATTGCTTTATTGATGTTGATAATATAGGCATATTCTGAAAATTGTGCTTTTTGAAGGCGCCCTGTCCAGTTCAGCTGAGGAGTTGAATTTTTAGATAATAATCTGGCTAATATGTTCCTACATACTTCTTCAGTGTTTCTGCCCCCTAGTATTCAAAGACTATTTACCTGAAAGATTATTTCTCTTTTGTAAATCCATTTTTTTAATCACAAAAATAGAAAACGGAAAACGGGGGCAAATAGAAAAACGATAGAAAACTTAGGTTATGATAATACGGGGGCCTCGGGGGCCTTTGTTTTTGTTTATTTGTATCAATTTTTCACCTACCTTGTTTCCTCATGTTGAAAATAATGCATCTCGTACACGTAGTAATACAAATCACAGGTAAAAGACACGTGAAAAACACCACAAAAATTATAAATCAAAAACGCTGCCCTGCATCAGTGAAACAATACAATACAATAAAATAAAACAAAATGGCTACGCTCACAACTCTACGGCAAAAAATACTGTGCTCGCGCCAATTGGCACATTTCTTTACAGTAACTGCACTAACATTTTACAACAGTTGTTGCATCAATATGCGCATGGGAGATCGAAATAATCTATCGCTTTTCCAATACAAAATCTGCAAAGCCGCTGCATATCAAATACTGCACTCCTAAAATACAGTATTCCCAATACAAGTGCTGCGCAGCGTCGATAAAACTATTTATGAGCTGTATTTGGGCTGTGCTCGTGATACAGCAACATTGCAGCGCCGATAAGTTGTGTTTGTTGGGACACCCTGTAAATTTTTACGGATATCGATAGATCTTTGCAAGACAAATTCACTAATATGGCGTTTAGGGATCTTATCTGTCAAAGTGACGGAACAAGTAAAAAAACTAATTCAAACTGTTTATTGTTATAAACACTAAAAATAATCACAACAAATGTTCGAAATGAGCTCCATTATTAGCTAGGCAATAACCTAACCTGTCCTTAAACTCCTGGATAACATTATCGAAGATTTCACCTGGTATAGATCGACTTTCACCAAGTATTCTATCTCTAAGGTCGTTAAGATCTAATGATCTACTTTCGTAGACGTTTGTTTTTAAATGCCCCCACAGGAAAAAATCCAGGGGTGTGAGGTCCGGTGATCTCGCTGGCCATTCAATTTCACCTCGTCGTCCTATCCATCGGTTTGGAAACTCCTCATCAAGAAATTGCTGGACTTGTATACCAAAATGCGCTGATGATGCGCCATCTTGCTGAAACCAAATATGTTATCAGCCATAAGTCAGTGTACGATTCACTAGGTACATAAACAAAAAAATCGTCCTTATAAAGTTTACCTTGTTCAGGAGCTCAAGGAAGATGACTTCGACAGAAGGTCAGAGTTTTGCGAAATTCTTATGGAGCGTTGTAACTTGGTCACGTTCAGCCGAACTCAACATGTTGAATGATTAGGTAGCGGCTTTGTTCCAACAAGTGAAATACACAAAGTATAACAGTTTTGATTGGCCAAAAGCTGATTTTCATCTGTTTTCAACAAAGCCGCTGACTAATCACTCAACATGTTAAGTTCGGCTGAACGTGACTATTGATCCCTTCTTTGCAAATAAAATCCATTTTTCTGACGGAGCTGCTTATGCTCAGTTCTGTGAATAGGCACAACTGCAGATTCTGATCTACTACTAATCCTCACTGATGGAGCAAGTACATACTCAGCGCCCTCAGAAAGTAAACGTGGGGGCAGATATTGATGGCCATAATGTAATAGTACCGTTCTTCATAGAGAGAAATTTAACTTCGGACAAATACTTACGATCACTACAAGATAAGGTTATTGCTAGTTCAAATATGCTGACTCCAAACAGGCAGAATACTTAGTTCCAGCAAGATGGTGCACCAACGCATTTTGGTGTACAAGTCCGGAAATTTTTTGTTCTTGATGAAGAGTTTCCAAAGTAGGACGAGGAGGTGAAAATGAATAGACAGCGAGATTATCGGACCTCATCCCCTTCGATTTTTTCCTGTAGGGGCATTTAAAAACAAACGTGCATGAAAGTAGACCATTAGATCTTAATGACCTTAAGAATAGAATACTGGGTGAAATTCGATCTATTCTTGGTGGAATCTTCTGGGTGAAATTCGATCTATTTAGGTGAGATCCTCGGCAATGTTCTCCAGGAGTTAAATGACAGGTTATTGCCTAGCTAGTAATGGAACTCATTTCGAACATTTATTGTAATTATTTTTAGTGCTTATAACAATAAACAGTTTGAATTTGTTTTTTCACTTGTTCCGTCACTTTGACAGATAAGACCCCTAAATCCCATATTAGTGAATTCGTCTTGCAAAGATCTGTCAATATCCGTAAAAATTTACAGGATGTGTCATTTAAAATGAAAAAGTTTGCATTTTTATTGACTCACCCTGTATTCTTACATAAGCGATTTTACACCTGAATGATCCGGAGCTATTCGTTACAGAAGCATACCAATTTTAAGTGAAAAATATTCAGCCGTTTTCAAGATATTAGCAATATTCCAGACTTTTTTTACACCCTGTATAAAAAAAGCAACTAATAGGAACTTTTGTTGCTGCAACCGTAAACAATAAGCAACTTGAATAAACTCTTGGAAACATACAGAAAGAAGTTCCAGGAACATGGAACATAAACACAATATTCCTATATGTTGCTTTCGCCTGATTAGCTGCCCCACAGATTCGAAAAGCCACTCGAATGGGGCTCCATGGTTGATTGCAAACCTGGCGCGCCTCTGGATTCAAGCTCGGTGTTCATTCAACAAAGCAAGGCGGATCGGAGAGTGGCAGGGACACAGAGGCTCTCACAAAGTATAACAAAGAAATCAGGAAGGCAAAAAGAAACAACTTTAGGTCTTTCTGTGAAAATCACCTCGACTCCAGTCGCCGCTACTAGACTGCACAAGGCCACAGCAAAAGAGGGAACAAGCTCGACAATGGCTCTGAAAAAGCCAGATGGTATACCTACACGGAAGGCGAGGAGGAGCGTGCGCTCCGCTTCTTTTGAGCAAACACTTCCCAGGTAGTATATGCCAACAAACAGAAATGAGGAAAGAGCGAACCCCAGAAGGGCCACTATGGAGGACTGGGAAACAGCAAAAACGGTACTCACTAATGAGCGGCTTGAATGGGCATTGAACACATTCGAGCCTCCTACAAAGAGGAAAAACAGAGATCATGCCGCACCTTGTAGATATAGCCAGAACCAGTATGGCCTGGAATCAAGTTCTCTGAAGCAATGGGAAAATACCTAGACATATTTCAGGCGGAAATAAACGCCATAAGTAGATGTGCTGAGTTCAATCTTGACAGAAACTACAAAAAGAAAGAGATTGTCATATTCTCAGACAGTCATGCAGCCATCAACGCGCTGAGCTCACATACATTCAGCTCCAGAATGGTTTGGGAATGCCTGGACAAGTTAAATAAGCTGGGTAAAAATAAAAAACTATCCCTCCAGTGGATACCAGGACACGCAGGAATCGCAGGTAATGGGAAGGAGGACCAATTGGCAAAATTGGAGCACAAACTCCGCTTTCAGGATCAGAGCCTTTCTGTGGCATAGGGACGCACACCTTTAAGGAAGCGTTCAGAAAGGAAGAGCGAAACAATTGGATCAGCATCTGGGAGCAGCTTCCAGGGCTAAGGCAAACAAAAATGTTTCTTGGGCCCCCTCACCAAGGGAGATCAAAAGACCTCATATCACTGAGTAAAAACAATCTTCGCATTCTCACTGGATACCTGACAGGCCACTGCCGGTTAAAAGGGGAACCTTGAGAGTATTAAAACTGGAAACGAAGACAGCTGCCGCTTCTGCTCACGGAGTGCGAGGCGATCGTGAACAAACGGATTGCTTGCCTCGGATGCTGCATCGTTGGACGGGAAGAAATTCCATCCATAGAACCATCCAGCTTACTGGCATTCATTGAATCTTTAAAGCTGGATGAGGTGCTTTGAGTGAGTATCATATCAACCGAAGCACCCAGAAGGGGGGCACAATAGATCCATGCAGGTCGCAGTGTAACAATACCCCTAATTCATTATACTTTCTTAAATATATCGTAACTCTTCTTCACATGATCAAATAAAATTGCATTTCCTAGTTTTCTACCACCTTGTTTTGACATTTTCGTGATTTACATAGATACTATTGTTGTAGATAATAATATCGGCGTACCCCAGGTGGCCGATCCTCGGGCCAGGGAGTAGAGCTCCCCGATAGAACGAATGTTTTGTCCTTGTCAACGTAATCGAAAAGTAAACGAGAATGATAAGGACGAAAATTTTGTTCTCTCGGGGAGCTCCACTCCCTGGCTCGAGGATCGGCCCGCAGGTAGCCTCTACAGCATGTGAATGCTCCCCCAATAAAATCAATATGCGAATATTCCCATGAATGTATTTAGTAATTCTACCAACATATATCTACGTTTAGCTGGGACACAATGTAGCATTGCATGAGTTAGTATATAAAAAAAAAACATTGTTAATATAAAAAATTGTTTATTTTTTTTATTATTTTTTTTACATTTTTTGAATGTTCGTCTTAAAATTAAGTTTATCTATACAGATTTGCGTATTGTTGTCATTTAATTGCAGTGCACGTGCTCCTCGATGCGCATTTTCTTGGTTTCAGATTTGCGACTGAAGTCTGGGTTTCCACCTTGATCAATCTGAGATTTCAAGTAATAGGCGGTCTTAGTGCCTTGGATGCAGTGGACTGGTACATTCTGGCTAACAGTTTTGCGGGCAGATTGGTTGCAGGTAGGGATTGGCTTAATTGTGAAACAGATTTCTCCATTAGATTCAATGTAACGGTTTCTCAATTTGGGACCTTGATTAGAACCTTGTTGGTGACGGTTTCCAGTTCTTCCAGCATCACGATGAGAAATAACGTTGGCATGTACAGGAAGGACTTTTTCTACACATTCCTGATTCCATTCGCCAGAACGTTGCTGACGGCGTTGTTCAGTTTTGTCAATTTGGTAGCTTTCAACGAATTTTTGATCATCTCTGACGACACAGTTAGCCGGAACGGTGAAGTCTTCTTGTTGATCATCGCTAAAACGTCCACACAGGCCAGATATAGAATCACGAAGTTTGCTACTGGTGGCAGTAAGTTTGACACGTTGGCCATCAAAGATCATGTAGAAAGCATTTTGAATTTCAACTTTCACTTCTCCATTGGGCAAAGCATAAATTTCTACAAATCCTTTGTGTAAGTCAGCGATTTGTTGGTCGTCGAATTGTACTTCTTTTCCATCAACGAGAACGGTAGCAGCAGGGTTTTGAGCAGAGTTTTGGCCTCGTTTAGGTTTCATATCAATTTGTACGGTTTTGCCTTGAGTTTTCGGGTGGTTGAAAGTCATTCTCAATTCCTTTTCTTCGCCAGACACTTGGCGGGCAAGGACAACGTAGTTTTCAACTTGTTGTTTCAATTTTTCTTCAACAGATTGTTGTTGGTCATCTCCATTCTCACGAGCTTGTTTGGGAGTGTATTGCATAACAACAGTGTATTGGCTGCTAAGATACATGGAGTAGGTCTTGTTATTGAAGGTTTGAGCAGCGGTTTGGTCAATCATACAGGTTGCTGAAAAAATATATATTTATAATTCTAGCTGCGGCTTGCATTAAAAGAATATATGAGTAACAAAAACATTAAAGGGAAAAGAACTTACGCCTAATGTTCTGGTTTCCTTGAGCAACTCCAGCAAGTCTAGCACGAAGATGAAATACTGGGTGTGATACCAACATAGCTTGAGCTACTTCGTGTTGAATGGAAATATTAAAGAATTTCGTTTCCTCATCTTTAGTTCTTAAAGTAACATTAACTTGTCTAAAATCTTCTGGTTGGAATTGGATAGTACCTTGTACCAAATTTTCTTCGGTTGAGGCAGACTCGATTTCAGTCATTGGATAAGCGAAGACACGGGCAGCCTTGAACATGTCCTCAATGGCTTCAGCAAAGCGTTTGTTGAGGTTTTCATGTTTAATTTGATATTTGATGTGGTCAAGGAAATTGGCTCTGATGGTCATATTTTGGCAAGCTGATAATTGGAAGTTACGTTCTTGCATTTCTTTTTTGCATTCTCTGTACAAGGGTTCTTGGTTGACTAAATATTCTTTACGGGCATGACTCCTGCTCAATTCCCATTTTGCAGAAATTTTGGTCAAGTCATTTCCGTTTTGTCCATGTTGAACGCGTACGTTGTATTTGGCAGTAGGTTCAGTTTTCAAAGATTCAGTCAAGTCCAATCCATTGGTGTTGGGGATATGAGCTTGCACTTCAATACATGCTTGCTTGTCTTGGTCTTTGTTCTTGTAGTAAGCCAAGACTCTGGAACTGGGGTCAGCATTGCTTTTTGCATAAGCCAATCCCAAAACGTATTGGTGTTGTTTTTCTCCATCAACTTCAATAGAAATATCAGCAGAAGCCAATTGGGCGCTCTTAATTCCAGAACCCACATGTTTCATAAATTCTTGTTGACGTTGTTTGGGTTCGGTCTTGGAAGCAAGCTCATTCAATTTGAGGAAGTCTTGCTCCTTTTTGATTTCAGGCTGTCTCTTGTAATCTTGGTCGTATCTGGTACGTAAAGCAATTTTGCGGACAGTGGATTTCTTTGGAATGAAAGCAATGTTAACTTCAGTGTATTGCATGGCATCCTTATCCCACAATTGATCCCAAGCATTCAGGAATCCTTCAGATTGGATAGTTTGTGCAAGTTGAACTAAGCTGGCGGATTGTTGAGGATGATGTCCCCATGCGCGGAAAGCCAAACCAGTTTCTTTTTTGCCGAAAAGTATATCAAAAGCTCTGTGTTGATTCAGACTTTCTTTAATGAGTTGAGTGTTGGGTCTTTGAGATACTGGTTTGATAGTCATGATGTTGCTTCTTGAGGTGTACGGGTAGGAGCCGAAATGCGCGATACGAGATTCCTGACCAGCTTCTCTCACTTCAAATTCAATCTTGGCTTCATTGTTCTTGGCATCTATTTCTACCTTAGCACTAATTGGTACGTGCACTAGAAGGTTTCTGTCATAACCAGCCATATAGATTTCATGATCGAATGGAGTTACAAAACTTAAATGACTTTGTGCTTTGCCAGATATGGTAACTGAAGCTTCAATTTGAGCAGAGATTTGTTCAGGTTTCTGCAATTTGTTGTTTCTGGAAATTTTAGGCGTAGCAACAGCCTTAAGTTTTCCTTGGAATTTGGTCAACATTGGCAATTCATAACTGTAAACGAAGGGAATACCCATTTCGGTAGGGAAAGAAAGAGACATTTCCTTATGCTGCATAAACTTAACATAGTTAAAGTGTTTGCCGTTCTTCAAATTTTCTTCTTGTTCACGAATAACTAAAAAACAAATTTTATAGATAGAACAGGGTTTTCTCGATAGTGAGAAATTGAATCTTACCTTCAGGAAGTTGCTCAAGGGTTTGGTTGTCGAAAGACCATAGGCGTTGGAGGTCTCCCATGTGGGTCATAATAACACCTTCTAATTGTTCCTTTTCTTCAGTTTCATATCCCATTAACTTAGCGATGCTGGCACTGGACCATTGGTTGTCATTTGATTGTTGTTGAGATCTATTATAATAAAGAAAGTTATCAACCTCATTTTCCACAAAATTGGAAAGTTCTAACCTTTGAGATTGATCTTGGCGGTATTGCTCAGTTTGCTTGTACCATACACTGGCGAGTTCTCTGAGGCTAGAAACCTTTCCACCAATGAAAGAGCTAGCTTGTTTCATTCCATTCATGTAACCTCCAGTTTTAAATGCAACAGATAAAGGCCAATTGCTGTCTTGACTAGCGATTACAGCTACGTCCTGTTGGAATTCAATGTTCATTTGTTCACTGACGTAGTTACTTAGGGAGAGAAAACCTTGATTGGCTCCGTATTCTTCTCTGGTGAGCAGGGGTTTAGCTGCTTGGGCCGCTTGTTTCCTGTGAATATTTCCAATTAATGTTTTTGTATTCAACTGATTTAAACACTTACAGTTCTTGAGAATTTAGGGATTTCAAGTTGCTAGCCGATTCAATAGCCGACTTCACAGCAGCGTTAACTTGTACTTGACGGTCAAAGTTAGTGGATTGAGCCATGCGTTGGAGCATCTCAACTGGGGGATTGGTGCTCATGATAAGTAATACAGCGGCAACACGAATTTCAGGAGTTTCAGCAGTATTTTGATAGATCTGAAATATCGTATAAGTATTAATTTGAAAAAAGCCGTACTGTATAAGAAAAATTTAAAAAAAAGAGGTTTTCTTACTTTGTACAAGACAGAACGAGATAATTCTGGTTCGTTGGATACAAGTCGTTCCAAGGAAACAACCATCCAAAAGCGTTGGAATTGAGAGCATTGTTTGTCTCCTTCCAAGTAAGGTTCGAAGACCTCAAGAATTTGTTTGTGTCCAATATTACCGAGGGCCTTAGTGTAAACGTGGATTTTGCGAGCATCGGCGTTGGAGATAGCTTCTTCTAATTTTTCAGCAAAGTGTGGGATGACAGTTTGTTTAACAAATTCCCTTCCTTCCTTGGTGAAAAAGCTTCCGAAAGCATGAACAGGGTATTGGTTGTGAGATTCATTTCTGTTAATGTACACTTTGTGTACCAAGTTGGTGTAAGCCAAAATAGAGCTTTCATTTAAAGCTTGTTGTTCCTTAACTTGATGGTTTTTGACCAATTCAAAGAATTCACGCATGTACTCTTCAGTTGGTACCCGGACAGCTTGAGCCATGGACATAACAACTTCAGCAGCCTCCCTTTTTTGGATTTTTTTGGTTTGGATCCATTGTTGGATGGTAGAGAAAGCTGGGCCAGTGCCAGCTTCAGCTACGGCGTCACGATAGATTTCCCAAGCTTGACGTTCATCCTCTTGTTGTTTTTGAGTGTACATTTTTTGTGCAACAGATTCAATTTCTTCTTTATCCATTAAACGGACAAGGTTGCAAAGCATAGTGTATTTGTTCAAGGTCGATTCTTTAAGGATTTTTTCTGGCTCTTGCACTTCTTCGCTCATTTCTTTTACTAACTTCTCGACGTTTTGTTTAAGGTCAAAGTCGCGGTTTTGTTTGATGGATTTGCCATGGTATCCCATGGTAAATGGAAGAAGTGGAGATTCAGGAGCCTTTGACATTTGGGGTTTTGGTTGCTGTTGAAGTTCTTCTTCTGAGGAACTTTCATCACTTTGCTTTTTAATTAATTGACTAGCTGAACGACGGAATCTTCTCCAGGCTCCTTCATTGCTTTCTTCACTAGATGAATCATCTTCTTGCCATTGCTTTTGTAATTTTGGGTGAGCTTGGTTGTTCTTGGGTTTTTCATAAGTGTAGACCAAGTCTCCAATTTCAATGGGATTAGATAATTCTTCGGGTT
Source organism: Ceutorhynchus assimilis (assembly GCA_917834065.1). Classification (NCBI taxonomy): domain Eukaryota; kingdom Metazoa; phylum Arthropoda; class Insecta; order Coleoptera; family Curculionidae; genus Ceutorhynchus; species Ceutorhynchus assimilis. The sequence goes on along the minus strand of OU892277.1, from coordinate 28,999,313 downwards.
GTTTCCTTTGGGTTTCAACTTTCCTAAGAGTTACGTTTACCATGCTGACGACAGATCCCATTTGTTCATTTTCCAAAGTAGGGTTTACCATGATTTTGTTAACAGTGAAAGAGTTTTGAATGACAAATCTTGACAACTTTCCGGTAAGGATTGCACGGGAAGAAGATTCTCTGATGAGGAATTGTCCCATGTTATTGGAGGTTGGTTCTGATTCTTCGGCTTGTCCAAATCCATAATGATACGATGGCCTTTCTTCAGAGTTAGTGAAGTTCTTGGTTTTGATTACTTCAAAAACGTCACCATTTCCTCTCAAGTCTTGTTGTGGAGCTAACCAGGGTTTACTTTGAAGCAAATATTCTGGAAGAGGATGGATATCATAAAGGGTTTCAGATTCTCCGGTTATAGTTTCTTCCATGGTTTTAAATACTCCGTCCATTCTTCCGTGGCTGGGAAAACTGTTCATTGGACTGCGGATGGCATTTTGTCCTTGGACATCCAATTGGAACTGGCTCACAATACTTTTGATAAGGTTAGCCTCCCAATTGGTGAGCTCCTTTTCTACAGTGAGGCACTTAATCAAACCATTTTCCAAAGTCATTTGGAAAGGGTTTTGACTCAGGGCCAATGGTTTGTAGCTGATTTGGGATTCTGGAACTTCAGATTTCCATCCATCAGGCAAATGGCTCTGGATTTGGGCGTACATAGGTTCAGAAATTCTAGCTTGCAGTTTTCCGTCAGAGCGAGGCGATACGTGTAATTTAGCTTTTAAAAAGATTCCTGAATATTGATCGGCCGCATCGTGTAAACTGGTTAATGTACGTCCATTGACGTCATATACATATTCGGTGTTATCTTTCCATGCTGGGTTGGTTGAAGCGACGGCTAGACCAACTAAGACAAAAAAAAGCATAATTAATTCAAGACTAACGTGAAAGATGCATTGTTATTTCCATCGCGTTGCAGTCAGTTTTGATTAGTTAAAACGATTTAAAATTTACTTTTTAATCAATGGTAGTAGTTCAAAAGCATTTTTAAGGAGCGCAAAAAAGCAAGGGAAACACTATATTCTGGCACTCTTCAAAAATAACAAAAAGATACATTCCGAATACCCTACAAAATGAGAAAGAAAAAAATTTTGCACTGAAGTTTGAAGTACTGGCTTTTATTAAAAACATAAATAACCAACTGAAACGAAAAACAATTTTTAGTAGGGCAGTAAAATTATTATCGAAGAAGTAAAAAAAGAACAAATAATATTTTTAAAGTAAGTGAATTGAAACATATTGGAATAAAAATAAAAATCATTAGGTACTATTAAAAATTGCAAAATTTGACTTACCGACAAAACACAAGACGAAAGGAGACCACATCTTGACTAAACTGTGTAGCCAATGACCAAGTAACGATCTCAAATAATCGCTCAGTATTTATATTAAATTTATAGCTGACTTTGCAAAGATAGATCAAATTTTATGTCCATTCACAAAGAATGAAATTTTGCTGTTATCATAATGCTAAAACTTACAATTCTTTATCTATATTAATTGAACTCGTGGAGATTTTTTTATTTAAAAAATTGTTCACAATTTTTCCTTAATAATTAAGTATAGGTACCTACATTCGTAGAGATGTGAAAAAAAAAAAAATAAAAAAATGTTAAGTTTTAGAATTTGAGAAATCTGCCACCTGGTATTTTAGTAGCATTTTACAATGTCATCAAAAAAAACTCTTGTATTCATATAGAAAATTATCAGACTATCGCAACTGATGTAAATATTGGGTAGTGGAATTTATCCATACCAAATGTATCCAAAATATATCAGAAATTATTGGCCATAATAATTGGAATAGAATAGGAAGTTACAATCAAATTGATGGGAATTGGGTCCTAATTGGGTAACACTGACATATTGTCCGTCGTTTTTAATCTGACACTTTCCGTATGAGGAGCGAGGGGGTGAAGCATATGGAAAAACAGGTGTGACGTCAGGACCATTGGCGTTCTAACGTAGGGAGCCACCAGCTCACATTCCTACTTGGAGTATCACAATAAAATCGACTGACCGTAGGTAACCTAAACCCTCTCGATTTTCAACCAAATGACTAATGAGCTTTTATTCGCGCATTTTATTACATTGCGCATTTGTCATTTTTCTCATTTTAACGACCCCCATGATGTTTTGCAGGCTATAGGTAGGTACCCAATAGACCTTGGCAGATATTCGACAAAAATACCTACTTACTAGCACGCACGAGAAAACTTATTATTCCTGAATAAATGATGAATTTATGGACAAGAATGAAATTGGTACCCTATACCTATATTGTTTTTTTTTTTTTTTAAATGAAACTTTAAAACTTATCGTTCGTTGATCATTGCAATCGCCCAATCGGCTTAATTTGTAGCTTGTCATGGGTTTTTCCCCTAAACGATGTATACTGACGTTTTAATGTAGTTTCTGAGATATTTGAGAAAAATAACCGGTGAGATACAAGAGGAAGAGAGCCGGCCTGCTGGATTATCACACTCAAGGCGACTTGGAAGTCATCGGCACTAGACTTAATTTGCAGCTCATTAGAAAGATAATTTCCCCTCAAAGTTTTAAACTGACAGTATGTGTAGCTCCTGAGAAATTTGGAAAAAATCCTGGCCAGAGACAAAAAGACTATTCAGGCTGATTTTCATTATGGTTTCATATGGATTGATGTGCATTTCATGAAACGGGCTATCCTCCCTATAGTGCAATGTGTCCAAGATAAGGAGGGCCATCAGTATAAGGATCTCAAAAATGGTAAGAGATACGACGTTGGTGAAATTGAAACAAAGTTGCGCAATTTTGTGCTCATTACAATGACGCTTTGATGTTCAAAAAATTCCGAGTGCTACCGGAGATATCCGGAAAAAAACTAAATTTTGCAAAATCGATGTTATTTTCTTCGGAGTTATTTGAGGAGATATTTCAAAATAATTGTTACCTGATCGTAACAACCTTTTCTAATCTACAAGATGACATTTTCAAATTTAAAATCGGATGTTTGGTCTTTGGGCCATCATCATCAACTTCATTTTTTTTCAAAACGGCCCTTGATTTTCTATTCCAGATTTTAAAGCCTCTGATGTCTCAAAACCTATGGCGCATCGCATTTATTCGAAAAAAATTTTTTTTCACTTTTTAGTTATTTCCTACGAAAAGTCTCTTCTCTGTCTCTCTCTAACACGTTAAGTTCTTACGAAAAGTGCCAATAATATAAATTTTTCGTATAAGTGCAATACGTCATTGGTTTTGGGACATCAGAAGCTTATAAAATCTACCTAAAATAGAAAATAATTAGGGGTCTGTATTTAAAAAAATTAAGTTAATGATAAGAGCCCAGAAGCAAAACGTTGGACTTCAACTTTAATAACGGCATCTTGTAGAGGAGAAAAAGTGGCAAAGATGAAGTGCCGTTTTTTTGAAATATCTCTTCAAATAAGAAAAAAATAAAATCACTTTGGGCGGATTTCGGTTTTTTCGGGATATCTCCGGTAGCACTCGGGATTTTTGAAATATCAAAGCGCCATTTCAATGAGCACAATGAGCATTGCGCAACTTTTTGCTAATTTAAGCGATGTTGTATCTCTTACCGTTTACCAGATCCCCATAATGGCCGTTCTTATCTTAGACGCGGCATTGTATAGGTATACAGGGTGTCAATTTGAAAACTTTCCACCCCTATTATCTCGGAGTAGAAAAATTTTCCAAAAAATCCCTGAAACACGTCAATTATAACAACAATTTTCAACTGTCAATATTTCCAAAACAGTTGAACTTAGGTATTGAAATTTGATACCAAAATGTATGGAATTAAAAACCCTGCAAAATGATGTATCACTTGACTCCTATTCCCATTTAAAATTTTCTAGGGGATGGCTCTGGGGGTTGAAAGAGGGGAGGTGAATTTTGCATAAAAAATCATCCCCCTTCAAATTATACTTGACGTGTTTCAGGCATTTTTTTGAAAATTTTTCTACTCCGAGATAATAGGGGTGGGAAGTTTTCAAATTGACATACTGTGCACCATGCATTAGTATTAGTCTATGACAATACTGCATTTAATTGATTGGGAATTATCGGTTGTTCGAGAGTACATGCGAAGAAATAATTATTTATTAGGTATTTGTTTGATCCATACTACATTTCTGACCATACTTGAATATGGTCAGAAATTCAATCATGTCACTGTCACAATATTCGTCTGAGCATTTTTTTTCCACACATTCTTCTATCAAAATAAAAAATTTCTTGAACATTAACTTGCATGTTTATATTGTTTTAATTTCTACATAATATGGAATGCATGTGAATGTTTTTGTTTGGAAATTTTTAACATAATAATGGGGTTTGTTGATTGGCATAATATTGCTAATTGGTTTGCTTAGTAATATCTATTTCCATTCTTCCCAAAAAATCATTTGTAAAATTTGCCCAATTAAATGATTTTTATCAGGGCTATAATGCGCTTAACAATATTTAGATTATTTTCGAATAATTAAACGCAGCATGATTTTGAAAAAAATCTTTTGAATCAACTTGTTAGTTATTTATACCGAATCAAACTAATGGCGTCTTCGATTGTATCTTTGTCTATCAGCATGTTAGAGAAAAATATAGAAATACATTTTCTTGCTCTAGCTCTCTACTAATCGCCAGAAAAAATATATAGGTGGGTGTCCCATATTTGGTACATCAAACTTATAGGGGTTGTAAATGACATCGAAACATGTTTTGGCAAACAGTACACTCTATTCCGAATATGTAAATTTTGGCCCTAGAGTGAATGAAAGGTTCTATACAGCGAGAAAAACTATCCCTTATTTACACTTACTGGCTCACTTACAAACTACAAGCGCATTATACCAGGTGCCGAAGAGATTACTTTCTGTCTTCCATTTTTTTATTTGTTCATCGATATAAACGCGAAACTTGGTAGGGTTGATATTCTAACGAGGCCCCAATTTTATGCATCTGACAAGCTTTCCCGACTTCCGGTTTCACCGAAAATGACCGGAAATTTTGATTTTCGAATGGCACACCCTGTACACTTTGTTATTATCGGATTCTACACATCGTTTTACGTCATAATGCACCACTTTGAAATCGAGTTCTGTCCAAATTTTATTTTTAAATCAAATTTTAATTTTTCATTTAGAGTGCCATGATCATCCTAAAATCAAATCACTCTACATATTTTACTTACTTTCAGAAAAATACAAACTCAATTTTATTTTTGTAAACTTTTTTGATAGTGCGAGCTGCAAACTTCATTATTTTAGTATTTTTGCCCTAGCTCTAAAACTGAAATAGGAACATACCACTTTCATAACATTACTAAATGCAGTATTTTAAAGCGAATCCAACGATGTAATACACTATGACGTTTTTGTTTATTTTTGTTCATACCTTTTTGTTTTATTATAGCTGAGTTCGGAAAATAGCTCCCATCAAAAGCATAAAGATGAATATTTTGACAGTTGTCACGCGATAAACTTTTCTAATATCAATTTAAAGTCACGTGTGCAAAAATCATTGTTCGATGTCATTTCCAAATTTGCGCGGAGGGGCTTAGAGTCTTAGCACTCGTAGTATCTCTCACTGCGGGTATCTGTAGAGCGGCTGTTTGAAAGATAAATATTTATCTTCTGGATCACCTATCCCACCGCAATCTTCCAGTTCCCGTTATTTCTTCTTCGCTCGGCAGATTTTTCTTATCCAGTTCGTTGGCGATCTATTGCCGGTTTCCTTTACGTTCCAAGTTCCAAAATGGTTTGATGTCAGTATCTTCTAAATGATCACTTCCAAGCCGTTCGGAACTGCCCCCTTGATTTGTTTCTTTGAAGGCTTCAGCAACCCTTTCAACCTTATCAATTCTGGGGTAGTGGTTGCGTTGAATTGGGCATGGTCGCTCCAATTCGGAATCTGCGTTGTTATGCAGTTTAGATATTTGATGCGTGAATTGTACTATTACAACTTCTTCATCGAATTGTTAGAGTTATCCAGAAGAAGAGCAAGATTTTTCCCCTCTTCTTCGGCATTGGTAACATTCGGTGCTCTCTTGGGTCGTTTCTTTATTGCATCTTGTAATTTCTCGTATTGATTATTTTTTTTCTTGCATAGCGACAGCGCTGATATTTGGTTCGGATACCTTATAGGCCGCTTCGGTTTCTATGGCTTTGATCAGAGCTTCGCTGCTACTTGATGGCTTGGCTATGAGCAGCATTTTCTGTACATCCATCCTTACCTAACTCTAATTCCACAATGTTACAATAAGTCTCAATTTATAAACTCGCCGTCAGGATTCCGTTTTCGTCTGCGTTTGCGTCGGCCTCGCTGGTTACCGTAGTCTTTTATGCTGACTGCAAACTATGAGGCCGACGGCGAGTATAAATGATTTTATGGGATTTCTATTATTCAATTGGCTCGACGCAAACGCAAACGCAGAATCTCGAGGGTGAGTTTATAAATTGGACTTAAAGCCATTGGCCATTTCACCTGAGCTCCAACCATTAGCTATTGCATAGTATGGAACTGACACCTGTACGCCCATGATGTCTGACCGTCATATGGTGGTATGGACCGGTTGCAGGCAAAGCTGAGACATCTTGTCTTCATATAGGAAAAATAACCGGTGAGACACAAAGAGGAAGAGAGCCGGCCTGATGGATTTTCACACCCAAGACCACTTGGAAGTCATCGGCACTAGACTCATTTTGCAGCTCATTAGAAGGATAGTTTCCCCTCAAAGTTTTAAACTGGCAGTATGTGTAGCTCCTGAGAAATTTGAAAAAAATCCTGAGGCGGAACCACGAACAATCGCTATCGATAATTTCTCGACAAGTTCTCACCTCGTCCACCCATCGCTCAACGTTAGTCGCCAAAATTGCCACCGCAAACGTTCGTTTGCACCGCAAATGTTCGTTTGTGGTGGCAATTTTGGACCCTAACCTTGAGCGATGGGTGGACGAGGTGAGAAATGAGGGGAAATTGTCGAGAACTTATCGATAGCGATTGTTTGTGGTTCCAGTGCTGGCCAGAGACAAAAAGACTATTCAGGCTGATTTTCATTATGGTTTTATATGGATTGATGTGCATTTTATAAAAAGGGCTATCCTCCTCCTTGATTATTTTTCTTTTTGTATAGCGACATAGCGCTGATATTTGGTTCGGATACCTTCTAGGCCGCTTCGGTTTCTTGGACTTCGATCACAGTTTCGCTGCTACTTGGCTTGGCTATGAGCAGCATTTTCTGTACGCCCATGATGTCTGACCGTCGTATGGTGGTATGGACCGGTTGCAGGCGAAGCTGAGACGTTTTCTGATCTCAAGTCACGTGCGAACTTTTCAATTGTATTCCGAACACTATATCCATTTCTTGCGGCGAAAAGTCCAATTTTCTGACGAAAAACTTCTTCAGTACTTTCTTCTATTACTTTCTTGATTTTAGTGTCTTGCCATTCCTGAATTTTCTAAAGTATGGCCTGTTCCTCAGCGACTACGATTAAAAGCCATTATCGCTGAAATTCAAAATTTTCGTGAAGTCAGACCTGTTCTTGTTTCTTTATCTGCCTTCCATGCTTTCCCTTTTCGCCTTTCTTTATATTTCCGGTGTTCCTCTTCTTGCCTTACTTTCTATCTACAGGTTATTCCTTGTTGTCTTTTTTCCTATCTAGGGTTTTCCTCTTCTTTCTTTTTTGATCCCTCATATTCTTGTTGTTGCAAAAGTGCTGAAAGTCCGTTCTGTAAAAGGGCTGCGAACCGGTAATGCTCTTCCTGTCTTCGAGCTTTTTTTTTTTTTCTTTGTGTGTTCATGCTTCCCCTCCTTTGTCTCTTCGAATTTTTTATGAAGTCCACCGACATCCAATTAGAAATTGTTCCATTTAAGTTGTTTGCTGTCGTGTATTATTTACAATAGAATATTCTGTATATTTCTACAAACTTGAAGTCGAAATTCTGGTAGGTACCTACCTACACGCAGAAAAATAAAATTTCCTATTGAAGTATGCATTTTTCAAGAAGTTAATTACTAAGCATAATAAACTTCTCTCAACCAATGTTTTTCTGTTCGCTAAAAATAATAAATGGCAATTTGTTTCGCCAAGAACATAATATATTTACCTATACTTGAAGCGATGAGTAAGACTTGCAGGGCCGGATCTATTTTTCGAGGGGGGCAGAGATGTGAATTGCCGCCCCCTGCTAAATATTATTTTTTATGTATACAGGGTGTCCCACAATCAGCGTTACAGGCCATAACTTTCTTATTTTCAGAAATAAAAATAAATTTGAAAAAAAAATAGTATATTAAAGTATAAGTGGATATTAAGGTCTTTAAAACACGCGCGATTTTTCGAGCACGACGGCGCAGCCGGAGTGCTCGAAATACAGCAAGTGTTTTAAAGACCAGTTATCCACGAATACTTTACACTATTTTTTTTTATGTTGGATTTAAACACGCTGAGGAGTACTTTAAATAAGTGAAATAGGTTATCAATAAAAAAAAAAATATTAATGGCTAATCAAGCTCTCTTCAAAAATATAAAAAAAGCTTCCCCTGAAAAAATCATCCCCTATTTACAACCCTTGACTTTTTTTTTTCAAATGGCACCCCTATTATTTTTTTTTATTTTTGAGAAGCTTATGAAATTACAAATTTAATGGTGTATGAAAAGTTTGTTTTTCCATGTCTCTTGAGGGAAAAAAAATGGGTGTCCCACCCTTAGTCTTATACAGGCAATCATTTATTTGTCTACAAAAATTAAAATATGACAAAAAAAAATTAATTGTGTGCAAATTAACCCCTTTTCAAAAATATTTTAAAAAAAATTCCCTAACAAATTCAGCCCCTAAAAATAACTTTTGCCTTTTTTTTCAAATAAAACCCCATAATTATTATTTTCATTTTTGATTTTTTTTTCCAACGAAACATGGAAAAACAAACTTTTCATACATTATTGAATTTGTAATTTCATGAGCTTCTCAAAAATAAAAATAAATAATAGGGGTGCCATTTGAAAAAAAAATGTCAAGGGTTGTAAATAGGGGATGATTTTTTCAGGGGAAGATTTTTTTATATTTTTGACGAGAGCTTGATTAGCCATTAATAATTTTTTTTTTTCAAATTTTTATTTCTAAAAATAAGAAAGTTATGGCCTGTAACGCTGATTGTGGGACACCCTGTATATCAAAAATGAGGTGTTGAATTTCACAATTTATTTACATGTAGCAGTAGCTGCTCGTGGTCTATACTGGAAGGGGTTCACACCTAAAGTGATCCAGTAGTTGAAGCCCAGCGCGTGGGATCCAGAGTTATAGCGCACCGCAGGTGCCTCCAAAGGCAGAAATTATTTTCGGGTGCCACGCCCAAAAACGTATTTCAAGCCTCCAAAAAAATTTTATTGGGATATCAAAGATTGATTAAAAGAACTTAATTTCTTTAATCGCTCAATATTTGACAAGTCTTTTTATCTGGAGGCTTTTAGCGCACAATACATATAGCTGTGGTCGGAGCCGGATTCAATGTTGTACTGTTGTACAACCAACAACCAGGGATGCTATCAGCACGAAAAAATTTGTACCAGAATGTAGAGAATAATTGTACTAGATTGGCGACATTGTGTACTAACTAAGCGTCAAACTTTGAAATTTCAATACTCTGTTAAGGCCGCAACGGCCCCCTTTCAAATTATATTTTAGTTCTAAAAAAAATTATAGATGGCGCCAAGATGAAAGCATTTTAAATATTATAGCGATTTCAATTTGCAGAATCAGTGCAACTTTTTTCACTCAGTTCGCACTGATTGGCTAATGGGATTATGGAGGGATTTGTATTTCCATGCCTGGTATGACTTCAAATTTTGTTCTACTCTGTAAAAGTGATGTTTTGCTGTACAGCTTGTTTTTGTGGTATGTTTAGTTGTGGTAGGTATGAGATTTTCAGGAAGCAATTGGCACATGAATGGGCTTACAAATAGAGGAATACTCGGAGGAATAATAAAAAAATAGTCTTACCAGGAGTAGTCTTACACAATTTCAGATATTGGTAAAAGATCCAAGAGCCAGTAAAAGAAATGCAAATCGCCAGATACCTAAATGGAATGCTCTACTGCATTGGTGGATATTATTTTTGCACTAATATGCAAAAACAAAAAGGAAAAACTCTAATTTTAGCACTTTCTACCTTTTGTAAATAAATTTGAATAATTATTATTGATTATTATTGAAGCTTTTTATTTTTTCAAAGACATTTTGTCCTACAAAACACGATCCAATTTTTTTATGTATACCTTAGGTATGTAAAATAGCTACTTTATTTATTTTCAATGGAAACTAATGGCACAGCATGCTTTGTGTCTATTATTTTATAAACCAATAATAAAAAACAAAACAAATACACAAGGTGAGAAAGAGGTTCTGTTGTCAATAGGCTTTTTTGGAAACGCTGAACAACCTAAATCAGCTGCTGCTCCAATGGTTCGGGGTTTTCGAAAACGCCTAATTATGACATCACGAATTGACTGGTGGCGCCATCTGCGAAAAAAAGCCTGAACTATATTTGCCAAATTATCTGTAATTTTATTCCAAAATCGGATACTACAAAAAAAAAAAACGGCACATCAGAATTTGCTGAAATTTGGCATAAACATTCTTTGATCAATTATCTAGAGAATAGTGCTCTTATTTTTTCAATTTTTACCGTGGTTATTTCTATTTTTGGAAAATAGTTCATTTTCGTTCGGTTCTACACCAGCTGAATTTAGCCACACGCGGATTGTATTGTGCGTGCGCAAAATATTGTCAATGGAAATGAAGGATGTTCCAAAATTTAGAACAGTTGTTCGAAAAATGACACACCACGCAGGCGTTAGGCTGTTCCGTTGCACAACTGTTCGTAGAATATTGACCCCAAATTTTCGCACAAGTTTAGCCAATCAAGCCGTACGATTGTTTATCCATTTATTTTTGAGATCAGTGCTTATACTGGATTATGTGATATGTCAATTGTGTCATACGTCCAAGTGTCATATTTCCCTAACTCCCCCACCATTAAATTCTGGGATACCCAAGGATCAAGAACTTCTGTGAGGACAGACGGAAAATCACCTTTTCTACATTTAAAATCGACGAAAAAATTAAGTCACTAGCACAGCCTGAATCGCAAGCATTTCATAGATGTCTGCGGCTGACGTCATCACTATAAGCTGCTGATAGTGACGTCACTCACAGGCCCAGAATTTGATGATGAGGGAGTTAGGGGAGTATGACACAATTGACACATCACATAACCCAGCATAATCAGATTAGGCTTGATTATTCTCGCGAAAAATTGCCTCATATTCGAAACGCCAAATCCTAGTATAGAATTCTACTTGTCGTGATCCCAGCTGTGGAACGTGGAACGCAACACCCAACCCACCAGTAAAGAGTAGAGCTCAGAACTCGAGTACGGTATTATACAGAGCAAACTTTGCCTTAAGTAAGTTTACTGTGGGGTGGTCGGCTGTTCTATCAGAAGATGTGTTACAATATTAGATAATGAATTTGAAAAAAATATTCGCTAGATATGTACCTATGTTTTATGAAAAAAAGTAAGGCAGTGTCTTTCAAGGTGTCTTCTCTTTTTGCCGCCCCCTCAAGATGCGAAGGGGGGCACGCGCCCCTGTTCGCCCCCCCCTAGATCCGGCCCTGAAGACTTGCGATTTTGTTAGTTGAGAATATAACATTCTAAAGTGGAAGCTTAAAAATTTCTTCAAATGAATGGATAATATTCATTTAAAGAATGAATTCTTAGGCCAAGTATATCACCCCCACCTTCTACAACCTTTGATGCCTCATACAACAAATAACAACTTCTTCACTTCACTACCAAAGGTCAATGCGATTTTAGTTGTTTTCATAATATTAATGGAAAAAAAAATATTTCCGATTTTCTTCGAAAAATTAATTGCGAAGAATTTGTGGAGAACTTTGGAAGTAAGTACGATTTACAAAAAAACAAAAGTAAAAGAAAAAATTTACCAACCATATGGTCATTGGTCATGGTATGTCATTTTACCCAAAATAATGATTTCCTAGAGATGGCCTCAAAAAATATTTAACAAAAAAATAAAACACAGGTTTAATTACATTAAAATAAAGAAAAAAGGCTATTTGTTTAACTGTACTAAGCCAACTTGGGCTTATTGGACCTCATCAATTATTACAGCCAAACTAGCTCAACGCAGATTTTTTTTTAAATCCAGCGTATCGCCTGCCAAGATAAATAAACTTGACTGAGGCGAAGTTTTAGAAAACAACCACAATTGGTCATTAAGGGCGACTTTGTCGCGTCTTAAAGTAGCAAGTGATCGATGTGTCATTTCACCCGCGTATGTAAGTTTAGGCTAGTTTCCCCAATATGTAGTTGTTTGTTTCAAATAAAATAATATTTTCCTACCCAAGTTTTTGACTTACTTACTTTAAGTCAGTAAGCTTAAAATTTGGTCCAGTCTAGTGAATCAGATACTTGAGCCAAATTTACCAATAGAGTTCACATAAACTAGTCCATTGTTCAATATAAGAACTCATTCTTCTACCAAGCATGCTAGTTTGGATTTAAAATAAGTATTTTACTATCTACTCAATATAAGTATACAGGGTGTCCGGAAAATAGCGTAAAAGCTCTCCACTACGTAATAGGGGATCCTTTGAGAAGGTAACCCTAGAAAAATAATCTAAAAAATCCTCCTCGACCATTCTTCGTTGTATGAAGAGGTACTGTGGAAATTCAACTTATTTTTAATTCTTTTCCTCAAATTGCAATATTTCGTACACAGTGTTAGGTATCCCTTTTTATTTGATAACATAATGATTTATAAAAATTTGTTGTTAACCTTTGAAACGTATTATGAAAATAGCAAAATCTCTAAATTACAACAGAAAAAATTGATCTCACACAACATTTTTTAGTCACCTTCGAATTTTTCAGGTAGGTAGGTATTTAACTTAACTCTGTGACTAATTGTCAACGGAATATTTTCAGTGTTGCCAATTTCAATAAGCTTAAAAATGCTGATCACTTTCTTAAGAATTTCACCAGATCATTGTATAAACAAACGTAAAAAAAAACTTTTCATTTTACAATTTGTTGAAAATACAATATTCACTATTAACATATAATTCAGTTGTGTTTTCAGTGGACTTGAAATTGCAGGGGGATATTCCGCAATCCACTTAGTATTACTGGTTTCGTAATGGCACTACATTGTAAGAAATTCTAAATCCCTATAACAAACCTATTCCATTCATTATGTTCTTTATTTGAATAGTAGCATTTTAAGATAGTCTTATCTCACACGTGGGAAGAGAAAAGAAAACAAAATACATTTCATTCATTAATTATTTTGTTCAAATTATAAATTATTGCAAATTGATACATTTTCTTTATCTAGTTGCCTAGGATATTAGCAATTAGTTAATGGAATATAGATTCCAAAATACATACAAAGAGATAAATTTTAGTTTATTCAAATTATAACATTAACGATTATAAATCTGCGAATCAGATTTTTTTGGCAGAATTACGAAACTGTGCATTGATAATAGATGGATTAGTGAACAATAAATGCGTTTTTGTTTTTAAATAAAAAACTATAGGTTAATAGGGACTATCTGATTTAAGTATTATAGGATATATTTTTCCAATTTCAGACCGAATTATGAAGGAAGTTTTCCCATTGCTAAATTGCACATAAAGTTTTTTTTTTTTTTTTAATTATCGAGTTTAGTGAAATGGGTGGCCAAATGAAACAAAACCAAAATCCAATTTTTGGGTACTCACTCAATTACATTTGTCGTTTTTTTCATTGTTTCTCAGTATCAATTAGGTACCTATACTATTGTCTACTAAAAAAAAACTAAATCTAACACAGACAGAAAAAGGAACTAATAGTATAGTAGTAATGGTTTTTTTTCTCTTTGAAAACGTGGATGCAAATGCAGTATTACTTGGGTACTATTTCCTTTCCATCTAAAATTTTGGGAGTCCTACTGGCATCCTGGCTTAGGAACAAAGTGGAAAACACATATTATGACTTGAACTAAATTAACAGATCCGAGCGATTTTTAGAACTTGGTAAACAGCGGCGGTATTTTCAGCTATATTAAGTTTTTTTTATTACTTTGTCTCCTAGGCTCCATTGTTGATAAAATTTAGTTTTACTTTTTTCACCGAGCGTGTTCAGCTCGCGACTTCTTTCTGATTGGCTGACCCGACGTCAAATAAGCTGCCCATCAAATTCATTTTAATTAACCAACCTCCATAGCAATAAGGGTAATAAAAAACATATTATTTCCTTTCGGCAAAAAAATCAAAATTTTCAAAATTTTGGTAGGTAGGGTAGAGGTATAGGTACCTACTTACAGTGGCGGCTGGTTAAAGTACAAGTTGGTGGTGCACACCCGGGGGGGAAGCCCACCGCAGGTGCCCCGCGATTTTTTCTTGGATGCACGCCCAAATTTTGATCTAAAAGTCGTTAAAAAAGCAAGCCTCGGGTAATTTTTTAGTATTTTTAATTCAAACGTGCGCATTCACCATTTTTACAAAATTATAAATAAGGTGAAATCTTTCTGTGTTTTTGTTATTTCTAAATCTGACTTAAGGAAGGTAAGTACCTATGAAAATACTATCAGACATGGTGTACCTACGTTTTTCGAGGTCAACCATTGAGATCGGGATCTCGGAAATGGTAACAGATATAGACTGACTAGACTGATATATCCAATGAAGCCGGACAAGACCGAAGTAAGTAGGTACCGTAAAATCGGGTGGCTTGAGACGATTTTGACTCTCAGCAAGCGATATTTTCGAAACTATTTAACTTAGCGATGACTTAAACACGTCAAAAGTTGAGTCTTAACCCGTAGAATCGGTTTTATAAGTTGAGTTTTATGTGAATAACGAGTTACCTAGGGTTTTTAGTTTTTTTTTGACTGACTCATGTCAGACGCTACGGTTGGGTTACTTGAGACAACCATATACAGGGTGGGCCACTGAAAACTTACAATGGCTATAATTTTTGAACCAAAAAAGATATTGAAAAAATAAAAAATACCGTTTTTATAAAATCAAGGCGGAATACACATGACGTATTTTTCAAACCACCCCGACCTACCCCTTAGGCGCCACCTCTACTCGCTTCAAAATCTTTAATGGCAACACCCCACTTGTGGCACCTTTTTGGAAAGCTCATGAAAAATGCTAAACGATGGTCATAAAATTTTTAGGGTGACATTGGAAAACTACCCGTCAAATAAATTGGTAGAAATAAATTTTACAAAAAAAAAGAATTTTTAGCATGAAATTAGAGATAGGAAATTGAAGCGACCCAGCTAAATTCAAATTACGTATTTTTCAAACCACTGCGACCCACCCCTAGGAGCCACCCTCACTCATTTGAAATTCTAAGATTGCGGTACCACACTTGTGGCACCTCTATGGAAAGCTATTTGAAAATGCTAAACGATGGTCATAAGGATTTTAACCTAAGAAAATTACGGCTAAGTAGAGATTAAGAAATGTAGGTGTGACATTTTGAAAAATAGGAACCAAATTAAAAATGATCTAGATAATTTATTTTAACAATTGCTCAAAATGACAGCCGTTTTGTTTCATACAAAAATACAAACGACATTCAAATTCTTCTCTCACTTTCTGGAACATCTCTCTCGGAATGTTTCGACATGCCTCAATTATCCTCTGCCGCAATTCTTGCAACGAAGCTGGTTTTGTCTTGTAGACTATGGATTTAATGTAACCCCACAAAAAGAAGTCTAAAGAAGTGAGGTCAGGTGACCTTAGCGGCCACTCGATTGGACCCCTTCTGCCAATCCATTGCCTTGGATAAAATCTATCTAACCACCGCCTTGTGACAATAGCATAATGCGGAGGGGCTCCATCTTGCTGAAAGTGTATGATGTCTTCATCAAGATTCAAATTTCCTCCCAAATCTCTTTGATTTTCAACCTCATTTACAATTTCCGGCTTTATCGCATTGTCCAGCATTTCCACATAAACAGCACCCGTCAAATTTCCGTCGATAAAAAATGGACCTATTATTTTATCGCCCAGTATTCCGCACCAAACATTGAGCTTTTGGGGATTTTGGGTATGTCCTTCAACAACAATATGGGGATTCTCATCGCTCCAGTATCTGCAGTTCTGTTTATTCACATTTCCATTTAGCAAAAACGAGCACTCATCACTGAAACAAACATTTTTAGTGAGTGAAGGTTGCCTTCGAATTTCCTCCGTCATTAGTTCGCAGAACTGAATCCTTCTATCTGGATCATCGTCCCCAAGTTCCTGCAGAATTTTCATTTTGTAGGGGTGGAATTTGTGCATTGTTAATACTCTTCTGACAGATGTTCGGGGTATGCCTGTTATTGATGCCAACTGGCGCGTTGATGCTTCTGGATTGACCGACACCTGACCAATAACTTCGATTTGCATTTCTTCATTCAGTACCCTGGGCCCTACCCTTTTTTGATTTTTGACCGATCCCGTTCGTTGAAACTTTTGGATCAAATCCCTAACATAAATGTGACTAACGTTTCTGTCCGGATTTCTCTTATTGAAAGCACGGGCTGTTCTCAAATAGCACCTACCTTCAGCACCATAAAGAAAAACTATTTCAATTCTTTCTTCCACACTATAAACCATTTTTCGAAGTTTTAACTAAGTAAATTAAATAAAGGTAGAAACTATCGTCACTAAATTTGAAAAATAATGATTTGAAAAATGATAGAAGACAGTAAGTAATGCATTTTGTTTTTTTTTTGTTGCTGTGGGTCGGGTTGCTATAGAAAAGTAAACAAATAGCTGATAAGGAAGAATTTGCGTTACCGCAACTTCTTATTTGTGGATTGGTGGAAAATGTTAAAATAAATTATCTAGATCATTTTTAATTTGGTTCCTATTTTTCAAAATGTCACACCTACATTTCTTAATCACTACTTAGCCGTAATTTAATTTAGGTTGAAATCCTTGTGACCATCGTTTAGCATTTTCAATTAGCTTTCCATAGAGGTGCCACAAGTAGGGTACCGCAATCTTAGAATTTGAAATGAGTGGGGGTGGCGCCTAGGGGTGGGTCGCAGTGATTTGAAAAATACGTAAGTTGAATTTAGCTGAGTCGCTTCAATTTCCTATCTCTAATTTCATGCTAAAAATTCTTTTTTTTTGTAAAATTTATTTCTACCAATTTTTTTCATTTGACGGGTAGTTTTCCAATGTCACCCTAAAAATTTTATGACCATCGTTTAGCATTTTTCATGAGCTTTCCAAAAAGGTGCCACAAGTGGGGTGTTGCCATTAAAGATTTTGAAGCGAGTAGGGGTGGCGCCTAAGGGGTGGTTTGAAAAATATGTCATGTGTATTCTGCCTTGATTTTATAAAAACCGTATTTTTTATTTTTTTGATATCTTTTTTGGTTCAAAAATTATAGCCATTGTAAGTTTTCAGTGGCCCACCCTGTATTTCAAGCTTTTGCTCATGTTTCAAACCAAAAGGATCACTTGAGACAAAAGAGACGTTTTTTAAAAGATGGCTATTGACTCCTAGCGCTAGTAGGTTTGATATTGTCACACCAACGAGTGCTTGAAATATGAAAATGTCTCTTCAAAAAAAATCGGACCTAATCTTTTCCAGGCAAGTTATTTTTCTATAATTTTTGATCACTCCGTCCATATTTACGACTTTACTAAACGTTTTAAGTCGTTTCCCATAATTAGAAAGCCCCTACGGCAAGAAACCCCTCAACCGCCATTCTACTTTTTCATATGTATTTTTTTTTTGTCTTGAAAAGGGAAAGTAACGTATATACTATTAAGGATGGAAAAATAGCAATTATACTCCAGAAGATGCACAAAATATCAATCTATTTCTGAGTAAAGTTTCAATAAGCAGTCCTAGACAGTATAGAGACAGTATGCAAAGTTATTCAGCAATTTTTTAGTTCAACAATTACATAATTGCGTAAAAAAATGCACTAAAATTAACTTATCGCTTCCGCGGTGGTCCAAACATTACTATAACAAGTATTGACAACCCTTAAGTTGAATAAATACGATTGGCGCCCAAATGCGTCGGATATATTATTGCCAGGTATATATTTGGTTTCCTCAAAAGTTTTGTCTCAACTCGTCCGGCCGTCTCAAGTCACCCAGTTTGACGGTACCATTCACAAAGCGAATAAACGCAGTCCTGGGAGGGCTCACGCTCTTTGGATCGAGACTCGCTCGATCCTATCGGTCAAATATCTTAGAGTCATCATTAATTCCAGGCTGACCTGGAAAGATCGCATCAACAGGGTTGCCTAGAGAGCCACTGCTAGCCTTTGGGCCTGAAGAAGATCTATCGGACGAACCTGGGACTTACATGCCCACATAGTCCACTGGCTTTTACACGGCAGTGACAAGGCCAATGATCACGAACGGCAGTTTCGTTTGGTGGAACGCGTTTAGCAAATCCACCTACAGGGCAAAACTAGACAACTGGGGCTGGTGTATATGGGGAGGGACCTGCGGCGAAAATCTTGCACTGAGTCGACAAACTTTCGAATTGGGCATGAGAGAATGGAGAATGATTAGTAAATGTCGCAAAAACTAACGCCTAATCTTAGGAAATAATTTTCTGGTAAAATAAATTCAAACAATAATCACAGTATAATGTTCGATGTTCGGAAAATGATGGAAGGTATCTATCGTAGGTATCTATTATCTTGTCTGACAATTTGGAATTAAGTTGAAATTTTTACTGGACTAGCTAGGATCGGACTTCGGGTATGGAAGTATATGATGGTTGTCATTTCCAATATTAAATCAACTATCAGTTGAATCTGAGTTCCTTCCAAATTTACCAGCGAAATTTAATAGGTACCTACTTGAAAGTTCAGAAAAATAAAGCTATACTTCGTTGCCAATAAACCATCTCTTAAAGCAGTCAAATCAGTTTCGGATATCCCAGTTCCGAAAAAATCCTCTCAGTGAATTTAGTTTTTGGATAAAAAACACGTTTTTAACCTGTTTTCCCATAAAAATGGATTTCAAAAGTGAGAAGCTGAAAATTGCTTCTTCTATTTCCATTTGTCCACCCCGTATACATATGCAGATACAAGAGAACACATAAAAACTACGAATAAGGCAAGAACCAACTGCCCACTAGCGCTTTTGGGGAAAAAAATACAATTTGGCTTTTCTGAATTACCCTGTAACGATTTTTGCATAAAACCAGTACCTAGTTACCCGAATAAATTGAAAATATTCACTTAAAGAGGTCTTTATTCATAATTATCAATATAAATTCTGATATCTCAAATTCACGTATACGCCGCGTCATATCAGGTTTATGAATATTTTGTCTGAACAAGCAAAAATTCTCTTATAAATATAACACGATTATTGAAGAATATCATTTCTTGTACCCGTGGTAGTTCGTACAAGATGAGAACCTATTTGGTTTTCTTGGCCCTTGGTAAGTATTTTTGTTTCGCTTTTTCCCATTATCATTTCCTCAATTATTGATCGTTATTGTATGCGTGTGCACAATTTTATTCGTATTTCTTATATCTCTAGGTATAAGGAGAATTATCTATCATCTTCCCCCAAATTGCTGCTTTATCTGCGCCCGTTAAGCCAAAATCTAAGCTACCCCAGTAGTAATCTCGTTGTTACTCTTTCAAATAATTTTTCTTGACCTTTCTTCAATTTCTTTAACATCTATAAACACTGGGTACACTCCTTTTCCTTGTTCTTTCAATTTTGTTATTTGTTCAAATGTTGGGATGTGATATTGTGTAGGTATTTTCTATTCTGAATCCACTTTGTGCTTCACACATTGATCATAAGGTGTCTACCTACCTATATGGTTATCTTTTTGTCACCTATTTTTTCTAGTAATATACCTACAGTGTCTCCGTTGGACTTATTCCTTTGTAAAATCTTTATTTCTTTACCGATTTTACCTTTTTTTTTTTATTAGGTAGGTATTCGAAAGTCGTCTTTGAGTGGGAAGCTTCATCTTTGGGCTGTGATCCTGGCCAAATATGACCACTTATACTCTCAAATTTCCATCATTACTTTCAGACATTTTCGGGAAAACTCTAACCACCAATTTCTATCTAACGCCCATCTGTATCAATTTTCGTTGTACCAGAAAAAAGGGGCGTGTAAGATTTTTTTCAAAATAATTCTTCTAAATAAATGTTATTGTGATGTTTTGGGAAAAATCAGTTAACGTATTTTTGCCAAGGATCACTGGGAAATCGGTATTGGTAGGTTCAATGTATTCCTGCATAATATTCCTTATAAGTACCATTTGTTTTGCAAAAATGAAAAAA
The DNA here is from genome assembly GCA_917834065.1 of Ceutorhynchus assimilis. Classification (NCBI taxonomy): domain Eukaryota; kingdom Metazoa; phylum Arthropoda; class Insecta; order Coleoptera; family Curculionidae; genus Ceutorhynchus; species Ceutorhynchus assimilis. The sequence continues at coordinate 28,978,903 of OU892277.1, read as the reverse complement.
AAAAAATTAAAAATTCCTGAAAAAAAAATCGATATAGTATAGTTACTTACCATAATCCCATGTGTTTAATTAGCTCTGTCTGTTGTTTTTTCACTATAGGTATGTAGTGGAAATATAGTAAAAATTAGTTTTAGTTTTTTTTTTGTGCTCATTTTGCTCATATCTTTTCCTATAGGTAAGTAAGTAAGTACCTACTCCATAGGTCTGTTTCTGCAGCAATCACAAACCAGTCAGAGCGAACTTCATTGGTTGAAACAGTCAGAAACAGTCAGAAAACTAGTTTCAACCAATGAAATTCACTCTGACTGGTTTGTTATTTCTGCAGAAACAGACCTTATATGTTTATATTTTTCCAATTTTTTTCTATTCTAAGCTTGTCACTAATCATAGTCCATAGATATTTTTTATTTTCTACTCTGCTCCTGAAGGCCTTAAAAAATTTGTTCGCGCTTTTCAGCATATGTCAAATAATCTTTCTCATTTTTAGTGGGTTTGGCTTTCGCCTCAAGTCACGCCAGCTGGAAAGACAACACGGAATATATCTACCGTGTCAGCGGACGTTCCCTCACTAGCTTAAATGAGCTTACAGATCAGTATTCCGGCATTCTCTTGAAGGCTAAATTACACGTTTCTACACGCCCTGACGGAAAACTTCAAGCTAGAATTTCTGATGCCCAATATGCTCAAATTCAAAGTCAATTGCCAGATGGCTGGAATTCTGAAATTTCAGAGTCTCAGCTTAACTACAAGCAATTGGGGCTCACTGATAAACCTTTCAAAATACTTACCAAAGAAGGTGTGATTAAAGGTCTGATTGTAGAAAAAGATGTGACTAATTGGGAAGCCAACGTTATCAAAAGTATTGTAAGCCAACTTCAACTGGATATTCAAGGAAATAATATCATCCAGTCACCCATCAACAACTTACCAAAAAACAATGAGATGGAGGGAGTATTTAAAAGCATGGAAGAAACCGTTACTGGAGAAACAGAAACTTTGTATCAAATCCACCGTCTTCCTGAATACTTGACCCAAAGCCAGCCCTGGCTGGTACCACAACAACAATTGAACTTCCATGGACAAATTTATGAGGTAATTAAAAGCAAAAACTACTCAAACACTGAAGATATACCTGCTTATTATTATGGTTTTGGAGAAATTATTGCAGGAGAACCCACTGGAAATAGAATGGGACAATTCTATACTAGACAATCAAGCTCTCGTATGATTTTGACTGGAAAAGTCTCCAAATATACGATTCAAAGCTCCCAAACTGTTGATAAAATTATTATTAACCCAACAATTAATGCTCGACAACAAGGTTCAGCAATTAGTGCTCTTAACTTAACTTTGTCAGAAGTAAAATCTCAAAGTCAACAGGCTCAAGAAATGTCTAATCCTGTTGAAATTGGAAACCTCGTTTACACCTATGAAAGACCTTTTGCTAAGTCCAACAAAGTACATGAAAAAATGCAAGGTGATAATTTAAGCAGTGAATCTAGTGAAGAAGGTAATGAATCTACCTGGAAAAAGTTCCGCCAATCCGCTGAACAAATGATCAAGAAAATGCAACAAGATGACAGCTCATCTTCTGAAGAAACCATGCAATACCAACCCAGACCTTCAATGACTGAAGCTCCACAATTTCCCCTGTTGCCCTATTTTATGGGGTACCATGGAAAGTCTGTCAGAACCGATAAAGATTTCGATCCTAAACAAATTGTCGAAAAAATCGCTAGAGAAATCAGTGAAGATGTGCAACAACCTGAAAAGATTTTGACTCAATCTACATTAAGCAAATACGCTATGCTTTGTTCTTTGGTTCGCACAATGGACAAGGACGATATTAAATCTTTAGCCGAAAAACTGTACACCCCAGACAAACAAGGTGCACAACGAGTGGCTTGGGCCGCTTTTAGGGATGCTGTAGCTGAAGCTGGAACTGGCCCAGCCTTTTTAAATATCGAAGAATGGATTTCTACCAAGAAGGTAGAAAGACAGGAAGCTGCTGAAATAATTTCTGCTATGACTCGTGCTGTTCGTGTCCCAACTGAAGAATATATGCAATCATTCTTTGAACTGATCAAAAAACCTGAAGTAAGGCACCAGGAATATCTCAATGAAACCGCATGGTTATCATTTACTGAAATGGTACATAAAGTATATGTAAACAAGCACCAATCTAACAATGAATATCCTGTAAACAGCTTCCGCTCTTTCTATACTAAAGAAGGAAAAACCTTTGCCACATCCACTGTAATACCCTACTTGTCTCAAAAATTGGATGAAGCTGTATCTGGAGCTGACTCACGCAAGGTTCATATTTTCATTCGCTGCCTTGGCAATATTGGGCACAAACAAATTCTCAAAGCTTTTGAACCATACTTAGAAGGACAACGGCAATGCTCTCAATTCCAACGTACTCTTATGGTACTAAGTTTGGATAAATTGGCTAGTAGCTCTCCCATAACTGCTCGCTCTGTACTGTACAGAATCTATCAAAATGCCGCTGAAGTTTCTGAAGTCAGAGTTGTGGCAGTTTACCAACTCATGAGGACCAACCCTTCAGTTGAAATGCTTCAACATATGGCTGAAAATACCAACACTGATCAACAAGAAGAAGTCAATGCTGCTGTTAAATCTGCTATTGAAAGCGCTTGTGAGCTTACCAGTGGTCAGGCTCAATCTTTGTGAGTATTTGGTAACGTCAATTTTGTCACCCTTATTAATATTATTTTCTCTAATATTCTAGGCGTAAATCTGCTGAATCAGCAAGACCTCTTCTCACCCGCAAAGAATATGGACAGCAACAAAGCTTGAACTTTTTACAAGACTTCGTAGTTGAAAACATGAACACCGAATTCAAACAGAATATTCTTCAAGTAGGAAGCCCAGACAGCATGTTGCCCAAAGGACTTAAATACACTTTACGTGGAGATATTAACGGATTTAAACATTACTTCAGCAACGTGCAAGTTATGCTTTCTAGCGTAAAGGAACTCTGCAACGTTCTCTACAGACAAACCGAACAATACCAACAAAGGAATGCTCAAAGAGCACAGCAACAATCTACAGAAAGCAAATGGTCCAGTGCCAAAATTGCCGAATCTCTAGACATTCAGGGTGAGGAAAGGGAACAACTTGAAGGATTTATTTACACAGAAATTGATGCTTTCCAAAAAATTTGGTCTTTTGATAACGAAACAATTGAACAATTGCCAGAAGGTAATCTCTATCTGTCTTCAGACTTTTGACCTTTTAAATAAAAACCATATTTTTTTCAGCTCTTCGGGAACTAGAACAACAATTGAAGAACGGTAAACAAGTCCGATACAACAAATTGAAACAACTCAAACAAATTGCCCTTTCTCTTCCTACTGAAACTGGCTTTCCATTCTTGTACACCTATGATATCCCGATGTTAGTCCAATATGAAGGCAAAGTTAAGGCCCAAGTGTCTCCTCAAATTTCAAGTGGCAAGAAATTGCGCAAACCAGAACAAATCTCTGCTCAGCTTGAAGGCTTTGTTACTATTTCCACTAAAGTGCAATCACACTTGAGTTTAGTTACTCCATTCGACCACCAAATCTATGTTGCTGGATTCGACAAAAACTTCCAAGTTCATCTCCCATTGAAAATCAACGCTGAAGTAAATCTTGCAAAATCTTCCTCTAAAATCGAATGTGAATTGAACGAAAAACACCCAGGTGCTCGTTTGTTCCACTACAGCTCATGGCCTTATACCTCTCGTAGTGACATCATGACTACTAGTCCAGTGGCGCTAAGAACAAATACTCACCGTCTCAGACCAGAAAGCGACACACACAGATCATTCGACTTTGTTTTAGGAAACAAAGAATCTGGTATGGCTGTTCGTGTTTCAGGTCATCATCCACAACAATCCATTAATATATTGCAACTTGCTGACTTAATCAAATCTGAAGGAATTGTAGCAGCCTGGCAACAAAGCTGGGATGATGCTACGTTGCAACAAACTGAAGCCGATATTCGCCTAGCTCCTGAACAATCTAGCTCCAGAAAATTCACTCTACGCTTGGGAATGCAAAATCAATACAAGACTCAACCGCAAAATCAAAAACAACCAGAATTTTTGAGCATTGAACAGCTTTCATCTAAAGTAGAATGTGAGAGTCAGCAACGCCAAAACGAGTTACTGAAACATGTTAGCGCTGGTATCACAAATGCCAAAGCAAGTTGCATTGATGCTTCCCTGGAATTTGAAGGACAACGTAAAAATCAATATATTTTCGCCTTGGCTTATGCTAAAAGCAACGTCGCTCCTCAATCTAGCCTAGTGGCTTTTTACAAGAGCAAAACTCAAACACCTCGCGAGGTAGGCCTCCAAGTTAAAAGTTATATTCCTAACACCAACGGATTGGATTTAACTGACTCCTTGGAAAAAGAACCAAAAGCCAAATATGAAGTAGTATTCCAAGAAAAGCAAGAACGTAGGGAACCTGTAGAAATTAAAGCTACCATTAAAATGAACAGAAGTGAATCTCGCAAACAAGCTCTTGTTGAACAACCGATGTATTACGTATGCAAGAAGGAAATGCAAGAAGGTAACAAGCAATTAGCTGCTTGCCAAAATATGACCATTGAATCCAATTTCCTCAATGACATCAAAATTGACATAGAATACCAAAATGTGCCTTCGGAGTGCAAAATGAATATCCAACGTATTTACAATGCCATTCGCACCACAAGCTATCCAATCGCTGAAAGTACTGGCGTTCGCAACCAAGAAGACAACAAAATTGAAGTAAGAGTGCAATTCCAACCTGAACATTTGCGACAAGTGAATGTCACCATTAATAAAGAAACCAAATTTTCTAACATTTCCTTGGGTCAATGGGCTAAAACACTTTGGGTTCCCCATCCCGTATTCCATCTTAAAGCAAGACTGGCTGGGCAAATGATGGGTCAAGACAATATCAGACGTAAGTGTATTTCCGATTTATAACGGGTCTTACAAAAAAAATACCTACATATTTTTTTTTCTGTAGCTACTTGTGTAATAGACAGAAATGCTGCTCAAACCTTCAGCAATAGGACTTATCCATTATCTCTTGGAAAAGGATGGACCATGATGATGCTTTACATGCCGGAACATGCTCGACTCGATGGCGAACGCAGAGTAGATCCAGTCCAACAACTTAAGGAACAACAGGAAACCTTTGTCGTTTTAATCAAAGAAACTTCTGAAGACCTTAGGGAAATGAAAATAGTGTTCAGCCACCCAACTACTGAAGGAAAAACCGTCGAAATCAATATGAAGCCCACGGAACAAAGATCAGGAGCCGCCGTTTCTGTACTTGTTGATGGTGAAGAAGTCCACTTCAATGAAAATAAAGCTGCCGATTTCTTCAATGGCTTTATGGAAATTTATTCTTTGAACAAAGGCGAACTTAAAATGGAAATTCGTGACTGGTTCTATTTAATCTTTGATGGAGAACGCGTTAAACTAACAGCTCTCAACGACAAACTCCGTGATTCCATTACAGGTTTGTGTGGTCGTTTCAGTGACGACAAATACGAAGATTTTCAAACTCCCCAAAACTGCATTGTAAGATCTATGGAAAAATTCGTTGCTAGTTACCAAGTTGAAGGAAGACAAGAAACTCAATCACCTAGAGAATGTATTCGTAAGGAACTGCCTTTGTATACTGATGTCATTTCAAAACGCGACTATGAAGGGAGAAGAAGTACTGAAGAAACCAGCAACAAAATGGAACTTAGAAACCGTTATACTGAACAAAATGATGACATTTGTTTCACAATCCATCCAGTACCAGAATGTAAAAATGGTGCCCGGAAAACTGTAACCAAAAACGTACCAGTTCATTGTGTTAGCAACTCCAAAACTGCCTATTATTTAAAGAGTCAAATTGACCAAGGAGGTAACCCTGACTTCAGCCACAAGTCCGAAACCAAGACCATCAGAATGGAAATTCCTCAGCAGTGTAAATAATTGACGCAAATAAAACATGTTTAGGTTAACAGGCATTGAAATAAAAACATATTTTATGTAATTTTGTGTTTATGTTATTCCTATTACTAGTATTTTATTCAAACTTATTGGACAATTGCACATAGATTGATCAAAGGTTTGACAGATCGTTTAGCTGTTCCAATTGATATAAATAAATATTTTCCTGTTGCTCTGGAATCTAAAATCATTCTCGAATAATACATTTAGCGCCGGTACTTTTGCTCTCATTTGACAGCCGTTTAAAATAATCAGGGGTTAGAATGTGCTCTAACCACATCTTACTTAAAGACCTTGGCCCATGCAAAACTTTGACAATGTATCAAATTCGTTGATCGAGAGCAAAAGTATCGGCCCTTAGAAGTTGGTGTGAATCCATCTGAAATTCAATTCATCATCTATTTTAATAATCAGTGGTGCTCCTGAGTTGATTGTAAGAAGTCGTTCTGGCTTAAGGCCAATGAGACTGAGTAACCACTTGAAATCAGATGTTGGAATTGGATAAATATTGGAAGAGCTCCTAAACTTCACACTTATAAAAAATTTCAACTTCTGTGTACACAAATTCCAGTTTTCACTTGTAATTCGCTGACCAAGATTACTTTTGTAAATCTATAATTTTGTAAAAAAATGTTCCCCAAAATTTCAGTCACATACTTTTAGACTAATTTCCTGCTGTTTTCAAGTTTTTTCAGGGTTTTGTGTTAAAAAGACACACAAAATAATTTGGCAAACAATTATATTCAAATCCCCTATTCTAGAGGACAAATTACATAAATATTGCATGAAATGCAAATTGTTTAAGATAGTCCTGAATCATAGAAGAATCAATGTTAAATTATCCTACATACTAAAGTGTAATAAACTTTCATTAAATAAGTAAACAAATAATATAAAGAAATCTCAAGAATAAAATTTAACAGTCTCTTAAAAATTAGGGCCAAGAAAATTTCAAATGATGTGAATAAAGCAATCGTTCTAAGTTTTAATTATAATAACAGGCAACAAATTTAATGGAATGCAACAAAAATACATTTTATGTAATTTAATAAACGAATACAACAGGAACACACACATAAAATAAGGCAAATAGAGAATGAACGTTTTTTCATAAAGCAATTACCTGGAACTATTTATCTTTCGTTACCTGCACCTGATTTGTAACTGTTGAAGAAACAACTGTTTCGACACCCATGTTTGCTAAAGTTAGTTCATATTCGCCTGTAGCATATCTTGCTCGTTTTAACGAAGGGCCTTCATCTACTGGTAGGTAATCGTCAATATCCGGATCGATAAATCCTTGCTGATTGTAAGCCCCTCCAACTACAGACAGTTTAGGATCTAGAAGTCCTGGTTTCTCCGACACTAGATTACCCATCGCTTGCATGATTTTTCCCAATATACCCATTTTGTCAGAATCATTTTTGTTGACCATGGAATCATTTTTATCAATCATGAAATCATTATGTTTTTTGGCTATGGAAGAGAACAAAAGTTATTAGTTTGAGGTTTTTGATATTCACTTGAAAATAATTTCTTTAAATACAGACTTCACAAAAAATAGCATTAAACACGAAAATGTTGAATATTCTCTCAGTGTGAGTACTATCGTACTATGTAATGCTATTTGAGTTGACTTGTTTCAAATTGTATGAGAAAAGTAATCATTTTATTCTGATGGCTTACTTTATTTATGTATATAGTAGTATTAATTCAATTACATATTATTACATTATTGTAGTTGTAATATATTATTATATGTATGTAGTAAGACATACATGCACAAAACTTGGATTGGTTTTCTTTGCTTTTCCTAGCCATACTGATGAGACCTGATATAGGTCGAAACGCGTCTATGGATGGAAAAGCAAAGAAAATTAATCCAAAATTTTCTAATTATATGTATGTATATATACTTTTATTTAATTTGTTGAATTTCTGTGCACATCAGAAAAACTACATTTGTTAAACACCCAAAATCAATTGTAAAAAAAAAATCTCTAAACTTACCAATCTCATTGAAAATGCTTGACCGTTTCTCAGTGGAGTTATCGTCGGACTGAACATAGTCTCCAAACTTAGCATCAAGTTCAGGCTCATCATCTTTGAATATTAAGAACTCCTCCATGTTCAAATCATCTTCTGCTGTGGCTTGAAGATCGCTAAGCAAAGACCTTCTGATGCTTACTTGTTCTTTGCCAATCGACACATCTTTACTCTCAAACAAACGCGTGTTAGGAAGCGAAACTAGCAATGCCGATAACAGAAACACCATAAGGCAAGTTGAAGGTGTGGCCTTTGATGTGGATGATTTCGAAATAAGGGCTTGCAGCCGCTGTACGTGGGCAACCAAGGTGCGATTCTGCCTTTGTAGTTCTTTTACTCTTTGCAAAAGGTTTTTCTTCTCATCTGAGTCGTTTTTAACTCTGAAAAATATTGAAAAATTATAAAATAAAGTACCAAATTATATAGGTGTCATTACCTTTCTTCCAATCCATCAACATATTCCTTTTTCCTCTTCCTAGAATCCTGCGCTGAGATCTTATTGCGAATCTTCCTCCTTATTCTTTTAAGTTCCCTTTCCTGGTTTTTGGTTAAGGGGTAATGTGTGGGTAGTTGAATTCCTTCTTTGGCAAGTAATCTTTTCTCTTCATTATTTAGATGTAGAGAAGGATATTGATGACTTGGTTCTGGTATCGTTTCAGTGTCATCTACAAAAGTAAATTATAGAGGATATTGACTATCCAATACTGATATCTTTCTATCATCTTAAAAAATAATATTTTACCATACAGGGTGTCCAAGTTGAAATAAACGAACACATATATGCTTTTCCAAGTCACCTTTCATAGAACATCCTGCTTATTCACTTACAATACTAATGTTTTCCCAATAATTCAAAAGAATCAATAAATACATTATTCTCAGCAAATATGTACCTAATGAAATTAATATAGAAAATTATAGGCTTATTTATATAGTGGATTCACTGGCTTTTGATTTTTGAGTCAGTTCTCTACTGTGATGATTAAGATAGTTTTTTTACACAGATTTGCTCACCAACAGCAAGGTTTTTTGCCTGATAGGTTAACAATAGGTAACTCGACAGTAGTTATAGTCTGCAGCTGAGGGAATAAATTCCAAGTATTAACTGGATGTCATGCTGACTGACTGAGCCAAAATCTTCAATGAAGTGTATCACGTTTGTTAATTCATTATGTTTAATCTTTGCAAACGACTTTGGAATTAATAAAATAATTAAAAATTAGGAGGATTCCAGACTTCTTCAAAAGATCTGAACTGTGTGTACAACTGGTTCGCAACAAGCAGAATGTTCCTAAATTTAGATAAGTGTTCTGTAATGACTTTTACACGTAAATATTATAAATTCTACATATTTTATAGCAAACTCTGAAGTGATACTTTTTTGCAAAACCTTCTCAGTGCTCCACTCAAATTGGAGCCCTTCTATGTGTGCCTGTGTTGGACGATTATCATTAAATAAAAACAAATAAAATCAAATACAAATTTGTAGTCTAGAATCTATGAACCTGACCTAGTAAAAATCAAACAGTAAATTGAATAGATTGGCGTCTTATAGTGTAGGGAGTTTTAAAAACAAGAAACTACACCTATTACTTCGAATGCAGTTTTCCTCACAGTTTTCTATGTTGAATTCAAGGGCGAGTTTAGTTTTTTAGGTAATGTCTGCCCCTTATCGGATTAGCAACAAAACTGTTGAAAAGCATGTCATAAAGAATAAAATTCTCTGCAACATTCAGTTAAAACATTTTTTTTTTGTAACTTATATCATAGTTGTCACCTGAAGCCATGGATGCGCTTCCAACCAAATGTATAGCGAGCTGGACTTGTACAAGTTATAATTACAAGGTCAATTTTGAGTCTAAAGATCCCAAAACAAGTCAACTTAAGCCTAAGGGGGGATGTTTATAGTTTGACAATAACCCTTTTGAGGCTAGCGGGACAATATTATCTCAGATCAAGTTATAATTGTAATTATGGAAGACACAACCTAAATATGCATATTATATCAATGCTGAATCATTCTTCTCAGAGCCTACTCCTATTTGGCAGTTTGTTATCTACAAAGTGAGGCGGTACGAAATAATATTAACCCTTATGAGCAGAAATCAAAAACATCTTTAAATTTAGTGTGGCAAGATCAATTGTTGGCTAAGTCCCTGTTTGTTAACAAAATCCCGAGCAAAAACCTTAGATTGTGTCAATGTTAATATGATATTGTTTTTATGCAACACAATCTGAGGTTATTGTCGGCGAGCAAGGACTCAACAAACGATTTATTTAGCCGCACTAAAGGGTTAAGGATAAGTTATTTGGATATATGGGTACAAGTCATTGTTTGTGCACAAATGATATAATATGATTAAGTAAAATTACCATCACTGAGTACAGAAATAGCTGGTTCAATTTTCCGTTTATTTGTCAATGCGGCAACATCAGTGGCACTATTTAATAGTTTAATACTTTTGATATTCAAAGGTACAAAAACCGACCTTCCATTACTAGTAATTTGCTGTACTTTAATTATTTGAGGTTTTCCATTAGCAGGGCCTTTTCTCAGTTGTGCTAAAATCCAATTAAGAACAGTTAAATAAATTTAATTCCTTACTCTACAAGTCAATTAACTTACTCGCATTAATCAATGGTTTAGCTATACACTTCTTATTGTTGGGGTTCTGAATCACTATTTTTCTAAACCTTGGTGGTGAAACAGCAGGAGTTATTGGGTGAATTACTGGGATATCCTTAACTTCTTGTGGTTGTTGAGTGATTGTGTCCAAAAATGATAGAATGGTTGGATCATCCAGGCCATCGATAGTGGTTATACCAGAGCTGAAAATAAATTTTCATTAGCACATAATAGTTAAACTACTCTAAAGGGAACTTTACGTGTCTGTATCTGTATTTTCGGTGCTGCAGTTGCTGTTTTTGTCACTTTCAGAGTAATAGCTCTGGGGTGATAATACCTCTTCGTTATGACTGGCATCACTATACATGTTATTCTCATCTTCAAAGGCTGACAAGAATCCATCATCCAAATCGTTTTGCAAAGATAAGACGGAATCAAAAAATTCTGAACTCTGTAAATTGAATATAATGGGTAATCCGAGGGGTAATCTAATATTTATATCTGGCAAAAAATCATGAATAAAATTAGGAATAATTTACTGTAAAGTGAGACAAATAAGAGACTTCAAATTTTCTTTTTCTTGAGAGGAATAATGTCTTAATCAATGGGCTATCATGCCTTGTTGTATGTATACTTGGCCAATCATAAAACTGGTACGCATTTTCCTATTGTGTTGTATTGTGAAAATCAACCTTTTTTATCACTTCAAAAATTACAAAAAGAGTCAAGATGACACTGAATCTTTGAACCAAACATACCATAAAAACATGTAACATTTACTTTTGTTCAGCTTTGACAGTGACAAAAACTGTCTGACCTAAGTTTTTCAGAAGATACTTTTTGTTGTTAAGCCTGACTCACACTAGGCAAATTTGAAAAATATATATTGCCTGTACCAGTTTTATGTTTGGCCAAGTGTGGGTATGCAGGTGTATGATGAAAAATATTGATTTCCTTCATGTGATTTATTATCAAACGTACCCTATATGTTCAAGCAGCAAAAAACGCTGAATTAATGTCTAAAATGTTTCTGAAAGCATTTTTTATCACTGATTAGTGATAAGCAACCAGAATCCATTCTAAGAAACGGAAATTGAACAAAGCAAATCCAACTTAACCTAAATATGCACAACTTTATGTCACACATGTGAAAATATGACAATACATATCCATTGTCCAATCAATTGTCAATGCCTAAATGAAAAATTTTTGAATTTTTTTTGGAAAACACAAGTGTTTTTACCAAAGCTCCATTCGACACACTGATTTTTCCTCCATGAAACCTTCAAACCATAATCATAGGTAAAATTAAATGAGTTTGTCCCTGACTTGGGTAGAGAAAACTGATCTAGATTTTGGAATAAGTCACAATTTTCGAAAGGAATTATTCGAAACAAAAAAGTTTCTAGATTTCCACAATTTTATTTAATTGAATCATTACCCTTCAGTTGGTCATAGGGACATCAAGTATCGGCTAAATCAATCTCCCTTGATATAAGTCACATTTATTTTTATTGTCACATTGTACCTATAGTCGGGCCACGTATATAAACTTGGAAGTGCAAAGTCAGCAGTGCAAAATTTCTATGACTGGAAAAATTAGTGCTAATTAAGTGCTAATTAAATGCCAAGTTCACAAATTTTGTGCTCTTGTAGTTTCCGAGATATCGTCTGAACTGCTAGCTACCTGTTAAAGATAGAAGTGCATCATCCAGGAATAATCCAGGAAAGTGGTAGGGTGATATAAATGATGACGAAAATTGAATGCTAATTAAATGCTACCATTTCCATGAACAAAATTTCTATTTTCAGCTTTTTTTCGCATATTTTTCTAAAAACAACGCTGTGCACTGCTAGCTTTATGCAGTACACATAGTGATTTTCATGAAAGAAGGGATTGGTAGAGTTTTCAACATAGGAATAAGTTAGTGCTGATTAAGTGCTAATTAAATGCCAAGTTACCAAATTTTGTGCTCTTGTAGTTTCCGAGATATTGGCTGCACTGCTATACCCGTTAAAGATAGCAGTGCACCATCCAGGAATGATCCAGGAAAGTGGTAGGGTGATATAAATTATGAAAAAAATTAAATGCTACCGTTTCCATAAACAAAATCTCTATTTTCAGCTTTTTTTCGAGTATTTTTTAAAAACAACGCTGTGCACTGCTAGCTTTATGCAGTACACATGTCACATAATGAGTTTTCATGAAAGAAGGGATTGGTAGAGTTTTCGACATAGGAATAATTTAGTGCTAATTAAGTGCTTATTAAATGCCAAGTTCACAAATTTTGTGCTCTTGTAGTTTCCGAGATATCGCCTGCACTGCTAACTACCCGTTTAAGATAGCAGTGCACCATCCAGGAATGATCCAGGAAAATGGTAGGGTGATACAAATGATGAAGAAAATTAAATGCTACCATTTCCATGAACAAAATTTCTATTTTCAGCTTTTTTTCGCATATTTTTTTAAAAACAATGTGGTGCACTGCTATCTTTAACAGGTAGCTAGCAGTGCATGCCACATCTCGGAAACTACAAGAGCACAAAATTTGGTAACTTGGCATTTAATTAGCACTAAATTATTCCTATGTCGAAAACTCTACCAACTCCTTCTTTCATGAAAACTCAATATATGTACTGCATAAAGGTAGCAGTGCACAGCGTTATTGTTTCTAAAAAATATGCGAAAAAAAGATGAAAATAGAAATTTTGTTCATGGAAATGGTAGCATTTAATTTATTTTATAATTTATATCACTCTACCACTTTCCTGGATCATTCCTGGATGGTGCGCTGCTATCTTAAACAGGTAGCTAGCAGTGCAGGCCATATCTCGGAAACTACAAGAGCACAAAATTTGTGAACTTGGCATTTAATTAGCACTTAATTAGCACTAAATTATTCCTATGTCGAAAACTCTACCAATCCCTTCTTTCATGAAAACTCAATATGTGTACTGCATAAAACTAGCAGTGCACCGCGTTGTTTTTAAAAAATGTGCGAAAAAAAGCTGAAAATAGAGATTTTGTTAATGGAAATGGTAGCATTTAAATAGCATTTAATTTTTTTCATAATTTATATCACGCTACCACTTTCCTGGATCATTCCTGGATGGTGCACTGCTATCTTTAACAGGTATAGCAGCGCAGGCCATATCTCGGAAACAACAAGAGCACAAAATTTGGTAACTTAGCATTTAATAAGCACTTAATTAGCACTAAATTATTCTAATGTGGAAAACTCTACCAATCTCTTCTTTCATGAAAACTCAATATGTGTACTGCATTAAGCTAGCAGTGTACAACGTTGTTTTTAAAAAAATATTCGAAAAAAAGCTGGAAATAGAGATTTTGTTAATGGAAATGGTAGCATTTAATTTTTTTCATAATTTATACGACCCTAACACTTTCCTGGATGGTGCACTGCTATCTTTAACGGGTAGCTAGCAGTGCAGGCAATATCTCGGAAACTACAAGAGCACAAAATTTGGTAACTTGGCATTTACTAAGCACTTAATTAGCACTAAATTATTCTAATGTGGAAAACTCCACCAACCCCTTCTTCCATGAAAACTCAATATGTGTACTGCATAAAGCTAGTAGTGCACAGCGTTGCTTTTAGAAAATATTCGAGAAAAAGCTGAAAATAGGGATTTTGTTCATTGAAATGGTAGCATTTAATTAGCATTTAATTTTCTTCATCATTTATATCACCCTACCACTTTCCTGGATCATTCCTGGATGATGCACTGCTATCTTTAACGGGTAGCTAGCAGTGCAGACCATATCTCGGAAACTACAAGAGCACAAAATTTGTGAACTTGGCATTTAATTAGCACTAATTTTTCCAGTCATAAAAATTTTGCACTGCTGACTTTGCACTACTAACTTTATATACGTAGTCGGGCCACCGAACAGAGATAGTAATAAAACGATTACCTGGTAACTAGCCCCCATAAATTATCCCGACACCCTCTTAAAAGCAGACATTTTCATAGTGGAGCGCATTTGAAACTGATGTTGTTTGTCTTTCATTTATTTATTTTAACTGAAAATAATTTAGTATGTAATTGGAATGCGAATGTTAAATGAAACCCTTTATGCATATTGCCTCATAAAATATGAATTCATGCATTTAATAAATTTTATTTATTATAAGAAGGTATAAATTGGGTATAAATCCTCTTGTCTATTGCCTGTCAGGCCTCTCGGAAGTTGAATGCTCAGTTTTATTCCTATCTCTGTTCGGTGGCCCAACTATAGTCATGCATTAAATATTGTGACAAATATATACAATGTTGAGAAACATGAGTTTGTACCTTGGTTTGTACATATTGTACCGAATATGTGAAATGTCTTACATGTTGGCCAAAAGACATCAAAATTTGATACTATAAATACTAAGATTTATTTACATGAAATAGACAAGGGTGAAATTTCTAAATCCCTGAGAATGGAAGAAAAAACATTGAGAGTATTGTTCTCTCGCTTACCAAATTTCATAGTTGTCAATTAAGCAATTTCAACAATTTTAACCCTTCAATTAAGGTAAAGTACCCAGTTGTTGACAGGGTCCCAAAAGTTGACCATTAGCATATTAGTCCCGAAAATAAGACTTTATAGAGGTTATAAGCTAACTGAAATAGCTTATAGTATTGTTGGAGCCACCTTGCATGTTATAGCTGATGTATGGATTTAAAATCACAAGTTTTTTCAATATGGTGGCACGAAGTAGTAAAGAGATGCAATTGTTTGAACTTTTTTCCAGATTTCTAGTGAAAGTAGTTAAGAAGATATAAAACCAAAAATTCTCAAAGCTAAGGCGGGTTGATAATTTATGAATAATATATATTTACCTCGATATTTACTGTATAATAAGATACATTGTAATACATATTTATTATTGTTTTATCTCGTAAATAAGGGGCATAAACTTTTTAAGGGGGGGTGTCAACTATTGGAGCCCAAATCGAGGGGTGATCCAAATGTTGACACTAGTGTCAACTTATGGATTTTTGGCAGTAAAAATATTTTAACATTGCAGTTTGTCTCTTCTTATCGCTCTGGAAAAGAAACCTAGATATGGGTTTGGAGAATGTGACGGTCGTAGATGGAACTTTAGTGTGTCAACAATTGGTCCTTTTAGGTTTAAATCAAGAGATGACTTATGAAAAATGGAAATCGCTGAAATATGCACCGGAACTACCAGAAGACATGATTGCTGCATTGGATGATTGCGATAGGGGGCTTACTGTAGCTACATCAGCAAAAAAACACAATGTACCAATGCTTTCTAAGCAATTTCTTCAATTACCAATTTGGAATTGAAATTTGTATTTTTTCCAAAAAAAAAGTTTCCCAATGTTATTTTTTATTAATAAAAAAATTGATTCTTACATTATTGATGTTTCTACCAGGGTTTCCACTGATACAGGCAACATGTCAACTATTGGTTTCAAGAGTGTCAAGTAATGGAACCACGACATGTATTTGAAAAAAATTAAAATAATTGGATATTATATGCATATATTTCATTTAAAAAATCATACACTTAGAAAAATATACTTCTCAGTTCCACAGACCGTGATAAAATTCCTCAAAAGTAAAAACTTGATTTTGTAAAAAAATATATGTCAACCTTTGGACCACAACTGTGTCAACTTTTGTCGAAGTGAACTTTTTTGGGTGTCAACTATTGGGGTTTTATCACCTTTCAGGTATTTTTGGCATAACAACACAAATAATAGGAATATAGGGTAAATAATATATCTAAACATTTAATTATGAGTTTGAAATCACGCCAAAAAATATATCAAAGCCTTGGGTTTGAAAATTTGGAAAATGTGTGGTGATCATAAGCAAGGATACCCTTAACATGTCAACAATTGGGTACTTTACCTTAGGTAGACACCTTTTGGTAATGTTATAAAATACCAAAGATAGCCAAGAACCTTTAAATCGATCTATTATACTTAATAATCGACCCCTGTCCCTGAGAATTTCAACATTTGAGTTTGTCCTTGAAAGAATAATCTAGCCTAGCAAATAATCTATTTTCGTTTTATTAAAGAATTCTAATAGAGAATTATCGAGACAATCAGAGAAGGCTTGAAATGAATAAGCAGCCTCAATGCAGAGAAAGTTTTTCAATTGGACAGTAAAGCAATTACAAGAGCAATCAGTTATAGTGATATAGTTTTGCGAACAGTTAAGATCAATTTAAGTGATTCAAATTCAAGCAAACTAGCAGTCTCATGAAACCATCATTCAGTCATTCAATCGCCAGTTTGTTTAAAATTTCAGTGTTTTATCCTTTATATTATAACTTGTGTTTGTTTTTTATTTATTTTTCTGTTATACTTATTGGTACCTTCGTTGGTACCTAATATTGCTGATGTTTCTATTTTTTTCACATGTAATTGATGACGTACAGCAGTAGTACTTATTGTCCTAATAAATTTATCTAGGTATCCATCAATTGCTTTCAATAAATATGTATATTATTATTAGGTATTAGGCATCTAACTCAAATTTTCAATAACTCTCAATTGGTAATCTTTGCATGAAATGATATCAAAAATGCGCACAAAGTGCTTGCAATCATTGTGCAACAATAGGCCTGTTCGCACAGCAATCACAAACCAGTCAGAGCAAATTTCATTGGTTGAAAACAATCAGAAACAGTCAGAAAACTATTTTCAACCAATGAGATTCACTCTGACTGGTTTGTGATTGTTCTGCGAACAGGCCTATTATGGATAATATTCCTTAACCTCCAATATTCCTCGCAATATTTTTGTGTATTATGCAATATTGTCAGATAATGCAACAAAGAATTATATGTCAAATATGAGCATGGCTGCCTGATGCCACTATTTAGAGAAATATAAGTTCTATTATAGGACCTTAAAGACTTATTGAATATTGAACATAATCACAGTACTCATTAAATCATAGTCAACAGCACAATAAAAACTGAAAAACCTCAGATATACTTATATGAAAATGTTCAGAAAACATTTAGATTGGAATTAAGGAAGAGTAAACATTGCAATTTTGTTTACTAAACCTCCTAAACTTAGAAACTCAATTTGCAATAATGAGCCTAGAAAGGAAGCATGTAACTTTGAGTAGGAATTCTACAAATCCTTCAATTGATTGGAGGTATCGACCTACAGAAAATCAGTATTTTTCTAGGGACTATCTCTCGGACTATCTTTGTCTGATAATGTCGGTATTAGATCCTAATTTTTGTTTTAAATTCCCAATTCTTATTTGGTTAATTCAGGATTAAGGACAAAAATAAAAAATCCGACAATTGGGTTAATAATACCTTCTGGTCGCAGGAACAGTTTTCAAAAAAAAATTATGTGGTATGTAGTATGCTTTTAAAAAAAAGCATTATTGTGTAAACAAATTGCTAATTGCTTGCATCTTGCACCTTGTACCTAGCAACTTTGGAGATATTCTAATTCATGCAAAGAGAATTATAAGGATCATTTGACTACTACTACTACTACTACCTCGACTACTACTAACCATCATAAGTTCGGGATTATAATTCTCAGAGATATCCATATTGTTGCTTCCTTCCTCACCGCCTGACATAAATATGTCGCTTACATTCATTTTCCTGGTAATTTCAACTTAGACACTCATTTAGTAATTATTTAACACTTTTATTGTCAAAATTAATCGCTTTGCTTTTCCATGGATTTATAAAAAAAAAATCGAAGCATCTGCTGCAGAGCAGGCACCTAGAATTTATTTGCCTTTACTTCACTAATCACTGCCACGCCAACCAGCCAGAAATGGAGGAGGGATGAGGAAAAATGTCTCTACCTACGCTACGTCATCCAAAATGTAGGAAAACAATTAGATTACAAATTAATGGCCTTTTACCCAGGAGTTCAAGTGATTCTCCTTTCTTTTCGAGGCCACAAACGAATAGATTTTTATAGGATAAATAGACGAAAGAAGCGTTATGTTCAGGAATGTTTTTGATTTTCCTGTAGTCCTATATATGAAAAAATTGAAATTCCCAGAAAAATTGATCCAGACCAAAAATAAAAGTTAGAAGAAAAATAAAACTGACAAAAATGACAAATGACTCTGACTTTGAATAGACATTTCGCCTGTGACAAATGAAATGATAGGTCTGTTCCAACCTTTGAATATAAAACTACAGGAAGGAGCATAACCTCGAATCTGCGCGACCAGAAAATGTGGAGGTTGCATATGGCCGACTAGTGTTTCCGGTTTGGAAGTCGCGTATATTTATTTAAATATGATTGTCAATATTATTTATGACTCACTCTTTTCGCATTAATACCAGTGCTTATTATCACTTAAAACCGCTAAAATCCATTAAACCTCCACTTGAATGAGGACACAGCGAACCACCAAAACAAATGATGAGTCCATACTTGGAGGCTCAAAATGGCCGTTTCCGTCCCTGCGTTGTTTGTAGTGGCAGATAGGAAACGCTCCTTCCTGTAGTTTTATATTCAAAGGTTCCAACCAATGAACTATAGCTAGAAACTGGAATGCGCACACATTGCCATATCTGCCAAAAAAATGAAGCCATGAAATACAGATGCCACAAGGGGGAATGTTGTTTTTTTCTGTTGCTCGCTGACATATGACGTTTTCGAAAGTTTTGTCATATTTCCCTTCACAGGTTTCATCAATTGGAATACGTGTTGGAAGCAATTTTCGCCATTTAACATAATGAGTGCGACAAAAACAGGTATCCCCTCCGCAGCAGCCGCACTAGGCTTCAAGTTCGTCCTTATGTGTTAGCATTCCAGTTTTTGGTTATAGTTCATTGGTTCAACTGGAATCCGCTCACATATTGACGAACGTGAAGCCTAGTGCCGCTGCTGCGGAGGGGATACCTGTTTTTGTCGCACTCAATATGTTAAATGGCGGCAATTGCTTCCAGCACGTATTCCAATTGATGAAACCTGTGAAGGAAAATATGACAAAACTTCCGTAAACGTCATATGTCAGCGAGCAACTGAAAAAAAACCCATTCCCCCTTGTGGCATCTGTCTTTCATGGCTTCATTTTTTTATCAGATATGGCAATGTGTGCGCATTCCAGTTTTTAACTATAGTCCGGCAAAGTTCCTCCACGAAATTGTTCATGAAATTATTGCCGAAATATTTCTTCTTGGTTTTGCTTTTCACTTGTTTGACACGGAACATAAAATTTAGCAAAATTTCCGTGAAAATATATACGCAGGTGCAGTTACGTTTTGCCATCAATAATAGCTTTGTTTTGGTTTCACTCAGAACTAGTTTGGAATCATTCTGCACATGCGCATATTATAAAACGCATTTTCGTTTTTTCAGAATCGTAATCGAACTGTGTTGACAGTGTTTTGGTTTACCTAGAACTATTTAAGAACAATTCTGGGATTGACCTAGAACGGTTCCCTCAGCTCTTGCTCTGAAGGAGGAACTGTTTTAGAATTTTGTGTTTTGCGGCGTGTTTTGGTTATTTTGGTTCCGAATCGGTTCATAATCATAACTAGTAAGAGAACAGTCCTCTATTATTTTTTATGCGCAATCTCAGAACCGTTCCAAATTTCGAACTTAAAACAAAGCTAAATATCAAATCATAATAACCTCATAGGTACTTTGGTAAACAAACATGATGGCGCCTCCAGGATCAAAATATTCCGGAGGTAAAATACCCGACCACTCGGATCTCCGGGCGTCGGGTGATCCTGGGGGTCCTTCATGCAAAGATATAAAGAGAAGATCAAAAACTCAACTCAGAATTGATTTTAGCAATATAAGAGGAATAAGTACAAATATGAATTCAGTTCACCAACATCTTGAAGAACAAAGACCTGACATCCTTGTTCTCACTGAAACTAAAATCAGTTCTGCAACACCTGTGAACTATCTTTATCCCGGCTATGACCTACACCACCGATTTCGACATAATTTTGGGATCTGTGTGTACATTAAAAATGACCTTTCATGTCATCGAGAGGAGAAGCTAGAACCAGCGAACCTTGATATCATATGGCTAAAATTCACCTCAAAGTCATCGACCAAGTTTATCTGCTGCCTCTACCGACCGCCAAGTAACACCGATTACCAAAACTTTTTCGCGACATTATCCGAAAGCTGTGATAGTATACAGTCAAACTATCCACAGGCGGAAATTGTCTTTTTAGGCGATTTCAACGTCCACAATATACCCTGGCTGAAACACCACAATAAAACAGATAACGAAGGCAGAGAAGCAGAAGCTTTTGCCATAAGTTGTGGTCTAACGCAGCTTGTCGATGAACCTACCCGTATCTCAGAAAGGGGCGAATTTGCAGCGCTTTTAGACTTGTTCCTAACCACCAATCCTGACTCGTACACAATTCAAGTAGATGCTCCACTTGGTTCGTCCGATCATAAACTTATAATAACAAAGTGCGAAATGCTCATCCCACCAAGCCTACAACCACTTCCTCGTAAAATGTGGCACTATAAATCGGCAAAATGGAATGACCTAAAACAGTTTTACCTGGATTTTCCATGGCAAGAGGTTTGCTTTAAAACAGCTGATCCCACTATTTGCTGTAATGAAATAACACAAGTAATCTTATCTGGAATGGATGCATATATCCCACATACAACTAAACGTAGAGCTAATGCAAAACCTTGGTTTAACAGCCAGTGTCAAACGGCTGTACAGAAAAAACACAGAGCATATAACCTTTGGAAACGACAACAAACCGCTCAAAACCACACAGAATTTATAGAAGCCAGAAATAGTTGCAAAATTACTATTGACTCCGCTAAAGAAACATACAATCAAAGAATAAAAAACAGGTTGCTGAATTGTCCAAGTAGTTCTAGGTCCTTTTGGTCTCTTGCAAAAGCTGTTGGATCTAACTTCACCAAGTCATCCATACCACCACTTACAGATAAAAATAATCACTTAGCCACAACATCAGAGGAAAAAGCCAATATGCTGGCCCAAATGTTTTCCTCCAACTCCAACCTAACAGTGCCAAACGGAAAAACTCCACCGTTCATTGAAAGGGTTTCCCATAGTATGCCAGAGATACCCTTTTATCACAGAGAAATACGAAAATCCCTTAAAAAGCTAGATACAAACAAAGCAATGGGTCCGGCTGGCATTCCCGCAATAGTACTCAAAAATTGCGCCAACGAACTCACCCCAACTTTCGCAAAATTATTCAATTTGTCTTACAGGCAAGGAGTATATCCATCATCATGGAAGTCTGCCGCAGTACAACCCATTCCAAAGAAAGGAAAAAAGACAGATCCGTTAAACTATAGACCAATTGCTCTACTTCCGGTGATATCAAAAGTAATGGAAAGAGTTGTGAACAATCACCTAACCAAGTACTTGGAAAAGTACAAAATTATCAACGATAAGCAATACGGATTTCGAAAATATAGGTCAACTGGCGATTTACTTACATACGTCACTCACTTATGGCAAAAAGCGATTGAGTTGCGGGGTGAAACAAGAACAATTGCCTTAGATATATCTAAAGCATTCGACAAAGTTTGGCATGAAAATCTGCTCAATAAGCTCAAAGCAATGGGATTATCGCCGAAACTTTGCACTTGGTTTGAAAGTTACCTAAAGGACAGATCCATTTATGTTGCACTGGATGGCCAGAACTCCAACTCTTACCAAATAAATGCTGGTGTGCCACAGGGAGCAATCCTTTCGCCAACTCTTTTCCTGATTTACATAAATGACCTCATGATAAAACAGTAAATCCACTTTATTGCTTTGCAGACGATGGCAATGTAGTCTACTCCTCACTCATACCACCCACAGGTCTTTCCGCACGTGAATTCCATCATCTTAGACTAACTCAAATATCGCAGATAAATAACGACCTGGAGATAATAGAGGACTGGGGCAACAAAAACCTTGTACAGTTCAACGCGCAGCAGCTCTGTTTTCAAAAAAGACCAGCACCGGTGAGCCAAACATCATGCTATCTGGAAGTGCTGTCACATTACAGACTCAGTTGAACATCTTGGGGGTTACTGCAGAGACCAACATGTCTTGGCACAGTCACGTGGCAGATATTGCTAAAAGGGCCTCCCAAAAGCTGGGGGTGCTATTTCGTACAAGACATCTGTACACACCAAGCCAATTGCTGACACTCTAAAAAGCCCAGATTCGACCAACTATGGAGTACTGCTCACATATATGGAGTGCAGCACCCAAACATACCTTAATGCTTTTGAATACCGTGCAAAAACGAGCTATCAAGCTGATCAATGACCCCGCACTTACTCGTAACTTGGATCGTCTCGAACATCGCAGATCTGTGGGCGATTTATCTCTCTTCTACAGGTACTATCACGGAAAATGCTCTGAAGAGTTGGCACGTATGATTCCACCGAGAGTAGCTTCTACCAGGCGAACCCGTCAGACAGACGGTAACCATGAATTTACTGTCAAACTAGAGGCACCAAGAACCTCATTATATCAGAATTCATATCTCTGGAGAACAGCATCGCTGTGGAATAAACTCCCTGCGACGGTTTTCCCTGCAGGTTACAACCTGAACCGTTTCAAGACCAACATAAACCAACATTTCCGCGCACTTGCCGCTTCTCGAGCGTGATAGGACATTTCCTTGCGAGTGCGCATATCCGTAAAAAAAAAAAAAAAAAATAAAAAACAAATAAAACTTTGGTTTTGTAATTGTTGTTGAATCCTTATACTCCTCTGAGGTTTTATAAAGTCGAATTTGTGTTTACCTTAACTACCAAAAAGTCCGAATATGAGGTTTTGCGTTTTTTTCGCACTCATTCAAATGGTGAAGGTCGATTGCGCATGACGTGTGATTGCCAGCATACTTCTTTTGTTCGGTGTTTTCACTGTTTTAGAACGTCTGGTCTGAGGTTATTGTCGAATGAATTTAGCCGCTTTCCAGCTGTGTGCTTCAAGCACGGTGCAGCACAGTGTTCTGTGTTTGAAACGCAAAAGTTAGCAGCTCTCGAAGCGCAGTACGGCTGGAACACGAACACGCGCTTGAAGCATTTGCGCGCGCAAAAGCTCGATTGCGTGCTCATAATCATCAGCTGGAAAGCAGCTTTTATCTCAACGCTCAGGCATGAATCATGATTTCATTCAAACGCGTTAGGGTCTCCCCGGACCGGTATATGTATAACTCTAGGGGCCGGTTTCTCAATAGCAGGTCACCCCCGGATTAAACATAACTCCAGGGTAAACTTAGCAACTGGACACGCTTACCCAAAATTAACCCGGAGGTTCATTGCCCGGAGGTGACTCGCTATTAGCAGTATTCCTTTCAAGAGTATGAAACACTAGAGCTACTCGCTCCGGTGTTAGTCGCCCCGATTTGAAAGGAACAGATGCGCTGGCTTTCATGCTTTTAAATGGTTTACTTCGGGCTTGAGTACTCAGGTGCAACAAACACTTGGGTAGGTGTGAAAGGAATACAACTAATGAGAATGAGAAACCGGCCCTAGGGCTTGCAATGTAAGAAGTGCGTTCGAAATCGCCCTAGGCGTGACACCGACTGCACACCAGCCCAAGATGACTAAAGTTAATAGGTTGCCTGGTAATGGGTAACCTGATGACGCGTCTGGGGTGCCTTATGGAGATTTGCATTATGTTGGGGCACCCCAGATGACGTCATAAAGTTATCAGGCAACCTACCGCTCTCAAACAACCTTGACACCAGCCATAAATTATTCATGGCTGGTGTGCACTCGGTGTGACGCCCAGAGCCGCTTTCCAGGGGCGAGTTCAGAAATAACACACCGGGTGTGAGTGCGATTTTATGGGTGTGACTGAAATGACAATTCTTAGGCGACAACTTTCGTACGAATTTCTGAACGCTTGGTGTGACCAATCGAGCATCTCCTCACAAAATCTATTAGGATTACTTTTTTTTGTTGTTCATTTTTTTAATTTGAAGGAAAAACTTTAATTCTTATTTGTGTTTTGTTTATATTTGGTGAGATTATTGAGATTATGGGTGGAATGGTTGACATTGTTGACATAAATACACAATCACACCGCAGCCACATTAAAAAATTACGGTGTGACCGGTGCGACACCTGGAGCGCGCCCAAAGTACTTTCTGAACGGCACAGAGTGGGCGCACTCGGTGTGCTTATAGCATTTATGAACGGCTAGTGCGACGCACCGGTGTCACACTCACACTGAGTGTGTCATTCCTGAACTCGCCCCAGTATGGGAGTGTGACGCCCGGAGCTACTCGGGGCGTTGAGCTCCCGAGCTGTACGTACACATCAACCTGTCAGCTGTCACATCCGTGGGTGGCTATTTATTTATTTATTTCTTGTTATATCTCAAGATTGAACATTTTAAAAAATATAGTTTTGATTCTCTTTCATTTATGATAAATAAAACAACAAACTGGACAATCAAACAGATAATTATTTTTAAAATTTGACATATTTGACACTAAGACAGGCGTCTCACGTCATGATACTGGAACGGTACAAATCTAGTGCGTGGCGCCCCCGAGGTGCTCTAGAGCGCGCCAATGTGCATACTGGAAAGCGGCTCAGGGTGATTTCGAACACACTCAAGGGCATGTTCCTACAGCTTTCAGTATGCACATTGGCGCGCTCTGGCGCGTTCTAGAGCACCTCGGGGGCGCCACGCGCTAGAATTGTAACGTTCCAGTATCATGGCGTGAGACGCCTGTCTTATAGCGTTTTCTGTTGGTAAAACTCGTGCTGTCCGAGTTCTGCACTCAACACTGAATCAGTTCACGTTTAGTGCAATCCCAAAAGAATATGAATTTGGCACGTTTTGTCATTCTTTTCAAATTTATTATTTAACGATCCCTGATCCCTAACCTAACCTAAAGATATTTTCAATGGAATAAAAATTAAAAACTTTTGTGTGTATGAAAAAGTTGAAAACGGAAGTTTTTCCTCTATGTAAAGTACATAATGATGCTGTCTCCCGAGATGTGCAGAAATAATTCCAATGATACCTGCGTTGAAATTAATTTTTATGTCAATTTCAATAATAAAATTTTGAATTTTTGGTATCTCATTATCCCTGGCAAACATTCAGGCCTATGATGTATCCTGTCCTGTTATTTCAACGTCTGTGTTAAGGCTCAACATCTATTTCTGTCTCTATTTTGAAGTTGCTGTTAAAATAACAGAAAATGATACATCCTAGGCCTGCGATTGTAGATAATAATAATAGGTCTGTTTCTGCAGAAATCACAAACCAGTCAGAGTAAATTTCATTGGTTGAAAACAGTCAGAAACAGTCAGAAAACTAGTTTCAACCGATGAAATTCACTCTGACTGGTTTGTGATTTCTGCAGAAACAGACCTAATAATTCTTCCTCTTCATCGCTGTCGCTCGACGAAGATAAAAAATATAGAATTTTATCAATATCGATATCCATAATTTTTTGGTTTTGTTTATACACAGACTTTTCGGCACTTTACGCCATCTTTGTTGTGCCCTGACATTGGCACGAGCTCTCTGACCTCGTGCTGGAAAAGTTGCACGAGGGCAATAATTGATTGCCCTGGTTTTCCAATAGAACATAAAAACCCGCTCGGAAACTGCCATCAGAACATAATTTTTGCATGAGTGCAGCACGAGTTTTACCAACAGAAAACGCTATTAGTGTCAATATGTCAATATGTCAAATTTTAAAAATAATTATCTGTTTGTTGGTGCAGTTTGTTTTTTATTTATTAAAAATTGAAGAAAATCAAAACTATATTTTGGAAACGTTCGATCCCGAGATACATAACAAGAAACAAATAAATAAATTACAGTGACTCTATTACGACAGTGGCGACAATTGCTGTCTTATTTTTGATTGGTTCTAAAATCCCATATATTTATATTGTAAACACCGCCATCTTGTTCCCAACCTCTTGTTACTTTTGAATAGGAATATTTGGGATTTAGGTGAACATCCATCATAAATCATGGAAAACAACGTATTTGATGGACCTAATAATGGTCATCAAATACGTCGATATCAATTTTTTATGATAGATGTCCATTTAAATCCTATATATTAATATTTAAAAGTAACAAGAGGTTGGGAACAAGATGGCGGCGGGACCTCTATTGTCGCCACTGTATGTAAAGGTTTATTTAGCCACTGTAAAATAAATAACCACCCACAGATGTGACAACTGACAGGTTGACGGGTACGTACAGCTCGGGAGCTCAACGCCCCGAGTAGCTCCGGGCTACAGTGACTCTATTACCACAGTGGCGACAATTGCTGTCTTATTTTTGATTGGTTCTAAAATCCCATATATTTATATTGTAAACGCCGCCATCTTGTTCCCAGCCTCTTGTTACTTTTAAATATGAATATATGGGATTTAGGTGAACATTCATCATAAATCATGAAAATCAACGTATTTGATGGACCTAATAATGGTCATCAAATACGTCGATTTCAATTTTTTATGATAGATTTATTTATTTATTTATTTATTTATTTATTTATTTGATCATACATACAAGTTTTGATTCACAATAAGTTGTAAGGATTTACTCTTAATTAAATTCATATTAAACAAGATTTATTTTGTAGCACCTAGATGTTATAAACATCTGTATGTGCTGTAAATGTAGGTACCCAATATTTTTAATTTAATGTTAGGGATATGTTATACAATTAAAGAGAATCAAAAAATCGAAAAAAATAAAAAAAATATCACAAATACTTAGACGGTCGGCGAACACAAACAGTTCGCAACCTCTTTTCCCCTATTTAAGAAGAAGAATGACAAAGAAAAAAGAAAGTAACAAAATGAATAATCGACAAAAACCCCGTTATCACCCACCTAACTCCAATGCCAAATCAAACCTAATTTAACTTAATCCTAAATTAAACCTATACCCAAATTAGGCCTCAATCAAACAACCTTTCAAATTGACGGTGATTTCGTAAAACTGTCTCTTTGCTTAGAGTTCTGAAAGATTTCAAATTTCCACATTTCCTTATGGAGAAAGGCAATAAATTGTAAATTTTTGGTCCTAAATAATTTATATATTTCAGATTTAGATTGTTGTTGCTCACTGGTAGTTGTAAACTATTTTTTGCTCTGGTACGAGTGTTATGTTTATGGTCAACAAAATGCTGCAGTTCAGGGTTCTTATGCATGAAAGTGCACGCTGTCAATATATATATAGATCTTACGCTACAAATATCATCATTGAAAAGTAAATGTGATGGGTATAATCTATCTTTTTTGAATATAATTTTAAGTATGTATTTCTGTATAATGTTTAGTTTGTGTAGACTATTATTGTATAGTCCTCCCCAAACAATAATACCATACCTGATAATGGATTCGATGAAGGCTTTATACACCATCATCAAATGTTTTCTATTTAAAAATTCTCTCAATAAGTAAAATTTGTGTATAAGTTTC
This sequence comes from Ceutorhynchus assimilis, assembly GCA_917834065.1. Taxonomy (NCBI): domain Eukaryota; kingdom Metazoa; phylum Arthropoda; class Insecta; order Coleoptera; family Curculionidae; genus Ceutorhynchus; species Ceutorhynchus assimilis. Next base: position 28,950,782 of record OU892277.1, on the reverse strand, counting down.
CGTATTCTGTTAGATAGATATTCAATTTGAGGTTGCCATTTAAGAAACTTGTCAATTATGATCCCCAAATATTTTGTAGAAGCGGTTTCCTTGATAGTCTGATCATCAACAATTATTGAATTAAATAAAGGTCGGTTTACATTATTGAGGGAGAAAGCTATATAGTTAGTTTTTAATATATTTAACGTTAATTTGTATGTTTGTAGCCAATTTCTTATAATTTTGAAACATCTTACTGATTTTTCCCTCACTGTTTCCCAGTCGTCTCCTGATACAACTACCGATGTGTCATCTGCATAAGATACCACTATTCCCTCCAAAGGTAGTTTCAACAATGAATTAATGTAAGTCAAAAAAAGTATGGGACCCAAGACTGTTCCTTGAGGTATCCCTATTTCAATTTGCTGCTCCTCACTTAATGTATTATTCAATTTCACCCTTTGCAATCTATTAGATAAGTAGCTCTTGAACAGTTTGTGCACTATCCCACGTATTCCATAATTGTAGAGGACATCAAGCAGTTTGTTATGTGGCACAGTGTCAAAAGCTTTTGCAAGATCTAAAAATATGGCCAGACATTTTTTTTTATTGTTTAGATTATTTACAACTTCTGTTACCAATTTATGCATTGCATCTGCTGTGCTAGTCTCCTCAAGAAAACCAAACTGGTTGTGGGATAAAATCTTGTTATGTTTCATAAAATCGATTAGTCTAGTTTTGAGGGATTTCTCTAAAAGTTTTGCAAAATTTGTGATCAAACTTATTGGCCTATAGTGTGTTATATTTTCCTTAGCGTTAGCTTTATGAATTGGTGTTACAATCGATGTTTTGAACTGGGTCGGGACTATTCCTTTTTCCAATATCAAATTAAGCAGGTGCAATAGTGGATCGGCTATTTCTGCATGTGTTTCTTTTATAATTTTTGCACTAATGTTATCATGTCCAGGGGAGCTGCTGTTTTTTAGACTCGCTATATTTTTAATCAATTCCTGTTGTGTTATGGGTCTTAGGTATATGGAATTGCTCACAGGTGTTTCTGCGTTACAAGGTCTTTGTGGTTGGGGGATTTCTTTTTCCATTTCTATTCCGACATTGATAAAATAATCATTGCAAAAATTGGCCATTTCCTTCTCATCAATAAATTCCTGTCCATTGTTGTCCTTTATATTTAACAGATTGCCAAAGCCTTTACTTTCATATGTTGCGTCTCTTATTACTGTATATAATTTTCTTATGTTATTTTTATTAACTTCAATTTTATGTTTATAGTAATCATTTTTTTGTTTTTTAATTAACTTGTTCAAGTTATTGCGATATTCTTTGTACTGCTTTTCCAGTCGCTCATCATAATTTTTTATTAATTTCTTTTTCATTCTATCTCGGATTTTGATTGAAGTGACAATTCCATTTGTAATCCAATCCTTAATCCTTTTATAGTTCTTCATTTTTACATATCTAGTTTCCGTTGCATCCTCTAACAATTTTCGGTAAATGTCCAAAAATAAGTTTGTAGCAGATTCCGGATCACTTTCATTTTTTACACCAGACCAATCGAAATCGCGCAATAACTGCTTGAATTTGAAAACATCCAACTTTGTTTTCAAAACTGTTTCCTGATAATTTTTTCTAATTTGAGAGTCTTTTTCCTGTCCATTTAAATCCTATATATTGATATTTAAAAGTAACAAGAGGTTGGGAACAAGATGGCCGCGACGAGACCTCTATTGTCGCCACTGTGTGTTAAGGTTTATTAAGCCACTGTACTCCGGGCGTCAGACTCCCATACTGGAAAGCGGCTCCTATGAACGCGGCCTAGTGTCTTATGTCATGAGTACGTCAATTGCCAGTTGTCAATTTTTGGATAAACAACATTCCTCGTCGGTCGTCTGCATAGATACAAATTAATTATTAAATATTTGTTGAACGTATATATTTTCTTTATCATTAAATTCAACTCTCTAAAATAATTAAATTTTTACTATAAATTTATTAATAAATTTTTTCATACGTGTTACACATAGATATATTTTGCGTTAACACCTTCTTTCCTTCTGGGTCTTTATTTTGAGAAATTGACAAAAAACAGATCAACAGCATGTCATCAAAAATACAAGATGATATACCTCTGGCAGATGATGATCCTCAAGGTAAAAACAGCAAAAAAGTTATTGCCAATAGATTTTATGTTTATTGAAAATGTCCATCCTATTTCAGTCATAATCAATGATGATCCCGAAGCAAACTCAATGTCGGAAGGCAACACCTCCAGTATGATCCATGGCAGAAGCATGGATTCAATCCAGTCCACTTTTACTAATGGTAGTTCCAGCCCTCAACACAACTCTTTAGAGCCTGACACAAGTCCTGATGAACAGGAAGAAAAAGCTCGTCTTATTTCACAAGTCTTGGAACTTCAAAACACCTTGGATGATTTATCGCAAAGGGTTGATAGTGTGAAGGAAGAAAATTTAAAGCTTCGATCTGAGAACCAAGTTTTAGGACAGTATATTGAAAATCTGATGTCTGCTAGTAGTGTCTTTCAGTCCACATCCCCTAAAGTCAAGAAGAAGTAAGTGATACCTTAGTAAAATGGAATGATAGAAATTCAGACCTGTTTTCAGTTGACTATGAGCTATGCACTATTTCAAAAATAAGATTCAAATTTGATATGTATTTATTCATTGCCTTAAACCTCATTGCCGTGCCAGTAAGTACATTATTAATATTTTTGATAAAATTTGTGGAGTTGAAAATCACAAACTTTTGGACCGAGTTTTCGACATTTTTTTCTTATTAATTTTTTTGTAAATCTTGCCAAAGTTTCTATGCCTGGTTATTCTTTGTGTCAGGTTAAGGTTTAGAATAATCAAATTTTGTTTTTGAAGTTTATAAGTGAGTAGGTATATACACGTCTGGCAGCCTTAGACTTTTTCTAGTCTATTGCATTAAAATTTGCCTGTAAGTTGTTCAATTGCCAGACCGGTATACAGAGGAGACCTAAAGTCCATCCTCCCTGCCAGCTTGTGACACACTCCGGTATTTACTTTGGACTAGTCAGTGCATCTCAAAGTGAGCAGGGGTAGAAGACTTTAGGTCCATGCTTTATAAAAAAAATTGTTTCATTGCTTTAAATGTTTTCAAACTGAAAATTATACATTAAGTTTATTTAGATTAGATTAGAAAATCTTACCAATTTGGACAAAGCCGTCACCTATATTATAATAATTTTTTCTGTGCATACAAAGACAGAAAGCAATTTTGCAGCAAGATATAATTATTTTTTTTTTTTTTTGAACCTTATATTATAATAAATAATAAAATATATCAAAATTTAATGTTTAATGTTTTTTTATCTCCAGAAAATGTTTACAATGTTTGAGTATTTAACTTATATGATTACATGATTATTTAATTATTATTTTACATTACAGTTAAATATATGCACCTAGATGCTGAAGCATCTGTATGTGCAATGTAAAAAAAAACAGAAAACCTACAGTAGGTACCCAACGAAACCAAAAACCCAAAGGCCATCAAATAAGTTGATGGAGCCTGAAATGTCATTGACTATTGAAAAATTTAATACCATTGCACCTATGAGAAGTTTCATGAGTGACCTTAAAAACGTCATAAGTACATCTGATGATTACTCTTATCAAGGATTTAAACTCTCTGATTAATTTGCTCAACTGGTTGCTGAGAAAGATGCTAAATCTATTACTGGTGAAGATTTAGTAATGGATGTTGCAACTATTTTAATGATACTTTATGTGAGAGTAGAGGACCAAACTTGTATTACATGAAAAATGAAAACACTAAAGGACGCTCAACTATAACTGGAAAAATAGAGGACAATTATAGTTTGAAATCAAGAGCTGCAGATTTATAGGCTTTTACGTTGATTGGGAAAGAATTAGAAAAGGCGGTACAAAGATTTAAAAACCTTAATTTTATTAATAAACTCATTGAGAATGCTTGATGGATGTACTTAGAATCTCATAAACTCTTTTTATGATATAGGCAACCGCCTTGTCCAAATTTCTAATCGGTTCGGATTGTTACATAGTCCATGCTCTGGATCTTTGGACGCCTAAGTTGCATCATAGTTGCAAGCACATATGCGGCACCTGGTATATGTGCAAAGCAAGCACTTCGATAATATTCCTAGAAGGTTGCAGTGCAGAAAAACCAACATTATTTTCAGCTTCTTGTGCAGGATTTGTTTGCAAAACACATTCATATTTTATAAAGTTGCTGTTCATACGAGAACCAACAGGTGCAGGATTTGTTGGCAAAAACGAATCAACTTTTTTGGAAGGTTGATGTCCAAGATTTATACGAGAACCATGAAACTCCTGCAGGATTTGTTACAGAAAACAGATTACTATATCTGTAAGGTTCCTGAGCAGGATGTGTTGTCAAAAGCAGACTCATACTTCTGGCCTCGTTTCTGGCTGTCAAGATTATTAAAGTCCATTCATAAAGTCCATAGACTTTTTCAAAAGCTTATCTGAGATTTTGGACGTTGATTGGCCAAAATTAGGGGGGCGACCAGTGCTCAATCTAAACGATTAGTTCAAGTCCCTATTGAGGCCCCAAAATCTAGCCAATCAGCGTCCAGAATCTCAGATCACGCTCTCGAAAAAGTCTATCGACTTTATGAACAGACTATACATACATTTCGTACTCCTGGACAATAAAGCATGTTTACTACTACTACTACTGGTTAGCAAGTGAAAGCCTGTGTTGAGTGTTGATAATGGTACCGATGTGTACATTGGGTTCGTGCAATGGCTTGCTCAGGGCGTCGCTCTGACTTTGCAGGTGATACTAGCAATTTTATGGGAGTGGCAAGTGTGGAAGAGCTCTAAACTAGCGGGAGACAAATTCTGACAGTCTTTGATACATTGTGTAGCAGAAGTCAACTGGTCATGAATGCCAGACAAGTTTGTATGTGCAAGAGTTTTGGGCGGCTCCTTAAATCAGAATTTAGGAATTTTGTTCTCATAGAAGCGCATCATAAGGCCATGATCTATTCCTTTATAAATATATTGCACACATGACATGCTTAATAGAGATTGGTTAATTACTAATTGTCAGCTCGTATTCATTTATCTTCATACCTTTTTTTTAATCTGTTTAATTATCAGTACCTAGTAGAAAAACAAAATTTCTTGGAGCCTTGAAAAAATGCTAGGCATCAAGTTTTGGCAAGATTATTAAAAAGTACCTACAGATTCAGGATAATGATATAGTTCTAAACCGAGTTGAAAACACTTGGCAATTAATAATTTTTTCTAAATTTTTTCCTTTATTTTCCATTTGTGGGAACTTTACAAGAAACCTTTGATTGAATTGAATTCCCGACATGCTGAGTCAATACAAAACATAACTTGGTCTTTGATAATCCAGGTCGTTATGGAGGAGTAAATGTTGAAAATTATATTGAGTTTTTCTAGTTTAATTTAATTTTTAACTCCACAAATGTTCACCTATGTAATGTGCCATTGTTATCTATTATAGTGAGTGAAAACATCCTTTTTTTTAGATTATAATGGGTCTTGAAAAGGGTGCTTTGATTACGAAAACGTATGTCGCATCATTGATTCTTTATTGGTCAGGATTTTTGACATGACATTTTGACACAAAATTCAATGACAGAATTGGAGAAAAAATATTGCTAAGACATACGTTTAAAAAATCATAGCCATTTTTGATATGGTTTTTCTTGAAGACCCGTTATAATGATATGCTTGTCTAGTAATTTGTCGCACATATAGAGTTTAGATATTTCTAATTCAACTCGGTTGGGTTCACCTATTTACATAATTTCTATATCTATTAAGTATTATACTATAACAATAACTAACTATACAGTTATTGCTGCAAAACTTCAAATGAATATTGCTAATGAAAATTGCTGCGACTTTTTGTATTCACTAAAAAGCTTTAATTTACCACACCCTGACTGCTTATTTGTTTTATGCCTGTGATTTTTTTATAAAAGAGTTTTTATATTAAATGTGATTCCACTAGATAATTTGAAATGTAATAATTATTGTTATCACAAATATTATTTTAATTATTAGGTAAGTATGTAATTTGTGAGAAATTTAATAATAAATGTGCTTGTCATAAAATGTTGTTATTTATCGTATTTAGTTTCCCATTCTTTATCCGATAATCAGAGTATTAAGACCACAATAATTACATATGATATACCTAATAGTAAATATGTAAAATAGTATCATCTTATGCTGATGAGACGGTTGCGGTTTTTATTGGAGAAACATGGGAAGGGGTATTGAACTCGAGGCGACCAGGGTTTGTCAGGACACATTTTATCAACTTGTGTATTATTAAAAGAAATTATAGTTTAAGAAAATATGTAAACCACATTTAAAATACTAGAAATAATGAATTTAATGATCCCTAGCAGTAATACAAATATTAACTTAAGATTTTTTAACTACCTCACCCCTAAGAGTGTTCTGAAATTAATGCACCAAATTTATATGGCCTATTCTACGTCGAAAATAAGCCCTAGTTTCCTATATAAACATATGTCCGGAAACGCTTCCTTTCTGAGATACAGGGTGTTGAAATTCTGAGAAAAAAAACTTTTTTGTTATCATAATTTTCGAACCACTCTAGATTCATTGTAATTTTGTACACTGCTTTCAAGCAGCAAAAGACATTTCATGATGTAAAATATTTAGAAAAAAAAAACAGTGACACTATTTGCAAATAATAGGATCCCCAGGGGATCATCCCATAGTTATGCAAATGAGATGAATTGCTTTTTTAAACCTAATTTGTTAACACACAATGGGAAATCCCCTCTTTCAGGTGCTATTTATGAATAAAGAATAAATCACCTAAATAGTATTGATTCTGTATAAAAGAATACTGCAACAATGATATAAATCTTTTGTTTTTAAGACTTGCTTGTGGAAGTTTGCTCAGATTTCCCCATGGTACTCATAATTTTAAAATCAAAGTCTTTGATTCGCAAAACTTACTTCACGCACCACAAACCATAAACAACCCAGGAAGGTACAACAAAATAGCTAGGAATCAACACTGTCAAGCTCATCCCAATAGAATTAATCCAGATTATAATATACCCCACACGGAAGTAATCTCTTAAGTAAGCCTTGAAAAGTTGCTAGGGAATTAATCTTCCTGAGGTTATTTGGCAAATGATTGAAAATATTTCGACTTTAAAGGTAAATCAGTGATTTTTAAGCTCTGTTCTACAACCAGATACCAAACTGCTTTTTTTCTGAAGGAAGAAAGGGCTTATCAACAGGCCATGGTTGGTCACACCCCCGAATAGCATAAGTAAAAAAATGCTGGCTTTTCACCCCAGGGAAACAAGAAAAAAAAAGGCCATCTGCGGAATGAGGCCGAACAAGCTGAATTTTTGCAGAGACCTTCGTTTTGACGTTCTAATGAAGCACCAAAAAATCTCATATGCCTACCCTTGTGCGTCTTGAGATATCGAAGGTCATGAAAATCGGGTTTTTGCGAAAATCTCGCTTCCAGTGCATCTGACGTCGGAGAACTCACAACAAAACTTACGTAAAATAGGATTTTGTACAAAATTGTTCCTATACATTTTTTTGTATGACCAACCGTTTTCGAAATATAGCGTGATAAAGCGGAAGCGCGCATTCAAAATAGGTAATACTGTATTATACTGCGGAGCTATAACTATAAATGCATTTTTCCTAATCTGTTAGTCTGGATAATAAAACTTTCAATAATAAAATTGTTAGAAATTTGTTTATTTGTGATAAAATATATAATAAATAATTGATAGCATAACATGCATAAGAAAAAATACACTTTTCTGCACCACTTTTGAAGTAGGATGCAAGGCGTTTTTTTTTTGACATTGTATCCCCAGTAGGCCTAATCCATGTTTTCGATCTTAAGAAAAGTTTTTTAACATCATTTTTTTTTGCACATGCTATATCTATCCTCTTTGTCTTCGTCGGATTCCACTAGCACCTCGATCAACAAATTATCTTCGTCAGACGCTTCCTCTATATCTGTTGGCTTTATGTCTGTTGGCAAAACCTCTCTAGGCTCAAGGTCACTGAAGTCTTCGATGTTATCTATAATTTTGCTCTTATTTTACTCCCATTTCTTTGCTCCAAAACCGTTCCGTAGTAACAGAGGCTTAAAATAGTATATTATTTATGAGGATTAAATGCAGGGATGGGCATCTACGCGTGAATAAAGATTGTCTACGTTCTCGTGTGAACAATGCGTAGACAATGTAAACTATGTAATCTATGTAGACCAGAGATGGGCATCTACGCGTAAACAAAGATTGTCTACGTTTGGTGTAAACAACGCGTAGACAATGTAAACTATGTAATCTATGTAGACAACGTGTAAAATATGTAGACAACGCGTAAAGTATAAAATTTTTGACAGTTGGCAGGCCAAGGTTATGTTTCTGTTTTTGCTTTGTTTTGTTTTTTGCTTTGTAATGTTAATTATACTGCAGATAATGTCTAATTTGATACAATATAAATTTGATGCAATGCAAACTTTCAAAAAAATTACTCAAATTTCAAATTTTCTGTTGTCTACATTGTCTACATAGTTTACAATTGTAGATTGTAGATTTCGGGGGAGTCGTTTCGGCTTCTCAGCCGCTCAGCACTGCTACCTTTGCAAATATTTTGTGCGTGACTCTACATCTTAATTTGTCTCCAGGAAGCGTAGACTTCTGCCGAAGGAAGCTATTTTCCTGGGTGTCAGTTGGCCCACTTCTTCTGGTGACAGTATTGCCCCCTCGAGGAATTTGAGCCTCTTGCAGAATTGGGCTGGGCATTCGCAGAGCAGGTGCTCTGCGGTTTCTATTGCGTCTGAGCAAAATCTGCAGAGATCGTCTTCCGCTCTGCCCATTAACCTTAAATGGTATTTTACTGGGCAGTGTCCTGTGAGCAGTCCCACCACCAATCTGATGTCTGGTCTGCTCATGTTTAGGAGTGTTCAGCTCTTTTTGCTGAAAGGGTAATAAACCTTTTTGACTGTCTGAGTCCCGGTGTGTGCCTCCAATATGATGACAGTTGGTCTTTCTCCCATTTGTTGAGTTCTTCCATGATGTGGCTTTTCATTAAGCCACAGTAGGGCTCTGGTCCGTGGTATGGTGTTGAGGCCCCTTCCTTTGCGAGGCCATCTGCTTCTTCGTTTTAGTTTACAATAGTCTACATGGAAAAAAGTGGATGTAAACAATACGTAGACAACGAGTAGACAAACCGCGTAAAGTAGATTTCATAGTCTACGGCACATCCCTGATGTAGACAACGTGTAAAATATGTAGACAACGCGTAAAGTATACAATTTTTGACAGTAATGACAGTTGTTAAGCCTTTGAGGTTATGTTTCTGTTTTTGCTTTGTTGTGTTTTTTGCTTTGTAAAGTCAATTAAACTGCAGATAATGACTAATTTAATACAATATAAATTTAATGCAATGCGAACTTATCTTATCTACACTACTCATAAACCAACTTTCCTTTGCCTTTTCACCGCACTAGACATTCTTATCATTGTAGTAGGCACTTTTAGACTTCATAAGTTTCCTATAAACACTACGATATTTGTCGCAATAGGAAATACAACTGATTTTGCTGAATTTCTCCAAGTGCCTAGTTCAAAGAGTGAAGGTTATTTGTTGAATTTTCAAGACCAATTCTGCCGGGCCGAGACTACGCATGAAGGTCCGCTCCAGATCTTTAGTGCTGTTTAATATGCAGCTTACCGCCCCGTGATCAGAGATTCCTGCGTTTAAGACTGTATGAGCAGGCTACATTGTGATAACTAACATAATCAATTTTATTAGAATTTTCTGTGGTCCGAGTCGGCGTGTCAGCATGCATGTAACAAGCAGTTTTGCAATCATAACTCCTGTCAATAAGTCAGAGGTAATATTAAAATCCACAGCCAAAATGATTTTTGACAGAATTAAGTCAAGGCGCTCGAAAAATTTATTCACTGAGCCGCCGAGCCCAAGGGCGAACGATATTATAGTAGCCGTCATAGATATTCGAGATTCCCACAAAACAAAAAAATTATTTCTTTGTCGGGATGCCTCGGGATAAAGCAAAAACTCCACAGATACGGGTTAAGAATCAATTTAGTCCGAGAGCATTAAATTAAATTCATTTTGAAGCGGTTACCTGACCCGTGCCTCCTGATTAAATGCAGGTCGGCTGATGAAGGAACATACTTTTTTGTACGAATCTCGAATATCTATGGCGGCTACTATAACAGATAATATTAAATTAATCTGGTTGCAAGAACATAGTGAGAGTTAGACAATAACCCATTAGATAATTAAATAAATCAACTGCTATGAAACATCCACCGAGACTAAAAACTTTTTTATAAAAATAAGTGCACCCCCATGAAGAATATTTTCTCTACAATATTGGCTTTTACTCAGATTGAATATTCAATAGAAGTAATGAGATACTTGGATTTTTTTTTCAGAATTCGAAATTGAAATTGAACAAAATACATTTAGTTTGGTGGTATGATCATTATCATCCACAACACAAATAAATTGAAAACTAGGAAAGTTTTCACGAGCACTATTTATTTAACAGAAAAACTTCGCATAACTTTATTACTAAGTTCACAGAAAAAATCAAACGTACATGTACGTATTTTACATGAAACGCATAAAGAAAGTAAGTTTGTTCAAGAAACATAACCGGCTCCACGAATCAAACACAACGACGTTTTGCAAAAATATACTCTTGCCGAACACATATGCTTTTCACTTATTATTGGCCATGGAAATTTGACAGGTTAACCCTCGTATAATAATGACATTTGATGACAAAATATTTTTCAAACTTCAGGGTTATGAAACAGAAAGCCGAGTTGCCAGAATGTGTAAAATATCTGAGTAAATTCAAATAGTAAAATTATTCAATTTATTAATTAAACGTAACCATAACAGTAAGCTCAATAGCATAAATATGTTTTTGCAGTAACTTTTTTTCGGGTTTGGTCCAATGGCATTTCTTCTATTTTTATTTTTTTATTTCTTCTTCTTCTGGACGTGCCTATCCCTTATGAATGTCGGCGATCATCGATTATTATGGCGATGTCCACTTAATTCGCAGCAATATGAAAGAGTTGTGGCGAGCTTTTATCAAACAATGTTCTGAGATTTTTCCGTCACGATATTCTTCTTCTTCCTGGTCCTCTCTATCCAAATATCTTCCCTTGCAGGATCGATTGTAACAAAACCTTATCTTTTTGAAAGGGTTGTAAGGCATGGGAGGGTGGGTAAGATCTCGACAATTTTTACATAAGGCCATTTTTTGAGAAAGTGTTAATATACTTTAGGCTATATTTTCAGTTAGATAACCTCAACTATAGGTTACCTAAATGATGTATTATAGAACCAATTCTGTAAAGCGTTTTCTTTAAAAATAATCTTGTATGATGCCTTGCTTGAGTCCAGTACCTCTCCATCAGAAGGGAGACATTGGAGCAAAATAGGGGAGATTTTGGACATGAGCAAAAACATGGGGCATTTAATAAAAATAGTTTATTTCAAGGTAAAGGTAAAATATTATATTTCGCCAAGTAATTATTTTGAAAAATAACTAGAACAGATAAAAGATATAAATTCCTACATTCTAATTAATTTGAATGGAATTCTTGAAAATTTAAAAAATAGAAAAAAATAAAAACCCAAATAAAAAAATCATCCATCCTGCAAACCAAATTACGTCAAATCTAAATTGAAATAAATCATGTCTTTAAATCTCTTTCTTGTATCATTAATGGGGGATGGAAGTAAAGAAGTAATGTCGTAAAATGGAACCAAAGCTTAATCATCTTTAAGAACTGTAAATCTATTTGATGCAACGTGACGTACTAAGAAGTTCACTTCATTTCAATCAAGTCTTCTGATAATTTTCGCTGCCTAATTTCTGACACTACTTTTACCGTAAACTTTGTTATTATAGAACATGTTTCTGGAAGTTCTTTGTAATCAAAATTTTTCTCGTCGTTGACGAAAATTAATTAATCTTCTGATAAATTATCTTTACATTCAATTCGATCCTCCTCCATATCCCTAATCGCTGTCTTTGGGAGTGTCAGTGGCAATCATGCATCTACCATCTATGGCGCAGGATAGTTTTTTGATGTTGATGGTTGTGGCTCTAGGTTGCCTTTTTGATGTGGATAGTTAGTTGCGGCTTTGGATATGAATAATTATTATAGATGGTGGGAGCCGGTTGATCAATTACGTGAGAGGAGGAAACATCTTCTTCTTTGATGATGTTTCGATAAAATGGCATTATTTCAGTGCATCTGAAACCTGATTTTTTTGTTTGTTGGTGCAGCGGTTCTAACCCAAGCTTGTTAACACATCACAAGCAAAACCCAGAGCACCACATCCCGAAACACCTTGCATCATTCTCTTGGCGTCATAGCGTATGCGGGGAAACGGAAATACTCAAATTGGCGGCAAAGCTGTTCCGCTGGAAGAGATTATTCCTACTTGCGTAATCAATTCACCTCTTTCGCGAGAAGTGGCTTCTTTCCAAAAATTTCAGGAACTCGTTGTACCGTCGTTACACCAGTCTACAAAAAAGAATTTGAAATAACATGAGTGGTTCAAAAAAAGATTAAATTTTACCTCATCTAAACTATAAATTTGCACGAGTTCTAGAGTTCGTTTGGGCATATTCATAAACTAATCGCCTTGTTGCGTTTGGCTTCAGACCGTAAAATATAGAGGAACACTTCAGTGGATATTTCTCTCAAGCGTTTTTCATCTGCATAGAAAATACTTATGACGTTATAAAATTTGGTGTAAAATAACATTTTCGAGACCTTTTTCATGAACTTGTCTGACATAGTTCAACCCGGTTACCAACACTGGATTTCTTTACTCCATTTTTTCCTATCTGGATAGGACATGTTATTGTCAATCACATCAACTAGCTTGTTTCATGGAGTCAAGACAGAACTCCCCGTCAGTCTTTTTCTATGTTCTTATTGTTATGTTCTTGCTGAACTGAAATTGAATATAATATGTTTCAACAATCATGTTGCCACAAGTTTTTGTTGCAGTTTTTCTTTTTGAAGGGAAGCTATGGACAACAAGGGGAGATCCTGTGCAGCCTCTCCCCTTGAGCACTTTATCGGATTAGCCTTAAAATATCAAAACCTCCCATTGGTATTTTCGTTCTGTGAGAACATAACCTTATCGGTTAACCTTGCTTTCTACTCTGACACAAAAAGTTAAACAAATAACATTAAAATAAACAATAAAATACTTACCTAGCGTCTTTGAAATATTAGATCAACAATGCCAAAAATACAAAATTCCCATGAAAAAATTTTTCAAAAAAAAAAAAATATTTCACAAAAACAATCTGGGGGCGGATTACGAACTCTCGATTCGAACCGAAACTGCCATGGATTTCGAACGTATTCTGATGCATTTGCATGGAGTGCGTTCGAAATCCATAGCGGTTTCGGTTCGAATCGAGAGTTCGTAATCCGCCCCCTGATCTGTGCCGGTTGACCATTCTGGAGATACTGTTGGCGCCTTGGCGTGATAGATCAGAAAGCCGCAAGAGGCGGGAAATATTAGCGCGTCCATTGTCTCCCAGTGTCCCGATCCTATCCACCCTCCGCTTATAGTTCTGTCAAAGTAATAGTTCAAATTCAGATCCGTGTTTTTAGTCCGTCTTATTCAGCTTCCACCATTTCACTTGAAGAATTAGATACCTCCTGAGATTCAGACAACATTTCTGAATCCGATTCGGAATCGGATTCTCCAAGAGAAATAATGGAAGGAGGAATATTTTTGAAAGGTGAGTCTCCCATGTATTTTGTCTAGTCTTCTGGAAGAAGCCTGTCACAATGTCTACAAAAATTCGTCCACATGTCTGAGGTACATTTTGAAAGAGACTGGTATTGTTTTGGTCTATTCCGAAATGGTTGAGTTATCAGGAAATCAGTTATTTTTATAAACAATTAAGTTATGAAGATTTCACAATATTGCTCAAAATCGAGAATCGCCCTCTAGCGGCTAAATGGTTGAAGATATCAAAATGCGGTTTGCACCAATCAAAATTTCAAGAAATTTGAACCTCGGAGTGGCGATTCATTTTTTTGTATCTCGCTCAGAAATTGACGTTTCCTATTAAAACCATCCAAATTCGGACACCCTGTACATAAAATAAGGAATAATTGACTATTTCTGGTTTTGTTGACCTTAATGGCTAGTGGTTCAGTTAGGAGCAAATAAATGCGTATAAAAGGTTATGATAACATCAATTTTATTGATCAAATTTTTTTTATATAAAAATGAAACTAATCATAAATTTTGCAAAACAAATAAAAAAAACACATTTATCAAAATAGAGGATAATCGGTAGACCATCGTAAGATGAATGGCCATTCATGAATTAGTTGAGTTAAGCTTTCATGGCCATCGTCCAAATGTTTGTAAGTAACAAACACAGCCTAAAATACAGTCCGTTTTTTGTAATACTTTCACACAACCATCATACCATAAAACATTAAAAGTGCGTACTTTTTTCCTATTTTTCTGATCCATACGAAATTTTGACTCATGATAATTTCTCTTCTAGCTTATGGCAATTCCAGTAGTGAAAAATGGAACAGCAATTTCCAAACACCCACTATGAAGATTACTGCAATCCGCCAGGTGTTTGAAAGCTTGGTTTTTAGACTTTCTATCACTCTGCCTTGAATGATCGCGAGTTTGGTCAATTCAATGGTTCACTCTTGTGATATTTTCACATTATACATTGTCATAGTAATTTGATTATTGACACTATTGTTAATAGCTAAAACGTTTCATATATATTTTTACTATACAATTGTTTTTTTGCCCCTGAATAAATAAATAAAAAAATACATAAATAAATGTATTAAAATAATTTTTGGATAACATTTTGCGTTCCCAAAATGATTGGGTTAATATCATTAGTATTGACCCCGCCCACCCCCAGAAATCCACCACTGCTGGTAATGGAACAACTCCACAAAAACACTCAATAAAGTAACATCGCATCAGTTCACCTTCAGTTATTTGTGGCAACAGATTTCTTGAAGATGCCGAACACTAGAGTGTTTGGTATTTTTGCACAATTGCATGATGGATGGCCGCTAGAGTTAAACCTATTAATCAACACACAATTTTCTATATAAATCATATGCCAACACTTGGAACCATTTGGACAATAAACAATTTTCGCATTCCTTGATAGTCCAGTCTTGCTGTTCGTTGGCCCATTGCAGACTCAATACCCTATCGTCCTTATTTTGCTCTGTGGATACGATGCGCGCTTTTCTTATCCTCAAACCAGTCATATACTTCTAGTCATAGTCTTCTAAGGTTTGGTTTGAAAATACTGCACCAGTAGCGTTACACAGTACGCAATCGATGCGTACGCAATAGGTTAGGTTTGGCGATTAGTACCGATTATCCTCCACATTATTCATTAATACCAGTATACAGTAGGTTTTAAGTAAACATAAATAATAGTTTTATGGATTTCACGTGGGTGATGGGACTATAACCCATGTCAAATTCATAAAGTTATATATCAGGACAGAAATAAACACGAATAAAGAATAGTAGTACAAATAAACTAGTCACATTTAGCGATTTTAAAACTAGTTTGGCAGTCCATCAGTAAGCCTCACTTAAGTTTGTTTTTCAATATAATGTCGGCTACGTTGAAGTGAGCAACTGTTTTCTCTTTTGGTGGAATAGATGATTCTTGGCAAAATCGTTTGAACTCTTCAATTTCGAGCTCTTCGTCGTCCATATCATCCTCTAATACGTCTCTCGGTTTGAATATATTATCTGTAAGAGTAATTCATGTATTAGTTCTAGCAAGTTGCTTATTATCGTATGAATTTTTCTAAACAAATAGGTATGAAGAATATTTTATTACCTACTGAACTAATTTAAAGATATGGTCTTCAATACTATTTGAGATAACACAAAAAATATATGCATCAACATGTTTCCAGTATTCTAATAATTTATAAAAACTAGATACTATGCATCATCTCAAATGCAACACAATTTGCTTGCTTGCCAATATGCTTTACATATTTTTCCCGACAGCCGAAAACAGCTGAGGCTAATACTTATTTAAAACAACAAAGATTCAGAAATCTCATATCACTTTAACAAAAATATATGAATCTATTCTGAAGAAAATTAAGATGTAGGCACATAATCCACTACATTGGCAGTAAGTTGCTTAGTGGAACATATTTGTCATAATTTTTGACAGTGTTTGCCAGAACAGTCGTTTGGCCCTAGCGTTAGCCAAACTGAAAGTTTTGTACGTTATTCTTTGCTATGTTGATTTTGGGGATAATGGATTTCCATTTTTAGTTATATTTGTTATATAAACACTCTGCTAAATGAAGAATTATTATCAGATAGTGCTTTGGTAAGTAAAGGCATATCACAAGGAAGTGAAATTGTCCCCTTGTTATTCACTATCAAATTTGGTTCACAACGATGAAATTTATATATTCTGTAGCTACACTTACCATCATACAGCCAGTCATCATCCTTATCGAAATCCAAATTAAACTCAGGTCCATTAGATGGGATAATTGAAACTTCGGCATTTTGACAAGAATTGTTAGGACGCATGTTCTCAGGTTTGGCATTTTTCTCAATTTTAGTTATCTCAATACCTGGCAAGCCCAATAAAATTTCTTGGGCATCTATAGGAGCGATGGTAGTTTTCTTACTCTCTAGTTCCATAGGTTCTTCTATGTTATTGGAAGATACTGTTGGTCGCAAATGGTTCGGATTCAAAAAGTTAGACATCTCAGGTAATAGATTCGGATTTGAGGGCATTCCTAATGGAGCGGAAGTTGGTGGTTTGCTGAGATCATTTTTCAGAGATTGCTGTAACCTGGAACTTCTGATCGTTACCATACCATTTTCAGTAGTAAATATTGCAGCCGGAGCTAATTCTTCTATTGGAGCTAAAGCAGTTTTACTAAGATTTTGACTTTGTAGTTTCTGGAACATAGGATTTTTTAGAGTCACCATTTTTGGTTTATCTTTTGTTTCCGTCTTCATCTGACCTCCTGATTTTTTTTTATTTTTTTTATTTTTACTCAATTTTGTGGGATGTTTCAAGGCTTCAGCTTCATTTTTTTTTATCAACTTTTCAGTGTCTACTACAATCACACCTGATTTGCTCATCATAGAAGATCTGTTAGCCGAATCAGATTCCGAGTAATTCAAATTTGATACTGGTCCTTCAATTTTTGTTAAAGTAATTCCTAAAAACAAACCAGTCATATAAAACATGATATTTTCTTAAATATAATTGAATATGTACCCGGAGGCAATCTTAAATTTCCAAGAGATCTGATTTCTTCTTCTGTAGGTTCTCTTTCCCTCTTCTCTTCTTTTTCTTTTATCTTTCTACGCTGCCCTTGAAAAGGATCAATTATTATTGGTTTTGGCTCAATTGGAACTGGATTTTTATCAACAGCCAGAGTGACAGTTACTCCTTTTGATATAAGTTTTGGTGAGATTGAGAGCTGATGTGCTTCGAGAGGCTCTGGATTAGGCTTCATATTTTTAATTTTTTTTTTGACACCTAAAATCATGAGATTTAGAAAAAAAACGTTAATACTGATAGTTTATTCATTAATACCATTACTTTCAGTTGTTGAAGTTTTAGTGGTTGATGGAGCTTTGATATCCATATTTTGCATCTCAACATCTGCCGGTTTTTCAACTAATGACGTCAACAATTTGTCCTGAATGGGCGTGCATCCTTGAAGGGTTATGATAACTGATGGCGCTCCATTTTCCCCGCCTGGTGGTCTTTTGATAGTAACCCATGCAGGCATGGTTTCTTCAATTGGATCTTTCTGCTGAGCTATTGCCTGGCGTTTTTCAGCTTGGCGTATTTTTTTCAGCTTTTTCTTCAGCTTTGTTTCTTCAAGCTTCTTCTCTTCCTCCAACTTTTCTCGTTGCATTTTTAATATCTCTTGCCTTTCTTCTTCTTGTCTAATTTGTTCTTCTAGCTTGCGTTGAATTTCTAATTCTCCTTGAAGTTTTTCTTGTTCCTAGTCATTTTGAAAAATGGAGTTAATATGTATTTTATTTTATAATGCAAAATATTATTATCCCATACAAAGGACTCAATTAGTGGAGGGAACATGAGACGTTTGAGGTCTGGGTCGTCACGGATGTTCGCATCGTGATTTCTTGAGATTCTCTGAAAAGGTATGGAAAAGAGACTCCGCGCAGTCTACAAACGTCTAATGGAAATGCAAACATTTGAAAACATTGGAAGAATTATTTCGAGTGTTAGCAAGACTTGCGAATATCTAAAATGTTCTTAATAAAAAATTTATGTTTTGGAAATAATAATATTAATATCCACCATAAAAAAATATTTGTATTTCCTAAGAATTCTTAAATCCAAAACTGAGCCCAAAACAAATCAATAAACACGATTGACAAGGATGATGAAAGAAAGACACAGCTTTTGTAATATCGTATCGTTGGATATCAGATGCATGAGGATGCAAATAATTTTAAATGAATTTTCTCACCAATAAGGAGCCGTCAATTCACCAATAGAAACAACATTAACAAATAAAGAATACACAAGACTCTAGCCTAAGTCTTGTATTTAGCTGAATATTACATTATTATTGAATAAGTAGTAGCTCATAATATTGAGTATTAGTTTGCAAAGGCCAAAAAAAGGGTGTGTGGGTTTTCTGTATAAAAATTACTGACTCACTTTTTTTTCTCTTTGCCGAGCTTTTTTTGCCGCTTTTTTCTGTGCAAGTTCTGCTTTGGTTTTGGCTTCACTGCCTACAATGTAGTTTACTAATCCTCGTACCTCATTATTTTTCTCAGCTTCGAAATCTGAAGAATCTGGCGATGGCGGTACAGGAACCTAAAAATTGAAAAAACAACAATTATTGTTATGAAAATAGTGTTGATACTGTACCCACCCTGTTGTCTGTTTTAGGCCTATTATTTTCTTCAGGGGTAATTTTTTGGTCAATATCATTTTCTTTTTTATGCTCTCGCCTTTTGCATAATCTAATTTTCAATCTGGTTCTGGGTTGCACAACTTTTGTACCTCCAAACACTTCACAATAAGTACAATCACATTTTTTCGGTTGTAGGTGCTCATCATGTGGTGTCGCAACTTCTAAACGAGAAATAATAATAATTATTGAATATCCCAGCCAATTAGAAACCAACAATTATCCTGTTGCAGATCGTAATCAGCTCATGATCCGAGTTTGTAAAACAACACATTTGCATTGCAGCTTGTTCATGACATAATGGAATAGACATTGAAAATTGGAAAGTTACACAAAAACTTCATAAAAAAAAATAAAATCGATATAATTACATACATACTAACTCTTTTGATTGTTCCTATTATTTCTTGCCAAAAATGCATACATATGTGTTAAGGAAACAACAACAAAATATGTTTTTCTTTTGAGAAAAACGTAAAAAGCTTCTAGGAAATGTTCGATAAGACTAAAAAAAATAAGAGCTACTTTTCAAACAATTTGCTTTCGGGGATTCAAAGAAATATTTATTTATTTATTTTTTCTCTTGGCCTTTTGGAAAGATCAAAATGTACAAAAAAATATTTTGCCGGAGATCTATTTTCTATTTCTAGTGATGCGCGCAAAGTACCGACATTTCTTTTGTATTCTGTTTTTGAGATTTAAGCCTTGAAATATAGTAGTTTTGATCAGCATTATGTTATGAGGAAGTAAAATAAACATCAGAGAAAATATGATGGATTGTTTGTGATAAGTGTGAATATTACGAGTGAGCTTTACTTTAGTTTGTTCAGACTTACATGTGCTACATATTACTGTCTACCTACCCAATTCTTTTTCAAGTTCAAATATGCTACTCACCAAATTCTTCAGAAACAGAACCGCCACTTTTACATAACATTGTATGACTGGGCCTATAAAAATGTTTACAAATAATTAAAATAATCAAATCTGAAGGAATACTTTCGACTAACTTGTGTCCTAGTTTTCTCAGTTCCCTCAACATTAATTCGACTTCTGCTAATTTTTCAGCAGTAACATGTGGTGAAGCTAACTGGTTGGAACCATCCCTGAAAAAATAATTTATGAACAAAGATTTTTCAAAAAAATACAATAAGTTAAATATACCCTAGCGCTTTCCCGAATCCATTAGCAATTAGTTCATCCCTAAGACTTGGTGACCTACCATTCTTAACCTTTTCACCACTTTTTGAATCTTTTTTGGATTGCACCAATTTTTCATGGTTTGTTGTTTTAGTCAAATTTGGATCCTGTTTTTTTGGCTTATTATGTTCAATAGAATGTAAAGATTCACCACCTGATATTTTAAGTTTGTCGCTAAACATTTCACAGAGGCTTGTAGGGTCGCTGGTGCTGACTATGGGAAAGTCTATTTTGTCTATTGATGGATGAGTCAAATTTTGTTTGGGAATTTCTTTTTGAAGTGGTATATCGTCGGTGTGCCCTGGAAAAATATAGATAATATACTACAAGAGCAAACAATGTTGTGAATTTCATGAAAATAATGATAAAAATAATAATTATCAAAATCTTATTTCACATGATTATCAAACTGGACAGGTCTGTAATCAAAATATATTTGTGCCTTTCTATAGGAAAGATAAAAAAAATTAGGATTTGCCAAGCGATAGTCCCAAACATATATAATCTATTACCTAAAGAAATTAAACACAAAACAAAATATGATGCATTGTCTAAGATGTGTAAATCATATATCTTGAACAGTCACAGTGCTGCCTAGCAGTTTATACCCAAATCATCATAACCAAATCTTTTATTCTAGTTTTGTAATAATATATATATAATATAATCTTAACTAATTATTTCAGATACCCTTGATATTATTTTGTTAGACAAACCTGATAGAATGTTTCTACAATTTACATCGTTTTACTAGTACAGTACATATAGTCACAATAACGTGAACATTCATTGATATGGGCCACTCTGGAATTTTGAAATTGAATGTTCCAAATATTTATGTAGAATTTCTATAATTATTGTTTTGGCTTGATAGGCCATTCTCAATTATAGATAAACTAAAATTGTGAACTGCATTATTTTATTTTTTTTTTTTTTTTTTTACGGATATGCGCACTCACAAGGAAATGTCCTATCACGCTCGAGGAGCGAAAAACAGGCATACTTAAGTACTAAGGCAACTTAAGTACTAAGGCAACTATACAACGTTCCAGGTCTTCTTATATTTTAATATTTGGTTTACAAAAGAACCTCAAGTTTTGTTGCTCATGTACAGTGAGATTAAAATTTTTGATGGATTTTTACATTATATTGTACGCATCTACAAAATGATTGTGATCTAGGCAATGTTTTGAAATGCCAGTACTTTTTATATTGTTGAGAATAGTGTGTTTTTGTTCCTTTATTCTCTGTTCCAAATTCCTGCCAGTTTGTCCAATGGAAATAAAATAACAAAATTTTAAAACATACCTAACTAATAATTATCATGTTTCACAAGGAACCAACCGCGGAACAACACAAACTATTAATTACATACTGTTTAAGTGTCGATGAAATAGGTCCAGATCAACAATACTTTTACATTTCCGACAAAATGTGGTCCTCTCTTCAGTGGCAATGCAAGAAAAGTCATCATTCGAATCCAAATATATTTTATATTTTGCTATCAAACATTCTTCACAAATACATTGTCCATTTTTGTTTAAGCCTGGTCCCTCTGGATAAAAGTGTCTATCTCTAAGCAAATCAAAAAGGTTATGATCCATTCTGCTGAGGTCTATATTCTGTTTTCTGAAAAAAGAAACATGATAATAGTATTGATATGTAGTACCTACAATAATTATTGACTTACAACTCTTCACTCCGATCTACCCAGAAAGTAGCTGAAAGTAATTCTTTATGAAGTGATAGCAACTTTTTTTCTTTTAGTGCTTCTACTGAGTTTTCAGGAAGTTTGCCTGCCTCACTAAAAATCAACAGGAAATATTAATCAATCAGCGACAACAAAAACCTACTGCTTACTTAATAAGAGATGTTTGAGTATGATGTGTAGACCATGTCTTTCTAATTTTATTCAATAATGCAAATGTTTGAGGAGTATCACCTGGGCTTTTCTTTGTCTAAAAATTGATCTGTAACCTGCCATTCCAAAAAATATATCTATTTATCATTTTACCTTTATACATTCATCAACTTTAATTTTTACTCTATCACTTTCATAGAAAAATCTTATAAAAATAAAAGTGTTGAAATCAATCCAACATACTCCATAATTTTTGTACAAAATATTTTCGAAATCAACAAAAACTGGTAATAAGCTTTTCGCAGCAGTCAGCATCGCTTCATAATAGATAATGAATTCTAAAAAAAGTTGAATCAAAAACCTGCAAATACTATTTTCTCATAACTTACTTGCCAATGCTTCTTCTTTATCATTGTGACTATAATGCCACTGTGCAAAAATACAATATTCTCTTAAGAGTGTAAACACTCTTAGCCAAAGTTGACTTTCATCTTCAGTTCGTAAACTGAAAGATAATTCAATACTTATATACCATGTAAACAGGGGAAAAAATAAATTACCAGTTAATGAGTTCTCTCATTTCACAAACAAAATATGAAGAAAGAGTTTCTGTTGCAGCTTTTGGGCTCCAACTTGCAAAGCGTCTGTAGGCGTAAAACAAATAATGTTGTAAATCAATCCAAACCAAATGTGCCTTAGGAGCATGCTCATGAACCTTCTTGACAAAATCAAGGAGCATCTTTTCTTCAATTTGCGTATATCCGTCTTCATCCCTTTCGAGGAATTCAACGTTATCTACTCTCAGACCCTTGAGTGTCTTTTTTGGATTCTAAAAAATAAATTTATAAATTGTACAGGCGATAAGTGAACCTATAAAATTGAGACAAACGAGCAACTCGAAGTAACAGGCCCCGTTTTCCAATATGGATTTATAATACAATTTTTTTTCTAATTGGCTCACAATTTGTGGATATTTTTTGTCAGAGGTTCCTTGAACTAAAGTAAGTGATCATTTGAGCACAGCACGCAAATGGTGACATTAATATGTAAAAAAGAGTGCTAAGACGATAACGTGAGTGCTTTCTCTGGGGCTTTGTGAAAATTATTTTGCATCAAATTCATTTTCTCAGCTTAAGTTAGTTAAACTTTCGAATTCTAAATTTAGACACAACAATCATGAATTTATTTTTAGAACTTAAAAGTAATAAAATTGGTTTAAGTCTTTATTCACCAATATTAAAATATTACTGTTGAAATTTTCCTACGCCGATTTAAGTATCTCCTGAGTCAGCGAAAAGGCAGGCGCAAGCAAGCTGCTTTTTGTAATCTGATACATATTTTTATTATCTACGTGCATGTATGGCAAATTACTAGATTTGAATAAATAGGCTTTCATTACGGCGACACTTATTCTTCATTTACGCCAAAATTTGTACTTATGTACAGGGTTTGCCCATATATTTTTGCACCCCACCTGCAGCCATTACCTTTAGAGGTATATGATAGGTGTAAATACAAAAGTTGTACAATTTTAGCTAAATTTTTAGAATTCATAGTCAGAAACAAAAATTTAATATAAGAAATTTGAAAATTTGCGTACTTTCATCTTTTTTCGAATGCAATAACCTATATTTGATACTATATTCTTGAAGAGCACAATTTTCCGATTCCAAAAATATATAGTTTGTCTATATTTGGTTGAGCCGCCTCCAACATATTTGGCTCTACAGATTTGAAAAATACTATCAGAGAAACCAAGTGCCTCAAATTTTACCTGCAGCTGTCATCTTGACAGGTAGAATGGTTCACAAAATATAAGGCAGTATGATAGTATTTTTCTTGGTATTTTTACAATTTTCAGAGCCAAATATGTTGAAGACAGCTTAACCAAATATAGACAAACTATATATTTTTGGTATCGAAAAATTGTGCTCTTCAAGAATATATGTAGAATCAAATATAGGGCAATCATTTGAAAAAAGTTGAAAGTATGAAAAATTTCAAATGTCCGAAAATAAATTTTTGTTTCTGACGATCGATTTTAAAAATTTAGCTAAAACTGCACAACTTTTGTATTCACACCTATCGTCTACCTGTAAAGGTAAAGGCTGCAGGTGGCGTGCAAAAATATATGGGTAAACCCTGTACCTAAGTACCTACGTAGTGGGTACTTATTCTTTCATTACAAATCGAATGTGTTTAAGTCGAGTTGTTTCTTGGCCGTGTTTATGTTGGAGCTGTGATAAAAGCTATAAGAGGATCGATAATAGCAGTGATAAGAGCTATTCAAAAGTATCCTTTCAATAGAATCAAAAAAGCGCTGCTCTACTCGCCTCTCCAACATAGACACCTGCGTACAAACACCGGCATTCTATTTCGTTGCTTCGCTAGTATTGTTGCTTTTATCGTTTATCACAGCTCCAACATAATCACACCCTTAGGTCGTGTTTATGTTGGAGCTATGATACACGATAGAAGCAACGATACGAATGTAAAGTAACATTAGTATCGTTGCTTTTATCGTTTATCACAGCTCCAACATAATCACAGCCTTAAGCATATTCATATTACTCGCTATTTTTATAGGAATTTTGTGAAGCATTACTGAATATCTGAATCAAAATCAAAATTGTAACGTGTCCACAGTGTTTGATGCAATTAGGCCTTGGCAATCCTTCCAATAGTCGGAATTTAGGATATTTTTCTGCGTATTGAGAAAATCCCGGCGAAAATTCACTAGTTTCTCTAGGTTAGAGATAAGAACAATAAATAAACCATAATAATCTTACGATTCTTGGGTCATCACCATAATATAATAATTATTGACCCTGGTCATATTGTACAGATTGTAGCAAATTTGACTCGAAATTTGATAAACAAATACCTAATTCAAGGTTCATTTCCACATAATTTCAGGGTTGGCAAATATCACATTAAGCTAGGAGAGGGACGTTGAACATCGCAAACTTGGCACAAGTTCTGTTTTATTTTTTTTCTGGTAGGACAAGAGCTGCTTATCATGGGTCTAACTTTTTCCAACAAAATTTCCCCCTGGAACATCCTCTTTCATCCCCCTAGAGGGCGTTTTTTTTGGATTTTCCGAAACCGCTTCTGCTACGTTTAACAAAAAAATACCTTGCTAGTAAATTATTAAAGAGGACTAAATGCCCTACAATTTATCCAGGGACAGCATTTGTCTATCACCTACCCTTTAGCCTGGGCGGGGCTCTTGAGTTGAATGACCTTGAAAAAACTTATATGTTTCTTTTTTCTTTTTTTGACTGAGCAGTGAAGCGAATCCACCACAAACTATGAAGCAACTACTCATAAATAATTGGCCGATTTTTTGGCAAATGTTTTGTTTAAAAACATTCACCCGTTTTAGATATTCAGGGTGTTCAAAATTTAAACAACCCCCTTTCATATCATCTGAAGGGCTTATGCTGGGCTTTTCAAATTTTCAGGGATTAGGAATGATATTTAAATAAAATAGAATAAATAAATAAATCTTTTTTGCACATAAGTAAAAATTATATACAAAAGGCTACATTCGCATTGGCGTTCTTCCATGAAGCCCACTGACACCACATTGCAACTACAACTACGATATTGATTCAAAAAATTGTCTTTTGTACTTCTTCCCAAAAGTACTCAAAGCATTGTTTACAATTAAATTATATACATTCGAGTTTAACAGGTGTATTGCTCGAAATGCGAAACGAAATAGTTTCTAAATCTGCTAGTCCTATGGTAGGGTATATTAAATCTAAAGACGTTCCTCAGAACTCTATCATGTATATCATCCCTATTCACAATCATAGTGAAGAGATAACTAGGGCAGCCAGATCTGACAATTCTATACAAAAAAGTGGCAAAAAATGAAGCGACACACAGGTTGAACTTTAGATCCAAGTATATGTACAATATGCTCAAATTTTCCCACACAATAAACAAAACGCATGCAAGCATTCTGCGCCAACTGTAATTTATTTTTCATTCCCTCTGTTAATAAATTATAGAAAACAATGCTACAATAATCGAGATGAGGGTAACAGAGAGATTCAATAAGCATTAGCCTCGGCATTAGCTTTGCTTTAGGCCAGGGGGAAGTATGTACTTGAATGAATACAGTGACTTTAATTAAAGGTAAAGAGCTGATATTTTTTTCCTGATGTGGGCATCAAAGTTCAAGCCACTGTCAAAAATCAATCCAAGATTCTTAGCATTCCCCGCATATGGCACTATGACATCATTGACACAAGGGGTGCCAAAGTTAAACACATTAAACTTATCTATAAGTGATTTGGATCCCAAAATCATGTGAACACACTTAGACGCATTGAGAATCGACCATTCATATATTCTATTTAAATCCTTCCTTATTGAAAATTTAATTTTGCAATGGCCCCAAAAGCAATTATTAATAATACTGCTTCTTACTTGGCTCCCCCTGTATTTTTGTTTAGATATTTTTTCTACAATTAAGGAAAGGCATTCCTAACATTCACACAAAATTTCAGAAAAATCCGCCGAATTAAAAAAAATATATTCAGAGCCAAATTGGGATCCAGATAAATTTGGCCCACAGTGTGGTATTATTAACTCATTGGATAGCTCTGTTTGTGATTATAAGCTTATTCTAATGGTATAAGATTTAATAGGTGTAAATATCTCTAACAGTTTTGGAAAAGAGATTATACTTGTTTTAGTATCTGATAAAAACATATAAATTGAACAATGATGCTTGGAAAATTTTTCTCCAACATTTTATTGGAAAAATCGAGGGTAAAATTTTCTATAAAATTTTATTGGAAAATTCTTCTATAAAATTTTTCTATACAGGGTGATTCAAAAGTAAGCGGCAACCTTTCGGGAGCGTATTCCTTGCATAAAAATAAGACAAAAATTCCTATTAACATGGATCCGGAAATGCTTCCTAAGGGAGCTACGCCCCTTCGAATAGGACACCTGAAAGAAGTGTTTTTCTGTATAACTTTGAAACCCTTCACAAATGGATTTTGAAAATTGGTATATTTTATAAACATTTGATGGCAATTAAGATACTAAATTAAAAATTCAAAAATCTTAATCAATGTCACATACTGGGGAGGGTGAAAACATCCCTATTTTTTTTTTACTCGTCAGATTTTTGAGAAACATACGCAAATCATAAAATTTTCAAAGTCAATTTTCTCGTAAACGGTGAGCTGTATCAAATTGAACCAAGGGTGCCTTTTCTGTGTAAAAAACTCTAACTTTTTGAATCTTCAATCAAAATCGCAAAAACCTGATGATTAAAAAAGAATAGGGATGTTTTAACGCTCACCTTCCCCAGTATGTGACTCCACTGATTGAGATTTTTGAATTTTCAATTTAGTATATTAATTGCCATCAAATATTTATAAAATACACCAATTTTCGAAATCCATTGGTGAACGGTTTCAAAGTTATAGAGAAAAATACGTCTTTCAAGTGTCCTATTCGAAGGGGCGTAGCTCCCTTAGGAAGCATTTCCGGACCCATGTTAATAGGAATTTTTTGTCTTATTTTTATGCAAGGAATACGCTCCCGAAAGGTTGCCGCTTACTTTTGAATCACCCTGTATGTATGTATTTTCTTCAAATGTTTTGAGATTTAAAATAGTTTTTCAGGCTCTCACTTAGCGAGAAGTAAGACTTGATTAATAAGATCAAATGCTTTATTGTAATCAAGCAATGTTAAACGTGAAACCAGTGACCGATCACTGAATTGAGATATATCCGAGGTAACCTTGCTGAGTGCTGAGGCTGTGCTATGGCTTGGCCTAAAACCAGACTGCATGGATGGTAAAATATTGTGCCTACCCAAATACTCTTTCATCATATCGAAATAGAAAAATCACTGGAAGAGGGAAAAGTCTGTTCCGCAGTTTTCCTCGATGTAGCGGAAGCATTTGACAAAGTTTGGCATGAAGGCTTAAACTATAAACTAAAGCTGTTTCTGCCAAAACAATATTCTGATATTTTGGAATCATATATGTGTGATAGACATTTCAGAGTCAAACAGGAAGATTTTGAGTCAAATTTACGAAAAATAAAAGCAGGTGTACCTCAGGGTAGCGTGCTAGGTCCCTACTTATATTTATTATTTACATGAGACATCCCAAAACCAGAAAATTGTCATTTAGCAACATTCGCCGACGATACTGGTTTAATTACAGTTGAAAAAAGTATTGAACAATCAACAGAAAAACTGCAGAACGCTGTCAGTGAAGTTCAAAATTGGACCAAAAAATGGCGAATAAAATTGAATGAAACCAAATCAATTCACGTTGATTTTACAAACAAAAACTTAAATCACATACAAATCACAATTAATGACACCCCTATACCATATTCAAATCAAGCTAAATATCTTGGTATGACTCTTGATGCGAAATTGCGCTGGAAAGCACATGTTAAGAAAAAAAGGCAAGAGCTTGAATTTAAGTATAGAAAAATGTACTGGTTAATTGGAAGGACGTCCAATTTAACCATACATAACAAGTTACTGCTTTATAGGCAAATACTGAAACCAGTATGGGCATATGGCATTCAACTTTGGGGTTGTACTAAAGATAGTAACATACAAGTTATTCAAAGATTCCAAAATAAAGTACTAAGAAACATTGTTAATGCACCTTGGTACGTTCGAAATAGTGATCTACATCGGGAACTAGGAATTGATACTGTAAAAGAGACTATAAGAAAGTACGCAAAAAGCCATGAAGATAGACTACATCGGCATGTGAATGTGGAAGTGATTGAGCTCCTAGACAACACTGAGCTAGTTAGAAGACTGAGAAGGGTGAAGCCGTTCGAGCTAGTGAACTGAAATTGAAAAACACAACAAAATAGTGCTATAAACACACCAAAATTGTGATTTACAGTTTAAGCAAAGTGGGGAAAACTGTTGAGTGAACCTCAAGAATTGTAAACTTTATAGTAAATTGGGTTAAAACAAAATTGCTAATTAGTCTTACTGACTAGATTGTAATGTAATAAACACAATGTGTTTGACAAATAAAAAAAATAAAAAAAAATCATATCGAAGAACAGCAGTTCAGGCATTTCTCCCAGAATAATCTGAATACTCATAGGTCAGACCCCATTCAGGTTATCAATTTTAGAAGCTCTAGGTATCGGTTTAATAATAGAAGTTTTCCAAAGCACAGGAATCTTTCTAGTTTCAAGAAACCGGCTGAACAAAACCGTGATAATTGGTACAATATAGTCAAGACTCGAGTCAAGATTAAAAAGAAGCAAGTAATAACTAACATCATCAATGCCCTTACATCTAGGTTTAATTCGTCTGAAAGACTTATATATCATATTCTGTCAAGATTCTAAATGAAAAACGTTCATTATTGATTAAAATATTTCAATGTGTCACTGTCAATGGGAAGGGCCAGCTGAGAGACCTTCGCAAAGTGATCACTAATTAAAACGACATTTTTGAAATGAACTGGAAGCTCACTATTTCTCCCAGAATGAATGTTCCATTGCCTAATTTTGGACCAAGTCTTCTTGGTATGATTCTTTAATTTGTGAATCTCTTATACACACCAATATAACGGTTGTCCCTGGAGGGTGGCTCACCCACTGATTTAAAGACCTCATTTGTCCACTTTCTGTCTACACCTAACCCGAGACCTAACCTCAAAATTATGTGGGTTTTCAAGTTTTTGAATTTAGAGTTGGGTTAGTCAATTTTGCATTAACTAGTTGTATCCCCAAGTGTATCCCCTAAAGACTCATTTAAAATTTGCAGTTTGCTTTTGTTCCTAAATCAATCTTTTCAAATGGAATCAGGGTGTTTCATTAACCTTTTTGGGAAGAGCATTTCGATACCACACTATCGATATTTGCATTACGAATTTAAAAGATGATTTAAAAATTAAAAAATTAAATTAAATTAAATTACTTTGAATAATTAATATACCTACACCCCGATTCACGTAGGCCGTGCTTTAGATTTTTTCTACTTTGCAGGTGGATTAGTATTATTGTTATCTAATCCACCTACAAGCTAATACACAGGCTACGGAAGTCACCCTGTATAGGTTGGATTAGTGTAGGTAAGTATTGAGGTAAGTATCTATTTAATGTGCTAACTAGTAACTAACACAAAATTCACAAAATATAACAATCTTTATGCCGTTTTCTTATAAAATAAACTTGATAATAGGTTAATTTTTTTAGTTTATAACTTATTTCAATCTGGAACACTAATTACTTAATTCCAATAAGCCGTTGACTAAGCCAGAATGTTAATTAATTAGTCAATAATCACAGCATGGAATTATTTAACAGTATTCAGTATTACCACGGGTTACCTAGCAATACAAGTAATTATATGGCATTTCCAAATAACCGTGCAAATAACTATTGAGATTACTGGCATTAATTACAAAAGTACCTAGCATTACTAGGATGTTCAATAATGTTCACTAGAATTACATAGCGTTACATTTAACAGTATACAGGATTACCAGCAATACCTAAATATTTGGATTTGGAAATACATGAATGTACAGTAAAATTATCTGTGAGACACTCCTCAGATTTTATACTTATACTACAGAGTAAAATAATATATTATGTTTATCGTTTTAAATAAATATCAAGTTTTGGTACCTTACAATCCTTTCCCCCAATATACAAATATTACAAAAGCAAACCAACAATAGAGAGTGTTGTAAAATTATCGAGAAAATGATCTTCTTTATTTTATCCCCCCCTCCCCCCGCAAAAAAAATATATTGACGCTGATACTTTGCCTTGTTCGGATCACCATGATTTTCAATAACGGTTTCAACTTTCTAACACATGTCAATAAAAAACTCTCTTTCGCTTGCCCTATTGAAGTGATCTTAGCGAGAGACACAGTTAAGACTATTGCAATGTTGTATTCTCGGTTGTATTCTAGTACCTATTATCTGAACATTCTGAACATTGAATTTAAGAAAAAAATTCAATTAGCTCAAAATAGGTACCTACTTTTGAGATTTATAGTTATAGAAAATTGTACCATATTACACCAACCTATGTAGAGAATAGGATCTTGAAAGATGAATAGCCAGCAGCACTTTGGTGAATTTGTGTGTAAAATTTTTAAATAATATGGTTCCCATCATATCTTTCAGAGTTGTTTATAACAAGACAAGACCTTCATGACAGCAGTCTAAGAAACATATTTAGGTTTCAGATACCATGGCACAATACAGCAGGTTTTAAAAGTAATTCTCCTATCAAGCTGTACAACTCAAGGTACAGCTACTAAACACGGTATGAATTGATGATTTCATGTTCACTAGATAATTTTAAGCAATAATTAATTTTTTGGGTAACATGGAAGAATACATTTGGTGAAACGTTATTATTATTAGTATCATTATTATTATTTTATTATCATCAATATTATTATTATTGTTATTACAATCGCACAGTTTATTATTGAAATTTGTGATAGCCAAGTCGTTGTCATTTTGTTGATTGATGAACTGTGCGATTGTTTTAAATTGTTCTAGAACCGTCAACAGTCCTTTTTTCGAACCCGTAAAAAGCTAATAGTACCTATACCATAGGGAAAATAAAGTTATTGGAAATAAATGATTTAGGTTCGACTTAAAAAAAAAACTATTGATTGATTTGACTTACCTTGACTAATTGATAAATATATTCACGAGGTTTACCATAAATCTTTGTTAAATAGTCATTTGAATATATACTCTCCTCATCATCTTTGGAAGCTTTAATTAGTAATTCTTTCTCGTAATAGGCCCTACGACAAGTTTGTCTAACCATAAGGTCAATAAACCGAAATAAAGCATCTTGTTTCTCCAGATCTTCTCTTGATGGGCCACCGGATGGGCTACTCATTTTGGTAGAACTGTCTTGAATCTTGATTGATTTTTTCGTCAATGATTCAATATATCTGCACTCAATAAGCAGTGTCACTAACTGGTCAGTCCTAAATTATCGACACATAACACACTCGCTATAGTTTGAAAAAAATAGTCACAACATTCACAGCCACAGCACTCAAGTTTTGTGAATTTTGACCCAAGCAAATCATCCACCTTCCTTAACCTACTCGACTGGCTACTACTAAGATCTAGGACCAATGATTGGGGAGGTGGAGGACCAAGGGAGAAATGAGAATCAGGAGAAGGGAGATGTGTCATGAGTCGTCAATTTCAAAAGAGTTTTTCATTTGCATCTGCGAAACCCGCTCCAAGCAGATCGAGTTGGAATCGTCGAAGAACGATAAACGGAATCGGCAGAAGTTATGGTTTGGATCTCACCGATTATAGATCACTCACTTCTACCAATTCTACTCCTTGCGACCCTTGCTTTGATGTTATCAGGAATATCGCTATTTTCCTCCAAGTCTGAATGAATTCTTCAAAAATGGCATTCTTTTACATTTCACAAATAAAAGGGCCCGGATTCCGAACCGGCGATTCCATCGTCTATCGTCAGGTAATGCACATTTGGCCTGACACTGTACACTCCCCGAACGCAGCAGTTGAACGCTGTATCCGAGTGCCCAAAAACAATGAACGAACGCAAATGAGCCTGCACCGAGTACACTTTTTAAATACGCGAACGGTAAATACATTCACGGAGAACTCAGATCAAAATACCGAACGCACGGTCCCTGTGATGTCACGTTACTCCGTGATCGCTATGCTCGCTCCGCCAAGCGTCAACCCAAGCGCAGCCACAGGGAGTGCACCGTGTCAAGCCAAATAAACTCGTGCAAAAGTACGACGATAAACTATCCAATCGTGGGTTTGGAATCCAGGCACCAGGTTCGAAAAATGGAGAGGATCCAAGCACAATCTATGAGACCGCTTAGTGCGGGTGCGGATATATAAAACTATTTCGAGTCGAAGAGTGAGAGCAAGGATAATACACACTACTACACAAGATTGCTTATCGGCGTCATCAGGAATCGCGGTCATATTGTGTAGCACCATTGACGACGTCATGAACTACGTCGTCAGCTGTTTGTGCCAGCGGTCGTGTTAATTTGTACAAACCAAGTATGCATAAAGCGAAACCCCGCGAAATTATAACCTGTGGTGTGGTGCAAACACCCTACGTCTCTACATCTCAGAAACGACGCGCTGCTTACGTCATCACTGGTTCTTTGGCTTGAGAGTTGATCTACACGGGCCGTATTATGAGGATAAGCTATCCTGTAGTAGTAGTTGTGTATCATCCATCCGCAAACTTAACAGCCGCGGGGGTCGTTCATGACAGAACTTCAGATTTCAAATCTGTTATTAGTTCTGTGCTCTGATTTGGTTTATTTTTTTAAATTTGTCTGCGAAGAAAAAAAAAACCTCACATTATATTTGGCATAAATATTCTTTGATCGATAATTCACAATCCGAATATTTTAATTTTCCGATTCTTTCTGTTTTTTTCAAAATGAAAAGTAACTCATGTGTGTATAACTATTTGATTGCCTATTTCCACAAATGTTGACTATGCGTCTTTTCTGGCCAGTCAACTATATACCTACTACTATACTTACCTGGAACGGACTAGACCTTTGTCAAATAAAGGCTTTTGATGTGTGTCCGTTTCAACACTTTACTGTGACGGCTACCTTTAATAAGTCCAAATGAGGTGAAATTTTCAGGGTGTCCTCTACTAGGATAAGATTCACTGAAAATTTCCGCTCTCCATCTATAATTTTTTTCCCGCCCACTACCCGCGCCCGCTCATTACCCGCGCACTAACTACCTTAACGCGTCTCAGAAACTATAGGTCAAAATGAGCTAATATTTTCAGGGTTTGTAGACCTCTACTCTACTAAGATAAGATTCACTTAAAATTTCAGCTCTCTATTTATAATTTTATTCCCGCCCACTACCGGCGCACTTTCTTAACGCAATTTTATCTCAGAAACTATAAGTCCAAATGAGCTAAAATTCTCAGGGTTTGTAGTCCTCTACTAGAATAAGATTCACAGAATATTTCAGCGTTCCATCTATAATTTTATTCCAACGCACTACCCGCGCCCGCTCATTACCCGCGTACTTCCTTAACGCCATTTTATCTCAGAAACTATAAGTCCAAATGAGCTAAAATTTTCACGGTTGGTTGTCCTGTACTAGGATGAGATTCACTGAAAATTTCAGCTTTCTATCTATAATTTTTTTTCCGCCCACTAGCCGCGCTCGCTCATTACTCGCGCGCTTCTTTTAACACGATTTGGTCTCAGAAACTATAAGTCCAAATTAGCTAAAATTTTCAGGGTTTGTAACCAATAAAAGGGGGCCCAACATACTACCTTCCACGTGTGGCTAAATTCAGCTGGCTTAGGCACCGCGGTGGAATGGTAGAAGAAGAAGCAGTGTTGTAAAATTAAACAGGGTTTGGCAAGCGTGGTTTCGCATTGACATCAGTGAAGCGTAATCACCGCATCTGCTGCGGTGCACCATTTTGGTGAATTTAGCCACACTGCCACACGCGGCTTGTGGGACACCCCAGACATGTACCCTTTTTGCAGATAAGTACACTGTTATCTATTTCACTTAATTCACTTCATTTATTGGAACCGGTTTTGCAGATAGTCTCTAGTCCAACTTAATGCCTTTTCTTAAGTCTGGTTCCTGAATATGCGGTTTATGTGTGGAACCGCGTTTCATAACCTAACCAGATTTCAGGAGTGGTTAGGTTACGGAACGTTTACCGGAAAACCAAGAATCTTGGTTAACTTACGGAACGTCCCCTAAACAACATAAAGTAACCATTTTTCTAATAAAATATATGCCTCTATAATGAATCGTTTCGAATGCTCATGATCGTTTAATGGAATGGCCATTTGCACCGACCATGTAATGGTCGGTGCAAATGGCCATCAGAGGTCCACAAAAAAAACTATAATCACTGTTTTGCCTTCGTTTATGTCATTTCTCCATTTTGCAGCTACATATTGAACTGCATTCTCACAAGAAAGATGGCTTTAAATGCTGACTGTCCAACATTACTTCCTGCTCTAAAAATATTTTCCCAATTGCGAACATGCTATAGTTTCTAAGATTTTATCCACTACTGGCAGCAAATCTATTGGCCGAGGACGAAATTCACCAGGAGTTGAAAGTATCATTATTACTTTTGGAATTGGCACAATCACACTTGTTAAGTCATTAGGGAAGGTGCTGATTTCAAATGAAGTATATTTATCAAATCCAAGAGCGGATAACCTTTAACACAGAAAATGTCCTTACTACGGATGCCATCTTGGAAAGCAAGTTGAACCGGAGAAAAAAAAAACCCTTATTGAAAAAAAAAAGCTGAAAAAAAAATCCTACAAATCTGATAACAGATGCATAAGGTACACTCTATCTATACACAAGTCTCCGGCATCACCGGATGATGCTTCAGATTTGGGAATTGAGACGGTTGGAGAGGGAGATCCAGGGATTATTACACACTACACAGAATAGGACAACCATAGGATAGCCTATGCGCATATAGCCTCTGTAAATCAAATCTCAAGCCGCCCACCACGCCAAAGCACCAGTAATGACGTAGCAGCGTGTCGTTCCTCGGCTTGACGAAGGATGTTTGCACCACTGGCTATGATTCCGCTGACTGTTGCTTTATGCATACTTGGTTTTAGTACATTAATGGCAATGAGATCAATCGTTAGTCAATCCTTGTTAGCAAACATCAAACAACAACCTCAGATTGTGAGTTGTGCCACACAAAAACAATCTCACATTGACATTAACACAATCTGAGGTTTTTGTTAACGAACTAATTGATCTAGCCGCGCGCAACATTCTAAAACAACCCTTTTTAGATCTCGTTTGCATCTTCCGCTTTGCCTACTATGTTATTCAAAATTAAATAATATTTTTCATCATAAATGTATATTTTAACTTACAACCACTGGCGCAAACAGTTAACGACACCGTTGATGACGTCGGCAACGGTGCAACACCATATGACCTTGATTCCAAAAATCGAAACCGAAGAGCAATCCTATGGTAGTGTGTAATATCCTTGAGGGAGAGCAGGAACAGTATTGCGCTGTTGCAATCTTATTTTTTTTCCTGAACATAAGAATTATTTTTACCTTTTTTTGTTAAATGCGGATTTACCCGGAGAAAATACCTAGTAATCCGGAGCCCGGAGACCATATGTGAAAACCCGTAGACTCCGGGTGAAACCCGAAGAGGTGGCAACCCTAGTCTTAACTAACTTAACACTAAGTAAATTGTCACTCGTACCTAATGTTTTTTAAATTACTAACAACTTTGCTGAGTTTCGCAACTCTGATTCTATTGAAAGTTACGAAATATGATTCTATATAGGTACCTGCTCAGGGACTTTCACTATAACAAACTTGCTTCTCCATCAGGATAGACTTTCTGCCACTTTTTGCAAACTGTCCAAGTAGAAATTATTAAATTTCTCTTCTGCTGGCCCATTGTATTTTCCATATTTTCAAGTAATCAATATGTTTGTTTTTACTCCCGATTAGGTCTTTTAAGGTCCTCCATATTTTCTTTCCATCTCCACGACAGTCATCAATACTTTTTTCAAAATATTTTTCCTTTTCAATTTTTATTTTTGAGACAACTTTATCTCGCCTTCCTTTATAGTCTTCCCAATCTGGCGGTTCCTTTGTAAAACGGAGTTTTTTGTATGCTCTATCTCTCGCCATCTGTGCAGTTGTAATTTATTTTGTTAATCAAGGGTATGTTCTCTTATTACACTTTTGCAAAGGAGCGACTCTATCAAGGGCTTCTTGTATGCTGCCTACAAGATTGGAATAAAAATTGTTCACATCCACACATGAGTGGTTCCAATTTGTTCCTATGAGTTCCAAGATCACATTATTGATTAGCATGCTGATTCAATTCACGGACTTATGAAATTTGTGGCTTTTCCTGAGCAGTACCTTGGAATGGTTATTCTGTGCCAATCATTTCATGGTCGCTAATTGCTAGAAAGCTTCGTGGTGTTTCCTGTGCTCCAAAATCATTGGTAATTATGTAATCTAATAGGGTGGAAGATCTGTCTGTTTCTGGCTGGCTGGATCTTGAGTTAAGAAAGCAGTAACATGACGCAACAAAAAAAGTCTCGTTTTTGAAATTTAACAACCAGCATCCAAAATTGATTTTCGACAGTTTCATTTAAAATAAATTCAAAATTTAAACAATTTTTTATTTTAATAATAACTTTGCCTGCATGCCTAGTGTTGGAATGGCAAATATGACAAACGTTTTGGCATTTAAAAGCAGATTTCAGGTTGAGAAAAGTTTTGGAGTTATGAACGTACAGTGCTATCTTTTTTATTCCAGCTTCTAATGTTTCTGCCACAGGGCAACATATTCAAAAAAAAACTGTTGCCCATCCTTTTTTTCCCAATATCTGAATATGTAGGTACTACATTTAGGTACCTACCTATCTTCAGTAATGATCCTAGTCTACTCCACTGTATTTTTTTTCGAAACCTTATCACAGGATTCTGTGATATTAAAAATCGAAGAAGCAACATTTATTTTTGAAAACTGTCCAATTCTATAGTATCATCGCAGGTACACTGATAATATGTAAGAATGAAGGGGAATTCCAGTTTTCCGCAATAAACAGTTTCCCATCATAATTCATATTTCTACAATATTGCATTTGAAAATTACACAGGTTCTTGAACAGCAGATTCCTGTGCCTATTATTACTTATAAATTCCTGCATTTTGCGAGTTTCCACAAGGTTTTTCTAAACTCAAAATGGAACCAATTTAATTTCTTGTACCACCAGCATCAGCCCGAAAACTTTTGGGATTGTTACGTACCTACCCTCGATTATTAAAAAATTGCAGATTATCCCAGCTAGGTGGTTGAAGTAGACAATGGAATTAGGGACGACGTAAGGATAGGCAAGATCCAGGTATCGAGTATGGCATGAGTTATTTACCTGAAGCCTATGAGAATTTACAAGCGCAAACTGAACTATTTTATCAAACATGGCTGATATGTATTGGTAGGGAACGAACCCTACTTCGAAAGATAGTTGTAGAGGAGGTAGATAATGGGAAGGTAGGTACATAATATACATTTTGAAAGACTTAGAACAAAAATATTTTTATTTTATTTTTCAAATTTTCGTTTATTACCATAGCATAGCTACTACATTTTTTTTCCCAATCTGAGAAATAATGTTTAGGTAGGTAGATACCCACCTACATATAGACTCTGATTCACGTAGCTCGTGTATTAGAAGTTTTCCAGTTTGCAGGTGGATTAGTAGAGGGAGCATCTAATCCACCAGCAAGCTAATGCACGGGCTACGTAAATCACCTGTAAAGATGTATGAACAGGGTCTGTTCCTTATGATTAGTGCGGCTTCTACAGCTTGAACAAAAAAAAAAATTTAAAAAAGTGAAATGCAAAAGTTGTAGGCTTTTATCTCTATTATCTTTTGCAAATGTATATCACTTGCATTTTTTAAACGGAATACCCTGTATATTTTTGGATAAAATGATAGATTTTTTTCTTCTGATTCCAGATATACCATATATGTTGGTATTTGGTTCAGCTATTTTCACGCTATTTAAGTTAGGTCTCTTCCCGGTTTCTCATATCAATGATGAGGCTTGCTCAATGCAATTTTAAAATTAAAGAGCACAAAAACAGCTAAACCAAATATCAATCAGAAGAAAAAATCTATCATTCTAGCAAAAATATAAAGGGTGTGCCATTTTAAAAAATGCAAGTATTTGTCATTATGATAGTTGGCACCTGTCAATTGCCCGTTCAGATATTTGCAAAAGATAACAGGGATGAAATCCTACAACTTTTGTATTTAACTATTATTTAATTTTTTTTTTGTTTAAGCTGTAGAAGCCGCACTAATTATAAGGAACAGACCCTGATGTCCATCTCTTTTATCTTAAGGATAAGAAAATCTTAAAATATTATCACCTAGGTACTTTATGGCAACTAGCAATCGCAACAATTTAAAATGTTTATAAAACTTAATTAGCTGTTAATTACCTAAAAGGTATTTCTTATTAGGAATATGTATTAAATAGTTTCTTTGTAACAATAAGATATCACAATATTTACAGTTTTATCTACATACTTAGGTACACGTTTTTGTGAAGGATTTCTTGGGATTCAGTCAAGTCGACCATATAGGTATACTGTTAGTGCTGGTACTTTTGTTCTCAGTTTTCGAATTTGATAGCCGTTAAAGATAATCAGGGGCTTAAATGGGCTCCAACCAGTAACCACATTATACCTACAGACCTTTGGCCCATGCAAAACATTGTTAAATTCAACGACATATCAAATTCGTTGATCGAGATCAAAAGTATCGGCCCTTAGTGTACTAATTTGTTGTTTTGCTATTAGAATAGTCTTCTGTGATATGTCTAGAAAATGGTGCTAGTATTTATCATTCTCTGTTTCTATGGATTTTTTTTTTTTTATTGTTGAAGCCATTGAAGAGTAGTTGTTTATTTTTTCGAACACAAAGAGTCGTACACATATCCCTTTAAAAATAGTAGTTTGAAATTTAAGTTAGAAGTAGCATTCTCCTTCTCACATGCCATACAAGGTTTGCGATAGTTGCAAAGATTGGGGAACCCATTATTCTATGGCTGTACCGAAAATCTGCGTTCAAAATTTATTAACAAAATTGAAGTAGGTAGAGGATAAGCAAAGTTCAACACCATCAGCAAATTCGTTCAGGGAAATGGAGTGAATTGTTTTAACACCACTCACCGTGAACGAATTTACTGATGATGTTCTCCACCTTTTTTTTTTTTAAATTTATACCCCTCTCAATTGCTTCTCTTTATCTTTCAAAATAAAACCATTACAAGTACTTTATTACATTAAATAGAATATAGTAATCCAACAGAAAAAAAGGAAGAAAACCCACTAAAATCCTTAATTAGGTAGCAACACAGGAAACGCATACCACAATTTGTTTTGTTCATATTTTCAATTTTAAATCAGTTTTACTTCTGACAGAAAAAACTAGATACAGCTGATGTTCTCTCATTTTTTTTTGTCCTCACAGTAATCCTTGTTTTTGTGTTGTGAAAGTTTGATTCTGTTTGTCATAGTTAATTGAACATACTTCTTTCACATAATATTATGTTTAAATGCTGTAAAGTGTAGGTAATGACCTATTTAGTAAGTGTCTGTTTCTCAGAGAGTTCTCTGTAGTGAATAACTTGTCTATTGAAAATTTATTTTCCCTTTGTTTTAGTATATTGCACTTTTGAGCATTTTGATTTTTCTGATGATGGAATACCAAGTAAATTCCGTAACGTAAGAATATGCTTCAAATTTCAAATAGTTTTATTTCAACCTGACCGACTCTCAAGAAATCCTTCACAAGTTCGGAAACAGTCAAGAGATCGCCTCCAAAAAACTCACACGTTTTGTTATAAAATTTAAAATGCCACTTTTAGCGGAATATAGGCACAGACGTAAAATATAAAAGTTATAAACAATAAATTCGACAAACATAAAACACAAATTAATACGTTATCAAAAACTTTAAAAAAATAATCAGTCAAAAAAGATAAGCTATTCGTATAAATGCTTATCACTATCATAATATTGCTTAGCATGTCCGTTTTTCATGTCATTGTTGTGCGTTTTGAGGGTTGGTACAAACTCAAAATCAAACTTTGATTTTATTGTCCCATTATTGACATTATAACTATTTTGCTTTTTGAGTGTAGTTTTGCATTCCCTCACAGGTACAGCAATGTAGGGATTGGACTCAGTAATATAGTGAGGCGAACTTGGCACCCTGTGTTTCTTCTTCTTTATTGTGTTAAAAACTAAATAAATGATAATAGGAGATAATCCCAAGATCAACCCTAGAAAGAATAGGCTTAGGTTTGATTTTGTACAGGAACAGTCGAAAGCCTGGACACCATAAGCATTTATTTCTGAAACAAGCAAAAAAAAAATTAAAATAAGTTTTTAGGAACAGTAACCATCAATGAGATAGGTGCCTACACGCCAATGCACAAGCAACTTGTTGATATTGTTTATTGTACATTTTTAACAAGGTTGTAAATGCATCAATTACCATTTACATAATATGCCTCCAAAAGAACAAATAATAATATGAGGATACCCACGCACCAAAATTGATAAATGGAATTATAGCACAGTAAATTATTTAAATAGAGCAAACATTATTATACACATACCATTTGTAAGGATATTGCCTACACACATTCTTGCTTGCACTGCGTTGCCTTGGCACATGTGAGGGCCTGGGTGATCCGTATAACAAGTCCTTTTTCTGTATTGAAGATCGTTTTCGTCGCATAGAGACCATTCTGTCCAGTTTCCCCAACCTAAGATATCTAAGAAAAAGATATTCCTATTAAAACAGGTAGGTAGGTGACACAATAACTTTTGCAAAAATAGACAGTGAAGATAAATAGCAGAATATGTCTGCAGTTGCCAATTTTAAATAGCCCATCGAAATGAGAATTGAAATATTTTTTTAAATGGGTTTGTTGCCTGAATATTATGTAGGTACCTACATGTGGACTTATTGCCGAACATTAGGTCAATGGACTATGGAAAGTATGGACTTGTTTAAAAAATTTCAACTTACTTTCACAAGACTGATCCTGACAAGCTTGCTTCTCTGTTTCTTCTCCCTTACAGGTTTGACCTAAACATTCTCTATATCGTGTTTTGACACCCCATCCGCAAGAAACATTGCATGGTGACCACTCGGTCCAACAACCCCAGCTATCTTCACATGCATGTTTATTGCAATCTTTTGTTTGAGTTCCTGGTCCTTGGCAATTGCCTCTGAAACAATACCGAGTTCTAGATTGAGTCCCTCCTCCACAGCTGGCAGAACATTCGCTCCAATTCGTCCAAGAGCTCCAGCCAGTATGATCAATATCGTCAGATTCACATTTATTTGAATGACAAATTTGACTTTCGTCTTTAACAAAAATCTTAATTTGTTGTGCGTGCTTAACAGGAGCTTTGCAAGTAATTTTAATTCTTTTCTGGTGATAATGGCGATTGGATATATTGTAATCAGTAACCCATTCAGTTGATTGCAATTGTTTATGTTCCTTGCACATATGTTCATTACATTTTTCGTATTCTATATCATTTCCTCTGCAGTGCTGACCCCCATTTCTGGGAGAAGGATTGTCACATCTTCTTTGGCGCGTTTTGAAACCTCCCCCACAATTAGATGAACAGAGGGACCAGGGTGACCACGCTGACCAACCACCGTCTGTTGGTTCGGTTGGGCAAGGTGGAATTTCTGCACAGAAAGCTTCAGTCCGATCTTGACCAACACAAACCCTAAAAAACATTTTTTATTCTCCAAAATCAAATTAGAAACATGAGCAATAATTTATTATTATTGATGGAAGTTGTAAAACATTAAGGTGAGGCTTCTTCATTTCAAAATTTTGCATTTAAAATCTAATTTCAGAATATGGGTGTCTACTAGACCTTTCGAATATTAGTTTGTATGCAACTACGCCTTATATTCCATATTCTAATATTATGCAAAGTACTTTATAAACAATAGGAATTTGAAAATCTCCATAAGGTATCTGATTTTTAAATTTAAGTTAAATCAGCTCGGGGCTTTTAAATAATTGACACATTAAATAGTCGAATACACCCAGTATCAAGGTCTTTAGGTATTAGAAGGTAATAAATAGATATATAAAAAATAAAAATAATTTTTAATCCTTGTCTTATAACAGTTATTATAATTGCCCAGAGAAGGAGTTTTCGAGCTACAATGATAAGAAAAACATTTCTCCTTGGTAATATGGTATGAACCACTTGCCATTTATTTTACTAAATTTAATTAGATGGTTAGATTTTATGAAAATTATGAATTTTTTTAAACTTTAAACTTTACACAGAAAAGTAAATAACCTCCACTGAACGCACTCACTTCGCGTAGAAGTAAAGCGAGTGAATGATATAGCAAGTACCTACCTATTAATATTGGAAAAGAGACCTATTAAGAGTGATGACCGCTAATGTTGCTGTGCTCGCACTTCAAAAGTGAAAGTTTGCAAATAGAATTCAGTTCTTACAGAAGCTTTATAATAATACCTCACAGGACAACATTATACAAATATTTTACTAAGTAATATGGGATTGAACCACTTTATCATATTAAGAGATAAAACTGATTATTGTAGGTATATACCCTTATTATATAGACTAGTTTTAAAGATTTTCTCAAACGAAAATAAACTAAAATTTTTTACTAGCTACCAAATAAATCGAATATTTTTCATGGTTTGAAAAAGTTATTACTGGCTTACCTTCCACCAAAAGCTGGTGCTGGATTGCTACAAGATCTGAATCTAGTTTTAACAGCAGTTCCACAAGTAGCGGAACATGATGACCAGGAAGACCATTCAGACCAGCCACCATGAACTGTGCAATTAGAAACTGCTACCAATGCGCCAGTACAAGAAAGACCTCCATTTGCTGGTGATGGATTATT
Source organism: Ceutorhynchus assimilis (assembly GCA_917834065.1). Taxonomy (NCBI): domain Eukaryota; kingdom Metazoa; phylum Arthropoda; class Insecta; order Coleoptera; family Curculionidae; genus Ceutorhynchus; species Ceutorhynchus assimilis. The sequence goes on along the minus strand of OU892277.1, from coordinate 28,907,089 downwards.
GCATTGCCTTGTTTGACATAAACACTGATCATCATCTGTTTCGAAAGATATTCTATGGTAGCAAGGTTGCCAATCGGACCAAGAGCTCCAACCTATGCAGAAAAAAATGTCTTAGCTGTTTTCTGGTAGCTGAAGCTAACCTCCCAAACTTACCTCCATTTATTGGTGTATTCAGCACAGGGCATGAGTTCATAAGTTGCTTCCAATATTTATGATGTGGATCCCCATCAGGAGCTGTAGTGCATCTATCTTCCAATTCGTTCCATCCACAGTAAGGATCCATAGCATTAAGACAACTTTCCTTCGAAGAATGTCTTCGGCAGTGATCTACTGGTATAGTTATTAGTCCCTCCTCTGTGGTGACGTAAATAGAATTTGTTTCTTTCAAAAACTGCATATTTTTAATTGAATCCTTGGGATTAGAAATCACTTGCCAAACTTCCACTATGCAAGCTGTTTTTGATCTTGGCAAAACTGTTAGTTTCTTAATTAACCCATCTTCTGTTGCAATATAAATAACGTGAATGTGACGGTAATTTTTACTGGCGATCACATCAACAGTTATATGTGTGAATCTTTCAAGCTCGGTTGAATGTAATGGATCCAAAGTAGTAGCTTGAATAGCGCTATCCATTAGCTGGTACCTTGAAGTCTCCAGAAGATTGTTATGTCTGGGAAGTTTGCAATCTAAGTGATCTCTATTGGGTACTTCATGTCTTGTCCAAGCACTGTCCATGTCATTTTGAAACTTGAATGGCCCATTAAAAGCGTCATCTATAGCCGTCATATTGAAAGCACACATAGCACTGCCAGCAATGCTATTGGAAGGAGTTGTAAATGTTGCATAAACAATATTCTCTTCAGGAATATACTGAGCTCCCTGGATTTCATTGTAATAGAATGGATATTCTCCACTCATAGAACAGTTTAATCGAGCTTTAATGAAAGTAGTCCAATTGTCTTTCAACATGGTATTTCCTCCTTGATCATTTTTACATACACGTGCTATTCTTGAATATACAGCTTTTCCACAATTGATATATTCGACGGCCGTTTCTCTAAACAAAAAATAAGCAAAATCTGCGGTTTCAAATGAACCGACAAACTGGGGGTCATTTAACCAGAAACTATTGTATTGCTTAGTTCTTAATAACGGAGCACCATTAATGTTCTTTGAAATCAAGGAATCTGAGCTTGAGAAATCTGTAGTTCCACCGAAAAAGTACTCATATGTATTCGAAAGGAACCCAGTAACACTAGCCGCAGGATCATAGGGGCACTTAGCAACCCCATCAAGTATTTGGGTAACATTGGATAGATCGTCGATCTGAAAAGTATACATTTTTTAAAGGAATATTTAACAATTAAAATATAAATAGTAGAGATTATGGGTTTATAGGACAGGGATCGAAATTATTATTATATAAATTATTTCAATTTCTCAATCAATAATAATGTATGCCTTTTTTAAATTGAAATTATTATTTTATTCATGTTTTAAACTAGATCATGGTCGAAACTTCGGCAAAATATTTTGCAGTAGGTAGGTATGGGAGTTTTATTTCATGTCCTATATATCCCTAATCTATAAACAAAGAAGTATGATAGCTGAAGGCAAGTAAATAATGCTTCACAATTTTGGGAAATGTAGGCCCCAAATCATTTTGTTTCAAGGACATTCGTACCACAACAATTTCAAGTCGAAAATTAAAAATACTATATAACCCGGGGTTTCTCTATGTCCACAGGCGTAAGCTGTTTTTGTCAATAAAGAAATGAATGAGTCAGGGCCTATTATCTCGAGATTTCACTACATGTAGGTACTTACATTTCTCCAAGAACATAACGGAGAAAAGGCATTAGTGCCACATGTGAAAATTTGATGCCCGTTGGTCAGAAGAATTTTAATAAAATTATGACAGTTTTCCTCGTCTTGCCCTTTGTAAATGCAGGAGCGTCTTTTTTCCGGAGTTGCTTCCCATTTAACGGCTTCTAACAATTTTAGTTTGGATAAATGCAACCTGTATAGTGAGTCCCTAAAAGGAATAATAATTTTTTAGCGTCAGCTTATTTATAAGGTAGGTAATCAATTTAAATTTGCAGAAAGCTGTCGTAAATAACGAATTCAAGTTTGTTTTCGAGAGCTTTGAAATAGTATTTTTCCTTGTATGGCAATAAAATTGCATTAATATTAAATTTTATTACCGTGCTCCTATAAACATTTGATCCCTGGCCACATCAAATAACATTTGAGAATAAGAAGTAGCTCCTTCTAAAGCAAACTTATTCAATGATGGTTGTAAATCTATAAATAAATAAAGAGTTTTAAAATAAAAGCAGTTAAAAACGGTATAAAATTTTTCTTTTCAAATAAAATAATTGCAACGTTGACACAAGAGCAATGATATAAATAAAATGTGTCAATTCAGATAAACTTAAATAATTATTGTCCTTCGTCCTTTTAGTAATTATGATTTTTCAGTCCCTTAAGTAAAATATTCATAACGAACGCATAGGTACTTTAGAAATATTTCATAAATCTTTATGATTTTATGAGCATTTGTTTTTTTCATATTGCTTCCCATTGAAATAAAAATAGTTTAAGTTTTTTTCACGAAAAATGGCTTACAGTTGTTTGCAGACCCAAGCAGCTCAGCGGTTGTGTCTTCGCTTTGCATGCAGTGGGTCTCGGGTTCGAATCCCGGCTAGGTGCATGGATGTTTGTTTGTTTGATTTGGTTTGTGTGTGATGTTCGAGGCTTTGTCGACAAACCACAGTGGTGGTTTCTGACAAGAAAGCAGAAAAAAAAAAGCTAAAAATCCCCCTATAGCAGGTACATACTCGTGAAATGAAATTTGTCAGTCTTCATTTCTCGAGGGAAGTGTTCAGTTGTGTTACGATATCATTTTACTAAATATTATGCGTCCGTGAGGAAACATTGATCGCGCCGATTAATCAATTTTGATGAGAATAGCGGTAGCGAAACAGAATTATCTACATATAAAATGTCAATTTTGTTTATATTCTGTTTCGTCTCTACTGAAGTCGTTTGATGCTCTAGAAAATTGTTCTTTTTACAGAAAGATAGCTAACATGCTATTCTAAGAACTATCGTCGCCGGACTTTCAATTTTAGAAATAAAAAAACCTAATTTAAAAAAAAAAAAAGCAAAATGCAAAAAAATTATTTTTATTCATTCCTGATAAGTGGCGGATGCGCAGCAAAGGCAATGAAGCAATGACTACCGAGACTAAAGTTATAACTAAACCTTGATCGTACACCAGATACCTAGTCATTCCCTATAGAATCTTTGACTTACTAATCTTCTGTTTTGATGTGACAATTTTATTTACATTGACTGGCAGACATGCATATCAACTAGTTATAGAATATATAAACTAGAATAGAACTCTCTTACTAACAACAACAACGTAACAATATCATATATGAGTATTATTACTTGCTTTCCTTAGACCTGTTACATTTTATTTAGATTAGATAGGTTAATATCTAAAGTCCCACCCTTTACTGGGCCTTATCCCACACAATGAAATCAACGCAGGTAGTTTCAATGCAGTCAGTCAGAACCATTTCTCGTGAAAAGAAGCTTACGTATTCTTTGTATAGTACCTATATATTAAAAAGTTTGCGTAGGACGTCGTTGAAGTTACCAACAGATTCAGAAATGAAAATCATGTTTTTACAGTCGACCAACTAAATAGTGCCACAAATAAAATAAATTAAAAAAGCTATTCTAGGAGATTCTGTAGCATCATCAAAGTTAGTAGAAATATTATTGGGGGTGATATACGTCACATACTGAAAAATCACTTCTCCAGGGAGGGGTTGAAAGGGGTAGATTCCGCCCCATGAAATCAGATATAGAAGATTTTCTAGCATCACCAAAGTTGGTGGAAATATTGCTTGAGTAGATAGGAGTTGAGCAGATAGGAGTGACACATCAAAAAAGCAAATGTTTATCCCGGCATTGAAGGGGGTAAATTCAACACCAAAACTGTAAAAAAAACAAACTTCTTTGAAAAATTTTGTAGTACCTAGTTTTAAAGTTAGTGGAAATATTCTAGGAGCAGATACAAGTGACATATCAAAAAAACACATGTTTATCTCGGGGTTGAAGGCAGGAATTACAACCACGAAGTTGTAAAAAATCCGGTAAATTGATATCGTTGAAAATTTTTTTTTTGTTACTTTTGGGGTTGAATTTCTCCATTCCACCATTCACCCTTGCGGTGGACATGTGCTTTTTTGACATGTCATTCAAGCAACATTTCCACCAACAAAAAAAAGGTAGTTTTTTTACTATTTTTGGGGTTGAATTTCCCCCCTTCAACCGCGAGATAAATATGTGCTTTTTTTGATACGTCACTCGTATTTACCCAAGCAATATGTAGACCAACTTTGAAACCTACAAAATTTTTCAAAGAAGTTTGGTTTCTTTGACAGTTTTGGGGTTGAATTTCCCCCCTTCAACCCCGAGTCTTGAACATGTTCTTTTTTGACATGTCACTCGTATCTGCTCCTAGAATATTTCCACTAACTTTAAAACTGCTACAAAACGTTTTAAATAAGTTTGTTTTTTTTTTGACAGTTGTGGGGTTGAATCTCCCCCTTCAACCCCGAGAAATATATGTGCTTTTTTGATATGTCACTAGCATGTGCTCCTAGAATATTTCCACTTACTTTGAAACTGCGCTGCGCTAGAAAATTTTTCGAAGAAGATTTGCTTTTTTGACAGTTTTGGGGTCGAGTTTCCCCCTTCACTCTTATCTGCTCAAGCAATATTTTCACCAATTTTGGTGACGGTGACGCTACAAAATTTTCGATATTTGATTTCATTTACATATTTGGGGCGGAATCTACCCCCTTCAACCCATCCCTGGACAAGTGATTTTTCAGTATGTGACGTATCACTCCCAAATAATATTTCCACCAAGCTCGATGATGTTACAGAATCCTCTTTAATTTATTTTATTTGTGGCACTACTCAGTTGGTTGACTGTAAAAACATGATTTTCATTTTGAATCTGTTGCTAACTTGTACCTACTACTTTGAATTAAATTATTAATTAGATTACAAATATTTTTTTACAGAGTGAGTAGGTTGGTATACCTACATCTTTTTCAGGAAAACATCGGAAAGCCAACTGAGCTTGAAAAAACTAATAATGGTTTTTTCAAGGAAATGCTCAAAAGGAAACTAATTACAACTTCAACAAATGAAACAAATAATAGCAGAAATAAAACAAATAATAGCAGAAATAAAACTTACCTTTATGCGATATATACCGGAAGTCGTGCTTTGTTATGGCAGCAACAAAGCATAGAGAAGAAAAGACGAAAATACTGTATGTTATACTGCAAAATTTCATTGTTGCATTTTTCTGGAAAAAAGAAATATAAATCATAAGTATATGTATGTATGTAGTAAAACTTTTCAATCAATCGCATAACAAATTATTGTTTTCACTTAAAAATTTCATTATTTTCATGGTGGTATTTTTTAGATTAGGCACAGGGCAAACAAATTAGCTAAGTTTATGCAAATATTGATATCGACAACCATTTTGCAAAATTTATTACTTCCGAGCGTGCAATTTTAACAATCGTAAATTTGTTGAAATCCCAGGTGTTAAGGTACCTACATACTGAATCATGTAGGAGTTCAAATACGTGTTTCGCAAAGCACCATGCTTATTATTCGAATTTTGCAACTGAATGAGGAAATATGCATTAAAGATAATCATTGATAGATATCTACTTAAATTTAGTTACCTGAATATTTATATCTATTTCAAACCTCTTCTCTATAGGATTTCAAAGTCGTCATTGGGGTGATTAGGGCAGGCATAATACAGGGCAGGGCATTACAGGATGTTCATTGTTAGAGTAATATAGAGCTAAATATCTGGAAAATGGAAGAAGACGTAATGCCCTGGAATGCACTGGAGAATAATGATATAAGAATTTGGCAATGTTGCCAAAGTTTTAAATTTGGTAGGTAAAACTACTCGGTGATTTCATAAAACAATATGTACATTTCGTCACTATTAGATAACCGCATTTTTGTAAAATGTATACCTATGTATCTCAAATTTAAAAAAATATCTCAGAGGGTTATTATCTAAAACCAAGGAGCAGTCGCTAAACAAGAAAATCTGCACGTTTACAGTGATGGTATTTGATTATCAATTGACCTATACTATGTCGTAAATTCTTTGGGTGCAATGTGCAATAGTATTATACTTTTATGGAAATAAGTCAAATTTGACAGGTATCTGTCCAGAATCCTGTCGAATATTTTTTTTCGCTTACCGTCCAGCAACTGACCACGATAATTAATCCTGTCACAAGAATGATGAAATAGTATAAAGCCGATATTTAACGCAACTTGCAAAGGTATGCATAACATGCTTCCCTCCAGAGTAACGCGTATTTTTGGACAGCCTTATAAGATTAAATACAAAAAATAGTCAATGCGGGCTTTGAAATGATGACACATTGTATATACATAGATAACTACTTAGATTCGTGTCAGAAACCACGTTGAGGTCATTTATAATCAAGTTCAAATGATGAAAATGCTTTGCGGACCATAAGGAATTAGGATTTCGAATATCAGGATACTAAATATATGCCGTACTGGAGATAACAATGCATGCATTAGAGATGCAATAGGTGTAACTTTGAAGTGTTGAAGTACCTACCCGTTAGAAGCTGTAACCATTATTCAAAGATGACAACTTTATCTCGATGCGCTTCTTGTCAAATTTATTAGTAGGACAATAAACTTAGTTAACATATCATCTTTTTGGTTGCGCCAAGAAACGCGTTTCAAAACCTTCACTTCCTGCAGTGCTGCAGTCGAAAGCTCTCAATCATTTTGGAGTATATTTGTCTTTGAATAACCAGTGTTATTTTAAGTTAATAATTTAATAAGGGAAATAAACCGGTATTGGTAAACTGAACTAAGAAGAACATTTTTTATTACTAATAGATACAAAATTTTACAAACACTGGGAATTCGAAAACGAACTACCCTCAATACCTACCTCTTTGATGGATTATTATTTTAAAATTCATAGAGACTCGTCGATTTTTGTTCCGAGTAGTACGGGGCAATTTTATGAAAATAATTTTGTTGTTGGAAAAAACAAAAAACATGATATACGGCCACTGGAAGGAAAGCCAAGAACAAGTTCTAAGGGATTTGAAAATCTCTATGAATTTGAAAAGGGAGGTATTTGACATATGTATCATCTCTGTAATGGCTTATGCCATTAAAAGTTCAGCTAACATGCTAAGAGCCATATGAAGAATGATGCTGGGGATGAGTGTCATCAGGGATCATACCAGGAATGACAATATCAGATGAAGAACGAAGGATGATCATAACCCCAATAGCTAAATTGGGGGTTTGGCTGACACACCTATATTTTTAAAATCAGCAAACAAATTACCTTCTCGAATAAACCAGGCTCTTCTATTCTACAAAGCACAGCTCCGTACAACTTTGATATGGCTTTTTTATTTATTTTGACATCTGATGTGGACGATTCAGGAAAAATACTCTAACTTTCCTATTTATAATTTAAACTTTTGCTATTACTGCAATGAAGGAGGCATTCATTGGTTACTTTATAATCAATCACCATAACGCCTACCTATTGCCATGTTTAATTTTTAGTAGGTATAAACAATTATCTGAATGCATAAAATGAAACTGAAATAGCTTCAATAATTGTTTTGATAAAAAGTTAGCAGTAAAGGTGTGTAGTCGTCATTTTCAGATAAATCCCTTAACAAATTTAGGTTTACTGTTTTTTAACGATTTCAGGTTTATTGTTTTTGTGGAATTGGAAAACAAGACACGCTCCAGTAAGTTAATTCGACGATTACCTACACAAGAATCAAGCATAAGTTTTATTTGTTAATAAATCCTTATACCCACACACATAGGTCTCTAAGAATTTTTAAAATAATAATCTTATTTATAATCTTATTGCCTTTTATATTACCATCAATGTAGAATAAGTATGCTATAATTATTTGCACACATCATTATGGGACCAATATTTGTAAATTCTCAGAAACTCTGATCTATTACGATGGGTACCACCTTAGTAAAAAATGTCAACCAAAACAATGAGTCCAGTTTTTATGCCATTCCAGCGTCAAACAGATTTATTAACATTATACTTATATGCTGAAGATTTGCATATTTTTAAATAAAATTTGATCATTATTTTGAACAATACCATAGAAAAAAGTTCAAGGATCCCAGGATCCATTGCAAAACGTGCCGAGGTTGTTTATCCGCGCGGTAATAAAATGTATTGACCGGAAACCCAGTACATAAACACTTTTTTTTGCAATTGTTAATTAAACCGTGGTTTTATGGCTTTTTTCGGTTTAATCTATCACGCAAATATGGCAAGGTAAGTTTAAGTTTTTTTTTTTGGCAAAAGAGTTTTATGGGACGCTGCTTTCCTTTTATGGAAAATGTTGGATCATAATCACATCCAGTGTATTAAGCCCTGGAAGTTATCTACGTAAAAATTCACCTATCATTTCATATATTTTATTATAGTCTAAGAGCCAGTGACATATTTTTTAGTGATGATTTAGTTAAGGCCTATTTTTTAAGAGGGTGCGTTGAGGGGAAGCCTAACTAAGTGCCATCCTTCAGGTTTGTCCTCTGAGCCCACAATCATCGATCTAAAATTGGCAGAACGATTGGCCGGTCTTAAGAGGGTATGGCAGAACTACCCAACATGTGCGAATACTTCAAATTGAAAACAATAATGTTCGTTCATTCATTTGAAAATATTTAGTATCCATGGCTCTTCATGTACCTTTGGAACTGATATTTTATCATTCATTCACTGGAAATGCAATTTAAAAATTACAAAGAAAAAATATTCGATAATAACAGTGCAACTATGTACAGTGTGATTTTTTTAAGTGTGCAACATATGGGGATTTTTTTTAGTAATAGCACAACCCAAATACAAACAAGGCCAAAAGTTGGTGCATGTCTGATAATCATATTAGGTGCACTTAGAATGGTTGCAAATCAAACAGCATACAGGGTAGCTCAAAAAATATCAAAATTGTAGTAATATTTACTTAAATAAAATAAAACTTGTGCACTCTAGGGAGAGTTTTTTTGATATGGCTATTATCATTAGAAATGTTTTAACCTGTTAAAAGAAAAAATTGCGACATTTCAAAGTTGTGTTGAATATCATTGCAACAAACATGAATTTTGTGATTCCATAAAAAATTAAAAATCTAAGTCAATTTTACAAATATGCTTGAATATGAACAAAGTTATGTTAAACTGATTTGATTTTAATTAATTTTTGAAAGTATTAAGGGCGGAAATAAAAAATAAAAAATATATAGAAATTATAGATTTTTTTCGAAAGAAAATAAAAAAAATCTTAGGAGGGTATGTTTTGGTATTTAGGCATAACTTTTAATTCCAAACAACTTTTCTTTATAACATTTTGCTGATTTTTTTAAAATAAGGGTGCTTTACAGTACAGCTTTGATATTGTTTGAGCTACCCTGTATGCTGTTTGACTTCCAACGATTCTAAGTGCACCCAATATGATTATCAGACAAATCCCCATATGTTGCACACTTAAAAAATCACACTGTATGAATACGAGTATAATTAGTTTTTATGAAAAAATTTAATTCTCTACAAAAAAGGTCTCTTGATATTTTTTCGTTTCTTCCCTAGGCTCTGCCAGATACGTCAAAATAAAAAATATGTATTTGCCAATATTTCTTACATTCAAACGCAAATATCTTTTGAACTATGCTAGATACATACGAGAATTGATTTTCTAATAAAAAAAATACAGATATTAATATTTTTTCGTATCTCACTTAATTTTGAAGATGAAGTGACAAAAAAAAATCCATAAAAATCACAATTCAAGGTTTCTTTAGCACGCGATCACTTCGACTTTGCCTGAAATATATTTTATCTATTAAATAGATATTATTCTGATAATACAATTATTATGATAATTTGTGGTTCTCACTCGATACCCACTGATTATATTTTTCTGAGATCCCAGAAGAAAATTTTTTTTTTGTGCTTTATCTCTCTCTCTATGTATATGAGTCGTATTCTTATATTTTGCGTTTGAATGTAAAAAATATTGGTAATTTTTCCTTTTTTCACACTATCGCAGAGACAAAAAAATGTTTAGAGAATCAGATGTCCAGGGTAATTGGTTATAGATGTCACCCAATCTACCTTTTTTATTTGACATTTTGGAGAAAAGTGTCCCGAATAAAAGTTTTATGTTTGAAATTGATTTTTTTTCAAAACTCACTTTCGCATTTGCGTGGTGTTTGGGTGTTTCAGAAAAGCTGGTCGTGATCCAACTTTCTTATTTTTAATGGAATACCCTTTATATTATTGAATATTCGGATTCTAGGAAAAATTCTGAGTAGATTTCATGTAATATGATTGTAAAAACAAAAAAGTCCTGTTCTCTTCACAAAATTATAATTTTGTGAAGAAAACGGGACTTGTCACGAATCATCTTCACGCTGGTAGCCTCTCACAACTTCATGTAATATACCCTATACCTAAGTTCAACTGTTTTGGAAATATTGACAGCTGAAAATTTACTTTTTTGTAACTTTGACAGGCTGTACAACCTAAATGGTTAATTTTAGAGCAAAACCAATCTTAAATTATTTTCTTAGGTTTCTAATGAGAACGTGAAATCGGTTTTGCTGTAAAATTTACCGTTTAGGTTTTACAGCCTGTCAAGTTACAAAAAAGTAAATTTTTAACTGTCAATATTTCCAAAACAGTTGAACCTCGAGTTCGATCATGTATAGGATATATTACATGAAATGTGCTCAGACTTTTACGTAGAATCCGAATATTTAATAGTATACAGGGTATTCCATTCAAAATAAGAAATTTGGACCATGACCAGCTTTTCTGAAACATGCGAGTGTGAGTTTTAAAAAAAAAAAATTAGTTTCAACCATAAAACTTTTATCCGGAAAACTTCTTTGTGAAATGTCAAATGAAAAAGGTAGAGGAGGTGACATTTATAACCAATCAATAACCCTAGTACTACACCATATATGGGTACTGAGTTTCACCCGAAACGCTAACGATCTTTTCGTGCTATACGTGCTCTATCACCGAAATATTTCGGGCCGAACTCAACTGGTCAGAAAAAACCAGGCCTTAGGACCCATTCAAATCGTTCCGCCAGATAATTTACGACCGCTATTTCGTTCTGCCAATTGGCATATAGACTAAACTTTGATATAGACATAACAACATACTAAAAAATTCTTAACTAAATAATAAAAGTTTTATTGCTTCCACGAGATGTTGCGGGTGTTCTGCCCAATTACTAAAAAATGTTACTGGCTCTCCTACTATTAGCAAAGTATCTATTAGGGTCTATTGAGGTTCGCTCACTTTTAATAGGTTGCAAATTGGTTTCTGTAGGTATGTGAACATTAGCATGGTGATTTATTTTAGAGATGTGAAAAACTACAAGTTAGTATCTCTGCTTCTCACTGATCAGGACCTGAGAGAACTGTATTGATTGTTTGGGTTACTCCGATATTCATGACTTAAAAAGAGTAGCAATTACCAAAATTTAGAAAAATTGTAATGCCAGTAATAAACTCAACACTATATTGATTTCTCTGATTTTTGATAGAACTAATTGTGGTCCTATATTTCTTCTTCGCATGGAAGTAAGCTGCTGGACAAATAAAGCGGAAGAAGGGAATTTTTAGTTTAACTTTGGATTCCAATATTGCGCGAGCTATAAAAGAAATCAATGAGCGGTTTGCGTAAATTAAAAGATAATTTCGCAAACCGCTCATTGATATCTTTTTTAGTTCGCGGGATAGTGGAATTTAAAGTTAACGTAAACATTCGCTTGTTCCGTTTCATTTGTCCAGCAGTTTAGAATGTCGAAGAAATTGCAATAAAACGATGGATGAGTGAAGCTTACTTTACCTTATTTTTGAAATTTAAGAGTATGTATATTTTCTTGTGAAAAATAAATGTGTACAAAATTGGATATTCTGACACTAGCTCGAAGTTTAATCTTTTTAAAAAGGAATGAGACTTTTTTAAACCCAATAGTAATTATTATAAATTTAAATCTGTTAAATAACAGGTAACGCTTTTCATAGATCCTTTTGTCATTTTCACGTTCATACATCGGGTCCAACAAAGAATTCTCGCCGCTTTCTAATAAATTACAAATGCGTCTTATAGAGGATTATTTACAGTCCAACGATGTTCTCAGTGGTTAATTTCACATTAAAAAGGATTAGACAATGCCAGGGGCACGTTTTGAAATTTTATCTGCTACATAAAACGATACGTTGAGATGAGAATATTCTGAAAAAATAAAAAAGTAGAACAAATCGATTTCGTATCGTATTCTGTAATCCGTTCCATATTCGACAACAATAATAAAAGTTGGTATCGATTTTGTATTGGAAAGATCGAAACCCCATATTACGAATCAATAACACCGGCCGAACAAATTGATTTGGGAAAAAAATCGTATTTTTTTACTCGTTCCACAGTTATGATCGAAAATGTACATTGAAAATCTTCAATTGAATAGGAATATGCCAGGCCTTGGAATTTATTTCAATATAAACTAGGAAGACACAGTTTGTAAGTTCACCAGTTGTTTTGAAAATAAAATATAATTTTTAAGCTCAGTTTCCCCCTTTATATAAATCCTACTGTACCTTATTCAAGGAATAAAATATTATTGTGGAATTTAACTTCAATTACACCCTTTCGGCAAGATGACTCATCCTTAAATTGAAAGACTATTGTCAATTTTGAGTCTTAATTTCATCTAGTTCCGAAATACTTCATTTTGAGTTTTGACAAATATCGTTCATAACGGTTCTTCACTAGTGCGTTCAATGATTTTGACTTTGCTTGAAAAAAAGTGTACCTACTAAATGCTTGCTTGCATTATGCCCAGTACCAAAACTCTTATTTTAATTCAATGCAAAGTCGTTTTTATTTAAATTTAAACAATGGTTCTTTTCTCCCATTAGCCAACCATAATAACAACAAGGAGAAATAACTAATGGTATTAATGCAACAAAATATAGAAATAATGCATTAATATAGCTGGTTGGGAGAACAAGGTAGGAATTTCATTACATAGTAGGCAATCACTCATCCAATCCTACTTATGTTAATTAGATGAAAGACGTAGTAAGCATTTATTTTGTGGAGAGTCGGCTGTCTACTTAAGTTTTAAACGAGGCTCCTTGCTTCGTGATTCCAGTGTTCGAAAAATTATGAAAAGACTAGAAATAAAAGTAATCACGTTGTCATGCACAATATTCGAGGGAAAACTTGGTAAAAAAATGCCGAGTTAGCATTTTGCAACCGTATATATCCTTGCTTAGTTTGCAATTTTAAACAGCCTGAGGATACCTTGTGAACATAATAATACCGGAATAATCCGAAGAAACCAACTTGATAAAATCACTGTTTAAATTTATTATTATTCATGAGGCAAAAAATGTATCGAACAATTATTATTTTGATGTAGTTGTGTCAAGTCAAAAAGAAGAAAAATAAATAATTTACATTTTTAATGTTGTTCCCTATTTTATTAAAGAATTAAAGCTTGTTCTTAACCAAACAAAACGACCAAAACATAAGCAGTATTAAATTATATAGTTTATACTATACTTCTTTTCTTCTTTGCCTAAACCTTATTGACCTAGCACAACGAGGGCGACAGAATGTGCAATAAATTAAGTTTCCAGCATCTTTTTGACCCTAATCAATCCCTATGCCCTCTAATGCCATAATAAAATATGCCTCTCCTAAATCTGCCGGAGGCGTTTTTTATATTTCTGTCATTTCATTTGAATTTTAAATAAAATAAGCTTTTAAATTTAACAACTAAATCAGGAGACCCTGTTTTTGTTCGACCTAGATACAGGCGAATTTATCCAAATCATCAATCAATCTTATCCTGAAGATCTTTAGAGATACACATATTCCTTTTTTCTTCAGACTTAGAAGAAAACCAGTTTGTTCAAGAACGTGAGTGTAGGTACCTACTAAAAAACGTAGGAGTGCCATTTCGTAAATTACAAACATAGTTTGTAAACTTACACCCACAATATGTATTAATGGTAGAAATTGCCAAAAAGGGATCTCCAAGGACGCTAGCGAAACACAAAAATATCATTTAACGCTTTCCAGTAATGATTCTCAAAAATATTTAGACATATATGCAATAGGTACCTATGTATTATATGCGTGTGTGTATAGCATGGAATAAAATAAATCCAAGTAGTAAAATGCTAATTTTAACAATAGCTCCAAGCCCATTACTATCCACGTGACTCGGGCATTTTTACATTGGGAAGACATTATGCAAAAACTATATATTTCATGCATTAAATAAATAAATTACATTTTGTTTTACAAAACTAACCTTACATTATTCCTGATTTAACGTTTGAAATAGAAATAATGTTTTGTCTTCTCGTGAGGGGTTCAACAAAATTATTTGAGGCATAAAGTCACGCTAACAGATAAGTGCTCCTATTTTTTTTTTATAAAATTCATAAGTAGCTTCAATTTTGTATGCCTACCCAATGTTTTTTTGACGGCTTCTGTTTGAAATATTATATTGTCCGATTTCCGAGTTATCGCGGTTCCAACTTTTGAATCATGAACTTTTGCATAGTCGAATTCATCCACATTGCTGTGGAAAAGCCACTGCCAATGTGCACGATAGATGCGTCTTCATTGGTCATTGGTCATTTCAGGTAATAAGAGGAATATTTAGCGAAATTGATTTGAGCTAATTAGTGCCTAATGGAAACAATAACTGAACCTTTGTTGAACTGAAACAGTGACTTTATTACTTGTTCTGCCATTGAAAAACAAGTTCACTTAGTGATTTAAAAAATTCTATCGTGTTCAATTTGAAAATTAGACAAGGTACGGGAGTTTTGAATTTATGTTCAAAATTAAGTTTTAAAGAAGGAAGGAAGGAATAAGATATAGAGTAGGTATTCTATGTATAGTGAATACACGACAGGAAATCGCCGAAATGGAGTCAGTCGAATGTTACTGGACTTCATGAAAGATATTGAACACAAGAAAAACGAAGAGGAAAAGCTCGAAAAAAAAGAGGAAAAGGGATCCCGAAGACAAAAAGGAAAACAAGAAGAAGAAACCCAAAAAAAATGAAAAAACAACAAACCAAACTCGAGAGCATCATGAAAGGGCAAAATGATAATTCACGACTGTAATGGAAAAAGTAGCTACGCGGAGAGTTGGGAGTGTTCGTAAGGAAATTGGATCTTCTCTAGGAGAAATACGAAAGATTGGTATTGGATCGGAAGCAATCGAAGAAACTTGAAAAGGGGCTCGTAATGTTACCGCTGCGGAAGGAGAGGACATTTCAAATCTAACTGTGTATACCGCTGAAATGTCACTCTCCTTCTGGTGACATGCATCTTTCAATGAGAAACTTGAACAGCTTGATTAGAAGATAGTATGAAATGAAGCCATTTTGAAACCAGCAAAAGATCTTCAAGCGAGAAAAAAAAAGAATAATTGGCGCAGGGGCAGACAAAGCGATTGGCAGCATGCGACAGTTAACAAGGAACAAGCTGCCATAAGGACCACGCAGCCGTAACGGTAAAACCAGTGGCGTAGCCAGTCTTGCGGGGCGGGAGGGGCAAACATATGAGGGGGCGCATAATTCTTTTGGAGGGGGGGGGTAACAAATGAATGTTTCTATGCTTTTGTACTATTTGCTTATTGAGGGAAAATATTGAAGACGAAAAGCCCGCCGGAGGCGAAAAATTTCCCCGGGTGCCACGCCCAAAAAAAAGTTTATTTTCAGCCTTCAAAAACAATTTTTTTTTGGGGTGCCACTCCGAAAAACATTTATGTATTGAAAGAAGTAATGTCTGGACATAACGTTAACTTAAAAGAATTCTCCTGGACGTCTCCGGACGCCTTCAAAATTAGAACAAATCCGTGTAAATCCGGAGGAATGACAGCTCCTAGTTTGATAAACAAATAAATATATTGGAATTCATAATAATTGTTTTTCAGAAATTATTAGTGAAGTGACAGAAAAAATCGGCGGTATACGGTACTTTTATTTTTACCACATCAATTATCAAAAGAGAAACCATTATGTTTCCTTGGATTGAACTGAACCATTTGCCGAAAATGCCAACTTGATAAAGAATAAAGGATGAAGAGGTCAATAAAATAAATAAGAAATAGCATGATTTTATAATTTCTTGTTTTTGTTTTTTAAGAGCGGTAGGGGCGCCATACGTGTAGAGGCGGGGGGGGGCGTCGCCCCCCCTGCCCCCCTACTGGCTACACCACTGGGTAGAACTGGATGGACAGAAAGGCATCCTATAGTTGGGCCACCGAACAGAGATAGTAATAAAACCGAGCATTCAACCTCTGAGGAGCCTGACAGGCAATAGACGAGAGGATTTATACTCAATTTATACCTTCTTATAATAAATAAATTTTATTAAATGTATGAATTCATATTTTATGAGGCAATATGCATAGAGGGTTCCATTCACAACATTCACATTGCAATTAATACATTATTTTGGATTAAAACAAATAAATGAAAGACAAACAACATCAGTTTCAAATGCGCTCCACTATGAAAATGTCTGCTTTTAAGAGGGTGTCGGGACTATTTATGGGGGCAGTTAACCAGGTAATCGTTTTATTACTATCTCTGTTCGGTGGCCCGACTATAGACGGCATTTATCTGACAGGCATAAATATGACGATAGTTAGGATGATGAAGATAATTACAAGAATGACGTACAACTCAGACCTGGTTCTAAGGACTTAGAAAGGGATAATACTGCTGGTAGTGGAGAAATTAATGACGGATGGGATGATTGACGGATCCGTCAGATCCGAGAGGAAGGCTTACGAAATAACATTAGTCCGTGGAAGCCAACGCCTTTATCCACGACCGCTGCGTCGTCGGGAATATTCAGTTTCAGGAATTCGCTCCCATTGAACTTACGGGAATTCTAGGGAGATTTCGTAGATATATATAGCCAGTAGGTAGTTGGTACACCGGCGTATCCAGCCCATGCGTCTGGGGGGGGTAATCAGCCCATTTTTTCCCGGGTGCCACGCCCAAAAACGTTTACTTTGAGCATTCAAAAAATTATTTTTCTACGAGAGTGAGGACAATTAAACAGTGCGGAAAATCGATTTTCTCGCACGGTGCGGCGAATTTTTTTCCGCACGGATATCGGCGCGGAAAAATCTAAATCTTTTCCGCATGGCTGTCAAAAAAAAATCAATAAATGACTACAAATTATGTAGGTATATGCAAGGCAGTGTTCTCAATCTGAATTTGTGAAATTGCACGATATGCTGGTAAAATTACACGTTTTTACACGCTTTCATTTTTCACAATTACACGATTTTGACACACGATCATGGTACCCAATCTGTAACATCAAGAAGCAAGTATTTTTTTTTTTTGTGATTTTGGGAAATGGGTTAAATCGTAAATCCAGTCAAATCTGAGGGTTAATGCTCCTGATCATAATTCCTCAACGAAAAATAAATATGTGGCAACTACAGAAAAGCGTTCCGAAAGTAATCGAATTACTAATTACTGGTTCCTGGAAAAGAGGTTACTTTTGGACCTCAGTTTCCTGCAAGGATACTACACACTACTACTATAGGATAGTCTATCCTCATAAGGCCTGTGTAGTTCAATCTGAAGCCGCCGCTGCCATGCCAAAATATCAGTGATGACGTAGACAGCGTGTCGTTACTCGTCTTCACGTAGGGTGTTTGTACCACAGGTTATGATTCCGCGGACTTTTCCTTTATGCAAAACTTTGTTTCACTACATTAATTAATATTCTGAAACAACTCTTTCTCGTTTTTGGTAATCGCCACCATATTGGTTTTCAACTGTTTTCAACCATTGTCGACGTCATAACTAAGTTTTCAGCTGTTTAGACAGCCTACGTCATGGCGAGAAACGCCATGCTGCTTACGTCACAACTGGTTGTTTGGGTAGGGGGGTAGAGGGGGATTTTTTACAAACAGGCCTTATGAGGATAAGCCATCCTGTAGTAGTAGTAGTGTGTATCATCCTTGGGCATATGTACCTACTTATTTCCGCACGTCTGTAAAAAAACTATTGTACAGGGTGTTTGTTTATAAATGGAACACTCAGTAACTTTTTTATTATTGAAAATAAAGGACATGTTCAAATTGGAAAATTTCTTGATAAATTGCAGCGATCTCAATCGCTACAACTATTTTTTTTTTCGCCATATGTATACAGGGTGCGCCAAAAAAGTCATTTTTTTTAAATGGAACGCCCTGTATATTTTTGCATTTTTGAAATTCTTAGAAAATTAGCTTCACAAAAATATCAAACACTATTTGAATAACCAAAATATGTAGGGCGTTCCATTAGAAAAAAAAATACCTTTTTGTCGCACCCTGTATACCTTTTACGACAAAAAAATATCGTTGTAGCGCTTAAGGTTGCAATTTACAAAGAAATTTTCCAACTTAAACATGCCCTTCATTTTCAATAATAAGAAAGTTACTGAGTGTTCCAGTTATGAACAAACACCCAGTACCTAACACATGCGGAAAATCTGTCTTCCGAACTACCGCTACGCGTCTTTGGGTGAACGACAGACTCGTGCGGAAAAATTCATTTTTCGCACTTGTTAGGTAAATATATTCTGTACTACCAACAAATAACGAAACCGAACTCTGATAGCGAATTCCATTGGAATAAAGGTTAGTGCGCACCGAGTGTATTCGTATCTTATTCTACCAGCTTATATAAGAAAGAGATAAAAATACACTCTTTCGCACTGATTTTACCAATGGAATTCGCTATGAGAATCGCCTAAAACTTTTCAATTATAGGCATAGCGAATTCTATTGGTAGGATTAATACAAAAAATTTATTTATCTCTTTCTTATGCAAGCTAGTAGAGAAAGATATGAATACACTCAGTGTGCACTATCCCTTTGAATAGAATTCGCTATAAATGGCATGCGGGCAGTCCTGACACTGTGCAAACTAGAAAACAAGTTAGGGCCAGTTGCTGAAAAGTAAAAATATAAAAAATAGATTTATTTGTTAGGTGTAGGGTACATTTTTTTCGTCCATCGTAACGATCTTGGGGGGGGGGGTAATTACCCCCATTACCCCCCCCCTTGTATACGCCGGTGAGTTGGTATTTGAGTTACAGTTAGTAAAAGCGTTCAGGTTAAGTAAAATCGAAGCTGATTAGTTCAATAAAAGTTGCTGTTGTTGGTAAAGAGAGTTTTAGCGGTACCGCGGAATCCGGCACAGGAAGCGAATTCTCGTTGAAATTCTGTAGAGTAATTTCCGGCTGCAACGGAAATGACAGTCAGAAGCGATTATGTCAAAAAATACATATTCATGCACCATCACTGTTTAGGTAATTTTGTATTTTTGTCATTCAAGCTGCAAGTAGGTATTTTTCGAGGTATGTATTTTTGAGCCGGCTTTTTTCGTCAATTTACGCAATAAAAGTATTTCAATTGAATCCAGTTATATTATATATAATAAAATGTATTGTTTTTTTTTTTTCCTTACAATAATAATTCTCAATCAATAATACTAAGTTTATGTAGGTATCGATATTTTTTTCCGAAATTCTATAGGTACCTATTAGTTTCATCAAGTTAGCCTATACATTTTGAAATTCAAATATTAACATGGAACCTGCTTTTTTTTATTAAATAAAGGTAGGAGATTCAAATGAAGGTGCGACGTAACTTTAAAATCAGGATGTAGCGGTTTGGTAGCGGCCGCTACTGGAAGTCGAGTAGGTAATAAAACTCAGAGAGATAAAATCAAAAAAAAAACCGTCTTGTTTGTACTATTTAACATAGAAACGAAGAGCTGCATGGGTGTAAAATTAAACAAAAGGACCTTTTAAAATTCTGAAAGACAGCTTGACGGGGGGCTTATTGAATTTTAAATTTTATTTTTATATTTTCTGGGGCCATTAAAAATGACTTGAAACGACCACTCTGGCCAGGTCAGTTTTTATTTTTCTCTAGTCTGGTAGGTAGAGAAGAGATGGTACCCAGAAAGGGCTCCAGGAATGATTTATTGGCTTTTGAACTAATATTTATGTATAAGTATCACTACTGCCGGGGATCTTGTTATGATAATATCTAAATGTTAAAATAATTAAAAATATTTCTCAAGATAATCTTTTGGTGTAGGTATAAATCTATTTATTGTTCTCTTCAACCTTGAATATTTAATTTGATTAAGGAGCTTGTAACACGTCTGAATTGTTACTTCTATAAGAAAGTAAAAGGCATGAGTTTTTCTAATTATTAGCCCCTAGGCATATAAAAAAAAAAATTCTTTGTTTTTCACGCCAGCGTTTCTTAAATTTATTTTAGAAATCCCCATACAACGCGCATAACTCAAAAACTGTTTGCTCGATTCCAATGAAATTTGGTACCTATTTTAGGTTGGGCTTTGGCTCTAGATGATCCTATTTAAAAATTAATTAAATCCAGCGGACTTAATCCAAAAAACAGGGTAGGGTAGATTTCAAAAATTAGAGTTTTGGTAAAAATATTATCTGTGTTTTAGTACCTAGGTTGGGTTTTGGCTCTAGATGGTCCCACCTGAAAATAAATAAAATCATGCGCACATAGGCCAAAACAAGGAGCGGGTTTGATTTAAAAAATTGTAGTTTTGCTAGAAATATAGAAATAACCTACCACATTAAAGGTAATTGTGCAGTGCATTAAGATCAAAAAAATATATTATCCATAGTTTATTTTGTTCAGTAGTGCTACACTGGGGGGAGAATATTGTCAAAACACATATATACAGGGTGTTCCGTAAGTATTAATTTGAACTGTAATAATTGATGATTTTTGGGTTATTCTAAGACTTGCGGGACGCCATTGGAGGATGTTAAAACATGTATTCTTGTCGACGTCGAAAAGGCGACAGTAAGACATACTTTTTTATTTTACGATGCGACTTTAATAAAATTTTTCGAAATTCAAAAAAAAAATCCGTGTTGAGTTTTAAACCTATATAGACCAAAATAGGTGAAAATTACATTATACATTAATCGTGTGAGCTTATTAGGTGCCCATAAACTGGCAGAGTATTTTTATCAGATTTTGAAACAAATTCAAGTATACTAATATCGATTGGCGATGTTGCTAATTTATTTTTAAAATAAACCAAATTTGACTTTTGTCAGTTCACGAAGTTCAAAAAAGAACACTACAAAAATTCACCTTATTTCGGGAAGTAGGTAGAACTTTTTTCGGTTGCTGAAACAATAATAGCAGAAGCTGAAGATGCTGTGAGAAACATATGGCTCGAAAAGTAAGTTTCTTCTTTGAAAGCAAGTCCCGAGACTACACATTCAGACAGTCGAAAACCTTGAGCCATGGATGACAATGACATGTTTTTAAGTTGGTAGAGGACCCGGTGGAAATTATTTGATGCTTGTAGCTAATAGGTTCGAAAATGTAACCAATTTGTGTGTTGAAAATGTAGCAACAAAATGGAGATACCTGAAAATATTCAAGATGGGGTAGATTGTAGATTGCGGGGGAGTCGTTTCGGCTTTTTTTCAGCCTCTCAGCACTGCTATCTTTGCAGATATTTTGTACATGACTCTACATCTCAAATTGTCTCCAGGAAGCGTAGACTTCTGCCGAAGGAAGCTATTTTCCTGGGTATTAGTTGGCCCACTTCTTCTGGTGACAGTGTTGCCCCCTCGAGGAATTTGAGCCTCTTGCAGAATTGGGCTGGACCAAGATGGGGGTGCAAGGACAAATAAAAATAATGATCGTGATCTGAATTCCGTATCGGAACAAACATGCTGATAATAATTCTTTTTCTATGCTGGGTTCAATTTATGGTTCCAGTTTCTTAA
Organism: Ceutorhynchus assimilis; assembly: GCA_917834065.1. Taxonomy (NCBI): domain Eukaryota; kingdom Metazoa; phylum Arthropoda; class Insecta; order Coleoptera; family Curculionidae; genus Ceutorhynchus; species Ceutorhynchus assimilis. The sequence continues at coordinate 28,885,045 of OU892277.1, read as the reverse complement.
AGTTTGCTATAAAAAAATTTAATGGTGAGTTTCACCATCAGCAGACATCAGACATTGCGACGTTGCCAAACTACTGACTGTAGTGATTTCTCAAAACTTACGTCAGAGCATAGATCCTTTCTCAACACTACAAAAACTGTTGTCGTACAACTGAAGATACTAACAATTAAAAAATTACATTAATTTTATAACTGTAGTCTAAAAAATACAACAAAAAACAATATACAATATAGTATAAACAAGGATAAAAACCAGGCTTCTAAAGGTAATCTTGGAATGGCAATGACAATCTGACGGCCGGATCCGAATTGCATCCCAAAATAATTACTTATACCTGGCCTGAAAAAGGTACTGTCCGAATTGCATCCCGCAAGTATCCACCTTTGAAAGTTACCTTTTAGTCGAATATAGGTAAATTTCGCTACAAGGTTGCAACATTTTGCTAAAATTCTTTAACAGCTTGTTACTTTTTAATAATAAAACTCTATTATACAGGTGGTCAAAATTATTATATTCCTTATAATACAAATACTTATATCTAAAATACATAAACCTTAAATTAACCGGGTGTTTTCGTTAATGGCTGACGAAACAATAGATATATCCAATGTTGAGCAGTTATCTGTATGTGTGAGATATGTTGAAAATAAACTAATTAACGAGCATTTCCTTCAATTTATTCCTGTGGAAAATACAAATGCAGAAACTATCACTAATAATTTAATTACTTTTTTAAAATCCATAGGTATAAATATGGAAAATTTGTGTGGACAAGGGTGATGGTGCCGCAGCAATGGGAGGTAAAATATCGGGAATTATATCCAACGGCTTTATATGTGCACTGTGCATCCCATTCACTTAATCTGGCTATATCTAAGTCTTGTGAAGTTGCAGATATCAGAAATACATTGGGAATAATAGAAAGATGTTACACGTTTATGAACACTCCGAAAAGGGAAGCAGAACTATTGAAAATGTTGTTTTATTTTCGAGACCAGAGCCGTAGGAAGCGGGGGTGAGGCCCCCCATTTGCCGTTTAAGAGGGCGACGAATCCTTGTTCTTTTAACGATTTTTACGACTTCTTGGCAAAAATTGGGCGTGGCACCCCTAAAATTTTTCCAGCTACGCCTGCTTTCCTCCGGCGGCGGGCATTTGTTGCCCCCCCCCAAATGTTTTTTTCTGGGTACGCCACTGAATGTCAAGATTACATATATGGTTGCAAATAAACAACATCAACACTTGGCAACAATGGGTTTCATTATGGCAAATATATACCTGAAGTTAAAATTTGTTCCGGGATGCAATTCCGATGTTAGGCGGATGCAATTCGGACACTTTAAATATGACCTGAGCTACCCGGGATGCAATTGACCGGCGGCGATCTGACAACCTACTAATTTGCAGTATATTATTGTTAGTTGTAGCGAATGACGTTATATTTGGCGGGTATTCTGCGGCGTTTGAAATGCTGCTGAATTAATATTTTTTATTAAAAATCAACGTCAACTCAAATGTTCCCCAAAATAGTTTCAATATACGTACTTAGTTTGTGTTCTAGAATTAGAAAAAAGATCACTAAATCTCCCCATTGTTGAGAACTGATTTTTTGGAAAGAGAGGTTCAGTAATATTCAATAACACGCTAGTCCAGTGGAATATAGCTCATGTGTACCTACGATGTGTCCGTGCAATTTACTTTACTATTACTTGCTATTACGCACACTGTGCGTGAAGATCATCTCAAGATGGGCGCGGAAGGCGGTGTGATTTTTACTATTCGCAGTAGTGGTCGTAGAAATAAAATGAATTAAAAACATATTATATTATGTAAACTTGAAATGGCGCAGCCATCACAAAAGCACAGAAGTTAATTATGACGAGCGAAAAGCTGTAATTTCCATTCCAGAAACTATATCAATTAGACACCAGCATACAAAGTATGCAAAAAAATAAGGACTTTCCTTAATACCTTATACACAATAGTAAATAAATTCTCTGAACTACTTGGTCCATCTTATGTGAGTGAAGAGGTGCAACACATCCAGTCGTAAAGTAGGTAGGTACTAATTTAGTAACATAATATCCCTAAATTGGCTTAAGTCATCTAAATGTCTTAAAAAGCAACATCCATTAATGAATTGTGACTTCGGACAAAACAAAATAAAAATGAGCAGTGCTTTAAAAACCGACACCCCAATTTAAGGCACATGCCAAACATCTGCGTGAGACAGATGTATAGATTTTTGAAAATAACCAGCCTGCGATGGTTTTGTCTAGATTAATTGCTCAAAAACTGTCAAAATATCTCTACCTAGATTTGGCTAGTTTAAATAATAATTGCTATTTTGGCAAAACTTTCTTTACCTCAACAAAAGAAGGAAGAAGAGCCCGAAAGACTAGTAAATTGACATTATTTAAATTTATTGCAAGTGCAAAATGCCATAAGCTCTAAATGTATCAAAGTCACGATCATTTTACAAAAAGAAATAAACTCAACAGAGAGAAAACACTTTTAAGTATGGTCGGTTCATTTAGCTGTCCATTGAAATATTACTAAAACTGTCAATCCTCTGAGATAAGAAAAATTACGTCCCCAGACTCTTGGAACGTCTATACGATCACGACTTTGGATTTTTCTTGCTTGTTTCTAGACAATGTCCGACTGAGTTGTTTATTGGCGAATATTGTCAAACACATAAGTTATATTTTGGGGGTGTGGTTTAACTTCAATATAGTTACCGATAGGCAAGCTGTTTATGACTTTGGCGAAATGAAACCAGCGATATTGATACTATTAAATGAATGCCACCTCTGTAAACATTAAGTTTCCAAGTTAGGGCAAAATTACAAAACCGCAGTAAGAATAAAAAAATCACTACATTTGTTTCAGACATAACCAAAATAAGTCTTTGCACAGTGCTCATAAACTGTGGTCAAGGAGGTTTTATTGCTCCTTCAAAAAAGGAAAAAGGCTATAAACCTCGCTATAAACCAACTAGCACCAACAAAGTTGAAAAAGAAAGCGTCAATTTTGTTACCTGTTAAATTTGAAGTGCCCCAAATAAATATAATTTAAAGCCACTTATAAAGGCACTACACTCTGGACTTCTAAACTTGTTTGCCAACATTGACTGCTCACTAAAACCGAAATTGATGACTTCATTGTATAGTGCCTATTACCATTACCATCTTTATACCTAAGTATATTTTGTTTACCTGGCTATTTTTTTTTGCAAGGTAGGTAATTTCTAGTGGATTAAATAGCTTGTAACTGTATTACTCGATTAGAATTAGAAAGCTTGCATTTTCATAGATCAAATGAAGTCATTGTTATAAATATTAGGTTCAGCATCTTGTCATTTGCAATTCAAAGTTACAAAATATAAGGTACATAGGGGAGGGAGATAATATACGTGAGTTTTAATTATTTTTTTTCAACCTATGCAATTATGTTTTATCCTTTTTTTGTGGGATTCTTGGGCAGAAAAATCACATACAAATATTACTTAATTAGGTACCTACCTATCCTCTTAATGAAAAATTGACCCCTCCCACTTCCGGGAAATTCTGTAAGCTCAGAAAAAAGCATGCCCCAAGTACCATAGTTAACGCAGGCGTAAAAAAGAAGGCAAGAGAAGTAGTATAATTTCTAAAAACTTTCGAATATCTTGGTACATTATTATTTAACAAGGTAGGTACCTGAACAATGTGCGTAAGTCCTTCAGGAACCCAAAGTATGGGACTATTCGATTAGATAAACGTACCTACTCAAATTTTATCGCAAACTTCCTTTCATCTGTTTCTCTATATCAACTTGCCAAAAAGTAATTAGTTGAACAACAATGATTGCCAAAGCAAATTCTAAACTTGTTTGGTTAGAACCAGACTACGGACTAATTCAGACAACCATAAGAACTCAATATCTTATTATCAGAATGATACCTTTTATCGTTTGCACACCCTAGTTCAGTGTTGTCAGATGTCAAATTTGAAATTATCAGAATTTGAGAACAAAATTATCAGATTCCAAGAAAAATTATCAGAAAAAGTTTCTGTCAACTTTTTTGACTTTTTATCTCTATTTTAATTTTTCGGGTTCTAGCTGGGACTCTGGCAATTGTAGCTCTCAATAAGAGCTTCAAAAAAGGTTATTCAAGACTTCGAACTCAAGGGCTTCATTTTCAAGATAATCGGCTTTGAAGCTTTTGCAAAATTTGAGACAAAGTTTTAACTTTGAGCCTTAATATCTTCAAGAGTATTTAAGATATAGAATTGAATCTTATTTTGTCTTGAAGATAATTTAATTCTGATTCAGAATATATAATTGTACATTATATTTGTTACAATAATAACCGAGCAATTAGCAATTTTGTGAGAGAATGTCAGATTATTGAAATTTTTTGAGCCCAAAAATTGCAAAAATCGCTTTTATTTTTTAACAAGGCTTTAAAACCCAAAAAGGACAGTTGCGAAAATGTTTTTCTACTAATTTTAACCTCTTCTTTCGATTGGTGAAGTCAAAAATTGCAAAATCCATAGAATTTAAAAATTCGAATTTTTCCATGGGTATGCATGGAAATTTGATTTTCAAATAATTCAAAGGGCCATATTTTGGAAACCAGTGAAGCTATTGGCATGAATCTTTTGCCCAATTATAGTTCTTAATAAGGGCTACAAAAAAGGTTATTTAAGACTCCGAGCCCAAGGGCTTCGTTTTCAAGATAATCCGCCTGGAAGCTTTTGCAAAATTTGAGGTAAAGTTTTAACTTTGAGCCTCAATATCTTCACAAGTATTTAAGATATATAATTGAATCTTATTTTATCTTGAAGATTATTTAATTCTGATTCAGAATATTACATCTTATTTGTTATAATAATAACCGAGTAATCAGCAATTTTGTGCAAGAATATCAGATTAATAAAATTTTTTGAGCCCAAAAATTGCAAAAATCGTTTTTATTTTTTTACAAGGCTTTAAAACTTTAAAAACAAAGTTGCAAAAATGCTTTTTCACTAATTTTGATCTCTCCTCTTTTGATTGGTAAAGTCAAATATTGCAAAATCTAAAAATTTAAAAATTTGAATTTTTCCAAAGGGGTATGCATATGGGAATTTGATTTTCAAATATTTCAAAGGGCCATATTTTGGAAACCAGTAAAGTTATTGGCATGAAACTTTGGCTCAATCTGGGACTAGTGTTTGGTGCTCGCACCAGTACGTCAAAACACTCAAAACCAACAACCACCTTCAATTTTTTAATAAATTTTTAATTTTTAACTAGAAATTTGAAAAATCTCTATTAAAATTCTAGTTTCAATAAATTATGGTAGATTAGCTTGTCATTATCGATTATTGAATCGTAGTCAAAATTATGGTAGAATTCGATAATTATCGGGTCATTGGCATCACTGCCCTAGTTGTAGGTATTTCTTTTAGATGAAAAAAACCAAAACAACTATACCTATCTACCAGTGGACACAAAGGAGGATAAATGTAAAGAAAACGCACGGGCACGGATCAATCAGAGGCCACCGTTTATTAGGCGAGTTGGAGGAAGATCTTAAAAATACATATCATAATATTTAGGTAGGTACCTACTTATAATTTTCAATCGCCATTAAAACTGTTAAAATTGCTATTGGCCCAAAGACGTTTTTCATTTAAAGAAGTTTTCCATTTTTTAAACTTTATAGAGACATTTCGAGTTGGCCCACTCATTATAATTTTCTACATATGTTAATGGTGTAAAAATAACAATTATTGATTAAATGTTAGATACTTTATTTTTATATTTTGCATTAAATTAAATTTTACTTTCAATAGCCCAAGCATATGTACAGAATTGGGTTAACAAATATTTATACTTCTATGGGGTGATGCGTTTTTGTTGTCACAGTATATAAATTAAAAGGACTAATGTCACCAGCATTCCCACCTGTAATGGCTGCATCTAGTGTAATAATAAAATGTATTTACTTACTAGTTAGTTACTAGTACAGACACTACTCTACAGGCCAAAAATAATTATTTCAATTGACCCCATCATGCAAATCATTTTCGTCTTAAGTGTTTTAACCCATAAACAAACAAATGGCTGAGTCTTATAACAGCATTCAGTATATTTGAGTTTGCTTTTGTTTTTGAATTCATGACCGGTTTTTTATTCATTCGATAATTAGAAAAATATTCAGGTTCATCGGCTTCCTGGCATACATTTAAATTCTCACATTTTGCCTTTTAAATGTATACAGTAAATTACAGTTCAAATTTGCATACGATTCCTCGAGAATATCAATGAATAGAGAGACTCTAGCAAACTATTCTAGCAGGTTTTGATTTATAATTAAACTTTGACACGTATCTATATGACGTTGTAGAAAGCATGAAACTTGCTTCATAAACTAGGATTCATGATAATGAATAATTGCGAATAGCTACTCATACTGAAATTAATGAACTTCAAGAGTTTAGTCTTTATTTACGCATTAAAATTTTTGATATTGTATTGAGACTTTGGTAATATAATGCAGGCTTGTATGCATTTATATGGGTCGGTTATGTTAGCGCCTCTTGCATTTCGGAAATAAATCAAACTAAAACTCATCATTTTGCCTCATAAAAAAAATTATGCAGCTCTACAGAAAATAAATTTCAACCATTATTTAGAGATGAAGCAAGAAGAAGAAGCTCAAAGATGATAAGAACAGCACCGGCTTGCGGCACTTTTACGACAACAAGAACAAGGAGATCGAAGATCGAAAGAAAAACAAAAAAAAAACGAGAAGAGGAATCCCGAAAACAGAAAGAAAAACAAGAAAAACATTGCGGGCTTCAAGAAAATTTTAAAATTAAATGACAAACCGTTATCTTTGAGGAACAAACCAGACTCGAGAAAATCCTGAAATGGCAAGATAATAAATTCAAGAGTGCAATGGAAGAAGTATACCTACGTGAAGTATTGCGTGATGGGGGTGGGAGTGCCCGTCAGGAAGTTTGGGAGGCTTCATCAAAAAGTTAGAATTTGGAAGCCTTCATCAGGAAGTTGGAAATTTCCGCCACGAAATGGATAGTATTCAGAATAAAATTAGGAACTTAATAAACCAGCATTTACGTCATCCTAGAGATTTCTTGTTGGAATGTTGTTGTATATAAAGCATCAAGCACGTTGTTTGTAAGACGGTCAGTCAGTTTTACTAAATAGAAAAAGTAGGGTATAAAGTTAGGCAAAAGCGTTAAGTGATTAAACAATGTTTTGAAATAAATTAGTTCAATAAAAGTTGTTGTTAGTGGAGACAGTTTTAGTGAACCTGTGACTTAACAAAATATGACTTAAAAGGCCCTGTATGTAAAAAACATATCTTTCTCAATCTAGATTATTAGAAAGAAATATATCTACAAAAAAATAAGGTAGGTTCTTTTTTTAAATTATTATTATTAAGAAATCTTCCACCTCGTACAATCTTGTATCCTTGACGTGAAGAAACAGTTCAATTTTATCGGTCACCAATTAAATGGACCAAAGAAATAAATAATATAACACATATTCTAAGAATACTGATTGCTCTTTTATTAAACAGCTGGAAGGTTATGTTCGGTCAAACATCTTGTATATTTTATGTATCATATTCGCTGGAATTGCATTTCTTTTTAATCAACAATGTAAAGATAAGCGGAACAATATGGAAATTCTGTGAAATATCATTGAATAACGCATACATATAGAGTCAAGGCACTCTAACTAAAAAAATGCCTAGACTGATTTATAATCTTGTCTTGAGAAGTGTTTATAGACTTTGCTAGATGTCAGCAAACAGGTTGATAACATCAGCAGATGAAAAATCTTTGAAAAAAGAAAAAATATCAGTTGCATAACAGTCTTATCTACACTTATATTTTGAAAATTACTGTTTACACCTTCAAGCCGATTCTACTTGCTCCAGAACTAATCTCTTATCAAATATACAAATTTTTGATTTTATATGGCATTTGAATGTAAATATCATCAATTTACTTTTATCCTCCACTCATTACCTGATCTCTCTGAACGAATTTTATATTTTGTTAATGTTTATTCGATAACACTTAAGTAAGTACCTACTTTTAGTGTCCCAATTTTGTTTATCTGTGCATCAAGCGGATTTATTTTATGTTCCTTATCATTTTACAAATATAAGGCATACAACTTATAACCAGGGTTATTGAAGTTTCAAAATACAGGTAATAGACTATAATATTATGTTTACGTCAATAGTAAACAGATATTTAGATAATACAATCCTATTTGTCTATTGTATTTAAAGCAGCTATATAGAAAAAATGCCTGTGCAGAACACAGGCAAGGCTACCTTGCCCATTTAATTATCCATAATTTGGCTCTGAATTGGTCATCATGAAATCGTTGTTGATTGAAATCCCATTCCATTGTTATGCATATTTATCATTTTGACAAATGGATCAATGGATCTAGTTACGTTGTTGAAAATTACCTAAAAATGTGATATTCGAAAACGTATTCTCCCGGACCCCCATAAAAATACTTCAATCATTAATTTGGAACAAATATGGTAAAATTTGAAAGGAACTTATGGCCGTTTCCACCACCTATTTTAGGGGAGCCTTAACGATAAGTATTCCTTAAACTGACATTTCTCCATGTAAAACTGTCATTTTAGGGAATATACTTATCGTTAAGGCTCCCCTAGAATAGTTGGTGGAAACGGCCATTACCCCCTTAGGAAGAGATAAAACCGTCGATACGTTGAGAGTATACTTTAGTTACAGGTAAATACAGAGGGCTGAAAAAGTATGTATTTTCCAAAATCTAGATATCAGCTGGGTTCTTTGTAAAGAATATGCCGGAATGCGAATATGGCATTTCTTCTATGAAGCTCCCGGAAAGTAAAAGACCAACGCCTTTCACCCCAAGGAACCGCGTAGAAGAATGGTAGGAAGGCCTAAAAGTTATACCTAGTTATTTTGTTCAATATTAGAAGCAAAGTTTATTTAGAAGTACATATTATTTTGTCGTTTTTGGGTATATGTTGGCCAATAAAACCAAATAACTTTGTTTTTAGCAACGTTTCGAAAAAGTTATTCTCTTCTTCAGCCTTCAAAACAAGGTCAATATTAGTGAAGTTAACAATATTATTTTGGGGTTCCAAAGACTATTGCATATGGTAATCACAAAACTGCACTTTTTTATATTTATTTAAGTTGATTTTCAATTTAGAAACCGTTCTGTCATTCGTTTTGTGTCTCTCGAGCAACAACTGAAAAGTTTTAGTGACTGAAACTAAACAAGTTCACTTAACTGAAAGTAGAAATGTTAAAATAATGGCATAATTAAAAAAGGCGTAATGAGTTCACCCTCGGAATTTCTCTCATGTAGCGAAGTGGTACTGATGTAGTAGGGTGATGTAGGGCCGAAACCGAAAACGCTTTGCACTTTCATTAAAAATAATTTTCCTACGAAATACAAATGTCTTTCATTTCTCAAGAAAAAATGCACGGAGAGTTTCTAAAGAGATGATTTTCCCAAAGAAGCGGATTTTTTAAATATTAGATAAAAAAGGCTAAGTTCGCATAAAACAATGTTTTCATAAAACTTTGGTTATTTTAAAAAAGTCATGGTCTGAAACTTAGATGTCTGGACGCTTTTTATTGTGGAAAATAGTCCTTAAGGTAGCAAATAAACAGCAACAGAATAATCAGGGTGCCATTTGGAAAAAAGGCAGGAAGAATAAAAAGCCTTCTTGCACAAAGTTCCTAATGAAATTGAAAAAAATCGAGACTAAATAGTTCTCATTATCAGGGTATTAATGCCAGGTTTTCAGTTTTCATAAGATGGGTTGGTAAAGCGGGAGAAAGACCAAACTTTACATTTATTATTGAAAATGTATAGAGTAGCTGGAAAGAGAATTTCTGTCAGGAAAGAATTTGTATTTTTATTAACTCTAACTTTGTATTTTCTCTACTTCGAGGATGGACTTCTTAACAGGTGATTTTTCAAATAGATATAAGGAATGTTACCTTAATATAAGTCCCTTTCCTCATGAAATGAAATTTTGTTCATTTAATATTTTTAGTATATCTGGGAAGTCATTGGTTTATAATATTTAATAATTAATGGAGATTTTGAGTTAGTGAAAGGGAACTTGAGACAATATCTAGTATATTATGGTAAATCTGCAGTAGGTAGATACGTATAGTATTAATTATTTATAGGTAGTTATAGATACCTACACATCATATACCTACCAACACTTTCTCTTTAAAGCTGAAATGTATTAGGTGTATTTAATTTATATATCAATGAAACTGTTGGTGTTATTTTCAACAATGAAATATGTACATTAGGTAGGAATTGTATTTTTTAATACATCAAATATCTGTTAGCCGAAATTATTTAAAAAAAAAACACGCTCAATTATTTTAGTCTATATGTATTTCGATAAAAAAATGCTATTGTTAAAATATTTTCGGCCAAAGATAATATGCCTACCTATGTGCCAAATAGGAATATCTATCTATATCTACTATATTGTGAATAAATAGTTCAAACACAAAGTGATGTGAAAAAAATGCAGCTCAAAATCAAAACTTACCTCTAAAAAATCGTTTCAAATACCATAAGATAAGAGGTCAACACATCGCAAGAATAACAAGGCGGCAAAATGTTCCGCAACTTTCCATCGCATCAAAAATCTGTTACCAAATCATCAAATATCACAAAAACTACCGCGACTTTTCCTGAGAGCAAGATAACATAGAACGGACCATCCAGAAAAGCGTATTTCTAAGGAAAAACCAAATGCGAAGTCTTAAAGTATTTGAGACTGATGAACGACCTTGGCAAACAACCTTAGATATGATATGTCATTCGACAGTACCGGAGTCGTATCAAGTAGCGTGAGGACGCGACCAAGCTATTCTCGAATTCAACGTAAACATAACTGACTGAACCGCTATAGTCTGACCGCATCTTACCGTGTACCAGTCGTAATAGTAGTATCATTTGGCGTTTTTGCGCAGACGCTAAAGTGGTACCTTCAAACCCAAACAGGTTGGGATGCTGCTCTGCGACATCGGAAGAGATAAAAATAAAAAAAAATATTTTGAGTTCTGCCACTGATTTGTTTCTATTTTGATAACATGGCGCGAAAAATAAATACACAAATAAAATGTGTTTTTGGTTATTGGAGACTATTTTGGTTATTGTAGACTAATCAAAGGCGATAATTAGATATAATTAATTTGTTGTTTAATGGAATTTCGTTCGTAATTTCATAGTTTCAAATCAAATTAGCACCTTTATTTTCACCTAACTACATTGTTTATGCATTATTAGGTTTTCCGAAAGAACTAAATTGAGCAAAAATTTCAATAATAGATCCTATTGAACATTAAAACCATATCAAAGAGTGCTTAGATTACGAAAACGTACGTCGCATTATTGTTTATTTATTGGTGAGGATTTTTGACATAACATTTTGACATTAAAGTTTATTGACAAAATTGAAGAAAAATATCGCTGCGACGTTTAAAAAACCATAGCAATCTTTGATTGTTTTTTTTTTTTTGAAGACCCGTTATCAGATTATCAATTTGCATCATTTCTCGAGTAGGTATATTTTGCACTTCCATTTTCCAAATTGTACACGTATGAGTTTCCATCGTCCTGTCTGTGTTAAATTAGAAATTCAACGGTGAAAACTGCATGTTCCTATAGTTGTATTCGCTCGACAAATCAAGACTGTGAGAAAAAGTAATGATAAATAAATATTTTTGGCATCAAAATCGAATAGTTCCTATAATAGAGCAGGCGCTACAAGTAGTTGAGTATGCAAAATATGAGGACCGGCAAAAATGCTCAAATTCGTATTCCTGTGACCTTGAAGAATGGGAAAGTACATCTTGCCTTCAGCTGGAGTGGTCCCTAACTCTCCTGCCATGCCCCAATGCAAAGTTATATTAAAAATATCAAAATTTCAAGACATTTCACAATAATTCCTATATTGATTGTACCTAAGGCTTTCTTTTCAAGCACTCAAAATAAATTACCTACCTCTATTGACCTATTAAATTCAACAGGTAAAGCTAAAATTATTAAGCATAAAACATTGAAATAAAATGAAAACAGCTATCAGAATATCAAATATTTTCAACAGAATAGACGTAGGAAATGCGACTTTCCTAAAATCATACAAGAACAAGGTGTTTCATTTGAAAAACAGTTCACCCATGGCGTAGCTCTTTGGTTCAAAGGATTTTTTTGGTACCATTTTTGAATTCTCCAGAAAAAAATATTTAAAATTGCTATTATGGATTTTCTCAAAAATACAGGGAAAGTCAAAAATTTGCCCCTAGCTGTTCAGTCCTCGTTGGATGAACCTGCACATCTGTGGAGGATTGGCCGATCCAACAAAATGTTTCAAGTCGAAAGAACTAGCAACTATTGGTTGTCTAGGTGTATGGTAGGATGCCACTTAGCTGCTGAATCTCTTGGGTAAAGAATATGTCACATTTTACTAGCATTACATTTGGTAAGTGGTTGCGATAATACCAGTAAAAAAGTTTTTCAAGGATGCATCCGTAGATTTTTAACAAAAAGCCTCAGAAGATTTGGGAAACCTCTCCATCTAAATGCTGAACAACTTAAACAGGAACAGTCTACCCTTTTTTTTGAAAAAAAAAAAAAAAAAACTAACTGCTGATGAACTGCTGATTTCATCCCAAAACATATAGGTTTCAGCTTCAACTTAATGAAAATAATATGTACGTCGGATGCTTTAAATTTGCATTTGTTAAGGGCTACAGTACAAATATCTATTTGGAAAAATGCACATCAAGCCCAATTGGAACCTATCGACTATTCTTCATTTGGCTATGAAGAGAACAATGATAGGTACCTTATGTCCACGACAAATGATCACGTTGCCTTTGCCAGAATCATTGATTCAGCCTTGTAAATGTACATCCCAATTGTCCAACAATGCCATGCAGTTGTAAAAAGTCAAAATCACCCTATATTTCATTGCGTAAATGCATAAATAATGACTGCCCAAATAAAAATGACTAATTATTTATCTCGCTTCGATCTATTTCTATTTGTATTTGCTGTTTACTTTTGTATTTTTTTTTAAATAAATCTTTTTTAAAATTATTTATTCTATCTATTTTTTACTTCATGTTTTTTTGTTGTTAATTTTGAAACCACGACTTCTGGGATTCCGGCCCCATGCTCTAGTAAACTTTCAAATGATAATAACTTTTTTTATTCAAAACCCTGTCGTCTTTTTCACCATAAGAGAAAACTGAATTGGAATTACGATAGTCACTAAAATCACACATATACCATATGCTCCATGGATTTTCTCAGGAGAGGAGATAAAAAAAAATGGACCAAAAAATGAACCGGCAAGAACCGGATTATTAATCTTTGAACTTTTCTCAGCTACTATCCATTGATAAAATGCGGTCCTCACATTTTGCATACTCATATCCATCTAGCTCCCGGTCTATCGGTCTATGCAAAACTTTTTGAATAGGTACTAAAGTTTTCTAAAACAGGCGATGCACAATATAGGCACGCCTAGTGTTGGAAATAAAACGATTTGAAAATCAAATTTTTAAACTGATGCAAAAACCCGGGCCCGGAAAGTGACGTCACTTTCCGGAAAATGCGACGATGCCGAATTTCTCATTAGTGAATCATTAGACAGCTCACTACCTAGAATCTATTTGTCCTTCACTACGTTATGAAAAAATAAAGGATAGGTATAATCGTTGAATTCATTTAGATTTCGTATTTTCAAATTTGGCAACAAAATCATGAATATCGGCTTTAGCCAATGAGACGGCGTTTTCAGTCACGTGGTTTTTTGTTTAAATTCGCTATTTTTATTTATTAATTTATTTGATAATCTGACTGAAACCTCACAAAATATTGTTCATTCTCAGTTGCATCTATTTATCTACGTCAAAAGATATCATAATTTGCCATATTCCTGGCACTTTGCCTATCGAGTGTCTAGCATGCTCCCCCAATTTGTTGCATAAAATTATGCACTTTTCATGAGGATACCTACCTCAAAAACGTATAAAAGTATACAACACTAAACGGAGATAAAAATTTGGATGAACAAAATATCAAATTGAAAAATGTAGTAATGTCTGCTTTTTGTGATATATTGACTTGGATTTGCCAAGCAGAAGAAGAAAGACGTAGGTACCTACAGTTTCAGTACGAATCTATTTGAAAAAATAATATTTCATAATGATTGAATAGGTAAAACAACTGTTTCTAGATTTATCTTTTTTACTTAATTAGGTAGGTACTTACAGACAGTAGGTACAGAAAAATGCAAAACTAAACAGGGGGTGCCATATGAAAAATAAACATAAGTAATATATTGTCACAAAATTGCATCCATGCGAAGAACCCGGTAGAATGTTGACGAACCCGAGCGCGAGTATTCCGGATTCCCATTGTATCATTAATAAAATAAAGTATTAACGTGAATCTGGATATGGTTTATGAAGCTCGTAGTCAGTTTATTGCAGTATACACTTAAGTGAAATGGATAAGTGATTAGTTAGTTCCCTAGAAGTTGTTGTTGTTAGTGATCAGTGACAATTTGGTATCAGAGAAGTGGAATAGTTAACGAGAAAATTGCTGTAATAATTTGAGCTGATAGTGAAATAATTGGCGAGATAACTAGTTGATTAGTTTGAGCTAATTTGGTGGATAACTATAATACTGATTTTAGCTTATTGTTGGGAACAATAAGTGAACTTAGTTTGAACTGAAAAAGGTGGTGATTATGAATACTAGTTCTGACATCGAAAAACAATTCTACAGCATGAGTTTTCAGGAACATTTGATCGTCTTCAATTTGAGAATTAGACGAGGATTAAGAATTTTGATTTCGCCACCGGACTTTTGTATTTAAAATCAAGTTTCAAAAAATATACAGGGGTATTGTGAAAAAACAAAAGCCAATAGTTAAGAGGAATGGAGCAAGTTAATCAAATATTGGTGGACTTCATCAAAAATATCGAAGACAGAAGAAAGAGGGAGCCCGAAGGAAGAGAGAAAAACAAGAAAAACAGGACCGCGGCTGCAGCATTTTTACAACAACAAGAAGATCGGAGATCAAGAGAGAGAAAACACGAAGAGGACCGACTTGGCGCACTTTTACAACATTGGGTATTAAAAGATAAACAAAAAAGGGGAAGACCGAAGACAAAAAAAAAGGCAAGAAGGGAAATCCCGAAGACAAGAAGAACAGTGGCGGCAAAACTTTTACAACAACAAGAAAATCGGAAATCGAAAGAAAACCAAGAAGAGGAAGCTCTAAGAAAAAAAAAAAAAAAACATAACCGACTTTAGGAAAATTTTTCAGCGAGAATGGATTTAAACCGTAATCCCTGAGGAACAAACTAGACTCGAGAAAATCATGAAAGGGTAAGATAATAAATCAAGGATGCAATGGAAGTAGTAGATACGTGAAGAAGTTGGGAGTGTTCGTCAGGAAGTTGAAACTGTTCATCAGGAAACTGGAAATGTTCGTCATGAAGTTTGAATAAACGTTCGCCAAGAGGGAAATTGAAAAGTTATCGATGATGTATAGTGCCGTGAGTTGCAATGGCTAGTGGTTAGAGCTCCGATGAAATGGCTACCTACTGGCTTTATTGTGACATTGCGTTGCCCTGTCTGAGACCTATATTAGTGCTTTTCGCCAGCTTCTCAACAAAACTCAGGAATCAGGAAACTTCCGTAATCTCTTGGATATCGTCGAACTGTTGCTTATTTCTCAGTTTCCCCCCTCAGAGGGACTTATTTTGGCGGGTGATCTTAATATAGACTTCACAAACAACGACTCCAGCGCTACAAAATTACTAATAGAGGACCCCGCATACCTCTTATGGGTTTTTGGTTTTCTAACAGACTCAATGAAATTTTGATATGTGTTAGACGACTTCCTGATAAAAAGTTCTCATGGGCCCGAACCAATCCTGTGACTA
This sequence comes from Ceutorhynchus assimilis, assembly GCA_917834065.1. Classification (NCBI taxonomy): domain Eukaryota; kingdom Metazoa; phylum Arthropoda; class Insecta; order Coleoptera; family Curculionidae; genus Ceutorhynchus; species Ceutorhynchus assimilis. The sequence goes on along the minus strand of OU892277.1, from coordinate 28,869,019 downwards.
GTTTTTGAGATGCATGAAGTTTAATGTCCAAGAAATGTACAGTAAGTATCATTGCAATTGGACACACTATAAAAACATCCTCATAATGTGTCAAAATTTTACTTCATTGACACACAGGTAATGTCAATATAATGTCAGATTGATAAATCAGTGGTGAACATAATAGTTTTAATCTGGTTTCAATAAACTGTTGGAGAAAAAAAATATTTGTACACCGCTACACTGAATAGATTTATTGGTTAGAATTTTGACTTTATACGAGGAATGTTAAAAGAGTATGTGCCAATGGCAATGATTCCCACTGTACACATTTTATATGTATTTACATCTACCTCTCACCTGAGCGTGAAGATACCTATCCATCCTGGTACAGTCGTGAGCATTAAAAGTGGGATACCCGACTGACAGGTCTTGTCATTTTTTGCTATTTTGGGTAAATCAGTCTTTTCTTTGCAACGAATTTTTTGTCAAATATGACAATCCTTGTCATTGCCGACGGTGTAGCTGGTGAGCCTGTTTTACAAGTGTACATTTCTTAGACATTAAAGTACCTGTATCTCAAAAACTAATCATAGGATTGGTTTGGGCCCATAAGAACTTTTTATCGGGAAGTTAAGGTCTAACACATATCAAAACTTCATTGAGTTTGACAGAAAACCAAATACCCATAAGAGGTGTGCGGGGTCCTTTATTAACGTGCTTTATTCTTAGAGTATTTGTGGACGAGCCAACGCGAATGACTAAAAATAATTGATTATATGTGTATAATATTTTAAAACATAGTGATTTTTCATGTAAAGTAATACCCCCTGGTATTTCGGATCATGATGCTTTAACAGCAAAAATTTTGCCGCAAGACAAAAAAGTTTTTAGCAATGGCAATGTTACAACGTTCAAAAGTGTTGCTGGTAATACTGACTGAGGGAGCATTGGTCGTTCTGACACAACCATGGAAACCTTCGAAAAAAATGTTATAAATATTTTTAACAAGAGTTTTCGTCTTCGTAATAAAATGCCGGTTTTCCACGAAACCGACAAAACAAAAACAAAACTTACACTCGGACAAAACTCTAACTTTTCCCAAACATTTTCAAGATTAGCGTGTTTTGCGACAGTTGGAGTTTTGTTTTTCGGGTTAATTTCGAGTTTTAAAACATGTTTTAAAACACAAACTCAACAGTCCGTTTGGTGGAAAACCGGCATAAGAACAAAGAAGAGAAAAATCTGTGTGATCGAAAGGTTCGTTTCTTTGTGTCGCACTAACTTGAACTAAGCTGTAATATTTCCTATTATGGCAGATACACCCATATAAATCGCTCACAAATGAACGTCCCAAAGCAGGGTAGCACCTGAACAACACAAACAAACAAACCTAAAGGCTTGAAACTATCAGGCAGAAATCTCCACGATTGGAAAATTTGCAAATTCTGAGTGGTTTCCTTGAAAGTTGTAAAATTGCATGGATGTAATAGGGAACTCCATCACAATCTAAGGCAAACAACTAATTTACCCTTGCCAATCCCAAAATCATCGTTGACCAAAAACTCTATTTTATATGAGTGCGGTGCATATTGACCAGGGTTGCCATAGGCTCTGAAAATTTCGTGCCAGACTATGAATGTAAAAGGGGCCAGATTTCAGAATTTCGGGCAAACCCTTCACAAATTAAAAAGAAGAGAGAAAGCCCGCCAGAGGCAGAAATTTTTTTCGGGTGCCACGCCCAAAAACGGCTTGATATGGAGAAACGGGCCAGATTCGGAAAAGACTGGCCAAGGGGCCACTCCGTCTTAGAAAGGGCCAGATCTGGCCATATGGGACCACCTGTGGCAACACTGATATTGACAGGTTGAAGGCTTATCATGATAATAAATGGTCAGATCGAGACGACCAGAAAGGTAGTGTTAGAGAATTACATTGGTGCGGAAAGCCGACGCCACTGCGCATTGAATACAGACAAATCTTTCATGAATATGACATGACCTCTTCACAATAATATGAAGTTACATAATTTAAAAAAATGTACAAGAAAACTATAGGACCATTGGACATCTAACAATGGCCCTTTTCTATGACCGCGCCTTTTGTTCTGTGGATTTGTCAGTCCTTTTTTTTTTGACATAGCTTATTTTCTCAGACTGTGTGTAATTTTTATTTGACAGCTATAGCGGCAGTCGAAAAAAAAAATCATCGAAGTCATTTTGCTCTATTTTCAAAGCAAAAGCCGTTCTCAAACTCTAAATTTGCGGAACCTAAATAATAATCCTATATTATTATCTTGCCGAGCCGTGACACTATAGCTCAAACTTTTCTAAAAATTTCTTTTTTTTTCTGCATCTTCAGTCATCACCAAAGACTCTACGACTTTGAGATCCATCTTCTTGAGATTTCTATTGCAAAATGTTATAAAATGGCCATACATCATTAAATAAGTAAATAGGTGGGTACCAATAATTTTACTTAGTTATTTAGGTAATCTAAATTGAAATTAGGCGGAAGACTAGTTTTGTACCTTCAAGTAATTCATAGGAAGGTAAGATAAAGAAGGAGGCACAATTAAGATTGAAAATAGGACCCCGTAAATTTCAACCAAATTTCAATATTCTAAAGGTATTATCATTGCAAGAAAAAATTTGAAATGTGAAGAGGATCGTATGTCTATGATAGCAGATATAGCTCATCAAAGTACGTAGATCCTGCTATGCTATGCATAGGTAATATCCGAGGAAATATCCCTACGTAGATTTTCTTGAATATCTCGAAAAATACTAATCCGATTTTGACGATTTTGGGGTCCTTTTGTAGGTATCAAACTCCAAAAAGGTCGAAATCAGAATAGTATTTTTCGAGATATTCAAGAAAAGCTATGTAGGGACGTTTCCTCGGATATTTCCTATGCATAGCATAGCAGGACCTACGTACTTTGATGAGCTGTATCTGCTATCACAGACATAAGATCCTCTACATTTCAATTTTTTTTTTGCAATGATGATACCTTTAAAACCAGATGTCAAATTTTTGACATAACGCTTCCTAGATAAGTAATTACTTAATGAAACCTATTGAGATTTTTGAGATTATATAAAGCAAAATGAGCTCTATCCAATCAATGAAAAAAAAAAAAAAAGATGGCGTTCCCATTTAAAAAAAAGATCAATGACGTCATATCTTTGAGAGGATTTTTTTTTCCTATATCTCTGTGTAACTTTTCCCTACACGTCTTCTTATACTTATTTCCAAAATTTCATCAAATTTCATCGAGCCGTTTTCTCAGAAAAATGCCAACACACATACATACACACATACACACACACACACACACACACACACACACACACACACACACACACACACACACACACACACACACACACACACACACACACACACACACACACACACACACACACACACACACACACACACACACACACACACACACACACACACACACACACACACACACACACACACACACACACACACACACACACACACACACACACACACACACACACACACACACACACACACACACACACACACACACACACACACACACACACACACACACACACACACACACACACACACACACACACACACACACACACACACACACACACACACACACACACACACACACACACACACACACACACACACACACACACACACACACACACACACACACACACACACACACACACACACACACACACACACACACACACAACACACACACACACACACACACACACACACACACACACACACACACACACACACACACACACACACACACACACACACACACACACACACACACACACACACACACACACACACACACACACACACACACACACACACACACACACACACACACACACACACACACACACACACACACACACACACACACACACACACACACACACACACACACACACACACACACACACACACACACACACACACACACACACACACACACACACACACACACACACACACACACACACACACACACACACACACACACACACACACACACACACACACACACACACACACACACACACACACACACACACACACACACACACACACACACACACACACACACACACACACACACACACACACACACACACACACACACACACACACACACACACACACACACACACACACACACACACACACACACACACACACACACACACACACACACACACACACACACACACACACACACACACACACACACACACACACACACACACACACACACACACACACACACACACACACACACACACACACACACACACACACACACACACACACACACACACACACACACACACACACACACACACACACACACACACACACACACACACACACACACACACACACACACACACACACACACACACACACACACACACACACACACACACACACACACACACACACACACACACACACACACACACACACACACACACACACACACACACACACACACACACACACACACACACACACACACACACACACACACACACACACACACACACACACACACACACACACACACACACACACACACACACACACACACACACACACACACACACACACACACACACACACACACACACACACACACACACACACACACACACACACACACACACACACACACACACACACACACACACACACACACACACACACACACACACACACACACACACACACACACACACACACACACACACACACACACACACACACACACACACACACACACACACACACACACACACACACACACACACACACACACACACACACACACACACACACACACACACACACACACACACACACACACACACACACACACACACACACACACACACACACACACACACACACACACACACACACACACACACACACACACACACACACACACACACACACACACACACACACACACACACACACACACACACACACACACACACACACACACACACACACACACACACACACACACACACACACACACACACACACACACACACACACACACACACACACACACACACACACACACACACACACACACACACACACACACACACACACACACACACACACACACACACACACACACACACACACACACACACACACACACACACACACACACACACACACACACACACACACACACACACACACACACACACACACACACACACACACACACACACACACACACACACACACACACACACACACACACACACACACACACACACACACACACACACACACACACACACACACACACACACACACACACACACACACACACACACACACACACACACACACACACACACACACACACACACACACACACACACACACACACACACACACACACACACACACACACACACACACACACACACACACACACACACACACACACACACACACACACACACACACACACACACACACACACACACACACACACACACACACACACACACACACACACACACACACACACACACACACACACACACACACACACACACACACACACACACACACACACACACACACACACACACACACACACACACACACACACACACACACACACACACACACACACACACACACACACACACACACACACACACACACACACACACACACACACACACACACACACACACACACACACACACACACACACACACACACACACACACACACACACACACACACACACACACACACACACACACACACACACACACACACACACACACACACACACACACACACACACACACACACACACACACACACACACACACACACACACACACACACACACACACACACACACACACACACACACACACACACACACACACACACACACACACACACACACACACACACACACACACACACACACACACACACACACACACACACACACACACACACACACACACACACACACACACACACACACACACACACACACACACACACACACACACACACACACACACACACACACACACACACACACACACACACACACACACACACACACACACACACACACACACACACACACACACACACACACACACACACACACACACACACACACACACACACACACACACACACACACACACACACACACACACACACACACACACACACACACACACACACACACACACACACACACACACACACACACACACACACACACACACACACACACACACACACACACACACACACACACACACACACACACACACACACACACACACACACACACACACACACACACACACACACACACACACACACACACACACACACACACACACACACACACACACACACACACACACACACACACACACACACACACACACACACACACACACACACACACACACACACACACACACACACACACACACACACACACACACACACACACACACACACACACACACACACACACACACACACACACACACACACACACACACACACACACACACACACACACACACACACACACACACACACACACACACACACACACACACACACACACACACACACACACACACACACACACACACACACACACACACACACACACACACACACACACACACACACACACACACACAACACACACACACACACACACACACACACACACACACACACACACACACACACACACACACACACACACACACACACACACACACACACACACACACACACACACACACACACACACACACACACACACACACACACACACACACACACACACACACACACACACACACACACACACACACACACACACACACACACACACACACACACACACACACACACACACACACACACACACACACACACACACACACACACACACACACACACACACACACACACACACACACACACACACACACACACACACACACACACACACACACACACACACACACACACACACACACACACACACACACACACACACACACACACACACACACACACACACACACACACACACACACACACACACACACACACACACACACACACACACACACACACACACACACACACACACACACACACACACACACACACACACACACACACACACACACACACACACACACACACACACACACACACACACACACACACACACACACACACACACACACACACACACACACACACACACACACACACACACACACACACACACACACACACACACACACACACACACACACACACACACACACACACACACACACACACACACACACACACACACACACACACACACACACACACACACACACACACACACACACACACACACACACACACACACACACACACACACACACACACACACACACACACACACACACACACACACACACACACACACACACACACACACACACACACACACACACACACACACACACACACACACACACACACACACACACACACACACACACACACACACACACACACACACACACACACACACACACATACACACACACAGACGGCAATGCGCCACCTTGCCAAAAAGGCTTAAAATGATCCAAAACGTCAAGATTTAATGAAATTTTGACATGGTCGAAATCGGGCTATCACCATAGCTTCCTATCTAGGAAACTAATATTGAAAGGACCCCGCACACATCTGATGGGTTTTTGGTTTTCTGTCAAACTCAATGAAATTTTGATATGTGGTATATCTTGACTTACTGATAAAAAGTTCTCATGGGCCCAACCCGAAACTATGATTAGTTTCCGAAATACAGGTGGTTTAATGTTCAAGTAATGTACACATTTTATATGCATTCACATCTACCTGTCACCTATTATTAGGTCTGTCAGAGTGAATTTCATTGGTTGTAACTAGTTTTCTGACTGTTTCTGACTGTTTTCGACCAATCAAATTCGCTCTGACAAGTTTGTGATTTTTGCAGAAATAGACCTATTATTAGGTGACAGGTAGATGTGAATACATATAAAATGTATACATTTCTTGGACATAAAAGTACCTGTAACTCAAAAACTAATCATAGGATTGGTTCGGGCCCATGAGAACTTTTTATCAGGAAGTCAAGGTCTAACACATATCAAAATTTCATTGAGTTTGACAGAAAACCAAAAACCCATAAGAGGACCCCGCACATCCTTTGGTTGAAATTTACGGGGGCCTATTTTCAATGTTAATTGTGCCTCCTTCTTTATTGATATTTTATTTGATTATGAAGACAAAATGCATAGTTTGGGTTGTTTTAATATTTGCATGTTAATTATTCCAAATGGAATGAGATTTGCGTTCAATTTTATTTCATACAAATAATACCTAATCGCAATTACTTTTATCCTTCAAAATAGACGACAACAAAGATTGTGATTATGGGATATTTTTTTATTGGCAAAATATCGTGTATATTTTTCCGCAAATGTTATTACAACGAGGAGGCTACGTGCTTAATCGAACGTTTTGCAAATAAACTTTAGATTTCGAACAATTTCAATAAGATAAGACTGTTATAATACGCTTAGGCAATTATTTTACTTTCAATACTCTTATCACAGATACAAAAGACTGCTTGACGACTTGATAAATGAATATTGCGTTATATTGCGGAATAAAAAATGATCAGCTACGAAGCGCTTTGTATGCATATTATAAGAAAAAAAAGTTTAAAAAAATTAAATTGCAGCAAATAAATTGAGTTTTGTTTGTTAATTAGATATTGCAAGGACCGAAAAATAATATGAGAATATTCCAAGAAATTTATTATCTGCATCTGTTTCCTTATTCGATTTTAAAATCATGAAATATATCATATTCATTTCATGTCCTTATTTATATCTGGAAAGTTTCCTGGGTTAAAGGACAAGAGGGACCAAAAGAAACTATCTAGTTTTCGGCAGTAAACAACCCACGTAGCTTTCCAGTTAAAAAATACCTACATCTTTCATAAATTTGTAGTGTTTCAAGATTCACCGATTATCTTTTGATTTGTTTATCAGTATAGATAACTGAGACTTAATACTATAAACTATTAGTTCAGGAAATGAAACAAAAAAAAAATTTGACAGTTTGTTCAGATGGACATAGTGAGTCGGAATCTCATTTTGCAGCAGTTTAGGGGGTGGGCTCGCTGAATGGGGGCGGTTTTTTGAGAAAATGGCAGTTGTGGTGGAACGCTGCTAATACGGCTTAACGAAATTGATATGTTTCTTTTAAATAAAATTCTTTAGGGTATGGTGATTAAGAAACCGCGCGACAGCCCTATTTTATCTTTTATAGTTAACGCCCTAGAGCACGTCAAAGTAAGGGGTGTGACCTTCAAATTGGCCTGGCCGCCCCATTTCACGTTTCGTGCGTCAGGGAAAGAACGGATCATTCAATTTCAATTATTCAAAAACTATCTAAATCTTGAATAAATTTGCCATAGGTGCGTTTTTTAAGCGGTCCGATAACTTTGAAATTAACCATTTCACAAATTATTGAAATTCAACTTTTTTGTAAAATTCAGCAAAACTTGCTAAGTTTAGAAAGGAATTTTTTTTACAAAAAACTTTAAGGCTCAGATCAATTTTTTTTCTCCATTTGATAGCTAGCTCATAGTTTCCTGCATTTAAATGTATTTTTGTTTTTGGGTTGAGTGCGACGGTAAATTGAATGAACTTCTCCCTGGGCCCAAAAGCAAATAATAGTATTTCAAATTCATTTATTATACAGATACAATAAGGATTTTTTAGCGACTAACTGGGTAAATCGGATAAGCGTTTCCGAAATGGCCTAGTTTCAGTTACCGTTTATAACACGGTTACAAACGGTGAGTCGCTAAAAAATCCTTATTGTTTAGACAGCGAATATAAGATATCTGTCAATTTGACAGCTGTAAGTGAATGTCCAATATTCTGGACGTCGGTTAGGATATTCTAATAATCGTAACTAAAATATCCCACCAGTCCAGTATACTGGACGTATTCATATATCAAAAAACATTTAAAGTTATTGTCAATAACAAAGAAAATATTTCTGAAAATATTAAAAACTCAAGGATTTTCCAATAGACACTGAATATATTATAGAAAAGAAAAATATAACGAAAACAAAGTTTCTAAAAATAATAAAAACGAAAGATATTCCAATAAATACTGATCATAATCAAGAAATGATAAAATAAAGCAAAAACTGAAATTTTAAATTTCTGTTGTGGCCCGCTTCATGGAAAACAAGTTATTGCCATATCCCGCACTTTTAACAGCTAATTTAGATGCTATTTAGTAGCGTCCAGTTTACTGGACGCAGGCCCTGACAAGAAACCCTTCTGTCCAGTATACTGGACGGTGGCACTCAACCTGTTGATTTATGCATGGTAATTTCAGTGGAAGCCGTTTTATAGCGCGCGATCGATCTCATTATGAACATGCCGGTTCAAAATGGGGTCTACCGCGCCCTATAAAACGGCTTCCACAGAAATTACCATGCATAAATCAACAACAGGAAATTATGTATGAGCTATCAAATGAAGAAAAAAAATTGATCTGAGCCTTACAGATTTTTTTTTAAATTCCTTTCTAATTGCTGAATTTTACAAAAAAGTTGAACTTTAATAATTTGTAAAATCGTTAATTTTGAAGTTATCGGACCGCTCAAAAAACGCACTTATGGCAAATTTATGCAAGATTTAGATAGTTTTTGAATAATTGAAATTGGATGATCCATTCTTTCTCTGACGCACGTGGAATAGGGCGTTCTACAACAACTGCCATTTTTTAAAAAAGACGCCCTCATTCAGCGAGCCCACCTTCTAAACTGCTGCAAAATGAGATTCTGACTCACTATATGTCCATTTGAACAAACTGTCAAAATTTAAAAACTATACTATTTTTTTCTCGCGAAAAATACCCATTGGCCTGGACTGTATTTGCTATTCAAATTTTTGCGCCCGTGCATGAATCTTGCCATTCAAAGTCTATTTAAGCAAACATATTGCTTTAACTACCTAATATTGACTGACTCACCACCCATTTTATTATTTTGTGCCAACAAGTGTAACGATTTATGTTAAAAAGGTTTTTTTTTTTTAGCAAATAGAGTAAATGTAGGTGAGATTCTGTTATGCAACACATACGTTGAATCTTTGAAAATGGTATAAATTATGAAGAAATAAGGCGTGACAGTAATTCTACTACATTCAATATAACATATCAACAAATTTGTTGATTCACCGGAGACCCTGACCAAAATGAATGAAATCAGGACAGATTTTGGTCTTCATGAAGACATTTGTCAATAATAGAAATTGGAAATTTCAAAAGATGGCTAGATGATTATTTGATCATAATTTGTCAATTACCAGGCTTTCCATAAACTATTGTTGTTCATTTACGATGGAACTACCAATTTTCAATTATTTATAAATTTCGACTTGGCCTGGAAAAATTAATATGGCTGAAAAAACAATTCATCAAAAACTTGCAACATGTTGACATTTTAAATGCCAGATATCTTGGGAAAAGAAGGATATATTTTGGTAGAAAATATATAGGGCAAACTGGTTTAGTCAGTGGGAAACAATTCCAAGGCACAGTGTTAACTAGCAAGTGAAGGCACACGAAGAATGTGATAAAAAACCTAACATCCAAAGAAAACCAAATATACTTAAATCATTAAAACAAAACACAATTAAGATAATTCTAGCAGACAAAGGTAACGCAACTGTAATCTTAGATTCTCACATTTACGAAAAAAAAAAATAACTTCCCTAATTACACAAAACACCTACACAAAATTAAACAAACATCCAACAGAACGCATTGAAAGACAAACATACAATACCTACTCTAAAAAAATATAACACCAAGACCAATTTAATGATATACGATGCAGCAAACTTACTCCACATCACACTAAATCACCACATTTCTATGGTCTTCCAAAAATACACAAATCTGACAATCCACTAGGACCAATAGTTAGTAGCATAGACTCACATTCACAACCATTATCTAAATATCTTCTTTCTATATTCAATCCACAGACAAATATTACAGAGTCATGCACGAAAAACTCGCAACATTTCTTAGGAAAACTATCTGAAATTGAAATAAATCTCAATCGCATTTTAGTTAGTTCTGATGTTGTTAGCTTATTCACAAATGTTCCCAAAGACAAAACACAACATAGTTTAACATAAATTAGAGCACGACAATAAACTAATTGAACGCACTAACTTTTCAGTAAATACTATTCGAAAATGACTGAAACTTTGTGTAAAAACAACATACTTTCGATACAGTGACGAATATTACCAACAAGTTTCTGGTATGTCCATGGGTTCACCTTCATCACCTTTTTAAAGTAATATTTTTATGAAAAATTTCGAAATAAATAATATTGAAAATTATAATTTGGAACCCATATGGCGTTACATAGACGAGATATTTTCAATAAACACACAAGAAACAGAAACCACTATACAATATACAATGGAAAAAATAAAATAAAATAACCAACTACTTTTCTTAGACATACTAATCAAAAAAGACATAGACAAATTTGAAACTACAATATACAGAAAACCAACATACAGAAACAGATATTTAAACTTCAATACTTTCACTGAAGAAACAAAAAATATTAGAAATATACTATAACAAAGCGACTACCCTGAACAATTCATAAACAAATGCATTAAAAGCTCTAAAAATCCAAAACCTAAACAAAACGCAGCAAACCAATCTTTACTTACCCTACTTATATACCAGGAATGTCAGACAAAATGGAACGAATAAGTAAAGAATACAACATACGCACTATTTTTAAAACACAAAATACAATAAGATCACAAATTACAAAAACAAAACCAATTAATGAAAATATTCGTACTAAAAACGTAATTTATAAACTTCCAAGTGATCAATGTGATAATTTATATATTGGTGAAACTCCTAGGCCATTACAAAAACGTATAAAAAAACACAAGAATTACATAAAAGACGGGGACTTCAACAAATCAAAAATATGCCAACATGCTTTTGACAATGACCATCAAATTAATTGGAATGCCTCAAGCATTCTGGCAAAGGAACCTTAGCATGTAGTAATTCGTTTCAAGATCAAGAAACTTCTGGTGGATATATCAATTGCTGTGTAAGTCCCAAAAAATGCCAGGTAATACATATTAAATATTTTTTTCTTAGAAACTCAATTTATTCAATGACCAAATTTTTAAATAAAATTTATCTGATTCAAAATGATTGTGTTCGGATCACGATCCCATCAGCCTTTAGATAGGGGACTCTGTCTAAGGCAATCACTTCACGTAAAAAATCATCACATCCTTCGGCAACACTACTGTTTCCATAACAGCTCCCCAATGCAAAACATTCGCCCTGCCACATCCAATTCGGTAGCTCATTCAAGAAAGGAATAAGCAAAAAAGGCAAGCTAACAGGACAAATATTATCAAAATCAGATCCAAACTCACAATAGTGAGAAGTAGGAAAACCTCCTAAACGGCTTATCTCCCCACTATAAAAAGCAGACGAGAAAGCAGAGCAGGACTCAGAAAATCGCTTGCCGACAAGCTGGAGTCACAGTTCATGCTAAATGGAGATTCTGATGATGACATTGACCACGAGGAGGATACCAACAGATGCTACCAGAAACAAAAACAAAAAAACAGCAGCAATCAGCAATAATAAAGTGCTCGAGAAACTCCCTGAAAACGCCCCGAAAACCCTCAACAACATTCTTAATAGATGCCTTCATGCCTTCTATACATGGCCTTCATAGATTTAATGAAAGTATTTGATTCGGTCAACAGAGAAGCTTTTTGGAAGATATTTGCAAAATGGATTGCAAAAGTACATCCAGATATTCCGCCCGCTGCATGATATGCATGCAACCGTTCTAATGAACGATGGACAAGGAGAGTTTTTTAAAAAAAATAATTACAGGCGTTAAAGAGGACTATGTTATTGCACCCACTCTATTTTCTCTATTTATTATTTATTATCCATACTTCACCTTGTCGATGGTCACATGCCGTCAGGAGTGGGAATCCTGTACAGACTTGATGGCGGCTTATTCAACCTAAACAGATTACGAGCCAAGACGAAAGCAAAGTTTACGAAAGTATCGACGACACTATCGATAATTGAATTTCAATATGCTGATGAGAACGTCGTCTTGGCCAATACAGAGGAAGATCTTTAGGCAATTATCAATGCATTCATCCAGGCATACAGGAGAATCGGCCTAGAGGTCAACTTTAACAAGACGCAGATTCTGCACCAATCTGCACCGGGCACTAATCCCCAAGTCCTGAATATAACTATAAACGACCATTCCTTGCATAACGTAGAACACTACCACACTACCCATACCTTGGGAGCCATCTGGCAGTAAATGCAACCATTGACGCTGAAATCCAACATCGCTTGAAGTGTGCTAGCGCAGCGTTTAGAAGACTACTAGAGAGAGTATTCAACAATCACGACATCAGCGCTGAGACCAAACTTCGCGTCTACAATGCAGTTGTAATACCAATACTTACATATGGCTGCGAAACATGGACCACCTATACGAGACACATGAAAAGCCTAGAAAAATACCACCAGCGATGCCTAAGAAGGATCCTACGGATTAAATGGCAAGACAGACGAACGAACATTGTTATTTTAGAGGAGGCCAAAACAACTAGCATAAAAGCCGTTATCATTGAGCGCCATCTTCCCTTAACAGGTCATCTTGTCCGCATGACAGATTCTCTACAGTCAACTGAGACAGGGAAAACGAAATCTCAAGGAGGTCAACAAAAAAGCTATAAAGATATCCTTAAGGAAAATATGGCAAAGTGCCGCATCGATATCAGCAACTTGGAGACGACGGCAAATGATAGGCCCTTATGGCGTCGAGTAGTTCAGGACGGACCACAAGATTTTGGAACCGCAGGAAGCAGAAAGAGAACAGAGGAATCAGAGACAATGCTGCCAGAGGCTGGGTGTGCCAAGACTGTGGAAGAAGTTGCGACTTCAGAATTGGTTTATGTAGGGGTCAGAAAACACACAATCGACGACATAAAGAATAGAATAGGAGATAATCATACTCAGTGTCAGTATCGAGTGATCGCCTATGATGAACAGGAAATCTGAGCTCCATCTTAGAAACAAATTGTAGATTCATAAACGTGTTATTAGACTATTTTTGTTCCATAGATCAATACCTTTTTGCCAAGCCAGTAGAACCGGAAGAAACAGGAGGTGTTTTCAAAATAAGATGCTCCGCAGAATGGTCGGATGCGCCGTGGTATGTTCATAACGCGGAAATACACGCGTATCTCCGTATCGACTCAATCCAGAAGCATCTTGTTGGGAAACACAAACGTTTCGTCGTCGCAATCACAAATCACTAAAACCCAATAATCCATAGTAGGTACAACCTTTCGTCAATTTTTGACACCCTTCTTTTTAATTTCTCCCAACCTACTATCAAAAGCACATCACACTCGTCACTAGTAAAAATCTCACACTACTTGCTCATACTTCCAGCAGTTATCTTTTGAAGATTTCAACGATTCAGACCAAATTTAAAATAAAAACAATAAATTGAAAAACCCTTATGAAGAATTCGCTGATTAGCATTACCAATGATAAAACTATGTTCAAAGTACCTACTGGTACTAAGTGAAAAAAATTCTCTGGCATCATTAGTAGCGTTCTGGTAGTTACCTAGGTACTATTTTCTGATGGGCTGAGTTCGTCAGTCTCACCGAGGCGCCTAATGAAATAGGCACGACTCATGAAGGGAAAAATATTGATATACCAATTTGCCCTCCATTCTTACAATTTGAAATTTGCAATTTTCATGTAGGTACTTTTCTCCCAAAAAATTAGATACAAATTATCGTTCGTTACTCATATAGGTATAGGAAAATCGTAAAAAACTCAAGCAAAACTTAAGGTTATTGAAATTATTATTCTATAGCTTTATGTAAATGCATAAACGTTCCCTGCACAAGAGGCTTTTAATCGAAGTATATTTCCTAGCCAAGACACAAATAAAACACCCACGACAAGTCACCGAGGCCACACGAATTTTTAATCGCCCACAAACTAGAATTTTACCGAGAAAAGAAATTAAAAAACACCACCTGAAAAATTAACACTCATTTAACACCTTTATGAAGGTAGTTGGAATATTTCTGGGAGTGCAACCCGAAAAATAATTATTTTATGACAATATGGTCGATACTTTCTGCCATATGTGCGGAGTGATGTTTGCAAAATCTACGTGGGACAAACCAGTCGAGAAATTAAACCTGTACAAGACAATTTTAGCTCGCTGGTACTGCCAAGTTAAATCTTTATAACCGGACGGTGCAAAGATATTTGAATTATCTACTTAAAAGTATGTCGATAGATTAAAAGGAGCTGGTACCTAGATATTCTCTATATTTTGAAATTTGGAGAGTACTTGAAACATATTTTTATTTGTAGACTTTTGAGCTGAACATATGTATACCTATTAATTTTGTTTTGGTAAGAACTTACTTAATAGCTGAAATTAGTAGGTGGATTTCACGTCAGTGAAAATATCTACTGGGATTTTTGGTCGATATAATAGTTGTTTTGGATAAGGATACTGGTAACTAACACAAGTGAAGAGGGAATTTTAAGCATCTCAATGTCACTTCTTTATAGCTAGGTATCTGTTTTTGCGAGCATACCAGATGCCTAGATACCCAATGACCATATGATCGACCAAAATAAACCTTATTTTTGCTGATCTGAAGTAAAGTTTTGAGAACCACTGGAAAGCTATCAGCTGACCCTTCGATCCTGAGTTTCGTAATTTGACATTTATTCAATGCTACTCGTCCAATGTCACGAAAAAGAACCAGAATTCAAGTTATATCTAGATTTAGGATTTCTACTCATGCCCAACACAACAGTTGGTATCTGGATTTGTCAAATTGTCTTGAAAAGAGGAATTTCTCATTTCAGACGACATGACCCACGTTTTCTAGATAATTCTAGGGGTGAAATCTCCCCCACGTACAGGGTGCATATGCTTCAGAGGAACTAACATCATCAAAAAGTATCCCGCTGGAAAACAGAATCAACTCTTGAGCATTGGATCTACCTGTGGTGCTCCCTTGTCTATACATATTTTTAAAAACTATAAATTTTTGAATGCTTTATAAGATAAGATTATAAATTATTTTATGGATCACGACCGTTAATAATTGATATTGTTCGAATAACTGGGAAACAGTCAGTATAATAGATTTATTGCTCTTTTACAATTGCCTAGCTTTCAAAAAAACTTCCTAATGTATATTAATCAATACCGGTTTATTACCTTCAAAGATTACCTTCATTATATTGTCTATCTATGTATCTATCAAACACAAATCAAAATTTTCAAAAAAAATTATACCATATTTTACATTTTTTGAAATAATTTTCATTATACATTTATATTAAATTTTTTTTATAAAAATATATATTATATCATAAATGAAAAAACTTAAAAAAAACCAGAGAAATCGATAGACTCACTACAAGGTATGTTTTAAAAAGTTTATAAAATTTTTATTTAATTTCTAATTTATATTATATTCATTTTTTATTTATTTTATATTATATTATTATAGCCCTGAAGAAGAAGCGAAAGGCTTCGAAAGCTAGGCAATTGTAAAAGAGCAATAAATCTATGATACTGACTGTTTCCCAGTTATTCGAACAATATAAGTTTATAAAAATAGAAATTGGGAAAAATATCAACACAGTCCACCTAAGGAGATCCCAGATCCCCTTCTATGCGCAAATTAACCCCAATAAAATTATTAAAAACTTTTATATAGGAGAAACTGACATGTTTAGGCCTCCAAATGTCTTTTTTTGTCATAAAATTTAAAAAACATTTCTAATAACGGTTAGACTTAGGTACCTAGGTATACCTATACATTATGCATAAAATGTGTCTATATAGAATATGGTCTATAAAAGAATGTAAAAATGAAATAATATATAGGGTGCCCTATTCAAAATAAGCAAGTTGATATCAACTTCAGGTATAACCGGAAGTGCCACAATCTTGAAAATATTTTTTTCTACTGACGTTTCATAATACGCCTAAAATCTGTTTTATAATGAACTTCATTACGATACAGATTTTCATTATGATACAGATTTTTCAGCCACTGGAATCGAGTATTTTGAACATGAACAATGTTTATATAAAAGTAATAGACTTGCTTTGGAATTTTGGATTGTTTCTATTAGTATTCACCAGAAGAAACAACAAAAAATTAATAAATCGGGTGCAGAATTTATGCCCAAATGACGTCTAGATCTTAATTTTTGAAATTGTCAAGTTGTCAACAATTGTCACCTCGAGAAGTTTACTATTTTTGAAATAAATATGTAAGTATTTCGTTTATTAATGAAAGTAGAAAAAATAGTGTATGCAACTCTCATGTAATGGCCATTAATACACTCGCATGTTATATACGAAACTCGCCTGCGGCTCGTTTCGTATCCTACAACATGCTCGTGTATTAATGGCTATCATTACATGATCATTGCATAATATACTATTACCGAATCGCCCCATTGACCATAGGGAACTGCCAAATTTAAAAAAAAACTCAAAGTCCTTTTTCCGAGAAATCGATAGCGTCAGTTCGATATACCCAATCAATCATTTCTAAAATCTGTTGATGCATTTTGTGGAAAACCGCAAATAGAAAATACTCTACTTTTCAATATCAGATGAAATATGCGTCGAGTGGAATTAATCATTAAAATAAATGCTTTCTAATTTTGTTATTTTCATTTTTATAGTGGACAGTCAACCTCAAACAGTGTATTTTTAAAAAATTAAAATACACTTAATAAACTTTGTCTTATTCCCTCACAGATTCCTTCATCATTATTATTCAAATTTGGGTCAATATATCTGTTGTGTATGTGTGCTCTGGAGATAATTTGTCCACTAAATAATTGATTAGTTTTCACGTCGTTGAAGTTAGCAACAGATTCAGAAATGAAAATCATGTTTTTACAGTCGACCAAATAAGTAGTGCCACAAATATAATGAATCAAAAAATCTATTCTAAAAGATTCTGTAACATCATCAAACTTGGTGGAAATAATACTGAGGGTGATGTACGTCACATACTGAAAAATCATATGTCCAGGAAGGGGTTGAAGGGGGTAGATTCCGCCCCAAAAATGTAAATGAAATCAGATATCGAAAATTTTGTAGCACCACCAAAGTTGGTGGAAATATTTCTTGAACAGATACGAGGGACATATCAAAAAAGCAAATGTTTATCTCGGGGTTGAAAAAGGGAAATTCAACCCCAAAGTTGACGAAAAAAAAAACTTCCTTAAAAAATTTTGTAGCAGTTTCAAAGCTGGTCGAATTATTCCTTTGACAGATACGAGTAAAATATCAAAAAGCACATGTTTATCTCGGGGTTGAAGGGGGGAAATTCAACCCCAAATTTGACGAAAAAACCAAACTTCCTTGAAAAATTTTGTAGCAGATTCAAAGTTGGTCCAATTATTGCTTGGATAGATACGAGTAAAATATCAAAAAAGCACATGTTTATCTCGGGGTTGAAGGGGGGAAATTCAACCCCAAATTTGACGAAAAAAACCAAACTTCCTTGAAAAATTTTGTAGCAGATTCAAAGTTGGTCCAATTATTGCTTGGATAGATACGAGTAAAATATCAAAAAAGCACATGTTTATCTCGGGGTTGAAGGGGGGAAATGCAACCCCAAAGTTGACGAAAAAACCAAACTTCCTTGAAAAATTTTGTAGCAGATTCAAAGTTGGTCCAATTATTGCTTGGATAGATACGAGTAAAATATCAAAAAAGCACATGTTTATCTCGGGGTTGAAGGGGGGAAATGCAACCCCAAAGTTGACGAAAAAAATCAAACTTCCTTGAAAAATTTTGTAGCAGATTCAAAGTTGGTCCAATTATTGCTTGGATAGATACGAGTAAAATATCAAAAAAGCACATGTTTATCTCGGGGATGAAGGGGGGAAATTCAACCCCAAAGTTGACGAAAAAAATCAAACTTCCTTGAAAAATTTTGTAGCAGATTCAAAGTTGGTCCAATTATTGCTTGGATAGATACGAGTAAAATATCAAAAAAGCACATGTTTATCTCGGGGTTGAAGGGGGGAAATTCAACCCCAAATTTGACGAAAAAACCAAACTTCCTTGAAAAATTTTGTAGCAGATTCAAAGTTGGTCCAATTATTGCTTGGATAGATACGAGTAAAATATCAAAAAAGCACATGTTTATCTCGGGGTTGAAGGGGGGAAATTCAACCCCAAATTTGACGAAAAAACCAAACTTCCTTGAAAAATTTTGTAGCAGATTCAAAGTTGGTCCAATTATTGCTTGGATAGATACGAGTAAAATTTCAAAAAAGCACATGTTTATCTCGGGGATGAAGGGGGGAAATTCAACCCCAAAGTTGACGAAAAAAATCAAACTTCCTTGAAAAATTTTGTAGCAGATTCAAAGTTGGTCCAATTATTGCTTGGATAGATACGAGTAAAATATCAAAAAAGCACATGTTTATCTCGGGGTTGAAGGGGGGAAATGCAACCCCAAAGTTGACGAAAAAACCAAACTTCCTTGAAAAATTTTGTAGCAGATTCAAAGTTGGTCCAATTATTGCTTGGATAGATACGAGTAAAATATCAAAAAAGCACATGTTTATCTCGGGGTTGAATGGGGGAAATGCAACCCCAAAGTTGACGAAAAAAATCAAACTTCCTTGAAAAATTTTGTAGCAGATTCAAAGTTGGTCCAATTATTGCTTGGATAGATACGAGTAAAATATCAAAAAAGCACATGTTTATCTCGGGGATGAAGGGGGGAAATTCAACCCCAAAGTTGACGAAAAAAATCAAACTTCCTTGAAAAATTTTGTAGCAGATTCAAAGTTGGTCCAATTATTGCTTGGATAGATACGAGTAAAATATCAAAAAAGCACATGTTTATCTCGGGGTTGAAGGGGGGAAATTCAACCCCAAATTTGACGAAAAAACCAAACTTCCTTGAAAAATTTTGTAGCAGATTCAAAGTTGGTCCAATTATTGCTTGGATAGATACGAGTAAAATATCAAAAAAGCACATGTTTATCTCGGGGTTGAAGGGGGGAAATTCAACCCCAAATTTGACGAAAAAACCAAACTTCCTTGAAAAATTTTGTAGCAGATTCAAAGTTGGTCCAATTATTGCTTGGATAGATACGAGTAAAATTTCAAAAAAGCACATGTTTATCTCGGGGATGAAGGGGGGAAATTCAACCCCAAAGTTGACGAAAAAACCAAACTTCCTTGAAAAATTTTGTAGCAGATTCAAAGTTGGTCCAATTATTGCTTGGATAGATACGAGTAAAATTTCAAAAAAGCACATGTTTATCTCGGGGATGAAGGGGGGAAATTCAACCCCAAAGTTGACGAAAAAAATCAAACTTCCTTGAAAAATTTTGTAGCAGATTCAAAGTTGGTCCAATTATTGCTTGGATAGATACGAGTAAAATATCAAAAAAGCACATGTTTATCTCGGGGTTGAAGGGGGGAAATGCAACCCCAAAGTTGACGAAAAAAATCAAACTTCCTTGAAAAATTTTGTAGCAGATTCAAAGTTGGTCCAATTATTGCTTGGATAGATACGAGTAAAATATCAAAAAAGCACATGTTTATCTCGGGGATGAAGGGGGGAAATTCAACCCCAAAGTTGACGAAAAAAATCAAACTTCCTTGAAAAATTTTGTAGCAGATTCAAAGTTGGTCCAATTATTGCTTGGATAGATACGAGTAAAATATCAAAAAAGCACATGTTTATCTCGGGGTTGAAGGGGGGAAATTCAACCCCAAATTTGACGAAAAAACCAAACTTCCTTGAAAAATTTTGTAGCAGATTCAAAGTTGGTCCAATTATTGCTTGGATAGATACGAGTAAAATATCAAAAAAGCACATGTTTATCTCGGGGTTGAAGGGGGGAAATTCAACCCCAAAGTTGACAAAATAACCAAACTTCTTTGAAAAATTTTGTAGCAGATTCAAAGTTGGTCCAATTATTGCTTGGATAGATACGAGTAAAATATCAAAAAAGCACATGTTTATCTCGGGGTTGAAGGGGGGAAATTCAACCCCAAAGTTGTCAAAAAAAAAACAAACTTCTTTGAAAAATGAAGTCACATTTTCCCAAAAGAGATTTCCAACCCACGTTTCAGTTCAGAAAAGTTTACAATAAAAATTAATTTTTCTCGTTTAGAATTAGTTTTCGCAACACGTGCGTCTATGATTCAGTTGATCAGGTACGTATATAATATAAGCTCAGCTCACTTTGAGAAAAGGGGAAGAAAGGTCGGTAACTCATTTCCATTTTATGATTATACTTAATAATAATAGATGTCGATAAAGTGGCAGGTAGGTACGGTACTTCATCATGGTTAACAGTACAGTTGGGATAGAAAAAAAGTAGTACAAAAATTATTCCCCCAATTCGAGCTCCCAGAGTAACATACAAAATTTTACAGGCAATGATATATTCTAGGTTGAAAACGGGTGCAAAAATGCCAAAGTAATGTCATCTGAAACTTCCTGGGTTAACGGGTTAAACTTGTCGAAAAATGCCAAAAATGCGTCATTCTTGGTTAAGAATTAAATTAATGCATATAGACCAGGAGATTTTGGAGATTTTTCTTGTAGGTACTACTTTTTTTTTATCGCAACTGTATATAGGAACATATCTTGTTTAGTCGGCGTTGATTGAACATCGTTTCATAGTGTCAACTGAAATGGTAAAATTTTGGAGTGTGCCATGTTCCACGACGCCACAAGTAGGAATCATGTGTATATTTTTGGCCATTTTTGGACGCTATTTCTAGAATATTGTTCCAATTGGAGAGGATTGGGTATTGGGTGTAACAAATTTTTTTAAGCAAGTTGGGTTTTCTTCGACAGCTTTGGAGTAGAATTTCCCCTCCTTCAACCCCCAGATTTTCATGTGCTTTTTTGATATCTTACTCGTATCTGTCCAAGCAATAATTCGACTAACTTTGAAACTGCTACAAAATTTTTCAAGGAAGTTTGTTTTTTTCCGTCAACTTTGGGGTTGAATTTCCCCCCTTCAACCCTGAGATAAACATGTGCTTTTTTGATATTTTACTCGTATCTATCCAAGCAATAATTGGACCAACTTTGAATCTGCTACAAAATTTTTCAAAGAAGTTTGGTTATTTTGTCAACTTTGGGGTTGAATTTCCCCCCTTCAACCCCGAGATAAACATGTGCTTTTTTGATATTTTACTCGTATCTATCCAAGCAATAATTGGACCAACTTTGAATCTGCTACAAAATTTTTCAAGGAAGTTTGATTTTTTTCGTCAACTTTGGGGTTGAATTTCCCCCCTTCATCCCCGAGATAAACATGTGCTTTTTTGATATTTTACTCGTATCTATCCAAGCAATAATTGGACCAACTTTGAATCTGCTACAAAATTTTTCAAAGAAGTTTGGTTATTTTGTCAACTTTGGGGTTGAATTTCCCCCCTTCAACCCCGAGATAAACATGTGCTTTTTTGATATTTTACTCGTATCTATCCAAGCAATAATTGGACCAACTTTGAATCTGCTACAAAATTTTTCAAAGAAGTTTGGTTATTTTGTCAACTTTGGGGTTGAATTTCCCCCCTTCAACCCCGAGATAAACATGTGCTTTTTTGATATTTTACTCGTATCTATCCAAGCAATAATTGGACCAACTTTGAATCTGCTACAAAATTTTTCAAGGAAGTTTGATTTTTTTCGTCAACTTTGGGGTTGAATTTCCCCCCTTCATCCCCGAGATAAACATGTGCTTTTTTGATATTTTACTCGTATCTATCCAAGCAATAATTGGACCAACTTTGAATCTGCTACAAAATTTTTCAAAGAAGTTTGGTTATTTTGTCAACTTTGGGGTTGAATTTCCCCCCTTCAACCCCGAGATAAACATGTGCTTTTTTGATATTTTACTCGT
Source organism: Ceutorhynchus assimilis (assembly GCA_917834065.1). NCBI lineage: Eukaryota > Metazoa > Arthropoda > Insecta > Coleoptera > Curculionidae > Ceutorhynchus > Ceutorhynchus assimilis. The sequence continues at coordinate 28,844,768 of OU892277.1, read as the reverse complement.
ATCTATCCAAGCAATAATTGGACCAACTTTGAATCTGCTACAAAATTTTTCAAGGAAGTTTGTTTTTTTCCGTCAACTTTGGGGTCGAATTTCCCCCCTTCAACCCCGAGATAAACATTTGCTTTTTTGATATGTCCCTCGTATCTGTTCAAGAAATATTTCCACCAACTTTGGTGGTGCTACAAAATTTTCGATATCTGATCTCATTTACATTTTTGGGGCGGAATCTACCCCCTTCAACCCCTCCCTGGACATATGATTCTTCAGTATGTGACGTACATCACCCTCAGTATTATTTCCACCAAGTTTGATGATGTTACAGAATCTTTTAGAATAGATTTTTTGATTTATTTTATTTGTGGCACTACTTATTTGGTCGACTGTAAAAACATGATTTTCATTTCTGAATCTGATGCTAACTTCAGCGACATTTAGTTTTCATGGTCTTTGTTTAACGTTTTTATTAGCTAGTTGAAAATTACGCATACATTGAATTTAATGATGATGTTTAATATCTTTATTTTGGCAAAATATGAATAAAATTTCTCCTCCATATACGTACAGTCGAAAGTGAAGCAAATAAACAAAAATATGTGTCGTTGTGCAATAAATGTGTCTCCAAGAAATTGAACAAGTTCGAGGTGTTGGCGCCTATGTTACAAACCGATAGTCTAGTGTGCCAGTTAATTGGGACTTCTTGCGCATTATTTATACCGGCATTATTTAAACAAATTACTGCGGGCCGGCAGAAAATAAATTAGAATATATTATAAGTTACTTTGTTAGTGTCTATTTCAAACTGTTTGCCTTTTAATCAAACCAATGCAGCGTAATACTGTAAACCCACGCTTATATTTCAGAACTTGTATAGATAGGTACCCGGGTACCGAGTACCTATCAAGTTAATTTTCTCTAATTTATTGAAAAAATATAAGTACCTACACAGGATAATCAGATTATTCTATATAAATCCTTTTTCAAAATGAACGTAGATTCATTTGGTTATCATTAAATTCGGATGCATAACATAGAAGTTCGAATAATGGATTTTATTGCAATGTTTAGCTCACGGAAGAACATCCTAAAAACAATAAAATAACTTAAATTTCTAATGTTAAAATATACCTATAGACGAGACGTGCAATTTCCTTTTTGTTTTTATTACCGAAAGCAACATCAACTTTGCACTATTGGCTATTTCGTTAGATACACCAGAGTTAGCCCTCGGTTGAAGTTATTTTGTTTTTAACTATTATTTTTGGATAAGTTTTACCAAACATTCAAACATTGTTGATGAAAATTACTATATTTTGTTATTTCATAAAACTAATAATACGTAGTGATTGTAGCGAAATATACTTAGGCATACATGGATGGAACTAAGGGTGGAACGGCACCTGCAACAAAATCATATACCTGTTGGATAAACTGATATTCATATCAGTGAAACAAAAATTAATAAATTAAACTTTGATTATTAGCCTATACTTTGCTAATTTATATCGCAGCTATGGATGACTGAATGTGTTTATAATAGTTTTTATATGTAAGATAAACAGATGAGGAATCGTTTACTTAAGAAAGGGTTTGTAATTCTTTGTCTTGATGTTGAGTCAGTTCGTATAGTTATTTCTATGAGTTCATACGCTCTGCTTTCCACGCTGTGTTCGATATAATAAATATATTGAATATCGATAATTAACAAGTTCTTTTATTTCTTAGTCCATTTCCCAACAATACCTACCTAGGTATGTGTTCCTCATCAAATTCGTGAAGCTAAAATTTTAAGTTGGCGATCAAGAATCGATTATTTTCGGTTTCTTGTATTTTTCAATTGCCTGTTGCCAGAAGCGACAAGAGAAAAAGGGCGTGAAGCGTAAATTGCGGAGGAGGGACAATCATATCAGTAGGGTTTCCAAAGCATCGTGGATGTGGATTCTGTAACCACCTACTAAGTGACTGCCATTCGCCACTGAAGATTATCTCCTACCGCAGAGGACCCTTATTAGAAGAACACGGACGGATATCTTGCGAAAACCAGGTTGACTGGTATGCAGAATTTCACATATCTTATTTTGGAAGATGACATCCAGGAGCTATCAAGGGACAATGATTCCCACCATCATCGTTCGAGTTCGCAACAGCAAATCTCCAGCCTGAAACTCCAATATTAGGAATGTGAACGGGGACAGACTAACGGAGTATACAGTAGTACGATAAGCTATCCAGTTGGACGTGGTCGACTAAATTGGACAAAAATGTTATTTGGAATGTCGCAGAATACTTCAAAATGGAAAAATTGAAGATGGTACTTTGGATCATAATCCAGTACAAACCTAAATCAGAACAATATCATGAAAAGAAAAGAGCAGCAGTAGACTTGAAGATAGGATAGTCTTCCCAGTGATTCACAAGTTTAAATAACTGGAGCATCAGTCGATATATTGCAGGCATGCATCTTGGACAGAATGCTCTGTCATCAGAACAACGATGACGATCAGCTGGCCATCTCAACGAGCACCTAGACGACGACTACATTCATGAGATTGAAGTTGCGCGAGCAGCAAGAAGGCTATGTTATCAACAAGCAGAACCACGTAGCAGAAATTACGTCACTCTCCAGGCAGAATTCTTTGTTGGATGCCACGCCCAAGAACGGTCATTTCGAGCCTCAAAATGAACGTTTTTGGGCGTTTCGAGTAAAAAAAAACTTGTTTGGATCATATTTGTTTTCTATCAGTTGTTTGAATGCGCGTGATCAGTATAAATGACAGATACTGTTTAAAACTTAGTAGGGACTGGGCTTGGACCTAGGTACGAAATTAGGAAATAGAGCCCAGTTGAAAAACCCAGACACCCCAGTCCCTAGTCGTAATACTTACCTACATAACAAACCCACCTGGACTATTGGGACCACAAAAGTTGGTTAAATAGTTTGCGGAGTATTCATCTAGTGATATTGGACGGTTAGTAAGTAATTATTCTTGCAGATTAGGAACAAATATAAACATTTAAAAAAAACAAAGCAAATGTATTTATTCAAAAAAATATAAACAAAATTGCCAATGAGGGATGTGTAAAGAGTAAAAACATTAATGAGCCATCAAACTGACTGAGCACTAAACTTTCTATTTATGCTTCCGGGAGATCCGAGGGTTTATTTTGATTTTCCAGGGGCTTTTTAAAGTTCAGCTTATTTCTTTATTAGAACTAGTTTTGTTTTGAGAAATTCGTGATAAGTTTTACTTGAATCTTGAATGACAAAAGTATAGGCGGCCTGCGGCCGCCTCTAGATTTGGCTGCCCGCGTGCGGGGCACGCGCTGCACACCTGCTAGGATCGGCCCTGGTAACATGCGTCCAGAATAATGGAACACGGCATTAATGGATTTAATTGGAAAAAGACAACTAGATACCTATTGCTCAATATCGAATGAGCCTACGACAGACTTATTCACAAGATGATTGAAGCCGGTTATTATAGGCGTGAAGCTTGCGAACATCGCTCGAAAACTAGAGCACTGCAAGCCGGTGTCTCACAAATGTCAGTGTATTTTACAGGATTCTGCGGGGTTCCACTAGCAGTATACCTACATATCTTGAAAAAAAAAACTAGCAAAAGCATTCGCAATGGTTCATCAGAGTTAGTCTTTGTCGCCATAAGTGAATTTGAAACTGAAGTTACTTCTTTTTCTTTTATCTCTAATTGTAGGTCCAAACATTTTTTAGATCATGAGAAAGCAATATTTCTTAAGGATTTTCCTCTACATTGAGTAGAAAGTTCCTGAGACTGAGATCTTAGTGATTGCTACTGAGCTGCATAAAATTTCCTGTAAGCAGAAGAAACCTTTTTTTAGACGCCTTAAAATAAACGAGATCCATTTAGGTTTAATAATATTGAATTTTTCGCATTTCTTCTTTGGAATACCTACACTGAAAAAAGATATAAGTATTCTATAAAAAACTTCAATTCGCAATCATTTGTTTTATCAGCTCTCTCGAGTTCAGTCCAATTATTCGTCCGCATTATTCGAGCATTTACAGAACCTCTAGATACATCATAAGAGCTACTAGTCATATCTGAGCAGGGCCGGCTCTAGGTATTGTGCCGCCCTGGGCAATGAGTAAATTTGCCGCTCCATTCTATGGCTTAAGAAAAATGTGAGAGATCTTCGTAGAAAAAAAATCACACATTTTATTATGTGTAAGGTAACCACGAAAAAAAACTAACATAGGTAAACAAGGTACATAAAAGACAAAGTAAAAGTGATACAAGCCAAACTCTTGGCAACAATCAACAGATAATTTATGTAGGTATACCCTAATAGCACAGAAACGTAACAATTCATTATTGCTAAAAAGTAAACCTCAATGGCGGTTGTACCACAAAGCGAACAAGCTCAATTAAAACAGAAATATCATCAACATTAACCTCTTCCTATGGAATGTCAATACCAACCGATAGTTCTCTATGTTTGTCAACGGACCAAACTGCTACGTGAACTAGCTCATATCCCAGTCAATTTGCGTATGTTCTTTCTGTTTACTAGCGTGTTTATTCTTTGCTCGAGTTTAAATTTAACTTGTCAAATTTGTATAGCGTGAATACACAAAACGCCTTTTTCCAATCAACTGACACCAAAGGATAGGCCTATTCGCCTGTCTCGCATATTCTAAATATCTAATTTATATCCGAATGAAATGGCGGTGGCGTTTAGCATGGTAAAGGCAACTGCAAATACTGTAAGCTGTAAAACGGGGCATAAATATTGGCCTTACAAAAGAAATATGTTAATTTGTTGGATAATAAAAACACCTGCAACGTAAATATTTTTGTTGAAAAACGCAAAAACGGATGGTATAATAAGAGTTCCTGTTATGGTAATTAATAACAGTCATTATGATTTGATCAATGCAGCAGCACAGTCATCCGATGAAATAAAAAAAAAATGATTCAAAAGTACTGGAGAATGGAGATCTCTCTTTGGCTTTGTCGAGTTTCAGTTTTAAGTTCTTCATAATTAGGGGTTGATGTGAGCACCATCATCTCTCCTCTCCTTATTTTTCGTTTCGGAGCACTTGCTTCGCCTGCTTTTGGTAGGGCTAATATGTCTTTTGGTGAATAATATAAGTTTTCAATATTGGTTTTCGGAAAAATAGTTGATGTGGAGTTTCTAGCCACTCTGGGAATCATGGGAGACGGAGTTCTAGCGCTGGAGGGAGCTGGTTGTGAAGAGTAATTAATTTCAAGATTATCGGGTTGTTGCTGGGGTTGAGGAGTTAATGGCCGTTCTTTATTTAGTGCCCTATTTGTGACCTCTGCCGGTCTGAATAAATCTCCTGGAAACACATCCGGATCAGAAGGGCAAATTCCAGTAACTTTAAATCCGTTAATCGCATTTTGTGTGGCTGCTGCGCTTTTTTAGGCGTTTCCAAAAAGTTCTCCAGCTTGGTACAAAGTTATTACCTTTCCAGGGTTATTAATGAGCCATTTTTTTTGTCTCTTGTTGGTAGTATGAATTAAGAGGAAATATGGAGGCTACATCTAGGGGCTGTAGACCATGAGATGTGTGTGACTGTATTACTATAATATGAACATGATTTTTGTTTGCTTTTTCGACCAACTTCATATTTTTTGTGTGTGTAGCATGTTCGTCGAAAACCAATAACAGCGGATCAGTCTCAGTAGGCTTGGAATATTTTGTGAAGTGTTCGAACCAGGCTTCTGAAAATATTTCACTTTGCATCAACCCAGACGGAAGATATTCGGCTATTGATTCCAAGGGAAGTCCTTGCTCAAGTGCTACGCATTTTCTCACTCTCGGAAATATCAGCGGAATCGAAATATGAAATCCAGCAGCGTTGAAACATACTTCGGCTGTTGTTAAAGTGCCTCTTTCAGCGGAAGAAAGACTGCCAACTTGCTTTTTGCCCGAGTTTTTGCCTCTCATAGAGAATATTCTTGAAGGCCTATTTGGTACCGTGGAAATACCTGTCTCGTCGCAATTGAAAATTTTTCTGGGTAGAAATTTGTATTTTTCCAGCATTTTTTCCAAAAGAGTAAAAAATGAGTTAACGTTGAATTAATTAAAGGCGGAAGGTCTTGCTGCTGATGTGTATTCTGTTAGTCTCAAAGAAATATTTTTATTCCTGTTCAGAAACCCGTAGATCTAATCACGCGCTGCCAGACCTTTAACTTCATTGAAGGTGTGTGCAATATTATTTTTTTCCGTAAATTGGAAGGCAAGATGCCTCAATTCCCTTGTGCTAAGGCCAAAAAGCCTACTTTCCATCTCTAAGAAAAAATCAGCCAGTTCCTTATCTTGTTCTGCGGAAAAAACAGGTCTAAATCGTCCCAACAACTTTTTCGATGTTGCTTTAGGTTCCTTGTGAGATTTTATTCGTCTCCGAAGTGTAGTTAAGGGCACTTGGTACTGTGTTGCTGCCCTTTTTGTTATCAGTATGCTGTTTCTAACGTCTTGGATGGCTGCTGCCATACTTCCCTCCGACCAAGAGTGCTGCTGGCTTTTACGTTTATAGTTACGCACCATTATGCTAATTTTCTGAAAAAATTGAGAAAAAACGGAAGTTTTTATATTTATTTGTGACGCAAGTTCAATATTTGAAATTTTAAAATTAAAAACAATATTTTTTCAGCCTATGGGGTAAAGTGGCTATGGCTGACCACTTTGCCCCAATATACATCGTAAGATTATTCAAATAAATAAAAAATCACATTTGTTTTTCATTCCATTGCTTGTACAGACATGGTAATAGCATATAAAATGTTATTCAAAAAAGGTGTAATGCTCAAAAAACTATTCATATAAGTGGGTATACTTAGACTTAGAGTTTACTTACCTTTGAATATTAGAAGCACGTGGTTCAAAACTTTCCACTTGCCGTAAAAAACGCGTACGTATCTGATCGCAACTAATTACTTGTGTATCCAGAGAGGAATCACTAATAAAGAATGGAGGCTTTCACGGCCGGTTAAATCTAGTAAAAAAGTTTTTTCCGGGCTATAATGCCGTGGTCCATTAGTATTTCTACCTAACGTTTCGTCTACTGCTGCGGTAGACATCTTTAGAGGCGGTAGAGGACGAAGTGTTCTCTTCCGTGTTTCTCCGATGACTGAATTCGACGTTGTTGGGCCTGCGGTATTTATATCCAGGGTTGTGGGCGTGGCTTGTATTGGGCTATTTTCCTTGTCTCGTTCTCGGAAAGGAAGGATCTTTGTTTTTCGGACAACTGGCAACCAGCTTTTGTTGAGGTTCATACCCTCTTCTTTTCTGTTGAAGTTGTTGTGGTGTACAGAAACACCTCTATGGCTTCTCTGTGGAGTCTGGTGTAAAAATGTTTGGTTCTATCCAATGCTTGAGTCTGGCGAAACGAATGACATGGTTTGTTTGCGTAAGCACGTGTTCAGCGATTGCTGCACTGAAAAAAGGATTTAGTTATAATAACCTAAAATTAGTGACTATTACTAAATCGCTTATTGAAATATGGATTATTTAACCTTTGGTCATAACACACAAATTATTTGTTTAAAATTTGAGAATAAAGCACTTATTTAATGATATACTCTATCTAATAATAGTTAATTAACGCATATTAATAATAAATAAATATTTTGTTCTCTGAAGTTGGTGTTTGCTTCTGGATTTTCTGTCTTTACTAATAGTAAATTGATCATATTTTTCAAAAATATACGTTTGTTAATAATAAATTCTGGTTTCTTTTGCTGGATTAAATATAACTTTATATTTATTACCAGTAAGTAAACAATACTTGATTCAAATAATCATTTATTAATAGTAAAAAACGTTTATTCGCAAATATTATTTAGCTTTGTTACTGTTAATTTGGAATTATTTACCATAAGTATTTTTTTTCTTTAAGCCCGGTTGTACAATTGAAGCCTATCATGGCTTAGTTAAGCTTTCTGGTACTTGAAACCTTCCCATTTAAAATGCACAGCTGTAAGATTTGACAACACGTTGACAGTAATGCATTTTAAATAGGGAAGTACAAGTAACAGTTAAGCTTTAATAAGCCACGATTTATAAGCTTCGATTGTACCACTGGGCCTTAGTTTGTTCCTGGGAATAGGGCACTCTGAAATAATTAAAAACGAACCGATCTTTTTTTGAATTTATTTTTCTTCGGTAGGCTAGATTCTCACATAGGTAACATCATTTTGTTGAACAACATAGCAACATGGCGGGTGTGCATGCGGCGACCTGTGAATGTAATAATGAACTATAACTCGATTATCTTCTCAGGTGTAACAGGAAAAAAGGTGAATACAAAGTTGCTTGGTACCTATTAATTAACTGGCGCTTCTTAAGAAAATATTATTACGTTTGCAGTTTTATAAAACAAGTTCAGCATCACCATCACAGCACGTTTCCAAAAACCGTTGTAATTCGACACTGTTGTGTTCCGCCACGCTATCTTCCACGATTTAATAATTATTACACTTAGAGTTGGGATAAATCATTTATAAGTTGACTGTTAACTTTGTATTTCGCCGAAGCACGCCAGAATAATGCAAAAGTAGGGAGTCGGTGGAACAGATAAAACATAGGTCAAGGTGTTTCTTCTTTCACGCCTCGAAACCAAAAGAACGAATAGCTCACAAATATAGGCGATAGACAGTGGGGACGGTGGCGGGTGTACCAACGTTTGTTTACTGATATTATAATTTATGTATGGAAAATAAGGATTTATTATTAGAAACCAAGGAACAAGTTGAAATTTCAACTAAACTGTGTTAAAATGGAACATTATATATTTATTAATCTACAGTTACCCTTTGTTTATAATTACTAAACCAGAACATTCTGTTAATAAATTATATTTATAAAACCCTTGTAAATCAATGTAAGAAATATTTTGTTCATTATTAACAAACATTGTTTGATATAAGAAAATTAGTCCTAATAAATTATTTGTATTTTATAAATAACTATTTTTAACAGTCATATTTTTAATTACCAATTTAATGTATTTCTTACCAATGCATATTAATTATAATATTGGTTTGGTATTTGTAACCAAATTTGTCAGAAACAAATATTTATTCACTATAATCTCGAATTTTTTTTCAGTGTGATCTATCTATTTGTCCCTGTTGACGGTTTCTTTTGTGCTCTTTGACCCTGGTGTTGATAGAGCGTTTCGTAGTTCCTACATAGACAGATCCACAAGAGCAGGGAATGCTATAGACGCCAGCCGTTTCAAGAGGTTCCCAAGGATCCTTGGCTGATCTTAGACTTTGCTGAATTGTTCTTGTGGGCTTGTAGATAGGCTTAATGTTGTGTCTTTCTAGCGTTCGTCCTATGCGAGCTGTGACATTTTTGATATAGGGAAGAAAGGCTCTCCCTGCCACCTGTGCTGGTTCCTTAATATTCGTGCGCTGTTGCTTCGGTCTTATGGCTCTATTTATCTCCTGCTTGGTGTACCCATTTCCTTCAAGTGCTGATTTTAGGTGTTGCATCTCGTCCTGTAGGTCTCTGGGTTCACAAATCCGGATTGCCCTGTCAGATAGAGTTTTAATGACTCCTCTCTTTTGCCTAGGATGGTGAATGGATTCCTTGTTAAGGTATCTGTCCGTATGCGTCGGCTTCCTATATACTCTGTGTCCGAGTTTACCTGAGGGTAATCTTTCTAAGAGGACGTCGAGGAATGCAATTCTGTTGTCCTTCTCAATTTCCATCGTAAACTGTATCCTGGGCTCTATTGAGTTTAGATGATTAAGGAAGTTTTCGAGCTCTGCCTCTCCATGGTTCCAAACAACAAATGTGTCATCTACATAGCGAAACCAACAATCACTAAGCCCAGAAGCGCGCATATATATTATGTCATCGGTATATAGGACATTTTAAGGTAATCCACTTTGCCCCCAGGGGCCACTTTGCTCCAAACTCCCCTACTTCAAGTATCCAAAAACGTCCAAAGATACTTATTTTGTAGTGCAAATGTCATAGTTACAGAACGTCTCCTTTATGAAAACATACTTTTAAGAACCTATATAAAACGTTCTGTCGTTCTTTGATTGTTTCTAACGGACATTTTAGAAACAACTTAAATCAAACGTCTAAATAACATTCTTTTTATACCTATTTAAAAATCACTCTGACATGGAGATTAGTTACTTAAAAAAAACATTTGTAACGACGTTTGCTATTGTTGGTTTTAGAAAAGTCCTACAACAGTAGTTTCCAAAACTTTTTTTTCAGAACTTCACGCTTATGGACGTTTTGTGAATATATTTCGAACATCTTTTTATGTGATTTTTAAAAACGTTTATAAAATGTTCTATTTTAGTCCTCGGACGTTTCGACGTTTTAAACGTCCATCGTACCTTTTGCGCTATTAGGGTAGGTAGGCACATTTTCAATAAAATTATTAGGATATTATGAAAAATAGTTTCGATGAATTCAGCACCGATTTCATATGCTCATTAGTGCGTTAACCGCTTATACTTTTTTGGACCATATATTATGATCTTAATTATGTTTTTATTAATTTTAATTTAGAGAAACTTTTCTCACCACTTGCAACAGTCAGTCATGGAAAATGTTAATTAAATTCTGAGGGTCTTCTGAGGGCCACAACAACATTCGGTGCAATATCCAGGATTGCTAATTTTACCACATCAATAGGATTTTGGTTAGGCTCCACTAACGTTGGTACACAGGTAAGAGGTAAGGTTCATTTCACGAAGGTTTGTACTTATGACAGCGACAATATCATAACTTGGAAAAAAAGGTTTTTCGTAGATTGATTCATATAAATTCAATAGCTTTCAGATTTTGTATTGTATTGAATGACTTCTGGCTTAAAAACCGACAAACGTTTTTGACGTCATTAATTTTTTTCAGTCAATTTTCATTTGGTAAAAAAGGTAGGCAAAATTACAAACCCGCGTGAAACAGACAGTAGTTCATCAGCTAATTCTGCCGCATTTACATCGAAACAATTTTAACGCATGAGAACATGTTCTAAATTTTTGCAATATTTCAATAACCTCTCTGATGAAGTTTTTAGTAGTAAATGGAGATCATGTAAGAAGTTGAAATGCCCATGACTGTGATCTTTTGATTGTTCAAAATTTGGAGACCAATTTTTTTTAAGCCGTTTGGTTTTATTTCCTATTGAATTATTATTTTTGTTGTTTTTATATGGAATGAATTTGCCGCCCCTGGATCGTGCCGCTAACTTGGCCCCCCCTTAAACGGACCCTACAAACATTGTATATAAACACATCAAATTATAGGCTTTGTGCTGCCTAAATTAATCTTGATACATTGGAAATCTGCGCATATGCAGGTTGATTCTTGGCTACTAATATTGGTCGATATTTCTATTTTGCACAAAAAGGAATTCCATTCATTAGGAATACTATTAGCAGGTGTACCAGGGGATTCATCTAATATTATTTTTTGTCGGTATCCCCCTATTAGCAGAAAATTGCGAAATTATTGCATTCGATTCGATTCGACGATAGTGACTCTCATTGATGCATATAACTCAGGGCGTTTTGAGTTATGTTTTTCACATCTTATTTCTGGAAACTTATATTTAAGAGTATTTTCCAGGTCTTCTGGCATTGTATCATCATATCACGAACCTATTTTATTTTACATGACAACTGAATAGGTATCATTATCTCCCTTACCACTGCCCATAATTTTGTGTTGCTTATTGAAGAATTTTAATTTCTGGCTCATGTAATAATAATAACACTATTATAAAGTATGAGATAAAGTCCAGAAGCCGATTTAATTAACAAACAGTCAATAGTATTGATTAAGCAATCAAAATAGTATTAATGTCAGTTAGTATAGCCAAATGGAATTATAAAGTAATTGGTTAAAAGGTGTCAACACCACAGCGGCGCGATTTGCTTTTACCAGGCGCGAATTTAAATAAATCTTTTAAAAAACTCATAGACAGATATTATTGATTCAACCTGGTCTAATAACAGCACAGGAGAACCAGATTTCTAAATCATGTCATTAAATATTTGCATGCGCCTACTCCTTGTACTATCACTCTTGAGTTGGTTTTTGCTGAATCTGACTTATATATTATAATTATTATTGATCAAGTGCCTATAATTGGTAAATAGCATTTGGCAAAGAAACAGGCTCTAAAAAACGATTTCAACTTGCTTTTACAATTTTTGATTTTGTTGGATTTCGATAAAATGGTTACCGAGCGCATATCTAATTGCATCCTCCCAAAATAGGTTTTATACAGTAGAGCAATCAAAAATAATTGAACATCATAGCATGCACGCATCGAGGTGGTTTCAAACTAACACCAAACATTTTTAAATTATTTATGGTCGTTTGCACCGATCATTTTAAGGAAGCGTTGAGTATTCCTTAAAGTGACATTTCTCCATGTGAAAATGTCATTTTAAGGAATTATCGTTAAGGCTTCCTTAAAATGGTCGGTGCAAACGGCCATTAAACTAAGTATTAGATAGTAGGTATAGTAGTAGATAGTAGGTATTTCTTATTGTTATTTTTCATTATCTATCAATAAAGGTCCAACCTATAATAAGTGGTCTTATTGTTATCGGTTCTAGAATCATTTTAATTAAGTACGCTAATCGTGAAAATATTCTTTTTTGTCAAAATTTTATAATTACAGTTTATCATAATTTATACCTACCTATATGGCAAAATAAACGATTTGATATACTGGAAGCATGGGAATAGCAAATAAAACCCTCCAATATGCGTGTTTGATCGTTTAATATTAAATTAAACATAACAAGAATAGAAAAATGTGCAGTATGTTGGAAGGATATGCGAAATAATGTTATTTTTGTATCTGAAATTCCAAAGCTTTCTGAAAGTTCCATACATTTCATCTGCGATGTACACATGAGGTAACCTGCTCTATTCAAATTTTAAAACGAAAAAAAAAAAATGTCTCAATTAAAAAATTGGACATATTTATTAGTTCATAAATATTTGATTCCTTCTTATGCCTCATTCTCACTTGCGCGAAATTCGCTATTTTTCGATATAGCTTCGACAATTTGACGTTTGATATAGGTACGCATAAAACGTCAAATTGTCGAAGCAATGTCAAAAAAAGAGCGAATTTCGCGCAACTGAGAATAAAGCTTTTCCTCGAAAGTCGAAAGCAACTATGACAACTAATCTCACTGTTGGGCTCTTCATATCACCTCCCTCGTCTGACCACTGACACTCATGACAATTGACACGCAGCATAAAATGACAGGAGCACCCAAAGTAGATGAAGTTAGCCATCTATATGTTCAGGCAACTGCCAATCCTCATCAAGATCACAAGATCAGTATCCTACACCCAACGGGTAAAATTTTTCTCATGAATTCGCCATTGTGTCAACAAATTATGCTTTTGGTTATTTCTAGTTAGTATATTATTGGGAGCCACGCTGGAGATTTGATTTTACACTGTGAGGTTATTGTGTGGGTATACGCCCCTCAACGTCAAAGCAAAATTAGCAGGTGACCGCGGGACTTGCTCTGAATAAGTTAATTGTTTATTGTTAAAAAAAACGAGCTTTGGAATGATAGTATGATCGTCTGCCGAGCATACCAATCGATATTTATAAATAGAAATCCATCGGAAAACGGTACGTGGGACCTAAGGATCGGCCCTATCATTCAAAAATGGGGAATTTTAAGAGCGAACGTTGGTCCACAAAAAGGGGTACATAACAGAACTGGAAAACTATCGACCAATTACCCTGCCACCTCAAATGTACAAACTTTTCACCAAAATAATTACGAACAGGTTAGGTGCGAAACAAGACGCTTACCAACCCAAACAGCAAGCGGGTTTTAGTTCTGGGTTTGGTAAAAATGATCATCTCCAAGCTCTAAAGAGGTTAATCGAAAATTCGGCCGAATATAATAAATTATTAGTAGGTACTAATCTGCAGGTGTTTCACGTTCAGTTAGATTAATTTTGAAAGCAAAAAAAAATTATTCACAAACTTTGGGGACAATCTTTATTACCAATAAGTTTAGATTATTAGGCCAACGTTTTGGTAGTGTGATTTGGAAAAGTTGGCCTAATAATCTAAACTTATTGGTTTGGTAATAAAGATTGTCCACACCGCTTGCGAATAAGATTTTTTTTCCTTTTTAAATTAGTACTAATATTTGTGGACTATGAAAAAGCCTTTGACGCAACAAACCAACACAAATTATCCAACTGTCGAATAGACCATCGCTACACAATACTGTTAAAGCACATATATGATAATGCAACAGCCTCTGTCAGACTCTATGAATATACTAACCAATTCCCAATAGAAAGAGGCGTCCGACAAGGCGATACCATCTCGCCTAAACCATTACCCACCCTACTGGAATTCATGTCAAAGAAAATAAATTAGGAGGAAATGGGGGTGAATATAAACGGAGAAAAACTATCCCACCTAAAATTTGCGGACAATATTATCCTAATCGCTGACAGAATGGACGACGCAACTCTAATATCAGAAAAATTATGTTCAACATCATAAAAGGTAGGGTTAAAAATCATCAAGTCGAAAACACAAATTATGACAAACCTTGTTCTTGGCGGAAGTTTTTGTGAAGGAGCCAAAAAGACAGCAGAAACAGCTGCTAACAAAGGCTGGGATAGGAGATACGCATTGGCAGAGACAACCAAACACGAGAACTCTCCCGCAGAATAGGAACAACATCGACTGCCTTCGGAAAACTTCACAGTGTCATTAAATTAATTCTTCCAACTTGTCTAAAGAGGAAGGTATTCAACCAGTGTGTCCTCCCAGTTGTAACAAACCGACCGGAAAACCTCACGTTAAGAAAACAAACCGTATGAAAAGTGAAGCGAGTAAACTCTAACTCTAGTTTAAACAAATCCTCACTAATATCTATATATATAAAACACAGTTGTGTTGGTGTTGAGCACTTATAACTCGAGAACGGCTGGACTGATTTTTATGATTTTTGCTTTATTGGATTTGTCTTTGTCCAAAAAAATTTATCTATTTTACTTATTCATGAAAAAAAAACTCACTAAGCCCGCATACGGCGCCATCTCTTAAAAACCGATACCAAGTTTAACGTCACATTTTCATTGCAAACCATGTGGATTTTATTGTCACACACTTTGCACAAAAACAATTTGAGGAAGGCACTTTATTTTTAATTGTTCTTCACAGTAAAAATGTCCAAAAATAAATAGAATGACAATGTTTTAATTGTGTATTTTATTTTGTTGTTGGTTCGTTCATTCCGAAAGAGCGCGAACTGGTCTCCCTGTCATTTCTTGACGCTTGACCATTGACGTTCTGTGGCTAAGTTCCGTTTCTCCTCTTAGGCATCCCTTGACAGCCGTGTTCCGTGCCGACTGTTCGGAGTGCTCCGTCCGGCTGGTGTCGAGTGGCAGAGAGCCAGGTTATGAGTCCGCCACAACCATTTTGTATTCGGCGCCATATATGATAGGTACCTAGAACGAAGTTCGCCGTTGTGCGGTAATTTCATTGCAGATACAGTAGAACAGAATACTGCTAAGGAACTGGAGCTATTCCAAACAGAACTATTCCAGTATTCCGATCAGATAAAGTGGTGCAGAAAGAGTAGATCAGATAGAATAGTGCAGATACAGTAGAACAGATGGAGTATTGCAGTGCAGATAAAATGAAACAGGGCTGCGCTGGAGATTTTTTTTGTTTTCTTTACATTTTTTGAACATTCTTGTGCCTGAGTTTATTTATTTGGTGGTAGACTTTATAAGAATAATGCCCACAAGATGCCTAAAAAGGGATGATGTAAAATTTTAATTTTAGGTGACTTCTGATCCAGAGAGTAAAAATTAATTTTCTTCAACCAAAGCCAAATTCACCATCGAAAAAAACTGAATTTAATTCAGTTAATAAAATCCGTTTTTTTTTAAAGATAATTCCACAATTCAAAAATTTAGTAACTATGTTGCCAACACAAGCCTTTTCTACATAAAAATTTTGAAACCATTGACAATTTTACATTGTATTGCCAACATAATGTCATTTTGACGTTTATCTTTAAAAAAAACGCACTTTAGATACGTTAACACAACATTTAATAGGTATTTAATAATTCAGAGGAGGAACGAAGTTCGCCGGGTCAGCTAGTTAATTATAAATGCGAATGTGAGTTTTTGTTTGTTTATTTGCTACGCTTTCCCGAGTAAACTACTAAACCGATCATCAAGGAAGTTTGTACACATATTTTCAAGAGTATAGTAAAGAACATAGGACACTTTTCTTTTCAAAGGAAAGAACAATATTGAAAAAAAAAAATTGAATTAGTTATAAACAAACTCATTCACATACACGACCCCACTTTTAGAATGCGTTCGAAAAAGGGGTAAATTGTACCCAAGGATGGGAGTGGGTATATGGTCACGTGATCAGGGCCGGTTTTTCGGTCACCCCCGTGTTAAGCATAACTCCAGGGTAAACATTGCAACTGGACACGGTTGCCGTAGAGTTAAAACCAATCCGGAGGTGACTCGCTATTGAGAAACTGACCCTCAGAAGAGTAAATTTTATCTAGTGTGTTTTCGAACGCACTGTTGAACTTTTTTATTTTACATCAACATGAAACAACGTTGCCGCATTTATTCAAGTTGGCGCATTCAACCGACGTACTTGTAATATTTTTTATTAAAAAATATAGAAATTCAAAGTTTTTATCGAAAAATATAAAAATTCAAATATAATAAAGCTGAAGAGTTTATTTGTGCGCTGACTCATTCACTCACTCACTCATCACGAGATCTCCAACTCCAAAACTATACGTCCGATTGACTCGAAATTTGAAGTATATACTCTTTTCTCGACGTAGACCCCCACTAAGAACGGATTTTACGGAACTCCTATCCAAAGCGGATTTGTCACACAGAAAAACAAAATCTTTCAAAAATTCCAATAATCCGATTTCTTCCAAATTACACGGTGGGTAAAACCGCGGAGAACAGCTAGTATTAAGTATAAACTAAAGGTTGTCTTCGAAAATCGCAAGTTATATCGTGCTCCAGTTCATACGAGATGAACAAATTTCGAAAGCATTTATTATTGCTGGTTTGCGCCAGTTGAATGATTTGTGCCACTGTTACCTACAACAAAAGTATTGCTAGTTAGCTGAGTTGCAATTGTCTTATAGAGAAATTAGAGAAGAGTTAGGAACGACAAGTTTAGGATTATCGTTGAGTTATTTTCAGTTATTTTCATGTCTGAGAATAACTTGAGTTAGTAAAGATAATTATTTCTGCATCTGGGAGAAACAGATGGGATTGCTTGGAATGAGCTCATTGACACTGACAAAGGTAATTTTGTGTAGTATGCTAGTGGTATGAGTAGCTTTTATTTTTTATGTCAACTGGTGAGATTTCAGGGTAGAGTAATTACTCTGCTTCGGTAGCGCTTTCAAGTCAGTCTCAGGTTTCAGATGTTTTCTCCCCTTGTTATTGCATTTGGGAGCTTGTTTCATTTTTTGACATAGTAGTTAGTCCGGCACAATTATAGCATTCCAAATGAGAATTGTGGTCATATTGTTGGTATTTATAACATTAGGAGATTTATCTGGCTTTGAATCCGTATCTTAGCGAAGTGTATCAGAACCAGCTAAGAAGCTGCCAGGCCCATCGGGACGCTGCAGGAATTTCATAGTGACACCCAAAGAATTTATAACAAATAAATATCCAGCGCTGCATAGATAGAGTGAGAGATATAGATATCCGCAAGCAAGCGCTTGAAATGAGTAGGTATAACATTTTAGCCGGAACCGTTGTTTATACACTGGAGTTTGAAGCCGTGTCTCCTGAATGGGAACGTCATCTACAGCTTCTACCTATATGTCCTTCTCGACCTCAGATATAACATTTTATCAATTTTCTGGTGCTTGGAAGTGGCCTTCCTTCGCGCAGCGTAGCTCTGAAACATCCAACTAAAAATATGGAAAACGAGAACGACTTTTCTTCATCCGCTCTGAATGTTTCTGGTTAATGAACATTAGCGAAACTGGCGCCACTTCTTCTTCTGGTTTATGGAAGCTTCATCGGCTATGTTGTTGTTTGGGGAGAGAAATGAGGGTTCCCGTAGGTCTAATGTTTGGCAGACCACTAGTTGATCAAGGCGAGCCTGTACTTCCGGTTTATGTGGCCGATCCGCCGATCCTCAGCACAGACTTAGAGTAACATATTGAAGATAGGAATTGACAAGCGGCAGTCATTGAACACCTTCAATAAAGGCAACGTCATCTAGTTATTTCATTCTCAGCGAAGAAACGGACAACGTCCGAAATTAAAAAGACAGTAAGAAGGACCATAGCGGATTTTCAAGAACATCATCAACTTGGTGTTAGGCTAAGCCATCAGAGATCGCTTACGTAGGAAGGCTTACTCAATACACGAACTTAAATGTGACCAAAAGGAGTTGTTCGCGGCTAACAGTTCCAAACAAGGGTTTATAAATCACACAAAGTGCGTCATTGCTAAATTTAGATTTACATAGGTAAGGTCTATAATTATGATTAGTGCGAGTTACTGAATATTTTGGGCTGTTTTGTGGTTGTCAATTGGGGTTATGGGTTTCTTTGTGATTTCACGGCTATGAATTCGATTTTTGAGTCAAGGTTTGCTTGTTTCAGAAAGTAGGGAACTTGCATGAAATAATAAATATTACATTTAATCAAATAAATGTGAATAAGGACATTTTCGCCAAATTTTTCAAATCAATTCAAAGATACAATCTTTATGAATTTTTGAAAATGATGTTGCCGTCTCTGTCTTACTGGCACTGGCTTATGGCGCTACTACGGAATGACGTCCCATAGTATTAGTCTTTTTACTCCTGTAACTTTGTTCATTTTGAAGATATTCAAATTTTGTTTGCACAGATCAGTTCCAAATGTTTTGATGAATCAATACAAAAACTAAAAAAAAAATGGTCAAGTTCCCTATTCTTTTGTTTTTGGTTTTTTGATTTCATGGGCTCTGATCGGGACTCATCGTCTGAGCTTTTATCCGAATATTATTATGGAGCTGTTCGTGGGAAAGTTTTTTTTCCTTTCTTTAATAAGGCTTATTGCATTTGATCCGTGAGGAACTATTGAAGTTGTTTTTTTTTTTTCAAGGTGGCCTTTTCAGATGAAAGTCTCTCGGTTAACGCCATTGCATTCGATAATTACATTTCCATTTCTTAAGGTGTCATGATCATGAATAAAATGGGCGACTTTATCAAGTAATTCCGCGATGGTTCGATGGTTTGATCATTAATTGAAGTTCATGAGTTTTTAATTAATTAAGCCCGGTTCACACTACCCAGAGAGCACAAAGATGTCTCGCAGAAATTTTAAAGACGATAACAAAAATGAAACTCACATCAGGATTTATAAATTTATAGGCTGCTAACTCTCACCAACCTAACATAGGTTATTCAACGTCACTGCTAGAGACACAGAACGGAATAGAAGGTGCCTATTGGTCTTGTCTTAAAATTCCTTCAAGCAATTTAAACCGCTATTTGAAAAAAAAATCTTACTTGACTTGAGGAGGGTGAACGCGTACAATTATAATTTAATTAGTATTCAGTGATTCAAATTACTGTGTATTGGTCTATTTAATTTAATTTTATATTACTATTTCATTATTATTCCACTAATATCCAAATTTATGCAACCATGAAATTATTATCAAACTTAACAGGTCCATTTCGGCTTCACAAGGATTTGCAGGATGTCACCCACGTAATACTGAACCAGATAAAAAAAAATCAACCGGCTTGCTTGTGAGTTGTATTGGCGAAAATAAATTAGTTTTGTCTACAATTTGAAAAATGCGACTTTTACTCTGCTTAATCGTTTATGCAAAATTAGTAAATGAGTGTGAGAATGTTGCAATTAAAACTGACGGTAAGTGGAAATATGAAAATATATACCTAATCTTTGTATATCTAGCAAAATCTGAATGTAACATTTTTAGGCATAAGTTTGGATGGCGGAAATATTTTAATCAATAGATACAGCTTACCAGAAGATGGAAAAGTGGCTGAAGACTTTTTAAATAGGGATCATATCAGAAGAAAAAGATATCTAGGTTTAGGCAGAAAGTTTAAGGTGAGAAACAATAAGAATGATGTATAGAGTAGGTACCCTAAATGACATTTTTAGCTAAACAAAAGATATCAAGAATGTATCGCTCCTGGAGATGCCAAGGGCCATTGTAAGCATTTAACATTCTGCCCCATCGATATTTTGACAGGTACTAGAAGTACATTGGAATATTTGTGCGTCATAGAAAGAACGTAAGTGAAATCATCATTTTAACCTACCATAAGTAGGTACTAGGAAGCCAATTAGTTAATTAATTTTATCATTGTAATAAATTTTAGACGTAAAAACGTCGAGTTCAGATAGTGGTGAACTATAAAGGACAATATATGTTGATATGTCGCAAGCAAAACCGATAGCGGTGTCTTTTATATTAGAAAAATCGATTGAGTATTATAGTTTTCTTGGCATTAAAATTGTTTGTTACGATAAAGTTGATCAAAAAGGACCGATTTATCAGTCATCATGTCCTCCTTCAAATAATTATTTTTGTAACTGGTAAATAGATGTTAATTATTTTATTGGTTATTAAATACTGGGATCTATTTGCACCGTCGCATGCACCATGAAAAATATTGTCAATATTAATAGCAAGTAGATGATAGAAGGTAGCTCATCTACCAGCGTATCCGTCAGTGCCAAAATAACATTTATCGGACTCTGTTCTGTTATATATTATACCATACCTGAACCCACTTCCAAATTACTACTACTACTACTATTGGTACAAAAGGTCAAATAATTATTATTCTACAATATTGAGAATTATGTTTCTTATGAACCTGGATGAAATGACATTACAGCTCATTAAAAGTATATTAACAGATTCATTTGAAAAAAAGATATAAAAATGATTTTTTTAAAGTTTTTAGGGGTTTTGAGCTTTTGTGCGTATTTGGTATTGATTTCCTAACTTCATTATTGCGTTAAAATTATCCAATTGTTGGTGTGGTGTGCTCTTTGGGTCACAAACTTTGTCAATTTGACAGCCGGAATTTTTTTAATCTATATTTTCCTCCACAATCAATCAAGTTTGTATTGATATTTTTTTTTTTATAAAGGAGTAATATCCTCCAACGTAAGGAGGGTAGAGAGATGATAAATACCTCAAACATTTAATTTATTCAGCAATACGATGAGGTTGTTAGGTTAGGGACAGGTTAACCGTAGTAACCTCACATTAATTAAATTTTATAATTACCTATATGATCGGAATATTTACCTGAGGTTGTATCGCTTCTGGACACAGCGAGAATGTGCAATACGAGTGTTTGTGTTTTGTGAGACATTGACGACGCGAGCATACCAAGTCATCCCCAACAGAACACAAGCTGAAAACCATCTGTATCTTCTTCTTCTTCTTCTTCTTCTTTTTAGCCTGTATACGTCCACTCCTGGCCATAGGCCTTTTCCATTTTCCACCATATCGTCCTCTCTTGCCACCGCTTCTTTTTGATTGTCTCAGTCTCCACTGGAGCAGCGTTTTGGTCCATTTCACGTAGTTTCTCGCAACATGTCCCGCCCATTGCCACTTATGTCTCCTTATCTCTTCATTCCGAATTTTATCTCGGAGACTGATTTTTAGCATTACTCTCTCTAATGCTCTTTGGCATACTTGAAGTTGGTTCTGCTGTTTTTAGTGAGCGTCATAGTTTTGAGGCCGTATGTTGCTACTGGCAGTATGTACGCATCATACACGTGCTTAAGTCTGATGGGGATTTGCGGTTCTCGAAGAATGTGGCTGAGTTTTCCGAAGGCTGCTCATGTTAAGCCCATCCTTCTAGAAATCTCGGCTGTTTGGTTTTCCCTTCCAAGTTTTATACTATGTCCCAAATATTCATAGTTTTCAACTAACTCGAGGGTGTGGTTGTCTATTGTAGCAATTATGTTTGTAAGGCTCATAATTTTTGTCATCTGTAAGTTCATTTTGAAACCTGCTGCTTGTGAGGCATACTTAAGTTCTTGTAGCATCGATTTGAGTTCTTCAGGGTGGCTGCTAAAGAGTACAATATCATCAGCGTTTAGCTTTTTAGTCCCACGATAGACTTTTGAATATATTTTCTAGCGCGAGAGCGCAAGAGTGAACAGTTTGGGTGAGATGGTGTCACCTTGTCTGACTTCTCTTTTAACAGGAATTTTGCCAGTAACTCCTTCTTCGTCCATTTTAACATGTAGATTGGCACGCTCGTAGATAGATTCAATGAGATAGGAGTATCTTGAATATATACGTGCTTGGTCCATTGCTTCGAGCACGGTCCAAACTTCGACGGAATCCAAGACTTTTTGATAATCTACCAAGGTTAAATGTAGAGGGTTGTTATATTTGATGCATTTTTCGATGAGTGGTCGCACTGTTTGAATATGGTCGATTGTACTGCATCCTTTTCTCAACCCCGCTTGTTTGATAGGTTGGTGAGAATAGAGGTTCCAAAGGTTCTGTTCCGGTACTAGTTTTTGGCCTAGGAAACACTTTGTAGCACAGAAACTGGGCCTATTCACGGAACTGTGAGACTTGACTGCTTCAAAAACAATTTAAAAATATCGTATCACTTTGAATCTACTTTCAATAGTTTTCTGTCAGAAGTAAGTTAGAATTGATTTACTCTCTGACATTTTAGATGGAATGCGTTTAGAATTTTCCGTAAATTCCAAAAATGTAATGATACCTACCTATATAGGGTGACGCTTATAAAATAAAGAAGTTGATGACACTTCTGGTCAAACCGGAGGTGACAGTCAATTGCTTTCATGCTGGAATTCTGCATTGACTCTAGCTAGAGCTTGGTATAATCTCGTGAGCATACCCGATATGATATGTATTTTTTTTCTTATAATTGGATATTTTTTATTGTGTATATTGTACGTCTAGCTTTTTTGTTAACAACATATTAAATTTGGTGTGTTGTGCAATAGATACAATTATATATTGTTATTTCGTCAACATTCAAGTTAAGTTCCCAGTTTACTAAATGAAAAACCCATCTAATGTTACCTATCAATTTTAAAATTGTGCTTGTTTCAGTTATGTTGGTGTCTGTTGTCCGGATGACGTAGCTTTAAGTGGCATGATAGGCTCTCAGCTGGTTATGGACCTTCCAGCTGGAGGTGAAGATTATGATCTCAAAAATAATGTCACAGGTAGATTCAATACAATGCAAGACTTTACAAAGCTACAAGCTTTTATATTCTAGGCTGTGGCCTTCCCGCAGAGGGTCGCACAATAGGCACCATGCAATCAGCTACTGTTCAACAATGGCCTTGGTTGGTAGCACTTTATCATCCCAAAGAATATCAGCAAGGTACTGAGCAACAATTTTGTGGCGGTACTCTTATCACAGAAAAACATATTTTGACAGCCGCGCATTGTCTGCAAGGGTAAGAACTGTTTATGTAAATTTAAATTTTAAATTAAATACGTAAGATTTATGCATAAAGGACAAATTTAACCATATTGATTTCCACAAATATGATACTTGTATATATTATTTTTTATATAGGAACCTACTTATTAGTTCTACGTTTTGTTGTCATACACACACTCGGTTTGACTGATTTTCGTTGATTCAGGCATCAAAGATGCATTCAGCCGCAAGGAATCTGGAGGATATGAAAGTGTCCAAAATTCCAACCACAAGACGATCTCTTATTATTCCATTTTCCAAAACACCATAATTATATATTTTTTTGAATGTAATTTTGAGAAGTTTCTTCTTCTTCTATCTGGTTTCTCAAATTAAATTTGGGCCGTTCATACCACGAAATAAAATAAACTGTCTTTTCGAAATATCTATTAAAATCATCAATAAGACTTTCATACGTATAATAATTTACTTTATTATATCTTATAATAATCTTTTTCTATTGCGTGCATACGATCAAATATTTTTCCGACATCCTTTTCTATACACATGAAGTGGATTAATATGATGAAATTCTATTGCTGCTCGATACCTTTCAAAGTGCTGTAACACTTTCCCATTCATCTTTTCCAAACAATACTTTTTCTGGCTTAGGAGCATCTCTAATGTTGCTCTCCAAGGTCTGTCACGTAGACTTTGCTGACTTTTCTGTATTCGTATTCCAATAACATTTTGCTGTGTAATTAATAATGATTGAAAATTTTGAGCCTGCATTTTGAGGTCTTGATTTTACCGACTTCTTTGTTAATTTTTGGGCATTTTCAACACCGTGACACCATGTAAGACTAACAATAATAAATTCTAATTTATTTTCGATACTTTGGTGTCCTGGCATACTTATTTATTATTTCTTGCATAAATGCGGTAATTTTTTTAGCTATAACAATAATTTATATCTTGAGAACAGCAGTTTTTAGGATTTCGATAGCACTTACGTCACAGGTTTTTACAACAACCTTCTGCGGCTTGAATCAGCGCTATTATGTTCTCGTAAATAATTTTGCATTTTCTTCTCGCTAGATGGCAGTGTCAATGACCAAGTTCTGAAATAAGCTCCAAGAGCATAATTTGTTCGTTTTGCATTATTTCTTCAATATTATGGATTAAATTATTCCATACATAAAATACGAAGTAGGAGCATAGATAAATACGGATAATCCGAGCAGTCAAATAATATGTTCCGAGTGACCTTAATATTGATTATTGATTTGAGTAACAATCGCAGCCTTTTATTTTTCCAAAAATGGATGAAAAAAAGTAGTGATTAAGCTGTGAAAGGAAACATTACAGTCCCTTGAAGATAAAAATGTTGTATGGCATACGGCCCAGAAGGTCTTTGTGTTAAATCCACTTTTCTTGGCCTAATGACATAAATATTTATTATTTTAAAACTAACTACAGTTTTGATGACCAATACATTTTTGTTTTTCAATAACGACAAAAATGATTTTATAGACCAGCGCGGACCAACTATGCATAGTCTTGCAAAATTGAAGCTGAACTGAGTTAGTGGGCTTTTTATTTCCGATTCATGTCATGATGGTTAACACATAATATTGAATTTCCAATTCTTTTCCAGAGTGACGCCACAAGAAGTTCGTGTAAGATTGGGAGAATACGATTTCACCAAGTACAATGAGACCCGTTCTCAAGATTTAGCTGTTGCTGAGATTAAAAATCATGAAGATTTTGTTGTATCTACATACGAAAATGATATTGCAATTATAACGTTGGCTCAACCTACGTCGTTTAATTCATACATTTGGCCTGTTTGCCTACCTCCCACAGGTGAAAAATCTTTAAAAATGCGATATCATAAACAAAATTAACTGGATTTCTTCTTAGGTGAAACCTTTGTAAACGAAACCGTCGTAGTTGCAGGATGGGGTCAGCAGGAATACGCTGGACCGACTTCCCCGGTTCTGCTACAAGTGGCGATACCAGTATGGGAACAGGAAAAATGTGCTGATAGCTTTTTACAACGAATAACTGAAAATAATATTTGCGCTGCAGCATATGAAGGAGGCAAGGACTCGTGCCAAGTGAGTTAGAATTGTGGTAAAGCATGCATTTGCAATGAAAACTGAAAAAATCTCTCAAGAAATGTAATAATTTGATGAAATTTCTTGAGAGTACCTATTCTAAAATGTAATGCTTGAACTACTTCCTGAATATTAAACTCTATTATCTGCTACATGAAAATCCTAATCCATGCTATGACAGTCCTAATTTTGAAAAAAATATATATTGCTAAATTCCCGAGTAAATTCGCTTTAATAAAAATAATTTTTCTGCTCCTTGTTAATTGGTTACCACGCCACAATATAATCTCAAGTACATCAATTTTTTACGATTGCTCCTCTCGACACTCACTTCTTTTTCATTTACCCTGATATCTCACAAGTAAGATTCTCTACCATACATATGTATATGTATTTTCTTCAGAAAAACTACCCCCGATTCCTTTTTCCGCTTTCTCGAGATTGTTTTCGATAGTTTCAAATGTTTTCCTAGTTTTCTGATAAACTGCTTCTCATTATCTTGATACTGGTTTTCATTTAAATGTGTTTATCAAGATTGTTATTGTTTCAAATTTTTTCCTAGTTTCCTGATATTCTGCTTCTCATTAAGGTTTCATATTCATACAGTGATGACTCTTGAAAAATTTAACAAAAATTACAGTTTTCTGAAAAAAATCATACCTTTGCCAATAGGTTCCTAATCAAAAAGGCGCGAAAGGAATATAGATTTATTAGTACACTGAGAACAAAACCCAACTTCTCACGTGAACTTTGTAACAGTATCGATTGAAAGTAAAATAAACTCCATCACCTATCTACTCTGCAAATTTCGTTGAAAAAAAAATCGAATTACGGACTACGCTTTAAATTCGATATACATATTCAAATAATTTTTTTTTCACAATTTTGCAGGGTTGAATAACCCTTCAGTCCCCGGGTTGCGCAGAGACTTTTGAATTTGCCGTAATCAAATAAAGTGATGAACCTTGTGAAAAAAATTCTAGCCAGAACTAAATCCGTGTCAAACCATAACTGAGTCGTTTGGTACCTACTCCTACTACCATTTTTATTTCTATATTAACTGTATTCTATTTCACATTTCAGGGTGATTCCGGAGGACCATTATTGTATCAACTTGAAAATGGCCGTTGGGTCACCATAGGAGTGGTATCTTGGGGTATTGAATGTGGAAACAAAGGAAGTCCTGGTATTTATGCCAGAGTTAATAAATATATTCCGTGGATTATTAAGCATACAATTGCTAGAGTATGAAATAATATAAGGGCCCTGCATCCACTTATGCTTATTATTTGTATCAAAATAAACTATTTTAATTAGGTATGCAGAACTATGATTGTGTACTTCTAGTGATAACAGTTTTTTTTTTCAAACCTTTTGAGAAATCATCCGACTCTTAACTCAAAATTGATTGATTTTGGTTATTTCTGATTGATCAAATTCAAAAAAAAACCTTCCAAGAAATTTCGACGTAAGTAAGTCAGCCAATAGAGTAATGTCCCTGAATGAAAATTTAAAAATTTGTTGCCTTCAATTTTTGCAGTTTGACTTTTACGGAAAAAAAAACAGAAATTTTTGGGAGAATATTTTGATTTATACAGGGTCGCCCATCGAAATCGTACCATAAGGCATTACATGCTGAGAAAGATCTTTCCGACAAAAGCTAAGAACGCAAAAAGCATAGTAATAGCTTCAACCCTCTAATTGGAGGTGTCATCCCCCAAATTTTTTCAAATAGCAATGGGCTCGAATGATACTTCAGAGGGCTTTCAATTCCCTATACATTGCTACTTAGTTTCTCAAAATCAATCCACTTGTTAAGAAAATATCGAGCTTTGAAATTTTGAAATACCTACCAAAATAATACATTTGACGAAAAATACAAAAATCGATCTAATTTTAATTTGACGTTATTGAAATAAATACCTTCAAAAGAATTCGCTGTTTTTGCTAATTCTTCAGGCTCGTTTTAGTGAGTAAACAGTTATCGGATTTTTGCTCCACATTGAGATATGCCAGGTAGTGGCTAGATAGATGGTTGAAGTGTTTCAAAAATAATCGAACCTCAAATTTATCAATTATGGTGTACTAGCTGACCCGGCGAACTTCGTACCGCCTCTGAATGATTAAATACCTATTAAATATTGTGTTAACGTACCTATTAGCTGAATTAAATTCAGTTATTTTCGATAGTGAATTTGGCTTTGGTTGAAGAAAATTAATCTTTACTCTCTGGATCAGAAGTCACCTAAAATTAAAATTTTACATCATCCCTTCTTAGGCAGCTTGTGGGCATTATTCTTATAAAGTGTACCACCAAATAAATAAACTCAGGCACAGGAATGTTTAAAGAATGTAAAGAAAACAAAAAAAATCTCCAGAGCATTCCTGTTTCACTCTATCTGCACTGCACTACTCCATCTGTTCTACTCTATCTGCACTATTCTATCTGATCTACTCTTTCTGCACCACTCTATCTCATCGGAATAGTGGAATAGTTCTGTTCGGAATAGCTCCAGTTCCTGAGCAGCATTTTTCTACTGTATCTGCAATGAAATTACCGCGCAACGGCGAGCTTCGTTCTAGGTATTAGAGATGACGCCGTATACAAAATGGTTTGCAATGAAAATGTGGCGGCAAACTTGGTATCGGTTATAAGAGATGGCGCCGCATGCGGGCTCAGTGAATTTTTTTCATAAATAAGTAAAATAGGTAATTTTGTTTTTTTTTTTTGGATTTTTTCGATTTATTATGCTATTAGGGACAAAGACAAATCCAATGAAGCAAAAATCATAAAAATCAGTCCAGCCGTTCTCGAGTTATAAGTGCTAGAACCAACACAACTGTGTTTTATATATATAGATTCAATTGCAGAGAGAGTATATACAAAAACTATTAAAATTTTTCGTAAAATAGGAATTTTCAATTCAATCAGGAATTAATAATCTCAATAATTTATTTATATAATCGAATATGCACTCAATTTAACGTGTGTGAAGACAGCAGACGAAAGATAGCAGATGACAGAGCCGAAGGTAGCCGATCGTAGATACACTGCCCAACCTAGTCTCATAGTCCGCACCTGATATTTTAATGATTTTTTATTTGAAAATATCTAATTTTATTAGGATGATAAAAGACTTTTCTGGTTTTTATAAAAGTATTTGATCAAACGCCTACCCTTGGCCTATCAAATGAAACAAAAAATTATCCTTAGTTCTTGAACCATGGAATTATATATCAAAGTGAGGGTGGTTTTTAGTTGCTACGTGAGTGGGTAATAACCCCCTACCATTGGTTTGTACTCGCAAGCCGTAGGGGATGAAATATGATTTTTTAATTCCTAGCAGATGGCGACAGAAATAAATTCGTAATTCTAAAACCATGGGATTGTACGCCAAAGTGAGGGTGGTTTTTAGTTGCTATGTGAGTGGGTAATAACCCCCTATCCTTGGTTTGGACTCGCAAGCCGTAGGGGATGAAATATGATTTTTTCAATTCCTAGCAGATGAAGACAGAAATAAATTCGTAACTCTAAAACCATGGGATTGTACACCAAAGTGAGGGTGGTTTTTAGTTGCTATGTGAGTAGGTAATAACCTCCTACCCTTGGTTTGGACTCGCAAGCCGTAGGGGATGAAATATGATTTTTTTAAATTCCTAGCAGATGGGGACAGAAATAAGTTCGTAATTCTAAAACCATGGGATTGTACACCAAAGTGAGGGTGGTTTTTAGTTGCTATGTGAGTGGGTAATAACCCCCTACCCTTGGTTTGGACTCGCAAGCAGTAGGGGGTGAAATATGATTTTTTTAATTCCTAGCAGATGAGGACAGAAATAAATTCGTAATTTTAAAACCATGGGATTGTACACCAAAGTGAGGGTGGTTTTTAGTTGCTATGTGAGTGGGTAATAACCCCCTACCCTTGGTTTGGACTCGCAAGCCGTAGGGGATGGAATATGATTTTTTCAATTCCTAGCAGATTAAGACAGAAATAAATTCGTAACTCTAAAACCATGGGATTGTACACCAAAGTGAGGGTGGTTTTTAATTGCTATGTGAGTGGGTAATAACCCCCTACCCTTGGTTTGGACTCGCAAGCCGTAGGGGATGAAATATGATTTTTTTAAATTCCTAGCAGATGAAGACAGAAATAAATTCGTAACTCTAAAACCATGGGATTGTACACCAAAGTGAGGGTGGTTTTTAGTTGCTATGTGAGTGGGTAATAACCCCTACCCTTGGTTTGGACTCGCAAGCCGTAGGGGATGAAATATGATTTTTTTAAATTCCTAGCAGATGGGGACAGAAATAAGTTCGTAATTCTAAAACCATGGGATTGTACACCAAAGTGAGGGTGGTTTTTAGTTGCTATGTGAGTGGGTAGTAACCCCCTACCCTTGGTTTGGACTCGCAAGCCGTAGTGGATGAAATATGATTTTTTCAATTCCTAGCAGATGGGGACAGAAATAAATTCGTAACTCTAAAACCATGGGATTGTACACCAAAATGAGGGTGGTTTTTAGTTGCTTTATGAGTGGGTAATAAACCCCTACCCTTGGTTTGGACTCGCAAGCCGTAGGGGATGAAATATGATTTTTTTAATTCCTAGCAGATGGGGACAGAAATAAATTCGTAATTCTAAAACCATGGGATTGTACACCAAAGTGAGGCTGGTTTTTAGTTGCTATGAAATATTCCAAAAATTTCAGAATTCCTGCGTAAGATTTGCTCGTTAATTATCAACATAAGTCCATATCATCATCAAAAGTATGAACGGCTTTAATATATGAGGGAGCGTAGATGAATTCACCTGTGTTGCCTAAACCATAAGGTGATAAAGACAGAAAAACCCATGTAGGTTCACAATAAAATGGAGCTCCATCTAGTGTCATATCCCGTCAAATTAAGACATAGTCATAATACGCTAAACATCACTATTCAATCAACGACTAAATTATTCAAAAAACATTTAGGTTACCAAGCCTCAAAAATTTGCAACCAGGTTTCCAGCAACATTGAGTCCTTAATGTCCCAACATTTCAAATGAATCCCTTCCGATTATTACTCTCACGTCACGAGAATTCTCAATACATTTTTAGTTTTAAATGACACTTTGTAAATGACTCTTTATTTTTGTTGTAAAATAAGTACTAAGATACTCATTGTAAAACTCATCTCTTTCTTCTTAAGAACAGATTAGGCAAACCAATTTTTCAAAAATATTGTAATTTATGCCTTTTTGTAAACAAAATGAAGGTATTTTTTTTTCGCAAATAAATTTCCTTCCATTCATTATTATTATTATTGTTAATTAATTGAACATGCAACTACAGGTGCCCACTAAGATTTTAATGAAATAAAGATTTTTTTAAATGTTCATCTACATGTACTAGTAATTATTGAAAAAATCATCCCCTACGCCCTTCGGCCTGCGAGTTCAAACCAATGAATGGTAGGTGGTTATTACCAACCCACATAGCAACTAAAAACCACCCTCACTTTGGTGTACAATCCCATGGTTTTAGAGTTACGAATTTATTTCTGTCTTCATCTGCTAGGAATTGAAAAAATCATATTTCATCCCCTACGGCTTGCGAGTCCAAACCAAGGGTAGGAGGTTATTACCCACTCACATAGCATCTAAAAACCACCCTCACTTTGGTGTACAATCCCATGGTTTTAAAATTACGAATTTATTTCTGTCCTCATCTGCTAGGAATTAAAAAAAAATCATATTTCATCCCCTACGGCTTGCGAGTCCAAACCAAGAGTAGGGGGTTATTACCCACTCACATATCAACTTAAAACCACCCTCACTTGGGTGTACAATCCCATGGTTTTAAAATTACGAATTTATTTCTGTCCTCATCTGCTAGGAATTAAAAAAATCATATTTCATCCCCTACGGCTTGCGAGTCCAAACCAAGGGTAGGGGGTTATTACCCACTCACATAGCAACTAAAAACCACCCTAACTTTGGTGTACAATCCCATGGTTTTAAAATTACGAATTTATTTCTGTCCTCATCTGCTAGGAATTAAAAAAAAATATATTTCATCCCCTACGGCTTGCGAGTCTAAACCAAGGGTAGGGGGTTATTACCCACTCACATAGCAATTAAAAACCACCCTCACTTTGGTGTACAATCCCATGGTTTTAGAGTCACGAATTTATTTCTGTCTTCATCTGCTAGGAATTGAAAAAATCATATTTCATCCCCTACGGCATGCGAGTCCAAACCAAGGGTAGGGGGTTATTACCCACTCACATAGCAACTAAAAACCACCCTAACTTTGGTGTACAATCCCATGGTTTTAAAATTACGAATTTATTTCTGTCCTCATCTGCTAGGAATTAAAAAAATCATATTTCATCCCCTACGGCTTGCGAGTCCAAACCAAGGGTAGGGGGTTATTACCCACTCACATAGCAACTAAAAACCACCCTCACTTTGGTGTACAATCCCATGGTTTTAAAATTACGAATTTATTTCTGTCCTCATCTGCTAGGAATTAAAAAAATTATATTTCATCCCCTACGGCTTGCGAGTCCAAACCAAGGGTAGGGGGTTATTACCCACTCACATAGCAATTAAAAACCACCCTCACTTTGGTGTACAATCCCATGGTTTTAGAGTCACGAATTTATTTCTGTCTTCATCTGCTAGGAATTGAAAAAATCATATTTCATCCCCTACGGCTTGCGAGTCCAAACCAAGGGTAGGGGGTTATTACCCACTCACATAGCAACTAAAAACCACCCTCACTTTGGTGTACAATCCCATGGTTTTAAAATTACGAATTTATTTCTGTCCTCATCTGCTAGGAATTAAAAAAATTATATTTCATCCCCTACGGCTTGCGAGTCCAAACCAAGGGTAGGGGGTTATTACCCACTCACATAGCAATTAAAAACCACCCTCACTTTGGTGTACAATCCCATGGTTTTAGAGTCACGAATTTATTTCTGTCTTCATCTGCTAGGAATTGAAAAAATCATATTTCATCCCCTACGGCTTGCGAGTCCAAACCAAGGGTAGGGGGTTATTACCCACTCACATAGCAACTAAAAACCACCCTCACTTCGGTGTACAATCCCATGGTTTTAAAATTACGAATTTATTTCTGTCCTCATCTGCTAGGAATTAAAAAAATCATATTTCATCCCCTACGGCTTGCGAGTCCAAACCAAGGGTAGGGGGTTATTACCCACTCACATAGCAACTAAAAACCACCCTCACTTTGGTGTACAATCCCACGGTTTTAGAGTTACGAATTTATTTCTGTCTTCATCTGCTAGGAATTAAAAAAATCATATTTCATCCCCTACGGCTTGCGAGTCCAAACCAAGGGTAGGGGGTTATTACCCACGCACATAACAACTAAAAACCACCCTCACTTTGGTGTACAATCCCATGGTTTTAAAATTACGAATTTATTTCTGTCCTCATCTGCTAGGAATTAAAAAATCATATTTCATCCCCTACGGCTTGCGAGTCCAAACCAAGGGTAGGGGGTTATTACCCACTCACATGGCAGCTAAAAATCACTCTCACTTTGATGTATAATCCCATGGTTCAAGAAGTACGGATAATTTTTTGTTCCATTTGCTAGGCCAAGGGTAGGCGTTTGGTCGAATACTTTTATAATAACCAAAAAAGTCTTTAATCATCCTAATAAAATGAGATATTTTCAAATAAAAAATCATTAAAATATTAGGTGGACTTTGAGACTAGGTTGGGCAGTGTATCTACAATCGGCTACCTTCGGCTCTGTCATCTGCTGTCTTCACACACGTTTCAAAATGGGCATTTATACACCCACCAAGTTTGGCTAACTCTCCGCCAAACACCCTGTATATTCACAAGAAAACCTTACAAAAAATGCACCAATTTGATTTGTGTCTGCAAATTATATTTTAAATGGTTCGATAATCTACAAATTGTAATGCTTAGGAAGAAAAAGGAAAATGTAGGGAAGAAAATAAATCGGAAAGACGATTATAATTTTTTATTTTACGCACATTTTATATTTTTCTCACAGTTCAATTATGTATGGAAATAGGCACAAAAATGACAGGATATGGACCTATTTTATTTGAAAATTATACATAGGTATAGGTATGTTTTTTTTTTGGATAAATATATATTTCAAGTTACTTACAGATTTTCTAAGCAAAAGGTAGGTACATCAGATTAAATATGGTTCTTTTCATTAAGCGACTTTTATTCGACTTATAAAAGCACAATTTCTAAGCTAAATGTCATTGTGCGAAAGGTATAAGTTATATAAAAATAAATTGAATATAAAAAAATAATGGTGAAATGATCAAAAAAATATTATTGTATAGAAAATAGAATTAAAAACTATCTATCTAAGGTAATTTGTATAAAATTCTTATAGGTCTATTCAATAAAATCTCATGCTGTGAAAACGGTGACATCTATAGGAAGGTATTGTATCAATACGAAAGCTTGGATGCTCTTGGTGCAATAATTTGTGTTTGTATTCTCCAGAAAACGTTAAGCCATAACCGATACGCCGATACTCATGGCGTCAGGCCAAAGTTGCGTTAACGTTAACTGAATAATACTTTGGTTTTCATTCAAAACTTAGCTCACAACAATTTAATATTCTAGAGTCACTTAGAAACGTTTTATTTTCTGATATATTTTTTTTTAATTGAATAACCTTTACAATCTTTAGCCAACCTGGTGACATTAAAACAGCTAAAGCTTTTACCAAAATATAATTTTTAAAAAACAAGAAACTTTAATAAAGCGCTTTTATTTGAAACGTGCTCTAAATTATTTGTTTTATATGTGTTAATAAAAATAAATATTTATCTAATATTCATAATAACTCTATAATAAACGGACATCAGGTATTTATTGTATTTAAAAGGTACTCTAGCAGTAGCATTTGAAGGGGACGGGAAAATATGCCGTCAAACATAGGTAAAGAGTTTTCTAATTTAATAATTTTTTGTTCATCAAATAATTAAATAAGAAAATATTGAAAAGAAAACCTAAATCCCCCATAAAAACTTTTAAATCATAAATAAATGTGCTTTTTTGATGACTGTAGGGCTTGGGAGACATTAATCTGAGGCTTGAAAAGGGAGACACAAATACTTATCCGAAACGTCGCCAAAATTCAAGTAGCTTATTTGGATACCCCCCAGATTAGTCTTCCATAACCAGAATCAATATCAGGGGCACCAAATAAATATTTTTCGTAAAATTTATAAAACTCAACAAGAATAACCAAACCCAAGGGGTTCTGGGGGACATATTACTTTTCATAGATATATAAGTATTTGGAGAGAAAAACAGAGATATTTTTAAAAGATATTTTTACAAGCTCATGGAGAATTATTTATAAAGCTCACATTTATACAGAAAAAAACACACATAAGGCAGTTTAAGCATGTTGAAATTTGACAACTAAGGTCATTCCACCTCGTAGGCAACATTGAGCAACACTAAACATTGAAATAGGTACATATTATGAATTATTATCAAATGGAGGTTGTGTGATTGAGAGTAGAGGAACCTCCGATTCATCAGCTCGAGGTTTCAATAACTTTGGGGTTTGTTGCGGTACTAACTGATCTTGCTCGGTGCCTTTAATATGGTTAATTTTTTTAGGTCCTGGCGTTTCAGAAATAAAGTCATATTCGTCGAGACCTCGCCTTAAATCAATCACTGCAGGTGGAAGATCAAGATCCGTAATGCTTCGAGGACGTGGCGTACTTGGCCGTGGATTAACTGCAACATGCTGAGGAGATAAAACATCGTCTCCTCGGAATACATTATTCTTTTTTTCGCCGTTGAGCCAGTATGTAACTACTTTGCCCTTTCCCTGTAAAAATTGGAATATCATGATAAAATATATACATATAAACTATTTTTTTTAACAATGTATTTTGTATTTACATATTTCTTTTCCTATATAAACGGTCGTCTTAAAACTAGAGACAGTTGAACTATTACTAAGATATTATATAATTTCTCGCGGATACCTACTTTCTGCACGGAAATAACAATTTAGTTTTTCAACAGCGGTAAAATTTTGAGACTCTAACAGTAGTAAGATGGCTACCATTACGGGCACATCCGGCCCAGACGTGATACTTCAAATTCAAAACAAAAGCGCGTCTTCCAGATTGATACAGCAACATGGCTACATTACCTTCAACAGACTGTCAGCATTCCAGGCAACAATTAAATTTATAAAATATTATTATATAGTGGAGGAGACATCTAGACCGCTACAGTTCTCGCATCAATTCTGAAGTTGAGACAAATGGAACCACAGTGGTCTGCTATAATCACCGCAGATTTGGCACCAAATGCACAACTCCATGCGGATGAAATCGAGAACGACAGCGACCGCTGGCGGTCCACATACCCCTCGCCGATTATTTATCCATGATCGCATCTCAGGAACCCAGTTCTTAGTCGACACTGGTGCGGACATTTCTGTGGTTCCAGCAAGACCAGCGGACAGGGGCCAAACAATGCAAACTGTATGCTGCAAATAATACTGGAGTGCAAAGCTATGGAGGGTGTGCGATTTATCTAAACGTCGAAATACGTCGTTCACTCTATTGGGTATTCTGCATTTCCAATGTACCATACCCTATCATAAGAGCAGATCTCATTCACAAATTCGGACTGTAGACCTAAAAAATGGACATTCAAATACAAGATGCCATAACACAGAGACGTAGAGTCAGATCAACGGTTAATAAATAAAGTATGTAATAAGCCAACTTGACTTCGATTATGCCTTTGTGAATGACTATCTACCAACGCAGAGAAGTGTGTGTTTGGTCGATCAAGTGTGGATTTCTTTGGATATCAAATCACTGCCGAAGGATCATCACCATTGTCACCCTGTTCAAGCTCTCCTCGATTATACAAATCCCTCAACAATCATAGACCTGGGACGAATTTCTATAGGAGACACGTCAAAGGAGCGGCTGAATCGCAAGTACGACTGAACGAATTACTGAAAGAATCCAAAAAAAATGACAAAAAAAGCAAATCTATGAACACAAGAGCCAGAAGCAGCATTTGCTGAAGTAGAGCAGCAACTAGCTAACGCGACTCTACCCTCTCACCTAGTGATCGGAGCCGAAGTCCATCTCACCACTGATGCGGCAAGTACAGTAAAAAATTTGTTTCGCTTGCTCGGAAGAACTACAACCCATACGACAGAGAGCACATTGTCGTCTTTGGAGCTGTAAAATATATCCAGCAATAGGTTGAGTGCCGAGAATTCACTATTAGGACCGACCATGAGCGTCTCATCTTAGCTTTTCAAAAACGTGCAGACAAAGCTTCACCAAGATAACTCAGCTATATCAACCAATTTACAACCAACCTAGAGTATCTTGCCGGCCTCATCCTAGAATCGACGTCGTCAGATTCCTGACAGAAATTGACTGTAATGAGCTGGCCAAGACAATAGTAGTCGATGATGCGCTGAGAGTTTTTTTAACAAACAGCCAAACTTCACTTGAGCTCCAGAAACTCACCTATGGAGCAGACCATCAAGGTGTTTACTGTGATGTGTCAACCGATGACGTCAAACCATTTGTGCAGTATTGTGATGTTTTCCACAACTTGGCAGATCCAAATGGGCGAGTCACTAACAAGTCCATACAATTTAAGATTTTTTGGAAAATGCGGGTTTTGACCAGCTTCGCAATTGGCGAACTCTAGAATCGGATCCTTTAGGTCAATTCACATAAGAATCATTTTTTTTCAGGTGGTGGTTGTGTTATAGAGGGTCCGACGTTACCCATAACGATGAAAAAGAAAATGTAATTTTCTCTTGCACAAGAGCTATGTGCTTTTGGACAATTTTACGCTGCATGCCGTACCTATACTAAATAGAAGTTGAGACGAATGAATCGAATACTTCAAAGTCTCGTGGAAATGTATCGACTTCTCCGTGGTTTCCCGCAATGGAAAATAAAGTGAAATATGAAATTCATATTGTGAAATGTTCTTATAAAGAATCTCATGCAAATCGAACATGGCGATCATATGATAAATAAAACATAAACTTGCAAGGAAAAAGGAAATTTAATGGGATAAGTGTCGGGCGGAGTTTTACATCAAATTCTCCGCCATTGCACTCAACATGCCATTTTTCAATGAAAGAAAGGAGAAAAAATGTGATTCCAGGCTCAAATAGTAGTGATGCCACGATTGCGACGAGGAGAGAGACGAGAATACGCTCTCTCTAGCCTCGTGCCACAGATGCGACAGAAAATCTCTTCTCTGATAATTATAACATGTCAATTATTCAAAAAGTAGTCTATACCTTTCATTTTAAAAATCCGTTTTGTTTTGGCTCAAAAATTCGTCAAGATGATTGGGCCTTTTAATAAAGTCCGAACCTGAAAAATTAGTTATCTTTTGTCTTTGCAAAAAATGGACCTGTCGATGTTGTTTTGTTTTTAGTAGCCCGTTTTTCCTCATAACTTATTATTTGATTTCTTAACGATAGCTGTCAAACATATGACATTCAAAGGCAAGACAAGGCTTAAGCCGCGTACAGACCGAATTTCCAACGCTAGTCAACTCCACATGTGAACTATGTTGGAACGCGTTGGCTTTGGTATGTACGGCGATTTGTACGATGTTCTCAAATCCTTTTCAATGCTTTTCAATTCCAACGCCAACGATAGCACATGCGCCGTTGGCGTTGGTCTACGTTGGAAATTCGGTCTGTACGCGACTTTATGCGATAAGTCATGTGAAATACTTTTCATTCCAAATATTTTGTCAGAACAAAATATCTAATTTGTCTAGGTAGGTACCTAAGTCGGGAAGCTTTCTCAGCCTAAATATTATTCTCGTTATATTCATTCAGTGCTATAAATTTGATTAATTAGAGCGTTACCAAAGAGGAATTTTAAACTTTAGTTGTGGTAGGCAATTAATGGAGTAAACATATAAAATCCACCACAATTTTATTCCGAGGGAAAGTTTTCCTAGTTAAAAACATTTATTCTAGATTTTACCCGTTTTCTTAGTAAAGTCCCCAGTAAATTCCTTTTATCTCGTTTTAGAGTACTTACCTATTTGAAATTATTGATTCTGATATTTATAAAAGGTCTTTTGCGTCGGTAGATAGATAGATAGATGGATAATAAAAGAATGAATAGTGGGAATACGGTCAATGTTTGTTGCCAGAAAATTTCTTGTTTCTGTAAAAGCTTTCGTAATATTTATTTTGCGTCTTCAGCT
Organism: Ceutorhynchus assimilis; assembly: GCA_917834065.1. Classification (NCBI taxonomy): domain Eukaryota; kingdom Metazoa; phylum Arthropoda; class Insecta; order Coleoptera; family Curculionidae; genus Ceutorhynchus; species Ceutorhynchus assimilis. The sequence continues at coordinate 28,805,901 of OU892277.1, read as the reverse complement.
TCAGTTACAATCAAAATACAGTACAGGGTGTCCCAGGGAAAACAGTCCACCCTAAAAATCTTTGAAAATAAATTTTCTAGCGGAAACCGGCCGGACACGTCAAGTTTAATATTGAGGAGGCATGTTATGACATATACGGTTGCATGTACCGTGCGTTTCTGTCCCTTCATCTCCCTACCCCCCAGAACCAACCCATGATTCTTTTGAAATGGGGCTAGGAGATAGGGGTTAGGTGATAACTTGATTAAAATGTGATTTGATTCTCTTTTATGTGAAATTTATACGCGACTCAAAATTTCTCGTTGATTGACCAATATCATTTTTGTCGCAAGCCAAGCAATTTATTATATAAACAACACTAGATAGACAGTTAAGAACGGTAATTATTATTTAAAATTTGGGTCTGGCTCTTATTATTACAACAGCCTGCCATGCTGATATCGATGCGATTTCAATCAGGAACAAAAAGGTTGGTATGCCGCGCAGATAAAGACACCAACAAACAAACAGAAATCAATATTTAAACAGGATTTGGGAGTTTAAAATGTTATTGAAAAGTATACTCAACTTTTCTACGTCCTGTCTTTTATTAATATTATTAGGATGTTTTTCAATTTCCCCGACAAGCCGTTTTCTATACTTGTTTTGCTTTCCCAGAATTGCTACGTCGTTAAAATCAAAACTATGCTGTCTACTATGTTCAGAATGCTCAGCTTATAATAGCTTTCACCCAAGATTACAATTTACAATAGAAAAAGAAAGTAACCACTCTATTCTTAGATCTTTTATTAATAAGAAAGGATGATAACAAAAGTACTTTATGTTATAACACTGGAGAAGTGACTTAGAAATGTCAGTAATATCTGTTTTGATTAAATTTGTTCAATATTGTATTTATGTGTTTATTTGTTATTGTTTTTCTATGTTCTCATAGTAGTACAATTATTGTATGTCAACTTGCGTGCATAGAAATCGGCCCATTGCTAACTTTTGACTTTTTATTTTAGAAACTGTTTCCCAACCGATAAACAAATGAATGCTATTTATGTTGTGGTTTAACAAGAACGACAGGCTTGTTTATTATTGTCTTTGAAATTGCAACTTGCTTAGTGTTTCATATTGATTTGTTTTCAAGTGTTTGATGTTTAAAGTTTGCATGATTAATTATAGACTCAGAGCTGGCGGCCGCGAAGGTACTACGATAATACCTATGGCTGGAATTTTGTGAAGTGGTTGGGGGAACCATCAGGAAGTCCCATCTGCACGGATTTTGCTCGAAAACCCTGCAAAAATGAAAAAAAAAAATCTCAAAAAATGATCATACCTCTGGAAGAAAATTTGCACATTACCTGTTTGAAGGTCACAGATAACGTATGTAAATTGTCAGACGTCTAAGTCGCTGCAAAAACTCACAAAAAAGGGTGTCAGACGCCCTCAAAGTTTTTATTTTATGGCATTTTCTTCGATTTCCTCTAAAAATATATTTTTGCAGATTTGACAGATAGTCAGCAGTGGGCCGATTTCTATGCACGCAAGTGTATACACTATTAACTATGTTCAACGCTGTCTATCCGATCATTCCTAACTCATATTGTAAGTTTTTTTTTTAAATACTACATAAATATATTTTAGCGCTAACTGAAGGAGCAACAAAAATATTGTGAAAGCTTCTGAGAAAGTTTTTCTGAAAATAAATATTCACCGTATCCCCACTTTTTTTTTTTATTGACCTAAATCGAGACACGAAATTTCCTGATCTGATAGCTAGATAGATAGGTACTTACATTTTATTCATGATTTTATACAAACAAGTACTTTCACAGTGTGTATTTGTTCGTTCTCGGAAGGCATTAGTGGGCATTTTTGATCCCACCTAATTCGAAAATGCTAAGAATAGGCTCCTTGCATCAAATTTTTTTATTGCTGATTCCGATAGTCCATGAAAAATAAGTCAACACGTGTTTTTTCTTTTTCTTGTTAGTCAAAAATTAACGGAGATACAACGCTTTGAAATGTCCTTCCGACGTCATAACTTAGGTATAATGCGTTGTGAGTTGTGACGTCGCACATGCTCAGTATATCTATATATACAAAACTCAATATTTGTATAACTTCCGAAATAATCATATTTGGACAAAATAAAAAAACACACATCGATTTTTTTTCGATTTCGTACAGTTTGCAATAAACAATAATCAATTTAATTTTTCATGCAAGTACCCTATTGGACCGGACGCCCGTAATTCAAGATGGTGACTAATGTGGCGGCAAATTTGAAATATTGATGAACTAATAGACGGGGTTTGGGGCTCATCGGGGATTTTCGACACCGCATATTACAATTTCCTGGTCATGTGACACACCGCAAGCCTGTAGTTCAAGATGTCCGCTAGTATGGGGCGTTTCCATGAAAATCTCCAACAGTGAAACTTGGGCTCTGCTTTTTCAATGAAATTACACCTCGAGATCCAAGAATTTTAACATCTGTAACAGGATGAATTTCAGTATGCCTATATTTCAAAGAAACCAGGTATTCGGATCGGAAATTGAACTTGCGGTCATTTAGCTTGTGAGCCTGTAAAGTTACATAATATATCAGGCAATATGGCGCATTTTCACGTCTCAGCTCATTTACTGCATGCGTGGAAAGACTCCTGATATGGCGTCAGAGTTTGTGACCATAGGTCAGAAGACCGCGATACATTTTTTTATTGTTAGTTCCGGATATCGTCACAATGCTTTTCATGGTCGCAAACACAATACGAGATGGTGACTGTCTACTGCATCACCAATCCCTTACTGAAATTTCTCAGTACATGTCTGTCTATGACCATGAGAATTATGTATGTGCGGTTTCTGGTTGAATATATCTCCGACATGCACCAGTTGAGTCCTAGAATCGAAAATGCTTCCTTTAAAGATTATTTTGCAGTTTTTCGATCTGAAAACACCTTCAGGCAAGTTGATCCTGATCAGGCTCAAGAATGGGTAGTTAGAACATGTGGACACAGCGGTGGTATTGTCGATATCTCTGAAAATGTTTGCCTGGACGCCGCACAGTGTTGCGTCTCATACGGGAATTGGGACAAAATTCATATCTTGAATACAAAGTTGAATTAATTAATGCGAATGTTTTTATTTATACATAAACATTCTAGTCGACAACCCAGATGTAGAATATTTGAACAAAAGAAAATAGTTCCTATTGTACAGGGTGAAACACAAAAAAAAAATATAATGTTTAATTGAAAAACCTTGGGTGAATTTATTTGTCAAAAAGAATAATATTCTTGTAGATAAATAAATTATAAAGATGGTACATTTATCATTAAAAATGTTAAAATTTTCAAAAATTCGAAAATTAAGAACTAATAACTAGACGAGGATGTTTGCGCGTCATGACGTTATTTCCAGGGTCCCACTTGTTGCTGCACTCCCAGAATTTTTTTTATGTTAGCAGAACAATTTTCTAGTATTAAGTAAACTTGAATTGTTTCCATTACCATTTAAGGATTTTGATTCTTGCCGCAAGTTACCCATTGTTGGTATAAAATGCTATTAGATATAGCAACGCTTTCTACTGAAAATAAAAAAAATCGCAAAAATTCGCAAAAAATAATAACTGTCATTTTGAAGTAGAGGGTTTGCACAGTTCAAATTCAAAAATTTATAGGACTATAATTTTATATATATTTTTTAAACAACTAGCCGGCCAGGAGATAATGCCGACCCAGACTCTCTTCTCCGCACTATGAAGTCTAACGTTCTTCTGGGTTGCTAACAAGGATCGGTCATCAAAAGAACTTCAACAATCACTGTCGAATGCAGAAAAGAATGAACATGAAAACTAGAGTTTGTACAGAAACTCTTTATCTTGCTAAAGGAAACCGGAAAAGCCGAACCTATTGAGCTTTTATATCTATACAAAAGTGAAAAAAACAAAGCTGCGAAAAATCCCATGCAGGCCGGTAGAGACATCATGAACCGTTTGCTTGTAGCTTATGAAGGTGGGAGAAAGTTTGAAGCATGAGCTACTTCCTGGTCGTCTTAGGCCCGGTTTATTCATCTTCAGATAAACTTGCTGGTAACTATCTGCAAGATACATTTACCGTTCCATAATTCTATTGGTCGGGGGATAACTGACCGATCAATTTATGATTACAGATTGAGTTTTTATCTGTCAGATTGCATACCTGACAATTTATGAGAAGTTGAATAAACCGACTCTTAGTCTTGCAGAGATGAATGGTGTACTGAGAAGTACCTAGTCGATTTCTAAGTTCTACAATCTGGCAATAACTGCCATCCAGCTATTTTAGTTTCCAAAGTTCATCTCAATTGATTCCGGATTGAGCGGAGTCGAAAACCCCTAGAAATGTCTTCGGCAAAAATGTTATGAAAAGGAAATGCTCCTCACATGCTTAAAAACACCCAATTTCTGAAAACGTTCCTACTCTATAAGTGTTTAGTGGAGTCGGATGCGATCCGGATAATTGGCGATTCCGTATAGTTGGAGTTTTACCGTTATATTCTTTTTTTTGTGATAAAAACAAAATTGTCGATCAACTGTAACGTATTTCTTCGTGGCAATGAAAATTTGAATTAAATATACATTGATATAAAATCGAAAATCCTACCTTCATCTCAACCTCTCCACGGCGTTGAATCTCAAAACGACCAACCTTTTCCAAAATTTTCATGGTGGCTGCACTAATATGTATCTTCAAAGGTTCTCCATTCGCTTCCATTCTGGATGCAGTGTTAACGGTATCTCCAAACAAGCAGTACCGAGGCATCTTATGGCCTACTACGCCAGCAACTACTGGGCCGCTATGAAGGCCAATGCGCAACAGCAGTGGCATATCTGGCCGATGACGAATTCTAAATTGTTTAATTGCTCCGAGTAGGTCCAATGCCAATCGACTTATTTCGTATGCGTGTTTTAGGCCATTACGTTGTGGGAGACCGGAGACAACCATGTAAGCATCTCCAATAGTTTCAACCTGGAATTAATTGGTTTGTTAAGGTTTAGTTGAATCGTATTTTTTTTTTCTGTAACTAATAATAATAATAATAATAATAATAAGGTATATTATTTACCATACAAAAATTATACATAAAATATATTAACAATAGGTATAGTAAGTAACAATAGGGTAAATAAAAGCCGGTGTATCAGACTCTTGCGTACAATGCAAGTTCTGTTCTACCTACAAAATGAAAAATTCATCAATTCATTCAAATAATAAACATAACTAATAATTGTACTTATTCAATTGGCAATACAACATTGACCAAAAAGCAATGTCATTTATGTTACGATGTCATTGAAATTCCAGTAATTTTTGCTTTAATTTTTTCTTAAATGTGACAAGTGAATCAGACATATCAGAAACAGGTAATATGGCATTAATAAGGTGACACATGTTATAAGAAAAGGATTTTTTGAAAAATTGGTTCCTATGTTTGGGTATATTGTTAATGTATTTCTCCGCAAATTTGAATGGTGAACATCAGTGAGAAAAATAATTTTGTTCTATAAATACGGAGGAAATCGGTGTTTTATAATTTTGTAGAACAATAAGCCAGAATATAATTTCCTCCTATTGAACATATTAAGCCATTTAAGATCTTTAAGTTTGAGACACTCGATCACGTCTACTCATGCCAAAAATAAATCGAATGCACGAGTTTTGCATCTTTTGAATTCTATGAGAGTCACGACTATCCAGGCATGGCCCGTATACTACATCACGGTGATTAAAATGTGATGAAATAAGAGAATCACATAGTTCTTGTTTGATGTTTTGTTCAAGATAGTATATGTGAAGGTAAATGGTTTTTAGAGCACAATAATACTTTTTAAGAACATATGATATGTGGCTGGATAATTTAAGTTGTGAATCAATAATTAAACCTAAGTTTTCAGTGTTTCTGATGACTTGGAGTATTTGGTTACCAATAGATAAGGAAAATTCATCAGGTATATTATCAACAATATTTTATTACGAAAAAGAATAACTATGGATTTTTTTGGATTAAGTTTAAGCATATGTATATTATTAAATATTCGGATTCTACATAAAATTCTGAACATATTTCATGTGATATACACTATACCTCAGTTCAACTGTTTTGGAAATATTGACAGTTGAAATTTGACTTTTTTGGGTTCTATTAAGCAGGCGAGAAAGCTATCGCTGGAGTAGGTTCTTTGTTTTAACGGCTATCCGTGTATGTGTGATAAGTTTTTAAACTGCTTTTCTTACTGAAAATTTCACGCCCCTGGCTCTTAGTATCATTAAGTGAAGTCAGATTTAATTCGATATTTGTCATGTCGTATGCTTCGATAAGTAAATTTTGTTTAATAAAAGTCATTACCTACTGTTTGTGAAGTGGGTTTTAATGAACCCGGAATCCGTGACATTACTTTTTTTAGGAAGACGCAAATCTGGCATGCGGACGACATAACTAGCGCATCGAGGCTGATGTTGGATAAGCATTAACTCAATTTAACCTGTGTTGTGGTAGTTTTTCTTTAATCTATTATATTAATAAAACACTTATCATTATTATTTCTGTGAGAACAAGAATTTTCTAGAGTAATCCACGAGACGATACAGACATATGAAAATTATGATTTTATATATTTTTTAGATAATCGTGCTTTTTATCTGAAAAAGTAGATATCAGATATAAGAAGATTTGTGTACAATACATGGAATATTTGGAATGAATATCTCCGATTTCCAATTATTCTTGAATAATAATATAATATGTATTTCGTGTTTTTGGACTTTTTAAACATCATAACTATTCATATTAAAATTTATTATAAATATCTCACCTTATACACCTCATAATGTTCAACTCTTGAGTCAAACAAGCCATACAGATCATTGAGTAAATCAACAACTTCCAATGGAGTGCTTTCAGCAGACAAAGCTGTAAAGCCAACGATGTCACTAAAATAAATGGTGACCGAATCAAATGCTTCTGCAGTAACCGATTCTCCCATGATCAATTGTTGTGCAACACTTTTTGGAAGTAGCTGATATAAAACTTCTTCACATTTGCGTTTTTCTTCCAGGTAATCCTTAGTTCGGTCCTGGACGAGCGACTCCAAGTTGTTTGCGTATTGTTCCATACGTGTTAGTAGATTATCGAGTAGATTCATGTCATTTTCTCTGTAAAAGAGGACGACAATTATTGTCTTCGAATGATTTAAATTTAAATTTAGATTACTGTCGCAAAGCAATGAATCAAAATAAAAAGTTTAAAATTTGATTAAAAAAATATCAATCCGATTTTCTAATAACTTTTTCCCTCAGAGATTAACCAATGACGAAATATTTCAAAAATTATTCATCTTGATCTATTTCTAGATACTTAAAGAAGAAAAATAAATTTGAGACGAAAGCTTGATTAAACTGAGCAGAGTTGCAGAGACTGTCACTTTAATCCAATTTCCTAAAATAATTTATGTTGTAACCTGAATAGTTTTCCTAATTTGCGTTTGGTTTTGAGGAAGATATATTCACGTACCATTATGGCCATTTTCACCAACTGAAATGTAGGTAGGCATACCCAATTAACTAAGTAAACGCCTCTCAAATTAAAATTCGTTTTGAGATCCTTTTTGGGAACGTGTAACTCGGCTTGAAACTTCCTCGATTTATTCGTCCAGTATCCCTAAATTCAAATAGATCACATTCAAAATATCAGCGCATGAGATCAACAAATGCCTAATTGAAGGATTATTAATCTACGACCATTTGAAGCGATGGCTCGATATTTATTCGTCATATTAAATGTTGGTGAGGATACCTAACTGCAATAAAAAATGAAAATTCTGAAAACGATCCACACTAGGTAAAAATGCATGAATTAAGGAACCTAGAAAAAAATATCAACCTTAGGGTCTTAATACTGTGAATATGTTAATAAATGTGATGGGATATTAATCAGATTTATGTTTGAGATATAAATTGGGACGTTCTGAAAATCTCGTTTTTAATCGTCTTCCAGTCTGGCCCATAGGTAAATGTTTTTGAGCCATTACAAAACAAAGTAGTTTGTAAACTCCTGATTTTGACATTTTATCTTATTTGCTTTCATTGTTTTTGAAATGTTTTTCAAGTGAATTTAATGTTTTTAGAAATCTAGTAAATTCACATAGGAACTGAGTTTTTTGCTTGTTGGACCAAATTATGTCAATGATTTGAAGTTTTTATTAGGATCGTGGAAGGTGGATAAATCTTACTGATGAATTTTTAAGATTTTTTTTTTTTTCTGAGGATATTATCTTTGATTTCTGGGACGTATCTATTATTGAAGGCAATTTGTTTAATAATAATAAAAAAATGTTTTCGTGATCAAAACCATAATATTATTTCGATGAAGCTATTAAAAATGAATTTTACTGTTTCCATCCATGGATTCTATAGATTTCAGTTTTGTTGTCCAATATTTTTCCCACATCTTATTGTTTTCTTGCCATACACCAAATTATAGCGGTACATAGTCTTTGTCCAAATATACGGAAAGGAACAAATCAAGAAATGCTTTTCCTTTTCGTAGCAAAAGAGGGCAGATGTGCTGGGTCAAAGACCCGTCGAAAAATCGATTTAGAGATAGCAATAATACAACAGCTAGATACCGAATGTGAGAATGTTGAGATGTTGAGATTGACATATCTTGGTTTATTGGTAAAGATTATTTCAAAGGCTCTCATAGGTATATGTTTTGAAACCTACGTTTGAAAACATTTTACAAAGTTACAGACTGTCACAAAGGACCCCACAATATTTAAATGGGAATTGGTTACCCGTGATATTTGGATGAAATTTAAATATGTTATTGGGGATGCCGTAAGCAACATTTTTTACCATGGGCGCAACCTTGTATATATGAGAGGTGAGGCGGTGTCAGTTGTCAAATATTGGAATCTAATATTCAGAAGCAGAGTAACTATAGCAGATTTTGATAAAGTGAATATCAATTTCTACGAAGTCGACCAAGGAAGTGTACCAGCCGTCCTAGGCAGTGTAGTGGTTAGTGTATCTGCTTCGCATGCTGCAGGTCCCGGGTTCGAATACCGGCTAAGGCATGGTTGTTTGTGGTGTTTAACCGGCTCGTTGGCTGGGCGAGAGGATGTAGAAGGACTTTCTCAGGCTTGCGTAATGTCGGTGGAGTCTGAATGGCCGACCATGGATTGCGAATCGGACCATCTTAGAATGGGGGATGCATGATAAGGCCGACCATTTAGACTCTAGCATAAATGGGAAGGAGTAGAGTCCATGTAAATGATGAACAATAAGCCACAATGAGCTTCAGTGCAGAGCTAGGGCTCGAAAGGGTGATAAAAAAAGGTAAATCGGAAAATGTCAACCATTTTGACATCTGTCAAATCTCTGCCAAACGGCAGCACTCATATTTTTCAGTTTTCAATATTTCATGATGTGTCACTTGACATTTTTAACTTATGTAAATTCTGAGTTCAAAAATTGAGAACAACAAAAACACAGAAGTGTCAAAACCTGTCATTTGTTTTAAGAAAAAAGATTCCAATCGGGTTCTTTTTCATTTTAAGGTAAGTCATTGGTGATAAAACAATAAACAAAGCTGATAAATATCAAATTTTGATAGCTATCAGAATCTGACAATAGCTTTAATTGAAAAAAACATTTAAATCTAGTTCTGTTCCAATATAAGTTACGCTTATTTATGAAAAAGCATGAAAATTTTCATACGCAGGTTTCAGATTTTGACAGCTGTCAATAAGTAGTCATATTTGCAGTCACAGATTGGTAAGGATATGATAACCTATTTCAAGAGGCGTTAGACAGGGTGACAACATTTCACCAAAGCTATTTACAGTGGCACTGGAGGATATTTTCAATTTCGTGGCAGGACCGTGGTGTGAATATTGATGGGGTTCGGCTTAATCATTTACGTTTTGCAGATGATATTGTTCTTATGACTGGCGATAAAGCGGAGTTACAATCTTGTTAAAAACATTAAAAACAATCTCCACGCCGCATTTCCGAGATAAATTACTATGTAACTCCACGCAGGGTATCCTAATGATAAGGAAACATTGTTCTTTTTTGCGTTTCTAGAGTGAGAATTTGAAAAACCCTCGAAAATAATCTAAACCAGTTGAATCAACGGAACGTGCCGGCGAATCAATGTTTCCTATTCTGCCAATCCATTCATTTGGAAAGTCTGAACGAAAAAAAAAACGAACTGGGATAAGATTGAAATATCAAGAGATTCCTTTTTGATAAATCAAATATAAAATTCTATAGAACAAAATTAGAAAAAATCTCCTATGCATACGTTTAAAAAACGCCGATTAATGTCATTCGCGTTTTTTTTTAGAAATCCTCATGACACAAAAATTGGCGTTCTGTAACTGGTTACATAAACTACTAGATACATAAATCTTTGTTCAAACAGACTTTAAGGATCTCATATTTAATCAAATCGAACTAGGTATTCATGCAACAAGTGTGTAAAGTGAACGTTTTCCACGAATGTGATTTTTGACAATCATATGAGTGTAAAAAGGTGCTTTACACACATATCGCATTAAAAAAAAATCCACTACTAATAAGTGTAGTGCGTAAAGTATTTTCACTTCACGCCTTAATGCGTGAAGTAATTTACTAGAAAAATACTCAATTGACAGTGTCGACATCTGTCATTGACAATACGCACTAGTGTGTGAAGTGAATTACTTTACGCACTAGTGCGTGAGTGAAATTTGACGTCGGTAGGTATCTCATTGTAGAATAAAATAGTATCGTAGGCCCTTCGTCTTTCGTAGGTCCTAGGCACAGTGCCTCCTGTGCCTCATGGATAATCCGTCCCTGAGTATATTCTTGAAAAATTTTGATCGCAAAGTCGAAGTTACTTACTTGCGGCTTAATTGCCTCAACTTGGTTTTAAGTGTGCCAAAATCGGGTCGTTCGTGTGGATCTTCGGACCAGCACTTGTCGATCAAAGAAGTTATTTCGTCAACTTGTTCATTAACACTTTCACTTGAGATCGTGGGTCGCAGCGGTACGCTATTATTTGCTTTAGGTCCCTTCCGAACCAATTCGACAATTTCTGTAAAAAAAAATATATAATCTATAAATTTTCCTAATGGAGCTGTCAATTTTTTATGCGTATGTTACCTGTTTAATATATAGGGTGGTCCAAAAAAACCGGAATTTTGTTTTTGAGCTGTAACTTTTTTATTTGTTGACCAATTTTCTTTTGTTTGGGCTTGTTCGAAAGAGAAATGAACAGACTAACGAATCAGGATAAAACTTTTGATATTTGAAAAAAATCCAAAATGGCGGACTCCTTCAAAAATTGCCTAGATTTGGATAACGCTGGAACTTTTTTGTAACACCCTGTATAAGTTTTTTTAATCAATTCTTGAAGTTCATCATTTTGCGAACATTTTAAGACCTCGACAGAAAAAATCGGTTGAAAACTAAGTGAAATATTGAATTTTTCGTAATATCGAATTTCAATTTTTCATATTGACAGCAAAATCTAGGATATGCTATTTCAGCTAGATTTTTTTTTTCTACTCGACATATTCTTTCTATTTCAGGCTTGTGCGAAAGATAAATAGATAGGGTAAGGATTTGAAATGAAGATTTTGACTGGTTGAGAAAAAAATAAAGATTTCCCAGTTCCTTCAACATAGCCAATTTTGAAAAAGTCAATGATATGTTTTCTAACAATACGACCAATATTTTTATTTACAAATTTTAAAAAATAAAGTAAACACATTTAAGGGGATATATGCCCTCCGTGGGCCTCAACAACCCATGCTAAACGTCTACGCCAAGAATCGATAGAATTGGCAATGTTACGTTGTTCCAGCATTTCTCCCCAACACTCAATGATTCGGTTGCGCAGCTCTTCTAAATTATTGAACGTAGCCTTATTTCCGTGGACTTTTTCTTCCAAGTCCCCATATAAGGAGTAGTCGCAGGGATTCAAATTTGGGCTATAAGGAGTCAACGGGCTCTATAAAATTCGCTACTTGCTCTCTTAGATAGTTGATAGTAAAGAATAATTGAAAGTGATTTATTGCTGCAGCATATTAAACGGGACTACACATTTAAACTGTCCTTAATAGATTTAGAGCCCGTGCTGAAATCCTAAAAATTTGATTCAGTGATGAGAAAATTTTCACCTTATCCGGAGTCAAAAATTCGCAAAACGACCAACTACGAATTTCCCTCCAAGCTCGAAAAGCAGATAAAGGAAGAGAAAAATTCAGCAGTTATTTAATGGTATCTATCTGCAGCAATTTCTCGAAGCCACAAAGCACAACTAATTGTTATCGACCAAGGAGTTCGCTTGGATTCACGCAAGTATTGTCAGCTCGTGTTCGCCATATGCTATTCGAAATCAACGCTGTTTGAGAGGGGTAGGTTGCCAGATAACTTTTATGACGTCATCTGTATGCCTGAACCTAATGCAAATCTCCCAAAGGCACTCTAGATGCGTCATCAAGTTACCCATTACCAGACAACCTGTTAACTTTAGGAACCTTGATCCGAAATTGAACAGCTCACACCTCAAGACTACACTTTTATGCAGGTAATTTTATAACTTACTTAGTTAACATTTATCGTTCAGATTTTGGTCTCACAAAAACTTTGATAAAATTTTACGTTTTTGTATTTCTCTTTTTATGAGATAAAGGTGATAAATACTGTTTGTATATAAGATGGAGCCAGGTGACAGGTGACATAATAGCCGCGTTACTATCAACTATCTAAGAGAGCCAGTTGCGGATTTTATACAGCCCGTTCACTGGCCGCCTAATAGCCCAGATATGAATTCCTGCGATTACTTTTCATGAGGAGATTTGAAAGAAAAAGTCCACGGAAATGGGGCTACGTTCGATAATTTAGGAGAGCTGCGCAACCGAATCACTGAGTGTTGGGGAAAACTGCTGGAACAACGTAACATTGCCAATTTTATCGATTCTTGGCGTAGACGTTTAGCATGGGTTGTTGAGGCCCACGGAGGGCATATCGCCTCTTACCCCTTAAATGTGTTTACTTTATTTTTTTAAATTTAAAATAAAAATATTAGTCATATTGTTAGAAAATTTATCGTCAACTTTTTCAAAATTGGCTATGTTAAAGGACCTTGGAAATCTTTAATTTTTTCTCAACAGTCAAAATCTTTATTTCGAATCCTTATCCTATCTATTCATTTTTCGAACAAGCCCGAAATAAAAAATATCTCGAGTAGAAAAAAAAAATCTAGCTGAAATAGCATATCCTAGATTTTGCTGTCAATATAAAAAATTGAAATTCGATATTACAAAAAATTCAATATTTCACTTAGTTTTCCACCGATTTTTTCTGTCGAGGTCTTAAAATGTTCGTAAAATGATGAACTTTAAGAATTTATTGAAAAAACTTATACAGGGTGTCACAAAAAATTTCCAGCGCTATCCAAAACTAGGCAATTTTTGAAAGAGTCCTCCATTTTGGATTTTTTTCAAATGTCAAAAGTTTCACCCTGATTCGTTAGCCTGTTCATTTCTCTTTCAAACAAGCCTAAACAAAGGAAAATTGGTCAACAAATAAAAAAGTTACAGCTCAAAAACAAAATTCCGGTTTTTTTTGGACCACCCTATAATTCTAACACCAACAGTGTAACGAAAATCCATAAAAAAAACTGGAATAAATTTTTTCGGTTGGTTGATAAGGTCATAGTGTCTAATCTAAACTGGTGGACAGTTGCTTTGCAACATGTAAAATTTTACCCAAATTCAAACTTCGATATTTTCGGAACGGAAAAAGACATCGAGTTGCGGTATCCGGGAAATTCTTGACCAACTCTTTGAGAACAGGTACAGGGTTCGACCGGTATATTTCTTTTATTTATCCACTTATACAGGGTGAGCAAAGGAAGTCATGTTTTTTTTTTAGAAAAGTTTGGGGCTATGTCAGATTCTCAATTTTTGATCTTGGAAATTTTTCTATGCATCTTTTTGATCTTTAGGTTTTCACATGCACATTCCTGAAGAAAGTAATTTCTAAAATTTTTCGAAAGTTGGTTATAACTCAAATTATCGAATTTTCAAAAAAGGGTTACATTTATCGCTAAAAAAGGGACTTTTTCGAAGTTTCTCTTGAAAATGGGTATTTTTTCTCGTACTTTAATTGAACAGCTTAATGACAAATTCAAGTTACTTCTCTTAACACAGGGGTGTATTCCAGTGACGTAACACCAAGAGCATTTTTTGGATTGTTAAGAAATGCTAATAACTTCAAAATTGTTATTTTTCAAAATGCTATGATGCTGGCTAGAGATAGAAAAAATATCTCTATTCGTTACAGAGTCCCAGCCCAGACGCTCTTAAGATCCCAGCTTTATATGTAAAAGTATGCTTACAATGATTTTACGCGAAACGTATTTGCTGGCAACCAATCAGACTTCAACGACACCATCAACAAAGTTTTCTTATTTATCATGGCAGAATAAATTCACTTCCGCTTTGAAGCAATACATTTTGAATAACAAATAACTAGAAACTAAACTTTAAATTGTGAGGCTATAGTGGAACGGTGCTTTTCTTTACAACTTCGCACAGGAACGAGAATTTACTTTTTAATTATTTAGTCGAAATTGTGACTAAAAGGGTGCTACGTTAGGGTCCTATTCAGATATTGCCATCGTTTAATGTTTATTCTTGCTAAGGGTCTGTACTTGCCGGATTAGAATTATTCATGTTAATTTATTCAAAATATAGGCTCTTTACCCTTGACAAGCAGTTGAGCTCATAAATATGGTATCCACTGATACGCCCATCTTTATTTGGGAAGTGAAACATGCGTTAACTTTTATCATATTTTTTATACTAAAGTGCCTTTTCCATTCACTGGCTGAGCAGATTTTGAGTCAATGGAAGTGCAATAAAGATAAACAATCTCGCATACGTTTATTTTTGTCCAGTGAGGCAAAACGAGTTCATCAACTCTCCCTGCTTATTGGTATAGTAAATAGGTTAGTTACTTGCACTAGTGACTTGTGGGGCAGTTACTGATGCAGTTAACCACGTGAGCCGCTTTCGGGTGTAGAGCGTCAAGCTCCAAGAGCTCCACTCCGGACGCGCATTGTACCCTTTACATCCCAACGCTTACTTTTCTCAATTGAATTCGACATGTGACGATAAAAAGGTAGGTGTGTCAGGGGACAGAGAGGAGGAAAGTAAGAACAGCTCCGGAGCGTGAAATCTGCGCAGACGAACTGGCCGAAGCGCGGACGAAGTACTCCGGAGTAACTCTGGAGTGCTCAAACTATGGCACCCGAAAGCGGCTATGGTAACTTACTTGCAACCGTTCTTGCAACAGAACTTGTGCCTGAGAACCAGATACGAAAGTAGATAGCTCTCTAGGCGATACTGTCCGCGCTGCCAACCTCTTACTCGTCACATGTAAACAGTTTGGCCTAATGCCAATGTTGTATAGAGATAGTTTCATTTGGTGACACTTCGTCACACTTTAACTGTATTTTTTTCTTAGATACCTAAATTGGCCCCTAGAAATTGTCTTCTAATTAAACCCATTCGTGAAAATAAAAAACGAAATGACATGAAACGGATTATTTTACTCATAGCCCAAGAAACGGGGATCTGAAAAGTGGGTTTACCTCAACATAATTAGAAGTTAACATTTTTTGGGGGGAATCGGTCCATTTTTATGTGCTAAATACCATATTAAGTTTGCGACCTTATCTTTCCAGCACCCCTTCATCTTCAATTTTTTTTTTCTGCAGCGTCTTGAATCGTACCATTTTTTTGTTCAAGGTCACTGAATCGTTTCGCCTGTTTGCGCGCATTTGGTGCAGCAGCGGCCGATTGCATAATCCGATTCCAATTGTTCAAACACCACATTATTGCTAATGAAATTAGCGAGCACGGACTTGCCTAATGTGCTAGAAAGTTGTAAATTGCATCGAAAACTACCCCAAATATTTGGAGACAGTTTTCGACAATCGGCAGCCCATTTATTCGTCTCATAATGCTTCAGCGGATTTTTTTTTTGTTGATTACTCAATGACTTATTGGCTTGAAAACGTCGCGCGGAATTTTTCAAAAAGTCAACAAAAAAAATTAAAATTGTCGCACAGCGCTGAAATTTGGTATGATGGCTTCATTTATTGTTCTTATGAATATACTGTAATTTTTATTGCTTCATATGACTGCTGCATTGATCAAAATTGCAGTTTATTCATGAGAACAATAAATAAAGCCATCGTACCAAATTTCAGCGCTGTGCGACAATTAGGGTTCTTTTTTTAGTTTTTGAAAAATTACGCGCGACCTGTTCAGGCCAATAAGTCATTGAGCAATTAACGAAAAAAAATCTGCTGGGCATTATGAGAGAAATAAATATGGGCTGCCGATTTTCGAAAACTGTCTCCAAATATTTGGCCCCGTTTAGGAATTACAGTGAATGCAAGAAAGGGGTAGTTTTCGATGCAATTTACAACTTTCTAGCACATTAGGCAAGTCCGTGCTCGCTTAATTTTCAAGCAAAAAATTCGAACAGAAAAGCATTGGAGAGTGCATTTCATTAGCAATAATGTGGTGTTTGAACAATTAAAATCGGATTATGCATTCGACCGCTGCTGCACCAAATGCGCGCAAACAGGCGAAACGTTGATTCAGTGACCTTGAACAAAAACATGGTACTATTCAAGTCGCTGCAGAAAAAAAACTATGGAAGATAAAGTGGTGCTGTCCCGGAGTTTTTTATAGCAAAAAACTTCAGCTACAACAATCATTTGAAACTTTTTGCTATTGGACCATCCCTTTGAGCAGCGTTCTCTATAAACCGCAAATTACTCCTAAAAAAACACCCCTAACTAAAAACCCTATGGAAGTACAAGTTGGCAAACTTAATATGTTATTTAGCACATGAAAATGGACCGATCCCCCCTAAAAAATGTTAACTTCTAATTATGTTGAGGTAAACTTCCTTCATTGCTTGACCAATCAGTGATGTGCGTGTAAACTGTTTAACATGATTGTTTGTATGTAAAAAAGTCTACGTATTGATTTTTTATGTAGACTATGTCAATAAGAAATAGCATTTTGTATTACGAAAACATTTACTTCTCAGCAAACTAAATGTCAAATTTCTAAAAGCTAAAATAAACAAGAGTTCAACGTAAAACTAAAACTAAAAAAAATATCAGTAATTACAAGTCGCTTTATATTTCTTCATCTGATTTAGGGCCGGTTTATTCACCTTTATAATCTTATTAATAAATGAAAAAAGTTTCAAAAAGTTATTTTAATCACGAGGATGTTTTCCCAGTTATCCAGGGACACTTTATCCGTTAGGACAATTAGGTCATGTCCTACGGGCCACAGAGGATGAGAGGCCAACTGCTGGCCTTTAATTTATAATATAAAATATAAAAGCCCACTATATTAAAAACATCGACTTGTTTAGTAGCAGGACTAGCACATATTTCAATACTTTTTAATTCTTAAAATTCACACTGCACAAGCACATTTGGTTTGGCCAGAGTGCACTGCCTGACGTCACGATGCTCTGAAATTGCTCCGCTCGCTCCATCGAGCATCAATCGGGAACACACCCTAAAGTCACTGAGCTGCGCTGACTCGCCGTCGCGTCATTAGCGCAGCACAGGCACGTGGCAACAACTACAGCAGGAACTTGTTAGTGTTTGCGCTAAGCCGTTTGTTGTTTGTTCGTGGATCTATTTATGGTGTGAAATGTGATCGTGTGATTTACAACTTTACGAATTTCTACGTGTTAACTAAAATCTTTGAGAATCGCATATGATTCTGTTCGTCTAGTCCTGGAATATAGTGTTATTTTTTTGGTCATGGTGTATAATAAAAACTATGAAATATTTTAGTGGTTTTTTTAGTAGTTTGAAATCGTCTGAGGGCCTGTTTATCAATAGAGAGTTACCCCATTAGTTAGGGATAACCCTGGGTCAAGGTTGTGACAAGTGTTCATCTATCCAGGGTCAATTGCTAACTCGGAAGTTTTTCCAACAAAAAGTTAAACCGCGCTCTCACGGCAAGTTAGCGTATTTGACCCTGGGTTAACCTCAACATTTTCTGTTATTTTTTGTCTGCATTTTTTTGAATGTTGTGGTTTTGGCTTAAATTTTGAAATCGAGATGTTCTAGAATTTCTAAAACATGAGCGACGCCCCTACCACGTGAGGTTGAAGTCAAATCCCTAATCTCTTTGACAATTTTGATGACGTCGGCGAATTTTCGCTCACGAAAAGAAACAATCGAGCATAGACTCGAATTCCCAACAGACAGGTACCACGTAAGTACCTATGCTTCTGGTTTTTTCTCTCAGACATTTTCTTCTCTTTAAAACAAGACAACATATTTCCACACAGAATAGGTAAGTACACGATACCGAAATTTTCGTTACGGAGACAAAAAATACCATAAAAAAGTAAATTTATGGGCAGAAAATGTCGACAAATCGACAAAAGTGAGCTGGCAACGTTGCATAAGTAATGCCAACCTTCAAAGAACCCGAGAGTTTACAAGCCCTGGGTTGAAAAAGCTTGGATAAACACTTTTCGAATTGAGTAGGTAGTTAAGTTAGCCCAGAGTTAGAGTTAGCCCAGGGCCAGCAAACTCTGCGAGTTATCCCTTGATTGATAAACCGGCCCTAAATGATTTTATTTAACCCCATAAAACAGAACAATCACTCCATGAAAGGCCATACCAAATAATTGACCTACGGGCCAGAGAAAGGTTAAAGCGTCACTGCA
Organism: Ceutorhynchus assimilis; assembly: GCA_917834065.1. NCBI lineage: Eukaryota > Metazoa > Arthropoda > Insecta > Coleoptera > Curculionidae > Ceutorhynchus > Ceutorhynchus assimilis. The sequence goes on along the minus strand of OU892277.1, from coordinate 28,787,086 downwards.
GTTATCTTTTCATAAACTTCCTAATAGGTTTTCAAAAATCCTAATATCAAATAGAAAATGTAATTTTAAAACAGATTGAGAAAAATAAAAGCTTAATGGAATTGGGAGATCATCATCAGTTGAATGAAATAGAAAATTCCTGAAATAATAAACGGAAAATATTAAATGAATTGAGTAGTTTAATTTTAAATTAAATCTCCTACATTCAAATCATGATTATTGAACCAGAGCGCTTATGATTATATGGCAATGTCGCGCCTTGATACCAGCAACTGGGAGAGGCGGCAAATGATAGGCCCTCATGGCGTCGAGTAGTCCACGACAGACCACAAACTTTTGAAGAACAGCAACGCAGACACGAGACCGATAAGGGGGACCGCAGGAAGGAGCGAGAGAACTGAGACAGAGACAATGGGCTCTTTCACTAAAATTTAAATTCGTAATTTAAGTATAAAATCCTAAAGGAGGGACTATTTTAGGCATATATACAAAAAAAAAATTATCTACAACGTTGAATAAGTTTTTTACAGGCACTCAAAACTAGACCAAATTCGAAATGATTTAAAACGCGCCAAGTGATGACGTCATCTGAATAATTTCCATTTGGCCCATGTCTGGGAGCAGCTGACCGGCTCGGCTGCGTTACCGTCTAGTAAAAGACTCGAATGCGCTGTTGTCGGTTGTGACTAAATGTAATGCGACGTAGAAAAAATAAATAAAAATAAATATAAAAAATAGATATAAATTGTGTTTAGGCATAATTAAAAAAAAAAAAAATTATAAAATCTTGAATCCTAACTAAATAATTTAACTATTTTTCGTGGTATTTTGCCAACATTTTAGAAATAAATCTATTACAAATTCGCAATGTTTGTGGCAAGACGGTCAAAATGCAAGCGGCGACGTCATAGGAATAAATTCTGAATTTTTATTTGGAGGTATTTTTTATTTTTTTTTCTATTTTCTCAAGAAGGACTGTGAATTTTTCAAAAGTATAAAAATTACAGAAAATTCTGTTTTTAGTTGTTTTATTCAATTATGCCAATTTCAAAAATTAGTGAAAGAACCCATTCTGCCACAGACTGGGTGTGCCAAGACTGTGGAAGATAATCATACCCGGTATCGAGTGATCGCCTTATGATGACTGAACCAGAATATCAATTGGCTTCATAATTATAGCGTTGTCATTTAGGTTTGTGGTACCTTCTTCCTAAGTACTTGGCGATGATCCAAATTCCAGTAAAAATATTCCAAATTATCAAAACTCATATGATACAAAGCAACGGCGAGGTTGACAAAACAAAAATAGAAAAGAAGAGACTGGACATTTTGAATACAGTTCAGTAGCATGACAGTATTACAGTATATTACGTGAGGAGTCTGGAAAGTACTGTTTTCTGGACGAGTAGATGTCTACGTACCTACTCGGCAAGCATTATAATATTCAATAAAGAAAAATGATGCATGCATTTTCATTCTTTTAACGTTTGCTTGTCACAACACGTGATTATTTGGAAACTATAAAAGAATTTTTGTTTGGATGTATTATACTTTCTGGCCGAGGCCGTGAAGTGGAAATACTGTCCGACTTAGGCCGACAAAGAGATACCTACTTTTTTGAAGAAAGAAAAGAATGAACTTTGTTGGTTGAGTGATGTAATTTGTATTTGCTCCAAACATTTCAAGAAAGGAAACTATTGAGCCAAAATTACGGGTGTTCAATAATTACGGTCGAGGTTCTCTTTTTCTATCATGAACGTAGGTCCGTTGATAGGTTCATGGTTTCATAACAACTGTCACCAAAATTTCATCTTATTTCTTGAATAGCTTCAGTATTTGCATCGCAGAGCAACATATTTCAGGTCACGTAATGCCAGATAGTTTGAGCAAATTGCAATAATCGAACGGCGCGACCAAATAAACAAACTTCTAACCTCGCTTTTACCTGTGCTTTTCTTTTACAACTATTTTGCTTTCTTTTTTTCTTCCTTTCGATATTTTGAAGTGTTTCTATTTTATTGTTTATCACTCTCGAATGGTTCCAGTAACTTTTGAAGATCTTTCACACAAGCTTTGTGATGTGGGAAGCTTGAGTTGGGCATGCGAAAATGAAGTTAGGAACTCAATTTCGTTTTTTTTTTTAAATTTAATTGCATGTTTGTACAAAAAATAAGCACAGCGTTGACACTACGAGACTACGCATAACCTTGCAATCGCAGATTAATCTTTCTCGTCAGTCTAAATACACTGAGAAAACAGGATTACGTCACGAACGGTTCAAATTTGTCTGTCCTACACCCAGATGCAATAAACGAACATTCAAGCCAAACAGATGGATAAGATGTACTTGAATACCGAACGCAGCCCGGAGGATTCACCAGAAACGTAATGTAATAATTTTTGCAATGAATTATTGAACACCCGTTATTAAATATGTAGGTAGGTACCTTAAAATATATGACAAAACAAAATTATCAGCTCTGAAATGTGGAAAAGTCAACAGTAAAATCAGAAAAAATGCACCACTCACACACAATAAAAATATATTTGAAATAAAGTTTCTAATGCTGGCTTTCCACCAAGGGTGCTTCTCGAGCAAGCCCTTGATGATCCGTGATCGCGCCACCGATCCGTCGAAAGTCGGATTTCTACGCTTAAAAGACGCGAGCTGAGGCGAGGTAGGCGGGCGCGTGTAGGCCTGTCCCGGCGCGGCGCGGCCCGGCTTGTGATATCGAGGGCCGTGGGAAGCCAGCATTAGAAAACCCCCCATATATCCGAAACTAGTTATAGGATCGGTTTGTGCCCATAAGAACTTTTACTCAGGAGGTCGAAATGAATGTTGAATGTTGAATTCTGCGTTCAACCAAATCTCATAGGAAGTGTGTTAATTTGATCTAAATTTACAAAAAAAAAAAATATTGCTTAGTACCTATCCGTAGTTTTTATTTGTAAACTAGCGCTTCCCGAAACCTCTGTACAATAACTCCTCTACTGCCAAATACCCTGTTTCTATTTAGTATTAGATTGCTTTTCCGGATTCGTCCAGGAAGGCGTTCTTCCTGTTTATAAGTATGTTTAACCTTACGAAAAGAAAGAGGATAGAAAGCAAAAACAAAAATTTATACTTATAGCTCATATTGACATATTATGAATAAAAAGTCGGTCATATAAACCAGAATTATGTATAACTATTATAGATTAAATTATTGGTTCAAAATTATAATTTGAAACTACTAAAGTAGGTATTTGAAAATAATCCAAGCTTTGGGCAGAAGCCAATGGCCATTTTGATAAAAAAAATTCCCTTTTTTAATTCCCTCATTTTCTTTTTTTTTTTTAAACATAATTTTATTTTCGCAAATATCATTATTTTCAAATCCCCGCATCAGCGATATTTCCGCAGCTGAACGAAAGTGAAACTAACTTAAATTAAAGTTCAAAGAGGAAACCCTGCAAACAAAAAGTTTCTGGGAAAATATCATTAAAAGTGTAATTACATGATATTTGAACGATTCTGTTAACAGTGAGCTTTCAGAAAAATGTTTATATTTAATTTTTGGAAAACATATAAAGTTTTATAAAATTTTACGTAACCATATCTATGTAACCAAAACAAAATTGAACTGATAGCTCTTAAACCAAGGTTCTGGTTTCTAACGCAAAATATTATTCCCCTTCAAGCGGTCTATAATATGAACTTTATTGTCGTCCACACTTGACACAGAAGTAAACCATTATGTTCCTAGAGCCACAAAGATTTTTATTGATTATTGGGTAATTTGTTCGTTTGCTAGAGCAGCCTCGATTAGCGCTATTATGTTCTTGTAAGTAATTTTGCGTTTTCTTTCCGTTAGATGGCAGCGTCAACGACTGAGTACGAGAATACTCCAGGAACATAATTTATTCATAATTTGCACTAATTTGTTCGTTTTACTTTTTTTTGTTCAATATTATGGACTGAATAATGGCCTTAATGAAGTACGAGCAAAATTAAATACGGATTACCAAGCTAATGTGGCTGCTCGCCTCTATGCTCGGAACAGTAAAATGTGTTCCGAGTGACCTAATATTGATTTGACATTTTTCAAAAGTAAACAAATTTATACTATTTTTCAAAAAATTGATGAAAAAAGCAGTGATTAAGTTGTGATAGGATATATTGCAGTCCCTTCTTGGAGATAAAATATTGTATGCCATTCGGGCTCAAAGGTTTTTTTGTGCTTCACTCAATTGTAGGCCTCCGCTACGTGCAAACGTTGAGCGCAGCACAAAAAGGCCCACTTCTTGGCATAATGGCAAAAATAACTACCTATTTCAATTAATTTTTTTCCAATTAAACGACAAAGACAATTGATCCAAAAAAAAAATCAGTTTTCTTTACGAACATTTATGTCTAGTAATTTTATACATAACTAGCTTTGTCTTTTGCAAATTTCAAATTGTAATGAAAATAAAAGTTTCATTGATTATAGCTCTCGATTAGCCTTCAATGATTTAAAGTAAATATTTACTTGTGTCGGGTCCCCCAGGAATTATGCCAAAGCGTTGAAAAAGTGCACAGTTGCAATTATCGCAGTTGAGGGTGCAAATGGGTCTCCTCACTTCCAGAAGTGGACTCACTGCTCGTCTGGGGCTTGTTGAAGTCGATCCGCCAGGATTTAGAGTGTCATCTCGAACAGGTAAGTTTAAACACATCTGGCTCTTCTCGAGACTATTGGCACTAACTTTTTCTCTGCCTCTTTGCTGACCAGAAGGTCCCGCGACTTCGAAAGAAGCCGGGGGTTTCTGATCAGACATGCTTTTGCCCCTGCAGCAAAGTTGCGACTGTCACGGCCACTCTATGCAGCGTTGTTTTATAAGCGCGCGGGGGGTGCAAGGTGGAAAATACACGCGTAAACTTCTTGTTTCTATGAAGTTCATCCTTTGGATTGAGAGATAGGCTCCTGTTAAGAAACAGGTGCAAACATAGTTGAAGCTGATAGTTGTCAAACATGATTAAAGCCGATCGGAACCTATACCAATATAAAGATACTAGCCTTATCTTCAAATTTTTTAATATTTCAAATGCTCTGCGATCTATATATTCTATTTTGTAAATACTTCCAAATTTGCTGATACAAAAAAAAAATATAAATAAGAAGACACTATTCATGTATTCGCTGTTCGCAATTACGATTTATAATATTACAAAATGACTAGCTTCTAAACAATTTAATAATTATTCATAAGCCATATTTTTGAAGTGAAACATCTTAACGCTGGGAGTAAAATTTCAAGGCAATGATACACGAGCTAGCGATATGAAAATTCGTCACGATTCATTATATATTTCAACATGAACTGAGTTCGGTATTTGCATCGCAGACGAGACAGATTTTTGGTCACGTAATCACAGATTAGTCAGCAAATTGCATCATGATGTGAGCATCAAAAATGTAGAAGTTGGAATAGGACATGCGGCAATGAAGATAAAAACTCAATTTCGGGCATTTGTGCAGAAAAGCGTCTGATTAAGTATTAAAAATTCGCGACATAGCCTCAGAATCGCAGATTAATCTCTTTCCTCAGTCTAAATAGTCCGAGCAAACAGATTTACGTCCGACTAGTCTGAGCGGAATAAACGAACGGTTAAGATTTACCTCCCCTACATCTAGATACAATAAACGAACGATTCAGATCGAAAATATTGATCAGACGTAATACCGAACGCAGCAATGGTGTTGCTGAATGATGTTAAATTCCCACGTCATTGTACTACATATGAATGGCGACTGTACTTTTTGAAGTTCAATAGCTCAATAATAGATTGTGCCACAATAACTAGCGTATTCTAATCGATCATTTGGACTAAATCTCATTCAACAGTCTTGAGATTAAAAAAAAAATCATTCGGATATAAAAGCTATGCCAGAACAATTACTTCACTCGTCACTTCCAGTATCCGCACAGTGCACATAGATTTTTTTTAATTCCTTTCACAAATACATTTGAGCATTATTTAAACTTTGCTTCCTAAACTGGGTTCGAATCCCAGACCGAAAAATATTCTCGGTCGGACATTTAAGTGGCTGCCTAGGGAAGAGTGCAAAATGTATCTTCGGTTTCCCCCCATTCACGCCGGTTAGAGGCCGGATGGTATCGAAGTATCGGATATACTGTGGGGAAAAGGCAGGGCCGGATCTAGGGGGGGGGGGGCAAACAGGGGCGCGTGCCCCCCATTGCATCTTAAGAGGGCGGCAAAGAGAGAGGAGCCTTATTTTTTTTCATAAAACATAAATATCTAGAGAATAAATTGTTTAAATTAATTATCGGTTATTTTGGCAACTAAGGCTATTTGCACACACACCGATTTTGGACGGCCGGTAAAATATGGATTCCAAAAATGAATTATAAAATGAGTCGCAATAAACGAATTTTTGGAATGTGGTTACTGTACCGTCGTATCAAGCGCCGCAGAATCAAGCGCAAGTACTGGATTCATCCAATTAACCAAAGTAGGGAACATATGGGAACATTAGTAAAGGGGCAGCAAGAGAGCTGGCACAAAATCACCCATTTTCCCATGTAAATCTCCATAAGAAAATCTAAGGTCCGTTCTGGCAATTTTCGGACCATTTTGGAGTGGGGGTAAAATTTCCTCGAATTAGGCCCCTCCCCCTTTCCAGCGCCCAGGTCTGCATCGACCGTTCGCACTACCTCAGCAGCCGCCGAGGCATCATCAGTATCAGGTAGCAAGTATGTGCCTTTTGGTTGGAGTGGAACTAGAAACTCGTTTGTTCTCCTACAGGGCGGAACATTTTTTCATATCAAATTCGGAAAAAAAATAGTTATTTTTCTAACAAGTGCGGGAAATACCATTTCTCGCACGTGTTAAGCCTAGTACTCATAACAGCGAAATTCGCTCTTTTTTGACATTCCTTTGACAATTTGACGTTCTATATGCGTGAATCAAACGTCAAATTGTCGAAGCAATGTCAAAAAAGAGCGAATTTCGCGGTTATGAGTACTAGGCTTAAGGAACACATTTTTTCTCAAGGGAAAGATTACTCTTTGTGCGTGCCAAAAGTTTAGTTTCATGTGTCCAGAAAATGGCAGAGATTATCCTGTTTTCAATCCCTAGTAGGACTGCTTATTGAGCTAAAAGTGTCAGCTGCATACCTCAACTCTTGGAGTAAAATGGATTATTCGAGTTAAAACACAGAAAAAAATGAATTCCTAAACGTTTAAATTTTGTTAAAATCACCTTTTCTACATTTAAAATCGACGAAAAAATCAAATAACGAGCACAGCCTGAATAGCAAGCCTTCCATTGAGGTCTGCGGGTGACGTCATCACTATTAGCAGCTGTGGCGACGTCACTCGCAGACCCTGCCTGCTCAAGAATTGGTGAACGTACGCCTTATTAGGATGAGCAATCTTTTTCACGATTGTTGTAAAAAAATGTCGAAAATTCCAACAAAATCCAAATCTTTGATTGCAGAAACAAACTAGCATCTGGCAAAAAGTTTTTTTCTGACCATTGAAAAATTCTCGTTAAAAATCATTTTATGTAACTGAACTGAAAACATTACCTACATATTTTTAAAACTGCTGTTTTCGTCACTCGTTAAACAATAAACATTGTCCGCACCTGTTAGGAAAATCTAACCCAAACAAAATAATATACTTTGACGTCAATTTGGCAACGCAGCACTCCTTGCCTTAACCTTTTAGAATTGTTTTGGGGCTACCACCAAGCTCTTGTTTCTAATTTTTATGTGCACGCAGAGAAATACATACAAATAAATTCAAAAATATCACGCCTCAAATCAATCAAGAATCAATCGCCTTCTGTTGTACAACAGTACAACATTCAATACGGCCACAGCTATGTATTGAGCGCTACCGGCGCCCAGATAAAAGGACTCGTCAAATATTGAACGATTGAAGAACTAATTAAGTTTTCTAATGCAATCTTTGATATACCAATAAATTATTTCTTGGGAAGCTTAAAATTAGTTTTTGGGCGTGGCAGCCGAAAAAAAATTCTGACTCCGGACATCAAATACTGGATCCCTTCCAGTATAGCCCACGAGCTGCCATACTTGCTACATAAATAGATTGTAAAATCTAACACCTCATTTTTAAATACATATATAGGTAGGGGAACCGGGTATAGAACGGGGTACCAGGGTAGAACGGGTTACCACGTTTCAAATTTTCGCGGGTTAGTGCAACGCTGCCATATCGATATATATTCACACCACTATACCCTAGGAATACGTTGACAACAAATTTGACCTTGTTGGTAATCCTTCGGGAGCTGTTGCGCCAAATGCATCACTATAAGAAGATCCACTGTAAGAATTGACGAATTTGCGAACAACGGTGAATGTTTAATTTTACTAGCCGGTCATTTTGTGTAGTATAGGTAGAAAGCCCTTCTCTTAGGGTACCTTTTCCCCATAAAATTAAATTATTACTTAAAACCCTTCAATTGTTTATGTAGTCACAATGGCGACGAATGCTCTTGGGGCAGAATGGGGAGAGGCAGAACAGGGTAAACCATGTCCCGCCCCACGTATATGTTGAACTGCTAAACTTCATTGTAGATGTTGTTTAATGATGTTAACTATTTTAAATACATTGTAGATGGTAGCTATAGAACTTACTTCGTATTAAACAACATTTAACCATTATCATCCTGAATAAATAATTTTTTCTAGATGGTTCGAATATACGTAAGAAAAACGGAACAACAATGGTCTTCGGAGTCAATACATCAGTTAGGAGATAGAGTTAGAGATCAATAAAGACTGTTGACTAAGTTTTAAACGACTATTCTATTCTGCCTCACATGTACCCCAATGTACCCCATAGGTGGGACACAACGGGGAATTGTGCAGATTTTGTCATACAAATAAATAGCAAAATACAGAAAAGGAAATAATGAAAAAGTTTTATAATAATCATTAGAAATAATATCAAATAAAGTTTCCAAGAAAAAGTTTGAGGATCTGTCGGTAAATTTTCTCAAAAAAAATTTTCAAACACTAAGTACCCCGTTCTACCCCGGATTCCCCTACATAAAAATAATATTTAATAGGAGCGGCAATTTACATCTTTGCCTCCCCTCAAAAAAATCGGCCCTGGGAAAAGGGGACCTAGGAACACACTTTCCAGTCGGTGAGTACCCGTGAAGTTCCTGTGTAACTGAGTCAGATCAGAGAGGACGAAAATAAGCAAGCAAAAGCAAGCAGCAAACCGTGAATATGCACTTATATTGGAAGGATCGGCAACCCGAATAAAATGACTGATTCCTTCAGAATTGATTCGTGTGAACAAAACCATCACAACCTCACACCACTAGAAAAAAAGAACTTTGAAGCCGAAATTAACGAACAAAAATTTTTATGTAAAACACAAGGACAATTGGTTGCTAGTTCAAAATTCCGGCCCGCGGCTTTGCTAGTAAACAAAGTCATGTTTCTTTAACGTACGAGTTCAGTAACTCCTTTTTATTATATGGAGGTGACAATAAGTGTGATCAACAAGCCTTTTATTTTATTTACATAAAACAAAATTGTTTTCTCGAAAATACACAATATTATCTTATCAATTTTTACAAGCATGTTCAGTAATGCTTCTTGGAACTTTTTATTTTAATATTGCATTTTCGCTCTATAGCTATAGCCGATAAGTACTTGAAAGCTTTTATAAACTTGTGTTTGTTGGTTTTATAAGTAGAGTTATGTTTTAAATTAAGCAACTTATGTTTTTAAAAAAACTTTATTACTTAATAAATAACGTGTGAACTCAGTGAAGCGAACTAAAGAACTAAACTATTATTGCTCTGCTCGAATTTATATAAAAGAATAAATGCTGAGCTAGACTATGACTAATTGTTATTACAATTATCATGAATCATCGGAGATGGCCATATAATTCCTCCCTTCTTAAGTCTGAGAAAATCGGGGTTGATTTTCGAGGGGTTTCAATTTTATGTCCACCTTTACATTATTTTTACATTTCTTCTTCCTGCAATAATAATATAATAAAAGCACTGCAATTATAATAATGATTATAATAATTAAAGTTACCGATACACTAGTGTTTACAACATCAAATTTCCTTAATGGATGAACAGTTAGTGTTTTAACATTTTTCATATCTTCATGAATGTTATTTAAATCAATTTCTCTTAACTCTTCTACATTTTGAACAAGAGTTTCATTGATATTCATCGATGGCAACTTTAATCTAAGATTGATTGTATAAGCTTTTTGCGAATCATAATATTTATTTCTTATGCTAAGTTTACAATCCATTGGTAGAATCAGAACAGGTTTATCTACTGATTCTATCGTATTCTGATTGGGACATTGAAAATCAATTTTTTCTTGATTTTTCGGAATGATAATGATAGAATTGTCACTTAATTGCGTTACAGAAGTTTCTTGGTACTTTACTGGTATCAATAAACAATGATTTGTCAAGTTTATGGTTTCTGATATGCAAGGCATTTTTATTTAGTAACCTGCTTGGGCATAAAAATAGATCTTCTATTTTTTGACAGTTTTCTCTTAAGTTGAAAAAGTCATTATTTGATTTTAACAAATAAGGATTATTTATTGGTGTTATTTTTGCATTGATTGGGATTGGATAGACACGATAGAGTATATATGGTTTGTCAAAGATTAAAAGTATGGCAATATAGAAAATTATTAAATCTTTCTTTATTGTCACGTCAGCATGTGCGACTTCATAATATTTGATTATGTTATCAAATGGAATTCGCGTTTTTGGATTTAATTTTACAATTATTCTTTGAAGTTCTTGATATTCAAGGATGCTATGATGCATGATATTTATCTCAGCAAAATTAATAGCAACTTGAGCATTTGTGCGAATGTCATTGATTACTCGTATATTATTTTCTAGGTTATCTAGTAACATAATATAGTACATAGTAGTAGACGTTGATTGAGTCATTCGTGTGAGGTCATTAATATGAGTCATAATTTTCTGTTGATTTGTCTCGACGTTACTCAACTGAGTATCAATGTCTTTTGTTAATTGTTTCAGAATTGTCTGTGTGGATGACAAATCTTGGTGTATAATTTCTTGATTACTTTGCAGAGACTGCAGAGTTCGGATATAATTATCGCAACGTTCTCCGTCGTCAGCATCTAGAGTACCGTACAGATATTTATGTACTTTTCCTATGAAATTTACTAATCCTCTTTTAATTCGTTTTTGAGGGGTCGTATAATGATTCAGAAATGATTCAATTGATTGTGTTTGGTCAAGAAGGTCATATACTCGTGTGAGTAAAAGATTATATAAGGGTGTGTCTAGTTTTTCTAAGTTCTGTTAACTTGTAAAAGTATTCTTTGTGTTAACTCTAAACAATTCCTTATATTAGTAAGGTTAATATGATAATATACATGATGGTGACTAGATATTAACTGGTTCCTTGATAAATCGGTAATACGGGATTTATCAGTTTTTCGATCTTGTACTGAGCGTTGAGCATTGGAAGTACAAAGATGATTCCCACGAGGATGATCTTCATTTTTTTTCTGAAAATTATAAACGTCTTTTAATATCTTTAGGGTGTCTTTGACCTTTAAATGTTTTTTATTTTATACTTGGGTTCAAGTTTTTGTGTCAATTTTTCAGGTGTAGCTAATAACTGTGTAGTAGCTTCAGGGATCTCTGGATCATTTTCCCGTATTTCATTTAGTTTACTTAAAACATTGGCTTTCTCCGCATTAAGTTTTAAGTGGATAGTTTCATTAAGTTGCTTAAAAGTTTCTGCTAATTCGTGTATATAATCCGTTTGTATTTGATTCAAGTTTTTCTCGAAATTCAATTGATAATTGAGATTACCTTTCACTATTTGAAATGGTGTATAATCATGTGAAGAATGTATGCTATTATTATAATTTAATATAGCAATATCGATCAATTCTTGGATAGTCTTGGAACGATGTTTATTCCTAAGAGCTACAAGGCTTTCCTTCAATGTTGAATGGAACCTTTCTATTGGTGAATTAGAGTTGGGGTTGTAAGGTGTAACAAAATGTAACTCAATTTTGTATGTCTTACAAAGATCTTGGATTAAATTACTTTTAAATGCTGGACCATTATCCGTAGTAATTTCACTAGGTGTTCCATGATGTGAGAAGAATTTAATCAGGTTTTGACAAATCTCAATTGCGTTTTCGTTAATAGGATACGCAGTTGCGAATTTTGAGAAATTATCTATTATTGTTAGGTATTTTTGACCAGATACTGAGTATGTATCTATATAGATATGCTCAAAAGGTTTTGAACCTGTTGGGGTAGGCTTATATATAACCTTGTAAGGATGTCCATCATATTTTGTTTTCTGACAAGTTTCACAGGTATTAATGAAATTAATTACGTCGCGCTCAAGGCTTGGCCAATAATATGACTGCTTGATATTTTTGATGTTTTCCGTTATACCTCGATGTGATGTTTTTGTTGTGTGATATCTTTGGATTATCTCCTTTTGTTCTTCTTGATCAGTTACATCTTCAAGAAGGGTGTTGGAAATCACAAATTTAAATGTGTTATTCCTAAAAGTTTCTTGGAATATCCTTAAAACAAGAGGTTCTAACTCTTTATAAGGGAAATGTAGACAATAAGTGTCTGGTGCTAGATAGTCTCTCAATAGTTCTTGGATTTCTCTTGTAATTGGATTTTCATTAATGAATATTATTGTTCTTTTCTTTGTTTCAAACAATTTCTTCGTTGTCAGATACGGCTTATCTTTAGTAGTCCATTTAAAAATTATTTGATTTTTGTGAGTATTTACACTTTTTTCCACATATGGTGCTCCTAAGATAGGATTTTCAGTTGCTGAATGGACTGTTTCTGTTTCAGATCCACGATTTTCTGGTAATTTTTTATTTCCATTAGGCGATCCTTTATGTTCATTGGATGGTCTTGGTTTTGGTGAATTATTCTTATTTTCTTTAGATGGTCCTGGTTTAGGTGATTTATTTTCCTTAGACGGTCCTGGTTTAGGTGAATTATTTTCTTTAGACGGTCCTGGTTTAGGTGAATAATTTTCCTTAGATGGTTTAAGTGATTCGTTTTTATTTACAAGAATTACCTTTTTACCATCAGGTTTGATTTGAATATCTGATATTATTTTGATTTTTGAGCTTTTCTTAGCTTTTTCCACTTTCTTTGGAACAATTTTCTTTGGTGGGTCGAACAAGTCTTCTTGTGTATCAAAGAAATGCTTAACTTTCTCTCTCCATGAATATTGGTCTTCGTCTTCTTTTTGAATTTCACTCTGTGTTTCACATACAGCTGACATATGTGATGATGGTGATTTAATTATACTAGTAGGAAAGGTGTCTAAGGGTGGACGCGAAAGAGCATCTACGTTAGAATTTTTTGTTCCTTCTTTATATTGAATAGTATAATCATATTCTTGAAGTTTTAGTCTCCATCGGACTAACTTTGAACCTGGGTCTTTTACTGAAAAAAGCCACTGAAGGGGTTTGTGATTAGTCACGATAGTGAATTTTTGACCAAATAAGTAGGGTCGAAAGTACTTTGTCGCCCATACAATTGCGAGAAGTTCTTTTTCTATAGTAGAATAATTACATTCTGCTTGATTGAGGGTTCTACTTGCATAAGCTATAGGTAGATCAGTTCCAATAGGACCTTGAGAAAGAACTGCGCCTATTGCGTAGTTTGAAGCATCTGTTGTAAGGACAAATGGTTTTGAAAAATCAGGATATTTCAATATCGGATCGTTCATTAAAATATTCTTACAAAGATTGAATGCATCAACAAATTGTTTGTCATGAATTATCTTCACATTTTTCTTTAAACATTGAGTTAAAGGTTTGGTGATCTTAGCAAAGTTTTTAATGAATTTCCTGTAGTATCCTACAAGTCCTAGAAAAGATTTTATTTCTTTAGGTGTTTTTGGAATTTTAAATTTCTTTATTGCTTCTACTTTCTTTTCATTTGGTTTTATACCATCTGCGGTTATTGTATGTCCAAGGAATTCAACAGTTTTGTGGAGAAATTCACACTTATCTAGTTGAATTTTCAAATTGTATTGAATAAGTCGTTCAAATACTTGTCGTAAAGAATCAAGGTGTTGTTGTAGTGATGTTGAGTATATGATTATGTCGTCCATATAAACTAAACATATTTTACCAAGTAATTCTTCCAATACGTTTTCGATAGCTCTCTGAAATGTGGATGGGGCATTTTTCAAACCGAAGGGCATTCGTAAAAACTCGTAATGTCCGTGCTCTACATTAAAGGCTGTTTTTGGTATGCTTTTAGGATCCATTTCTATCTGGTGGAATCCGCTTGCTAAATCTAAAGTTGTAAAATTATGCGATCTTCCAAGCTTATCTAATATATCCGCTATATTAGGTAATGGATACCTGTCATCTATGGTTTTCTCGTTTATCTTACGATAGTCTATAACGAGTCTCCATTTTTTCTTTCCTGATGCGTCTGCTTTTTTGGGCACAATCCAAACAGGTGAGCTCCAGGGTGAACTCGAAGGTTGTATGATTTTATCTTCTTACATTTTTCCTATTTGGTTTTTTACTTCCTCTTTATGATCATGAGGGTATCTGTAGCTTTTGGTATGTATTGGAATTTCATCCGTTGTGTTAATAATATGCTTAACTTGATTTGAAAAAGTTAAAGTATCTCCAGGTCTATGCAAAATTTTATTAAATTTTTGTATAAGTTTGAAGAGTTGAAGCCGTTCTTCAGCATTCAAGTGTTCATGTCTTATTAGAGATTTTAAATCTACTTTTTCAGAGTCTTTCATTTGTAAAGGTTTTACATGTGACGTAGTTGTTTGTTTTTCGAAAGTTAAGATCTCAAAATTATTGAGTTCAATCGGTTCGAATGGTAAAGTTTCTTCAATATCACAATCTAAGACAAATGATCTGTCTGAGTGATTAAGAATATCTACAGTGTAGGTATTGTCAATAATTGTCACTAATGTTGGTTGTATTTCAATAAATTCATCATGTACATAAGGTAATAGCCAAGTTGTATTATTTGGTAAATTAGTTTTAAAAGTAACCTTTTGTATAGTTTTAGGAGGTATTTCAACTATGTATTGATTGAAATTTTTTCTGTATTGGAAAGGGATTTTTAAATATTCATTTACCAATAGTTTATTTTTTAAATCAATATTTAAATTCAATTTACGAAGATGTTTTATACCTAATATACCATCAAAATACTCATGAAATGGGTACAGAATAAACTCCAAGGGTTCAGATATGCCATAAGGTAATAGTAATGGAATGCCTGCTTTACTTGTAGTCTTTTTATTTCCTGCACAAGTTTGTAAAGTAGTTTTATAAGGTACAATTGATTCTGGGAATAGAGTTTCAGCTAATGAAGGTCTTAGTAAGGATGCATGAGATCCTGTGTCTATTAGTAGTCGAATATTATACTTAGAATTAGGAATATTAATATATGGTAAGCGATTAATTTGAAAGCTATTTAAACTTAAGCATGATTTTTTGTTTAATCCGAAGCTTGTAATTGAAAATTTTCCAATTGTTCAGCTAGAGTTTCATCAGTAGTTGAAGATTGGTCATTTTCATCATGTTCATAGATTTGATTATCTGAATAATCAAATTCAGTATTTTCTTCATAATTATTCTCATCAACATGAATTAATTCTTGAAACGTAAAGTTAGGAGGTTTTCCTGTTGACTGAAAAGGTTTTTGAGTATGTCTTACAGTTGACATATTCTTTCTGGGTTGAACGCTTACACCTGACATTGGTTGAGGGTAAGTTTGTTTAGAAGTTGATTGATTTTTATTAGTTTGATTTATAGGTTTAAATTGCATTTGAGTTTTGAACTGATTAGTTCAACTTTGATTATTTTGGTAATTATTATTTGTTTTTGAAAAATTGGAAGTTGTTGCTGTTGTTTTCAATTTTTTAGTTTGATTATGATTTTGCAAAAATGAATTTTTGAAGTTATTTTGACTTATTAAAATTTCATAATTTGTAATAATGTCAATAGCAGTATCAAGATTCTGAGGATTCTGGACAATTAAGAGTGTCAATTCACTAGAAATATTAGCCAGTAAATTTTGAGTTGCAGTTAACTCATTTTGATTTATCAAAATTGTTCGCGCTTCTATATTTGCAATGTCCGTACAAATTTTAGTAACTAAGGCTTTGAGTCTTTGAATATAGTCTTGTGTGGACTCATTTTTCTTTGTTAAAAATATTAACTGTTGTTGTGAGTTAGCTCGAGTGAGAGGATCACTGAACTTTTGTCTTAGGGCTATTTTAATTTCATCCCAAGTTGTTAGATCAGATCTGGTTAAAAGAAAATCTTCGGCAGATCCTGTTATTTTGAATTTTATTGCGAGATTAACATATTCTTGTTGTGAGACGTCATTATTGAAATATCTATTATGGAAGATATCAATTTGTTTGACAAATGTCTCTAAATGTGATGGAGTACCATCAAAGGTTTTTAAGAGAGTAACAGTTGATCTCAAAGCGTCAGCCATTTCGTTATTTATCAATCTAGAATTATTATCAATAGGTAATAAATTGTTGAAATTAAAATTATTAAAATGTTTAGTATCATGTGTTTCTAAACTAATATTAGAATATAAACTAGCTATATCAAAATTAGGAAAATCGTCAGTTAAAAGGCGATCTTCTGCACTTGTTGAAGTTGAAGGTTGATTTGTTGATTGATGTTGCTTTGCTCCTCGTTTTGGATTTCTTGGATAAGAAATTTCTTCTAAAATTTTCTTAGAACGGTCTCTAAATTTTTTCATTTAGAGTTGTACAAGGTTTTGTACAGAATGTTTCATTTCATTTGGTTTATAATTAAACCTTAATTTATTTTGCAAAAGTGAAAACTTCACTTGTTTGAAATGAAAACAATGTCTTAACTAACAGGCTGTTCAATTAACGGAAGGGACTTAAAAAGTAGTATTCCAATTTCTGACCTGTATCATACGTTATCCTTGCTGAGGAGATACACTGCTCAGGTTAGACAAGTCTGTAGTGGACACTAGTATAACACCAAAATGTCCGGGCTGGCTTCTCTCGTTATGGCGAACCACACAGCGATGTCTGCCAGGAGCCAATAGCACTTCACTGTTCACTTTGTTGTTGTTTGGAGAGCACTTCACTGTTCACTTTGTTGTTGTTTGGAGAGCACTTCACTGTTCACTTTGTTGTTGTTTGGAGTTCCTTTCTTAACTGTTAGGACAGATAGGTACGCACTCACGTAATCCAATTCAAACTTTTCGAAAACCCGAAAAAACTCGAAAAAGAATTCCTGTATACCCGAAAGGAATCCTACCGACTGCGCCAGTTATGTTTTAAATTAAGCAACTTATGTTTTTAAAAAAATTTATTACTTAATAAATAACGTGTGAACTCAGTGAAGCGAACTAAAGAACTAAACTATTATTGCTCTGCTCGAATTTATATAAAAGAATAAATGCTGAGCTAGACTATGACTAATTGTTATTACAATTATCATGAATCATCGGAGATGGCCATATAATTGTAGGTATAGTTTAGCAAATATTTAGGCTAGAAGGGTTCACGTAATGTAACCGGTCTCACCGAACAAGTCCAATATAGTCAAATCGTGAACGTGGATGAAATGAATAGCGAAAAAAAAAAACTTTCAGTTACTTTTATTGTACTTTTATTTTTATTTTCGACTTAGTAAAACAAATCAAATCACACATGTTTTTTTCGAATAAATAATTCGTTGAAAACAAGGCGCCCACTATAATTCAATAAAAGAAATGAAAGAAAATATTTTAATTTTCTAAGAATTTCGTGCGAAACTTCAACAGTTTGCTTAATATTGTGGGGCCCAAACTGACAAAACTTAATTGTGTGAGAGAGCCAATTTCAAGAGGGGAAAGGCTTGCACTAACATTAAAGTAAGAATATCAATGACATTACAAGAGAAACTATCAGATGACAAAGTTTTTTGACCAATCAGAAAAATAATCGCTCATATTCTGACCAATAGGAAGCCGCAAATTCAATCAAAAGAAATAATTTTGTATCATCGGATGACGGACGCATGAGAAGCCAGCCTAAGCCTCGAACATCCATCATCCGTAGAACTTTAGGTTCAATACGCGCGAACTAGAGGAAGCCATTCAGTTCCTTGAGGCTACAATCATGGAGGAATTTGAATCTAGTTGCCTCGTAAAAAAAAGTAAACAAAAGTGGTAGCCCATGGTGAAATAATCACCTGTCATGACTCAAATCCGAAGTACGTTCGCTTTTTAATAAGGCCAAACGAGACGGAGAATGGCAGGCAACATCGAAAGCTGACTAAGTATAGCAAGGAAGTAAGAAAAGACAAACGGAAAAGCTTCAGAGACTTTTGCGAATCTATCACAGAATCTCTATAAGCAGTCAGGCTATACAAAACCCTGGCAAAAGACAGGGTTCAATCAAGGACGAGTGATACTTAAGAAATCAGACGGAAGCAACACAGAAAATGAAGGGCAATAAGCTGTTCTATTACAAAAACACTTTTCAGGAAGTTTACACTGACGAAAAAGCAGTGCAACCAGGCAAGAAAACTGAGAGGTTGCCAAAAAACTTTGTTCTCTTGAGCGGCTTACTTGGGCGATTAACTCCTTCCAATCATCCAAGTCACCTGGAGCTGTCGGTATTGTTCCAGCCCTGTTGCAAGAAGGGCAAAATGAAATCATGCCGCATCTCATCAAACTTATCAGATACAGTTTAGCGATGCCAAGTCAATGGCTAATAGGTACATGTCAAGTCAATGGAGAAGAGCTAAGATAACTTTCATCCCAAAGGAAGGAAAAATCGACGAAACTCTTACGAAGTCTCTCAGACTTATATGCTTTACGTCGCTCTTACTGAAAACAGCAGAGAAAGTTGTAGATAACTACATCAGAATAAGTCGCAACAAAACAAAAAAGCCCCAGGCCCCGGTTCCATTCCTCCAGAGTTACTGAAATATGGCACAGATAAACTATACAGTCTTCCCACGAACCTTTTCCAAAGATGTTTAAATGAAGAAAAAATCCCCGATGAATGGGAAACGTCGTATATAACAACGATACATATAAAGGGGAGTAAAGACATCTGTGACAACTATCGAGGAATAGCTGTCCTCAGCACTGTTTCAAGAGTCAAAAGTCTATGGAAAGTTAATTAAAACGAGAATCGAGGAAGAATATGAAGACATGGAGGCTGAAGAACAGGCTGGGTTCAGAGCAGGTAGATCCACTATATCCACTTATTTACTATAACGCAAATAATAGAAGAAAAAAAAAATAACACGAAACCAAGAAATACACCTCCTCTATGTCGTTCTCAAAAAAGCGTACGACAGTGTACCACAAATCAAACTTTGGGAAGCTCTCATGAAAACCAATATTAGCTCTACATTAATCAAAGCAGCACAAGAAATCTATAACAAAAACACGAGTAAGATAAAGATGGGTCTAGTAGCATCAAAAGGGTTTAAAGTCACCAGGGTTGTTGCCTGTCACCAACTTTATTTAAAATATATCTGGAACAAGCGAATAAATCACTGTCAAAAATACAAATATCTGGGCATGCGCATCACCAGCGACGGTAACCTAGATAAAGAAATCAGACAACCAAACCATCATGAAGGCAAGCAATTAGGCAATTGAACAGCATACTGTGGGATAAAGCAATATCCAAAGAAAACAAGCACAGAATCTATAACAGCATAATCAAGAGTATTGTTACCTATGGGAGCGAGGTTTGGCCATTTGAGGAGAAAACTTTGAAAGCACTAGAAGTCAACGAGATGGATTTTTGAGACGTGCCGCTGGAAACTCAAGATAAAACAGGGTTAGGAATGAGAGAATACGAAGGCTAGATAAGAAACAATCTTATGGCCCTGTTATTATCAAATTAACGCTATCCTGACTCTCCTCTCGGACACGTCAATTTTCATTTATTCAGAAGCACAAAAAAAATGAAAATTGATGTGTCCGAGAGAAAAGTCAGGATAGTGCTAATTTGAGAATAACAGGGCCAGAAGATTGTTCCTTATTTAGCCCATGGAAACTTTGACAGTGATTATCTTGAGAACTAATCATTCGATTTTCAAAAAAATACGCACTTGTGACGAGAATCAAAATACATTTAAAACAAGGTACTATCTTCCCTATCTAAAAAAGAGGGGTGAAAGTCACCCCACCCAGGGGGTGCATCCTAGCGAAATACCGATGGGGTCAAAAAGTTTCCTCCTTGAATACAAAAACTACGTGTCCGAGCATTTTTTTAAAATCGACCTTGAAATATCCTAAAACGCCTCTGTTTCGATGTTCGTGAAACACCCTGTATTGGGCCTGTATATATATATATATATATATATATATATATATATATATATATATATATATATATATATATATATATATATATATATATATATATATATATATATATATATATATATATATATATATATATATATATATATATATATATATATATATATATATATATATATATATATATATATATCAGAATAAGTGTTCTGGAAAAGACGTGGCAACATGCATACAGAGAGGGTAGATCAACAGAAACCGCCCTATTTGGGTTCTCTCTCGGACAGCATCTAGAATACACCAAAAAATTAAAGCATTATCCATCTGTGCTTTCTTAAGGCTCGTGTCCACTTGCAAGTAACTTGCGATAGCTTTTTCACAAGTACTTGCTAGTGTGTCTACACTGTATTGTAATTGTTTCCAATTTTTCTTCTAGCAAGTTACTTTAGTAAGCCCGTTTGCCTACTTCTTCACTGAAACGTGTACACACAATGTCATCCTGGCAAATTGCCGCTGCTGCTGCTGCAGTTGTGATACATGTCAAATTGAAAAATAAAATTAAAAAAAAAAAGGAAAATGTCAAAAAGCGAAGGAAAATTTGGGTAAGAAACTGGATTCAGCGTAGATCTTCTTTAGGCATTCACGAGAACCTACTCGCTGAGTTGAGAAGTGAAGATCCACTGCAGTTGAAATTTTTTTTACGAATGTCGGCAGAAGACTTCGATTATTTGCTCAATTTGGTAGAAGTAAAAATATCTAAGCAAGATACCAAAATGCGACAGGCTATTAGAGCAGATAAGAACGTTTATCCCTAACACTTCGCTTTAAATCTTTACAATGTATATCCCATAATTCAGGATACAGTTCAAAATTTTCTATCAACATGGCAGTTTCCTCCCTATTCCAAACACGTTTCTCCATTTTTGTAAATAGGTATATAAAAACCTCCACTTGAAAACACGCATCCTTTCAAAACTTGCTGCTAATATTTCGAATTCGAAATCAAACCGTGCAAACTAATTTGCTTAGATCGGCCGTGTACACTACAAGCTCTAATAAGTCGGCAAGTATTTGGCGGACAAGTAAACTTGCAGCAAGATGTCTCTACGCTGCTGTTTACACGCAATGCAAGTGACTTGTGAGAGTGCTCTAAGCAAATTTACTCGCAAATGGACACAAGGCTTTAGACATAGAGGCGGCATTTGATAACAACGTTGATGAGTCACCATAATTGCAGAAACTGTGATTGATCAGCTCTTGAGTACCTATACTAATTAGGGCTTCATTTGCTTTGTGTACGCAGATGATATTGTTATTATGGCCAAAGACCTCAGAGAAAATACTCCCAACCACGAAGATAGGTATTCAATGGAAAATGCACTCTGGCCTTTCCTTTTTTCTTGCCCTTAACTGTGCAACCTTTACCGGTGTGAAGTTGGTGGCAAAAGATAGTAGCCAAATTTTCCGAAGATACCCGAACGCCCAGTGGCGTCGGGTCATATTTTAATCGACAGAAATTGTATTTTACCTCACTTTGACTTAGTTATATAAAATTCTACTACAGTTACATATCAGCGAAAAACAACCCATATTCTTAGGGAAATTATATCAAGGGGTATAGGAGAGGGATTTTTTTTAATGTTATTTTGTTTTTTGAAATATCTCGAAATCTGCTCGTTTCTACAGATTTATATTTGAACCACAGTTAACTTAGGTACTAATTCAATTTTAAAAAAATATTTCATCCCCAGCAACCCGGCACAAGGGGTGCAACTGGAGGTTGGAAGCATATTTTTTGAATTATTTTGAAATATCTCGAAATCTGCTCGTTTCTACAGATTTATATTTGAACCACAGTTAACTTAGGTACTAATTCAATTTTAAAAAAAATATTTCGTCCCCAGCAACCCGGAACAAGGGGTGCAACTGGAGGTTGGAAGCATATTTTTTGAATTATTATGAAATATCTCGAAATCTGCTCGTTTCTACAGATTTATATTTGAACCACAATTAACTTAGGTACTAATTAAATTTTAAAAAAATATTTCATCCCCAGCAACCCGGGACAAGGGGTGCTACTGAGGGTTGGGAGCATATTTTTTGAAATATCTCAAAATCTGCTCGTTTCTACAGATTTATATTTGAACCACAGTTAACTTAGGTACTAATTCAATTTTAAAAAAATATTTCATCCCCAGCAACCCGGGGCAAGGGGTGCAACTGGAGGTTGGAAGCATATTTTTTGAATTATTTTGAAATATCTCGAAATCTGCTCGTTTCTACAGATTTATATTTGAACCACAGTTAACTTAGGTACTAATTCAATTTTAAAAAAATATTTCATCCCCAGCAACCCGGGACAAGGGGTGCTACTGAGGGTTGGGAGCATATTTTTTGAAATATCTCAAAATCTGCTCGTTTCTACAGATTTATATTTGAACCACAGTTAACTTAGGTACTAATTCAATTTTAAAAAAATATTTCATCCCCAGCAACCCGGGGCAAGGGGTGCAACTGGAGGTTGGAAGCATATTTTTTGAATTATTATGAAATATCTCGAAATCTGCTCGTTTCTACAGATTTATATTTGAACCACAATTAACTTAGGTACTAATTAAATTTTAAAAAAATATTTCATCCCCAGCAACCCGGGACAAGGGGTGCTACTGAGGGTTGGGAGCATATTTTTTGAAATATCTCAAAATCTGCTCGTTTCTACAGATTTATATTTGAACCACAGTTAACTTAGGTACTAATTCAATTTTAAAAAAATATTTCATCCCCAGCAACCCGGGACAAGGGGTGTTACTGAGGGTTGGAAGCATATTTTTTGAAATATCTCAAAATCTGCTCGTTTCTACAGATTTATATTTGAACCACAGTTAACTTAGGTACTAATTCAATTTTAAAAAAATATTTCATCCCCAGCAACCCGGGGCAAGGGGTGCAACTGGAGGTTGGAAGCATATTTTTTGAATTATTATGAAATATCTCGAAATCTGCTCGTTTCTACAGATTTATATTTGAACCACAATTAACTTAGGTACTAATTAAATTTTAAAAAAATATTTCATCCCCAGCAACCCGGGACAAGGGGTGCTACTGAGGGTTGGGAGCATATTTTTTGAAATATCTCAAAATCTGCTCGTTTCTACAGATTTATATTTGAACCACAGTTAACTTAGGTACTAATTCAATTTTAAAAAAATATTTCATCCCCAGCAACCCGGGACAAGGGGTGTTACTGAGGGTTGGAAGCATATTTTTTGAAATATCTCAAAATCTGCTCGTTTCTACAGATTTATATTTGAACCACAGTTAACTTAGGTACTTATTCAATTTTAAAAAAATATTTCATCCCCAGCAACCCGGGACAAGGGGTGCAACTGGAGGTTGGAAGCATATTTTTTGAATTATTATGAAATATCTCGAAATCTGCTCGTTTCTACAGATTTATATTTGAACCACAGTTAACTTAGGTTCTAATTCAATTTTAAAAAAATATTTCATCCCCAGCAACCCGGGACAAGGGGTGCAACTGGAGGCTGGAAGCATATTTTTTGAATTATTATGAAATATCTCGAAATCTGCTCGTTTCTACAGATTTATATTTGAACCACAATTAACTTAGGTACTAATTAAATTTTAAAAAAATATTTCATCCCCAGCAACCCGGGACAAGGGGTGCTACTGAGGGTTGGGAGCATATTTTTTGAAATATCTCAAAATCTGCTCGTTTCTACAGATTTATATTTGAACCACAGTTAACTTAGGTACTAATTCAATTTTAAAAAAATATTTCATCCCCAGCAACCCGGGACAAGGGGTGTTACTGAGGGTTGGAAGCATATTTTTTGAAATATCTCAAAATCTGCTCGTTTCTACAGATTTATATTTGAACCACAGTTAACTTAGGTACTTATTCAATTTAAAAAAAATATTTCATCCCCAGCAACCCGGGACAAGGGGTGCAACTGGAGGTTGGAAGCATATTTTTTGAATTATTATGAAATATCTCGAAATCTGCTCGTTTCTACAGATTTATATTTGAACCACAGTTAACTTAGGTTCTAATTCAATTTTAAAAAAATATTTCATCCCCAGCAACCCGGGACAAGGGGTGCAACTGGAGGCTGGAAGCATATTTTTTGAATTATTATGAAATATCTCGAAATCTGCTCGTTTCTACAGATTTATATTTGAACCACAATTAACTTAGGTACTTATTCAATTTAAAAAAAATATTTCATCCCCAGCAACCCGGGACAAGGGGTGCAACTGGAGGTTGGAAGCATATTTTTTGAATTATTATGAAATATCTCGAAATCTGCTCGTTTCTACAGATTTATATTTGAACCACAGTTAACTTAGGTTCTAATTCAATTTTAAAAAAATATTTCATCCCCAGCAACCCGGGACAAGGGGTGCAACTGGAGGTTGGAAGCATATTTTTTGAATTATTATGAAATATCTCGAAATCTGCTCGTTTCTACAGATTTATATTTGAACCACAGTTAACTTAGGTACTAATTCAATTTTAAAAAAATATTTCATCCCCAGCAACCCGGGACAAGGGGTGTTACTGAGGGTTGGAAGCATATTTTTTGAAATATCTCAAAATCTGCTCGTTTCTACAGATTTATATTTGAACCACAGTTAACTTAGGTACTTATTCAATTTTAAAAAAATATTTCATCCCCAGCAACCCGGGACAAGGGGTGCAACTGGAGGTTGGAAGCATATTTTTTGAATTATTATGAAATATCTCGAAATCTGCTCGTTTCTACAGATTTATATTTGAACCACAGTTAACTTAGGTTCTAATTCAATTTTAAAAAAATATTTCATCCCCAGCAACCCGGGACAAGGGGTGCAACTGGAGGCTGGAAGCATATTTTTTGAATTATTATGAAATATCTCGAAATCTGCTCGTTTCTACAGATTTATATTTGAACCACAATTAACTTAGGTACTAATTAAATTTTAAAAAAATATTTCATCCCCAGCAACCCGGGACAAGGGGTGCTACTGAGGGTTGGGAGCATATTTTTTGAAATATCTCAAAATCTGCTCGTTTCTACAGATTTATATTTGAACCACAGTTAACTTAGGTACTAATTCAATTTTAAAAAAATATTTCATCCCCAGCAACCCGGGACAAGGGGTGTTACTGAGGGTTGGAAGCATATTTTTTGAAATATCTCAAAATCTGCTCGTTTCTACAGATTTATATTTGAACCACAGTTAACTTAGGTACTTATTCAATTTTAAAAAAATATTTCATCCCCAGCAACCCGGGACAAGGGGTGCAACTGGAGGTTGGAAGCATATTTTTTGAATTATTATGAAATATCTCGAAATCTGCTCGTTTCTACAGATTTATATTTGAACCACAGTTAACTTAGGTTCTAATTCAATTTTAAAAAAATATTTCATCCCCAGCAACCCGGGACAAGGGGTGCAACTGGAGGCTGGAAGCATATTTTTTGAATTATTTTGAAATATCTCGAAATCTGCTCATTTCTACAAATTTATATTTGAACCACAGTTAACTTAGGTACATACTAATTCAATTTTAAAAAAATATTTCATCCCCAGCAACCCGGGGCAAGGGGTGTAACTGGAGGTTGGAAGCATATTTTTTGAATTATTTTGAAATATCTCGAAATCTGCTCGTTTCTACAGATTTATATTTGAACCACGGTTAACTTAGGTGAAGTTATTATAAAGGAAAGAGCAGAAATAATATATTGCTTCAGAAAATATTGTTAACATTTTGTGTTTCTTTGATTTAAAGAATGCCACTTCTTTAAATACGTTCAATTTAGAAGGTAAATGAAGATTGACGAAATCGCGGTGAATTCAGCCTAGCACAGGACACAATTATTGGAAAATTAGAATAATTCAATTAGGTACCTACCTAATCAAATTGGAAAAAATAAATCTAATGTAACAAGGAACTAACAGAAACACATAGGCACATCGCACCTCTGTACTAGCATGGCAAAAAGCAACCAGTCTAGACTAGTCCGTCTAGACTAGAGGCATAGATACCAATAAAAAATATGTGAGACTTTCCGGTAATAATACGATAGCTTAATAATTTAGGGGGAAATTTAAAGAGGATTTTGATGGTTTTCAATTTAAAAGTTTTCCGATTCTGACTCTTTCAGCAATTCGATCTAAAATTTTAAGCGTAAAACTAGACTGTCAAATTCTTGAAAAATGTGAAGCAATCGAAAATTAAAACACGCTCCAATTATTATTTTGTTTTTTTTTTATATTTGTAAAAAAAGCGATTTCATCCTCTAGTGAGTCTCGTGCACATCTTATCCCGGGTTGCTGAGGGTAAGACATTTTTCAAAAATTGAATTAGTACTTAAGTTAACCGTGGTTCAAATATAAATCTGTAGAAACGAGCAGATTTTGAGATATTTCAAAAAATATGCTCCCAACCCTCAGTAGCACCCCTTGTCCCGGGTTGCTGGGGATGAAATATTTTTTCAAAATTTAATTAGTACCTAAGTTAATTGTGGTTCAAATATAAATCTGTAGAAACGAGCAGATTTCGAGATATTTCAAAATAATTAAAAAAAAAATATGCTTCCAACCTCCAGTTGCACCCCTTGTCCTGCGTTGCTGGGGATGAAATATTTTTTTAAAATTGAATTTTTACCTAAGTTAACTGTGGTTCAAATATAAATCTGTAGAAACGAGCAGATTTTAAGATATTTCAAAAAATATGCTCCCAACCCTCAGTAGCACCCCTTGTCCCGGGTTGCTGGGGATGAAATATTTTTTTTTTAAATTGAATTAGTACCTAAGTTAACTGTGGTTCAAATATAAATCTGTAGAAACGAGCAGATTTTGAGATATTTCAAAAAATATGCTTCCAACCCTCAGTAGCACCCCTTGTCCCGGGTTGCTGGAGTGAAATATTTTTTTAAAATTGAATCAGCACCTAAGTTAACTGTGGTTCAAATATAAATCTGTAGAAACGAGCAGATTTCGAGATATTTCAAAAAATATGCTTCCAACCCTCAGTAGCACCCCTTGTCCCGGGTTGCTGGGGTGAAATATTTTTTTAAAATTGAATCAGCACCTAAGTTAACTGTGGTTCAAATATAAATCTGTAGAAACGAGCAGATTTCGAGATATTTCAAAAAATA
This sequence comes from Ceutorhynchus assimilis, assembly GCA_917834065.1. Classification (NCBI taxonomy): domain Eukaryota; kingdom Metazoa; phylum Arthropoda; class Insecta; order Coleoptera; family Curculionidae; genus Ceutorhynchus; species Ceutorhynchus assimilis. The sequence goes on along the minus strand of OU892277.1, from coordinate 28,759,550 downwards.
TGCTTCCAACCCTCAGTAGCACCCCTTGTCTCGGGTTGCTGGGGTGAAATATTTTTTTAAAATTGAATCAGCACCTAAGTTACATGTGGTTCAAATATAAATCTGTAGAAACGAGCAGATTTCGAGATATTTCAAAAAATATGCTTCCAACCCTCAGTAGCACCCCTTGTCCCGGGTTGCTGGGGTGAAATATTTTTTTAAAATTGAATCAGCACCTAAGTTAACTGTGGTTCAAATATAAATCTGTAGAAACGAGCAGATTTCGAGATATTTCAAAAAATATGCTTCCAACCCTCAGTAGCACCCCTTGTCTCGGGTTGCTGGGGTGAAATATTTTTTTAAAATTGAATCAGCACCTAAGTTACATGTGGTTCAAATATAAATCTGTAGAAACGAGCAGATTTCGAGATATTTCAAAAAATATGCTTCCAACCCTCAGTAGCACCCCTTGTCCCGGGTTGCTGGGGTGAAATATTTTTTTAAAATTGAATCAGCACCTAATTGAATTATTCTAATTTTCCAATAATTGTGTCCTGTGCTAGGCTGAATTCACCGCGATTTCGTCAATCGTCATTTACCTTCTAAATTGAACGTATTTAAAGAAGTGGCATTCTTTAAATCAAAGAAACACAAAATGTTAACAATATTTTCTGAAGCAATATATTATTTCTGCTCCTTCCTTTATAATAACTTCACCTAAGTTAACTGTGGTTCAAATATAAATCTGTAGAAACGAGCAGATTTCGAGATATTTCGAAAAACAAAATAACATTAAAAAAAATTCCTCTCCTATACCCCTTGATATAATTTCCCTAAGAATATGGGTTTTTTTTCGCTGATATGTAACTGTAGTAGAATTTCATATAACTAAGTCAAGTGAGGTAAAATACAATTCCTGTCGATTAAAATATGACCCGACGCCACTGGGCGTTCGGGTATCTTCGGAAAATTTGGCTACTATCTTTTGCCACCAACTTCACATCGGTGCAACCTTTAGGATCTATCAAAACATACGATTATTCAGAGAGAAATTCAACTTCGAGAAAAACTTGTCAATAGAACTAAGCACGAAAGACATGGAACTTATAGAATCTATTCAGTTCATAATAGCAAACACCATCAAATGGTATGCAGATGGTTCGAAGACTGGTGAGGGGAGTGGAGCAGACGTATTCGTGCCACGGACCAGATACTCGGAGCCAATGGGCGAAGCACCAAGCATCTTTCAAGCGGAGTTGCATGCAATCGGAAGATGCGTGCAGTTCGACCTGAACAGAGGATATTGTAAATGAGCAGTTATGAAATCATTGAGCTCCCCAGTCATCAATTCTAAGATAGTATGGGAATGTCTGTAGAAACTCAATAAGTTAGGATAAGAAAACAAAGTAACCCTCCTCTAGGTGCGTGGACACATAGGGGTTGAATTTAGACTGGACTGAGTTACATGGCTTTGGGTTAGTGAAAACTACTCCGAATATGTACATAAACATAAAGCAATTTATTCTCGAATGAATATAATGGTTCATTCATTCAACTCACTTTATTTTAATTAAATTGAAGATAACTCAATCTAGAAAACATCGAAAAAACGTTGACTCACCTTTTGGTTCTAGCAGAGATCCCTTGATATAAAATACGCCTTCTCGCATAATTATTTCCGCCATGATAATGGCAAAAGAATAAACATCTCCTTTTTGCGATCCTTCTGGTAATGGGTTCGACAGCCTTAGAAGTTCTGGTGCCGTCCACAGAAATCCTAGAAATTAAGCTATGCTTTTATACACTCTAAATTAAATGATATGGATACGTACTTTTCCAGTACTGATATGAATTTTCATCCGAATCTTCACTTTTATCGTTCCCCCGCAAGAAGTGAAGTCCAAAATCTGAGATTTTCAGTACAAACCTACTGTCTACTAAACAATTAGATGATTTCAAAGCTCCATGAGTTCTAATATGACTATTGTGTAGATAACTCATTCCTCTTGCTACATCCATTATAAGAGACATTCTGAATGCCCAGTCTAAGTTGTATTGGGGATTCTCCAGGATATCTTGCAGGCTTCCTCTGGGACAATACTCTATAAGCAAGCAGTTGTTTGGGCCGTTAATGCAGGCTCCGTAAAACTTTACCAAATTATCGTTTGACAAGTCCTTCATAACTTTTAGTTCAAAGAGATGTTTATGGCTTAAATTTATTTTGATATCAGGCAATTTTCTGATTGCTACTCGTATTGAATTATAGTAACCTATCTGTGCAAAAAGCTGACTGTCTCCCACTAAACTCATTTCGTCGATTTCCTTGAATAAAACAAAATATTTTTTTTTTTTCTAAAATATTTTATGTTTTCTATTTTATCATACTTTTCCTGGCAGAAGAGAATGAATACTGCTTCTTCTGTCTTTGGATAAAAATGCTATATCATCATAATTTACTTTCCAAGCTTGCGCATAAATTTCTGCTTTTAATTTATAATGCCTTCAAATTACAAATCAGATTAAAAAACAAAAGCCATATGGAGTGATAAGTATTTACCTATACATCACAGCTGCCAATATAAATACACCCAAAACTATAACACTAATCAGACTTATCAAAAGTATATTTACTTTATCATAGGCTGAAAAAAAAAATTCATTAAAATATGTACCTTTTTATTATTAGGTCTTACTTAGGATTTATTGTTATTTAGTACAATATTGAATTTACTCAAATTTAAAATTTAACTATAAATACAGAATTTCTCTCCCACAAGAGAAACCGAGTGCGTGGGAAAAATATTACTATGCATCTACTTTCAAAAAACATTCAAATGCGATAAGTGCCCTATTTGCGCAGAAGTTCTAAACTTGCTCTCTTGCGCAGAGATTGACATTTTTTAAGAACGAATTGGCTCTGCCGCGTGCAATGCTTCCAGAAACTACCACAAAATTTAAAGTTCTTATAATGGACAATAATAGGCTACTACTTGATGTCACGTTCAAAACAGAGATATCAATATGGACGTTTTCCGGCAACATTTAGTGTCAGTTATATTTTAAGCTCATGCCATTCAGAAGATTTCTGCCATGATCCTAAGGGGTTTTTCAAACACGTTCTCCGAAAATGTGTCGAGACTTGAACTTCCTCTTTAACATTTTGCGAATGAAATTCACTTTGCCGGTCAAAGAAGCAATCGATTGTCATGCTTTTAACAGCTGGAGTTGACATGCAGGATGCTTCAGACAGTCGTAGTTTTGCTGGTTAGCCTGATCCAACCTTCCATTTCGATGCGGTCATTCTCACCTGATCAGAATGGGTATACTTTCAAAATCTATCCATGCAGATAGCAAACTTTACACACCCGAAAAAATGCCGAGCTTTTCCCTTTCTTCATTCCGGAAAATATTTGGAGAACCTGATCAGCTTGTGTCAATGTTTTTTTTTTGGTTACATTCTTCAACGCAAAGCAGCTCGTCGTTCCATAGTTCAATCATCAACTTCTTTACTAAACCGTCATATTTTCTTGGATTGCACAAATCTGAAACGACAGTTGAAAAAATTCTAGGAGATTGAGTGTGTTAAATCTTTATATGATTTGAAGTGCAAGGGCACTACAAATCACTTAGACATCGTGAATCCTTTGGCAGATTTGTAATACTTGCCATTTAAACACCCTAACCCTAATCTAGGAGACACACACTTCAGTCCACCATCGATAGTGTATGCTCGGATTTCATGAGAGTATTTGACCAGTGGTCACATGACTCCGGTTCCCAAAGTAGATTATAAATCATCTTACTACGTGCTGCATTTTTGGGTTAGAAAACGGCTCCTACAGATCCAAAATCCGTGTCATCTTTAATTTATCTTAGCGCCGCTCGAGTTGCATTTCCTTGAATGAAGGGCACGTCATTGGACCGAAATTTCAGAGAGATATATCCTCTGTGCTTTTTTTTCTTCCGCTTGCATGCTTACTGTTTCGAGGCCGATTTTGTCAAAATGTACAGACATATTTTCATCCAGTATTATGACTTTTAAAGTATCCTCTGGAGGTTCTCTCGAACTCACCCTCTTAAAGAATACTAGTCACTATCTTATACTACCGCTAATCATCTCATTATCTTTCTTCCTATTTAGCTTTGAGAAGTCTTCAAGAACTCGGCAATCGAGGAGAATCTAGCTTTCCGTAGTCATTAAAGATTCTCAAAAAGGAAAATTACGTAGATGATGATGATGATGATTTTTGTTTTTTTTTGGAATAAATAAACCTTTATTATTATTATTATTATTACCTGAGAGTCATTAATTTTCTCCAAGTCTGCACTCTCTTCGCAGGTAAAACTCATCAAGATCTTGAAAAGGACAACATTCCACTTATCAAGTGGGACAGCAACCATCCAGCTATTCTTGCCGATCTTCCTCCTAGCAAAGTTCAATAACATTGCGCTTTTGACGAATATGAGGTTAGTTTCATCAAAATCCTAGGCCAAGAATGAGAGCCAATTTCCTATGTATTTTCGTACTCTTTTGTACCTCTTGATCAACCGAGCGCAATATTCTCAGCTCGTCCACTAATTTTGGACCGCCAACATCCAACATCACTTGGAACGGTAAACGGTACCCCAGTTGGGGTGTTGAAAACCTGGAATACATTCAAGTCTCAGCTCCACCAGTTCGAAAAAAACGAGTTTCCAAGACGTCATTTTGCAAATTTTACCTCGAGAACTGTACTCATGACTTCTGTGATGCCAGTCAGGTTGGTTACTCTTAAGTAACCTATTTTCGTATTCTAAGGCATCAAAACGTGTTTGCTGTGTGCCGAATGCAAAGTCAGACTTTTAAAGGTTCAGTCTATTCCTAAGCTAAAATTAATGGCCGCAGTCTTACTTTTAATCCTTTTAGAATTCGTGCAGGGTGAGTAGGCTGACGAGATAATTTTTGATGGCGTCAATACTTGGTCCGATTCACAGGTTACTCTCACGTGGCTCTGTTGTACTCCACACCGATGGATGACACTCATTACCAACCGAGCGAAATTCCCATTTCGTTTTCGTGCCATGTCCCATCTAATCCTGCGTATTGCGCAAGTCGCGGAGTTTTTTCGGCGCAATTTGACACCCCTCAAGATCATTACGTCACTCTTAACTCTTGTTAAACATGCTCAGATTACCTACCTCCCTCCTTCCTCATCGAGAACAATAATCTTTTTTCCGAACCCTTCTGGAAATTGGCCTTGTTCGTTGATTCGGGCCTTCTTATGACGTTAAACACCTACTCTTACTGTTCAAGTCGCACAGACTCTCTAATCGAGCGGGCACATAGGGACAGCTTACATCCAGGTCTAAAATCTTCATATTACTTGTTGCTCCAGCAATTTTGGGTACGTCCTCTTCAAAATGATATCCACAACTACCTTCCAAAATGTACCTATTCGGTGCTTTAGGTGTAAGCCTCAGTCCTATAGTCCGTACATGGCCGACGTCCCATATTTCCGAGTGTCATACGTAAAACCTTTTGCAAATATATACATCGACTTAGCAGGCCCATTTTCTCGGCAAAGCGGTACAAAAATCTACGACTGTAACGTTTGCGATTCTGCCACAAAATTCACGCATTTTGAACTCACCTTGGACACCTATTACTACGGACGCATTTCTCACAGCCTTCCGTTTATTTCGTGGAGCTTCGAACCCATTCAAAGGCCTTGGAGCACCAGGTGTCAAGTCATGCGAAACCCCCTTCTACCGAGTCATCGTTTCATAAATACTGTAGCTTGAAGAATTGTACACCTGTACTCAAGTCTCGACCTCGCTATGACCGCCGATTTAGATGACCTGCAAGCACTATCGCCGTCACTTTCTTGGAGTCCGACTTCCGACCCTGATCCTATTAACATAAATTGACTGAATCGTTGGCAGTTGATCCAAAAGTTCACCTAATTTTTTTCTCTTTTTTTTTTCTCGTAGGGTAGAAACATTCGTGTTGGTGGGAGGAATAATGCCGACTAGTTTAGACTAAAATGCTAATTTATGTAGGATATTGTTTACACTAATGTTCATTAATTCTCGTTCACAAGAACACACACAAATGTAATATTGGTTCCACCCTACTTGCGCTATTGAAAATTTGGTCCCGCACCCAGATTAACATTTTGTGAGTGAGAACAAAATTGGTCGTGTGCCTACCAGCGTTTCCAGAAGTTGCCGTGGAATTGGAAGTTTTTATCCAGGTCAATTAACTGATTAATAATGTAGTGACGATTGTAGAAACTCTTCCTATTTGTGGATTTATATGTGGTATCTTCCTAACGAGCTCGTCCACGACCGGGTCTCCAACCAAGCGGGTAAGGAATAAGTAGGTATGCTCTTTTTCAAGAACTATAATAATTTATGGTGTTCATGTATTTTTGCGTTGCCCTTTAAAAACTCACATTTCACTACTTCATCTGACGTGGCAAACCGCAACACCGACTCTTTTCATCAAATTATGTGAAATTACTATTGAATCTGTAGCAGCCCGACGATAAAAATCGCCTGTCAACGCAGGGACATTGAATTAAACTAACACACTAGAACGGGCGCACTGCTTTATGCTAGTGAGGCAAATTTTGATGTATGCAACCTGCAATACTGAGGGATTTTTGTCTCGCTCGCACTCATTGCAATTTATATAAAAAAGATTGGCGGCGATGTCCTTTAGCATTAGGCATTCTGTACGTGTATTTTCACCTAGGTACGTAAATGGCAGGCTTGTCATTTCTACTTTTTACCCTGGTAGGTAATTTTATGCAATAATATAACTTGGCAAATTATTCTAATAGAAAACAATCTAAATCAAAGACTTCACTTTATGGCACTACTGCGAAATGATTCAGCTTTCAAAAATTGAATAAACGTGAAAGTGTGGATTCTACCCGCAAACAAAAGAATGTTAGAAGCAGGTACTTACTAGGACATTTTGAGAGATCAAAACCACATTCAGGTACATCAGGAGGAAACACAAAAGCTCCTGGATCCCAATAGGTTATAGTTCTGTTTTTTGACGAAAATAAACCTATTATTTTAGAAATCCCATTTTCATCTTGAATGACCGCTGCATAATCTGATACCCGTTGTGCATTACAGTTAAAGGTTATATCTTCTCCATCGAAACCTAAAGAAATAGCATACCATAGCCGAACACCATAGAAATAAATGGTAATCCTAACCCTGATACGTTTTTCCCATCATATTTTGCACAATATCACATCCACGTATTTGCGAAGGTGACTCATCTCCACCCATATTCTTAATAGTTTGCATGTACATAAGCATGCTATTGTATACAGAATCTAAATAATACGATCCACGAAAAGACTGGTTTTTAACATCATCAAATAAAATTTCTTTGTATGGATAGAAAGTTAAAAATATATTGAAACCTTCTTTTGCCAATCGGTTATTTTCATCAGTGTCAGTTTCATCAAACCATGGTCTTGAGGGATCTGGTGCACTTGAAAATAGGGAGGATAACTTATAGCCAAAAAATTAATTTCAAATGTAATTCCTTACTTATTATACAAAGCAAAATTAATGAATAAATACTCTCTTCTATCCACCATTCCAACTTTTGCAGCGGAGATGGCTATATCACGAATATTGGTATGATTTGCACATGTCAGTACAACTAAAAAATAATAAATTTGTTTATTTAACCATATTCACCTCACAGCACATACCTCCATAATTTACACCAACTTTTTCTCGCAGAAAACTTTCATAGCTCACGTTAAATACTCTCAAATCTCCAGATTGATAATCGGCACTCAATTCATTTACAACTGTAGCTGAGACCAAATAGCATGCTGATTCTCCACCGATTTCATAATAATCTTGCTTCTCGTACATAAACGCAAACTTTTTCCAATTGTATCTGAAAAAATCTTAAATCTTATTGGGACAATTTCAGGAATCTACACACTGGGAAACAGTAAGCAACAAACTTGTTACTGTTTTAATAAATTCGCCATTCAAATATTGGTTATAAATTCTTACTTGTCAGACAACATATGCACAAACTCGGCATATGATGCATATCCAGCAGGACCCACATTGATAAGATGGTAAAATTCATCTTCTAATATAACTTTTTTATTAGATGTAAAATCAAAGGTGAAACCACTTGGAGATAAAAGTGGAGCTCCTGTATCTCCCAAAAGCTTGGCAACTCTTGCAACACTCGCTAAAACAATATTGTATGAACTATTTTATTGTTTGTATGGCAGTTTACTAATGCGTTACCCAAAGTGTAATCACAAGTGTGTCCAAAGATCACGTGTGGACACCATTCGTTCGCATCAATTACCTGACTTAGACCTATTTCAGGTTTACAGCCATCGTCGTAAGTTCTGATTTCAAAATTTATATTCGGAACAAGATTTTTTTTTGCGCTATGGTATGCATTTCGGATTGCTGTACTTGTCTGAAAAGGAAACAATAATATAGTAATGTTAACCGTAAAACTCGTTCAGATCAAGGTTTGAATTACATGCAAGTTGCATGTAAACGGTAAAATCCAGTTTAATAGATGATTTTTTCCGTTGTATCAAATCACACGTGCTAATTTTGTTGTAGATACCTACATATTATGCAGAAACTTCGAAAACAACTTTTTTGTTTACAGATTTACTAGTCAGTTTTTTCCTGATGCCGGTTTACCTGGAAAAAAGATTTCAACAGCTTTTGTGTTACTATTAGTTTTTTTGATGACAATCTAGTAACTCTATATAGATCAGCGGTCTTAAATTATTGGAAGTAATTTTTGACACTTTTGAAAAGTGTCCATATTTTGAAAGAAATTTATTGAAACCAGACTATTGTTAAATTCAATACTATAACAAAGTTGTAGGCAGCAAAATATAAATGTCTATTTATGAAAAAAAAAGTATTGCTTTTATTAAAACCTAATAGTACGTTACTGTTCAGAATCACAATTATTTCATTTCAGACAAATAAAAATATTATTGGATGGGCATACAAATAATTGATTATCAATTTGTAAGTACTTTTACCTTTACTTTAAATTTAACTGATAAGCTATCTTGGGTGGAAGCATATTGGGATTATTTTTAGAAACACTTTTGTAGTTATTTTCAAATGTTTTGTCTGTTCCTTATAATTAGTGCGGCTTCTACAACTTGAACCGAAAAAAATACAGAAAAATTTAAATACATAAGTTGTAGGGTTTTATCTCTATTATATTTTGCACATGTCAGAACGGGAAAATGGCTGGGGCTAACTGTCATAATGACAAACACATGCATTTTTTTTTTAATGGAAGAACCTGTTTATTTTTGGCTAGAGCAAAGGTTTTTTTTTCATGTGATGAATATACCTACTTACCATATATGTTGATATTTGGTTCAGTTATTTTTGCACTATTTGAGTTTCAAAAAAATCTTAAAAGTTAAATAAATCACAAAAAAAAATATATATTAACATACAGAGTGAGTTAGAGTCCATGATTCATGATTAAAAAGTCTGGTTAAATTTATTCTCCGGTTAAATTCAAAGTTAGTGTCGAATGAAAGTTTATGAAAAACTATGATAAGAATTATAAGTTCATTGAAATTATATGATCGGTTTTGCTGTAAAATCAACCGTTGAGATTTTACAGTAGGATGTCAAATTTGCTATAAAGTCAATTTTCAGCTGTCCATATTTTCGAAACAGTCGAAGATAGGTATATGACATTGTACATGAAATATGTCTAGAATTTTCCGCAAAATCCATAAATGTCATAATATACAGAGTGATCCATTTGAAAAAACAAAGTTTGTGATATTTTCCGGAAAACGAAAGATCTGACAACCATGTAAATACTACCGTATTGTCGGCCATATTACACATATTTCACATATCATTCTAGCCAAAAATATACAGGTTGAAACCATTAGAAAAATGGAATGTGTTTGTCATTATGACAGTTGGCACCTGTTATTTGCCCGTTTTGACATGCACAAAAGATAATAGACATAAAACCCTACAACTTTTGTACTTATTTAATTTTTTTAATTATTTTATTTTGTTCGAGTTGTAGAAATCGCACTAAGACTGACCCTGTACATATAGCTACATTGAGAATGAGGATAAATAATAAGGAAAAACTATAAACAAATCAGCCCTTATTATAAATATGTTCCTGCCTACTGCCTACATAAATTACATAATAATATCTAAATTTAATTTTTATTTATGTAATTTTTCTATGTATTTAGTTAGCGAACAACAGTGAGCTATCAGATTCAAAAATGCTTTTCAAAATGATCCAATATGAGCATTGCTAGTTATTTCCTTTGATTTTTTGAACTAAAAATAATGACGTTTGAAAATTAGATCAGGCATTCAATAGGTACCACTGCTGTAAGGCTGAAACTACAATGACGAATAATACAAGATCCAAAAAAAATTATACCTACTCCATCATGTTTCTTCAATGTGACCAATCAAAATCGGCGAATTGACTGCTTGTGGCGCCATCATCAAAATTTTTTCGGCACTATTTATAATTTTTCCAAAATGAACAAGAATTTTATTACATTTCAGTTGAATTTTCCACACTATGTGAAATTATTGTGTTCGTGAAAATGTATCGAGAAACGAACTAAGTATGTGATTTTGAATTATCTGAAAATGAACGCGATGGTGGATACAACTTGTCCGCTCTAGCTAGCAACGGACGAACATTAGTCCGGGGCGACAAATCTAAAGGGCGGCATTTTGGGTGTGAATGTGACGAACTTTTGTTGAAAGTTAACATGCAATTCACATTTCGTGTTTCCCTTTTTACCTAAAAGCAAAAAAAATATTTGCAATCCATAATACTGAAGAAAAAGAAGTTCAACTAAATTGCATCTAAAAAGTCTATCAACGATGTAAGATGTGAAAAATTATGTGAACTTCCATATGATGATAAAAAAAGGTTATGTTTTTTTGAATAGATTTGCAAGACCTGCTATATTATTCGTGATTTTAATCGTTTTTCTGCAATATTACCATTTCTCTCCCTCTGGAACAATAACTTCTAGCCAGATACCCTTTCTGCTTTTGAAATAAAAAAATTTTGGTCAGAGTTATCGAAAAGCAAGTGTCATGAAACCTATCGATAAAAGCTGTTCTGAGTTTTTCAATATATCGGCTTGCATGATTGAGAATTAGGACCAATTTAACTTTATACCGGGTGTTTTTCAAAACCCGCTCACCCCTATAACTTTTTTATTTTTCCAAATAAACAAATGAAATTTGGTGTGTTTATTTATGACCCGGATATGCATTATTTGACGCATTCAATTATTTATTATCACTTCCGGTTTCACCGGAAGTGACCAGAACTTTCTTATTTTAAATGAGACGCCAGGTATATTTTTCCTGATTTCAGTGGAAAACTACATTATGGAGTACAATGACACCTCATTTGTCACTTTTTGACATTTCATCTTCAAAATATTTAAATTTTTACTTTTTAATCTAGAGCGCCATGAATTAGTTAAAATACTTAATTTTGCTCCAAGGAACCTGGGAAAATTTGTTTTGATCTTATTTTGTATTTTCTATCCTCTACAGACTCATTAAAAAATAGTAGAAGTGCATTTTCGTAATTATCTCATTTTTTTCAAATGGAAAGGGTGTGGCTCATTACAATATTCCAAAAGAGCGTTTTCTAAGGAGCAATTCAGTACCACACAATCGCTAGTTCATCACTCAAATGAAGAATTTTTTTAGCATTCTAAATATTTTTGGAAAAATTCAGTTTAATATTTGAATAAACTAGCGATTGTGTGGTACCAATTTGTTCGTTAGGAAATGCTCTCTCGGAATATGCTAATGAATGAGCCATACCATTTCCATTTGAAAAAATTGATATAATTCCAAAAATGCGCTTCCACTATCTTTAAATGAGTCTGTTGAGGATATAAAATACAAAATAAGATCAAAACAAATTTTCCCAGGTTCCTTAGAGCAAAATTAAGCATTTTAACTAATTCATGGCGCTCTAGATTAAAAAGTAAAAAATTTGGAGATGAAATGTCAAAAAGTGACAAATGAGGTGGAAAAATATACCTGGCGTTTCATTTAAAATAAGAAAGTTACGGTCACTTCCGGTCAAACCGGAACTGATAATAAATAACTGAATACGTCAAATAATGCACATCCGGGTCATAAATAAACACACCAAATTTCATTTGTTTATTTGGAAAAATAAAAAAGTTATAGGGGTGAGCGGATTTTGGAAAACACCCGGTATAATATAAAGAGATAATTGAATACACATTCCAAATTAAATTGCGTGACACGGTGTTTTATCATATTGCCTAGGAATAAGTTTTATTACTTTTACCATTTTTCTTCCTAAATGTGCAAAGATATTTTAAAAATAAAAGAATCGCCGGAACATTACCTAGGTATCAGGCAAGTGGCATGAGAAAATTTTCAGCCCCTTGATAGAGAATTATTAACCTCTTAATTTTGTTCTTTGGATAGTGCTATTTTCATAGGAAACGTTCGAAATCATTTCAAATTTCATATGCGAGATTATTCAAGAATCGGACTGCAAAAGGCACATCTGAGACTACAATTTTGTGCGAAATTAATAATATAACCAAAAAAAGGGAAACTAGTGCTATTTTTGGGGTTGGCAATATTTAAAAAAAAAACATTTCCGAAATTCTTGTTTCATTGAAAACTATCTAGAATTGAAATTGTATTTCATTGTACCTATATGTAGGTATAGTTTCTGCTTGATAACGTATAGTCGTCAATAACGTGTAAATCTCAATAATCTGTTAATCGGGGAAAGTCATAAATCATATAAGTCAATATAATTGAAAATTATTTTCAAAAAGCTGCTGTGATTTGATGGCTGTGATTGACTTTTTTTGGCGTATCTATCAGTTATCAGTTCACATGCAATAATAGATAATAGGTATTTTATTGGCTGCCTATTTCAAATCGTAAGCAGCTGAAACGTATCGGATGGAACTAATACTTATTCATATAAACATGGAATTTAATTTCTATTTATTTGTTTATATAAATTTGTTTGGAAGTGTTAGGTATAATTTGAGTGAAGAGCGATTGAAAAACTTGAAGTTGCATTATCGACCTTTTCGGTTAGTTGTCGCAATATTTTGACGTCTTGCTTGTGCAGTGCTTATCAAGCGAATAGCTAAATTTCTTGAACCTACGAGCTTACCTATACTATATATGGGGTGTCGCAAAAAAAAAATGGCTCGCCCCTATACATTTTCAATTTTTATACGAAAACAAAGTCCTTCAGCGATCGGCAAGTTGCGACGGGAGCAGGATAGTGTAGTCTGGTAGCTCTTAGTGACAAACCGGAACGGAGGCGGCGAATAGCGTGATCGCCGTTTCATTCAAGGATTGGCTGTAGAGCAACCTGAGCAACTCGTGTGTTGCATCCGTGACTGAGCTGCCTTATTTAGGATCCGCTCTGCTCATTCTGAGAGGAAAGGGGCTATAAAAGGTGCCCTAAACGGAGCCAGCCATGCACCTTATGCGGTCGAAACAAAACGAAGAAAAACAAACTCGATCTTGCCACGAGGAATATTCGTACACTCATGGATACCAGCACAAATACAAGACTACAACGAAGAACGGCAATGGTGGCACAGGAATTTAACATATTTAACATCGATATTGCAGCAGCTCTTAGCGAAACCAAAAGAGCAGGCGAAGGTTAACTTAGGGAGCACAGAAGAGGAAGGGAAGAAAGAGAATGAACCTCGCATCCACCGAGTGGGTTCCGCCATAAAAAATGAATTTTTGGTCCATCTTATACTGAGCTTTCTTCCGAAATATGCGAAAGACTAACGACACTGCGGCTAAACCTCAGCAACAAACAACAAGCTACGCTAATCAGCGCCTACTCTCCGACCCTCACAACGAAAAACCAAAAAGAGGAATTTTGTGCCCAGCTTAGTGAAACCATATGATCTGTACTTAGATCTGATGAACCTCTTCTTGACCCTTTTCCGACAAAAGAATAAATTCAATACTTCCTGGCAACACCCTAGGTCAAAGAACTGGAATCTAATCGATTATAACGTTCTAGAGACCGAAATGATGGATGCATTACAAGAGTTTTAACAAGTCAAGATGTCAAAAAAAGCTAACGGAAATTTAACATAGAACGCCTCCAAGACAAGTATATCAGGACAAACTTCCGCTAGAGTACCCGGAAAGCATTGAGGAGGACTGGAAAATATTGACGACCGCAGTTACATCTATTTTTTTTATTTATAGGATCCATAATTGACCCTTTCGAGAGTCACCTTCCGTCAGGAGTGGAAATCCTGTGCAGACTTGATAGCGGCTTATTCAATCTAAACAGATTACGAGCCAAAAAGAAAGCATTGACGACATCGATAATTGAACTTAAATATGCGGATGATAACGTCGTGAAATTATATATGCATTTAACCAGGTATATAGGAGAATACGCCTAGAGGTCAACTTTAACAAGGCGCAGATTCTGCATTAACCTGCACCGGGCACTAATCTCCAAGCCTCAAATATAATTATGAATGACCACTCTCTGCAGAACAGAACACTACCCATACCTTGGAAGCCATCTGTCAGCGAATGCAATCATTGACGCTGAATCCAACATCGCTCGAATTGTGCTAGTGCTGCGTTCGAGCGACTTCTATAGAGAGTCTTCAACAATCACGACATCAGCGCCAAGACCAAACTTCACGTCTACACTGCAACTGTAATACCATCACTTACATATGGCGAAACATGGACCACAGAACAGAATAGAAGACCCAGAAAAAGCCTAGAAAAATACCACCAGCGATGCCTAAGAAGGATCCTACAGATTAGATGGCAAGACCAACGAACGAATATTAGTGTTTTAGAGGAGGCCAAAACAACTAGCATGAAAGCCCTCATCATTAAGTACCAACTTCGCTGGACAGGTCACCTCGTCCGCATGCCCGAAACACATTTCACACGACAGATTCTCTACATTCATTTGAAGGAGGGAAAACGAAATCAAAGAGGTCAAAAAAAGGCTACAAAGATGTTCTCGAGGAAAGTATGGCAAAGTGCCCCATCGTTACCAGCAACTGGGAGACGTCGGCAAATGATAGGCCCACATCGCGTCGAATAGTCCAGGACGGACCACAAACTTTTGAAGAACAGCGACGCAGACACGAGACCGAAAAAAGTGACCGTAGGAAGAAGCGAGAGGGCAGAGGAAGAGAAAATGCTGCCAGAGGCTGGGTGTGCCAAGACTGTGGAAGAGTGTGCGGCTCCAGAATTGGTTTTTATAGCCATCAGAAAACGATCAATTGACAATAAAAATGGAATAGGAGATAATCATACCCGGTATCCAGTGACCGCATATGATGATGACCTATCTAACATAAAGCTGCACTGATTGACATATGGATGGGATTTCCGTCCTAACTTTCTTATATTAAATGAAAGCTCTGTGGTACTATTGATGTCATAATGTTATAATTTGAGCTTTATGGTCAGCGATATTGGCTGTAAAATTGGGATGATTTGACAAGTCATAATAAAGGACCGAGGAAGCTTGGTTGTAGATATCAGGAGTGACGTCAAAAAGAATAATAGGATTTAGGTTAAAGGCTTCGAGCACGTCTGAGAGCACTTTTTTCTCATGGGAGTCGGTCGAAAAGTCCAACGAGGAGAAGCAAACGACCAAATAAGGAACTTCAAGAGAAGCAGAACAGTGGCCAACACTAAATATTCCATCCGTCAAAGGACTAATGAGAACAAGACCCGGAAATCAGAAGGAAACCAAAAACTGTAGGCACAAACTACTCTGCGATTGTGTGGAGAGGCATATACATCGAACAAACAAAGATATGACTGGATATCGGAGACCGGAGTTAAGGAACATCGATCCAAAACACAAAAGGAGGAAATCGCCCATCGTGCAACTTGCATTAAAAATTTTCACCCAATTTTTGAAGGTGAAAAACGACACGTCTCACATACAATCTTATAGTGTTGCCGTGGGAAAAATTGAAATAAATATCGAGCTTTTCGTTGAAAATCTTTATTTTTAATAATAATGAAAATAGAGTGAATCAAAAATGGAAATATTCAGAAAAGATTAAGATTAGGTTATAATTTGGTGTTAAAAACTGCATGTCTCAAAAAACTCCGAAAATCATTAACTTTTTCTCTATGACGCGAATAAATCAGATGTATTAGTAAAAAATCCAGCTACAACACATAAAAAAACAACGAAATCACATCGAAATCGAGTGACGGGTTCAAGACAAAATTGATGTAATTATAAATTTTGCCTGTTCAACTAATTTTGCATGTGTACTACTCACCTACTAATAGTAATTCTAGGAAATTGAAGAACAGGGTAGGTAATGAATAAAGGGCTTCAAAAAATATACGATCATTACTCATTAACAACCATCTTGTCATTTGATCGATAATGACTGGTTTTAAGGGGACGTTAATTCAATTCAATTCAATGAAATCTGTCAGTTCTGTGTTGATTTTCTCAAATTCGTTTGCAAAGAGAACAAGAAAACCTCACATTAGAATTGGCCAAATTTGACATCAACATTTTTTGATGGATTATCTACAATCCAAATATTTGAGGTTTTCGATTTTTTGCAATTCTCTAAAAATGAGAAGTGTATATCTGGTTGCCCAATTTTCAGGGTTTACTTAGGTCGTCATGAATTATTTCTAGGAACTCGCAAGACATAGAAAAACTAAAATTACCAGGACTACAATAGTTGTTACATTGGTCAACCCAAAAACTTTATTCATGAAACAATGAAAAATCATAAAAATAGCCTACCTGAATTAAACAAGCCGAAATTATACGTCCTCAACGCAACATTGGCTTGAATAGCCACATTATTTTGATTCTAACAATTTTGGAGTAACCGACAACACTGTTTCTTCCAAAAAAAAGATATTACTGTTGTGATAACCTTGCCTGACAACCAACCATAGCTAACTAATGAACACAAAGGTCAGTACAATAGATATAAGAATACCAAGAAAAGTTCATTTTGGCTAACAACTATACAGAGGAAGATTGCTGTGAAATATACCATAGATTATTCTGCGGGATAAATTGTAAAACAAGAAAAAAAGAAGAAGAACCAAAGTAGTGAACATCGTCCAGATTGAAAACAAAATAGGAAACAAGAAGATAGAAGCGAAAACTGGAACCAGATGGACAGAACGACGTCAAGACAAAAATGGAAGAGGTTTATGTTCGAGAGAAGATAAATTGCATAAGAAGCAGTAATACAGCTTTTCAAATTTTTTTGCACTTGTTTTAAATATTTCCCTACTTTTTCATATACGCCCCTGTTCATTCTGAAATTAATTTGTAAATATGAAGGCCTGAGGAAATTGGCTAATTTTAGACCTGTAACTTAATAATATAATGTAATATGATGACGGCCCTATTTTCTAATGAGATAATTACTTTCTGACTAACTGAAAATTCAATAGTGAGACTTCTTGCCTAAATAATATAAGTCAAATAGGGTGTATATTATTTTCTTTGTCAAATTAAAATGGATAGTTTTCCAATGGATTTTTATTAAAATTTAATTCGGATAGTTAATGATAATATTTCAATAAAAAGTTTGTAACTTTCCTACTTTACTGTTTTTTAAAAGTTTTGAACATTAATTTGTTGAAAACTAACTTAGCTGAAACTTGAAAAGTAAATTTAAGCTGTGCTTATTTCTTATATACCCAAGGCAACGCTTTTAAGCCTTGTGAGAATATCACAATAAATTTCATTTACTTAAGGACAGGTTTCGATATCGAGTAACTTTATTACCTGATAAATTGTATATCATACCTGCAGATATTTATTCACAATAGAAATTGTCTACTGACGTAAATCGGACGATTCTGCGGGCAGTGAGTACCATATTACCGCACGGCGTGCGCGTGCTGTAATATTATTACCGCACACTGTACAAAATATTGACAAAATGATATAATCATCTACCTATCATCAAATTTCTACTCGTTCAATGTCAAAGGTGACAAAAAGCCAAAGACGCAATTTTTTTTTCCATAATTTTTTGAACTTCTTCTGAATATTTTGCAACAGCACGGTTGTAGATAAAATACTTTATATCATGGAGTACCTATGTGTAGAAAATCTGAGATTACGTTTCTCTATCAAGAAGGGGGAACCTTTCAAGAGTCATTTTTTACCCAAAGTGAAATTACTTAATAATTCCTGCTTACACCTGGGAGACCATGAATGTATAGATCTTTTTGAGACCTTTCCGGCAGATGAATTATTATTAAACAATATGAAGAATGTAAGTTCTGTGTGAATTTTTTCAATAGATATGGATGGTTATGATTTTATCGATTTCACAAATTATACGATGTGTGGAATAATAGCTGCGCCTTATTTGTATTATAGGAGATACACTTATCAACAGTTTTTCAATTTTATCAGTTGCGGAACAATACAGTAGGTATCCGAAAAATTCAAATGGCTTACTGCGTTAATTTTTCCTTGACCTTATTCGCATTTTGAGATTTTTCCTAGTATACAATTTGTATCAATGTGTCTCATGAAAAGTAATCGAGAAATGTCAGATCGGGGCTACATGCATTCCAGAAAAAAAAGCCACCTTTCACCAATTATTATTAAAATATGCCCTGATTGCAGCGCACCTTTATTTAATCTAGTCTGTACTGGAATAACTCTATCCAGGCCTCGTTCGATCTGATTTTCTATGATTTCAAAATAGCGATTTGAATTCAAATTAATGTCGTCAAAAAAGATTGGTTGAAGCATTTTAGTTCTTCAAATTCCGTTCCATTTACTTATTCTGAGAAAATTCAAGTGTCATAATCTTTTGCCCTGGTATCCAACTAAATTTCGAGTTATATCCGATATTCCCTTTGCGCCCTTGCACTAATTGTCAAAATGTCAAAGACCTGATGTTACACATCGTGAGCAATGGATCAACTCATGCAGAATATTAAATTTGAGATATTTAAAAAATATATTATGATGAATAAGTCCGAGATAAAGAACTTCGGACCCATGTTATGATAAATCGATGAAATTGTCTTTTCGAGGGAAATCTAGAAATACACAAAAATAGAGGGTAATATCCAGTTGTCATATACGATACTCATTTAAAAGCAGAATAGAATAGAAAAACTTTTTTCTGAGGAAACAACGAGATTGGGATTTTTTGAAGCTAGATGGTTGATGAAATGCATGCACCTCAGATCCATGTTATGATATATTGAAGATGTCTTTTCAACGGCTAGCCAAAAATATAACAAATATACAGGGTCTTTTATTCAAAGGTTCGCAAATTTAAATCATCACCCCGGAAAAAGCGAATGAAAAATACAAAATTTCTTCTTAACATATAGCTTTTAATTTGATTTATTTTCGAAAAAACTGATAGATTCCGATACAAGAAACTTACGGTGTTCCTTTTTAAGCTGACCACCCTGTATAAGACAATTATTCGGAGGTGATTGCTCAAGTGCATCAATAATTTCGCACGACAGCGTGTTATCAAAAGAATGAATGATATTTATACCTTGAATGGCATACAAAGATAGATAAATCGAAAAATAAATTCATGGCGTGTCCATGGCCCACTATACACAAGTAGTTACGAAACAACATTTTCAAAACTTCTTGGGCACCAGCCTGTCATTACCTACATATTTAAATAATTATTTCAATTTTATGTTGTATTTGACCCTTGAAAGGGGTATCTGAGTAGTAAATGTTATGTTATAAGTACAATAATTCTTGTGTGTATTTTATATTCAAATACTTTTAAGGTGTACCTATTTGCCCAGCTCTGAACACCAATATGCTCAAAAAAGCTGCCAATTCAACGGTTATATTAGGGTTCAATCTATTTCTTCATTTCAAAGGGAAGAAGATACAATAAATTATATTTGTTTCAGATATGTGAAAAAGTGAATCTAATTTATGGATTCGGCTCGTGTTTTTTTTTTTAATATTCAATTTTTTTTTGTAAAATATGTCTATTATAATAATAAAGTAGACATATTTTTATTACAAAAAAAAAGAATCGATAAATCTATTTGACATTTGGTTCTCCCCTTCTGAATATATAATTGATTCAACGATACATTTTTCCATTAGGTAAATGCATGTTTTGACAACAGACAAAACTTACCTTGAGTACCTACATACAAAAAATTTTGAAAAATCACTTGAATACGTCGATTAAACAGCTTAAGCAACAAATCACTTTCAATAATCATCATAATCACTTGTATCCAGGTAGGCACATAAAAATAACAACTTCAAACAATTCAAATAAAAATAAACAGATCAGATCAGTACTGGCCCTACACGTCATCAGATCCACTCTTTTGTATTCATTGAAATAACACTTAACTTTAACCACACAATGTTTATCGTGCTGTGATAGGATTAATAGAAAAATAAAAGTAAGTTACCCTGTTGAGATTTAAAATATACTTTTCGCTGTCCGGGAACAAAACTGCTACGTGTATGGTACAGCCAGTGATATTGCAAATTTTGCAGGAGTCTCTTCCAGTTCCCTGCAATGCTTTGCAAGTTTGAGAGTCCGGTTTAATCATTGATGTGCAATTATCCAATGGAAATGTACTATATTTCAAGTCGGTGTTATTAAATTCGGCCATAATACTAGAAAAAGAATCGGAAGGAAGACTGAATAAGAAAACCATTATAACTTTAAGTAGCATCACTATATCCAATTACGTAGCTGTCATCCGGAAGTGTTTTGCACTTTCAAACACATTTTATAAAAGACTTCGAAAGACTGGCCTGATAGCTAATGATAGCTAATGATAGCGAATATTGATATCATAGTCCGCGCACTTATATATACGATAATCATTTCTGCAGGACTGTACTCGAGTTCGTCTTGATTTAGATTTATTTTATTTAGTTTTATGTGTAGTTTCAGGAAAAGTTTTAGGGAATATCGATAGAGTGCGAATTGGCTTTGAGGTCTAAATTTAGATTAATGTATTTTTGAACGTTGCCACTGAATAAATGATTTTCGAATGTGTGACATAGGCGTACCTATCCAACTGCATACTACAGGTTAAACTAATAAATGAATTTAGATTTGAATGAAATTACATTACTTCTAGACAGTTGGGTAAGATAAACAATGTCCTTTCGGGAAGATTCAAGTAGTACCTAAAGCAATACAATTTTACAAGTTATATTCGAAAACACCCCTCTGTGTAGAGTCCAGACCCATGCAATTGAATAATTAATCATAAAGAAAGTAAAACCAAATACTTACATAGTTTAAATAGGTACCTAGGTATTGTAATAGTAATACTATTCCGACACATATATCACTTAGGTACATTTCATCCACTCGCCATTGATAAAATATTCAAAATAAGGCTTTTGCGAAGTCCTCTCCTATTAAAAAAAAAACAAAATCTAGAATACTTCCAGTCTATTGCTATTACCTTCTTCCGTTTTTCCCTTAGAAGATATCTTAGATACATATTGTTGAAATATCTGTTCTTTATAAAGCAAATTTAATAATTATGTGGCATACTAGAACCCCCTGAAAAGAACTGAGCTGGGAGACATATCGGCATGGGAAACCATGCTCTTCGTTGCCAGTTTGCTAGAAATCCCGGCAGCGGCACTGCTAGAGGGTCAAATTTTCTGCCGATTAAATGAAAATCAAATCTGGAAAAAACACAGTTTGAGAACAATGCTACAATTCATTTTGTCTAGTTTCCTATTGATCATTATTTTCTTGGGAATCTTCAAACTTTTTTTGAATCCTTGTTAACCAAAAACGTTCTTAGAGAAACAGTTATTAAAAATAGCTTATTATGATTGGGTAACTTACCAGGCATTGATACACACAGAGACACTCTGCCCTCATTTATAAATTGCCCCTGTTATTATTATTAAAATAATTCGTGTATATTATTCGTCCTTTAACGTTGAAAGTTTGAAATTCATTCATTAGCTAACTTGCTTCGCTTACAGTTTAAGTATTACCAGAGAAAGAAATAGTTTTTGTTTTCTCGAGGTTCTTTCTGAGACGTACCTATTTCATTTCAAGTGCACATTCTGGCAACAGAGACGAAGTAAAACATAATTGTGTTAGTGTACTTAAATACTTAGATTCAATATTTGTTCTAAGTGTGGTAGATACCTTTTGTATACTCAGGGCTGGTTCATTCATCTTCTGATAAACTGTCAGGTATGCAATCTGACGGATAAAAACGCAATTTGTTATCTCATTGGACGGCCGGTTATCCGCCGACCAATAAAATTAGAACACTAAATTTATCTTGCAAATAGTTACCAGCAAGTTTATCTGAAGCTGAATAAATCGAGCCTTAGTTTGATAATTTACTGAACACAAATTTTTAATTCAATTTCCCAAGTTTTCCCGGTGGTATGTCCCTGAATAAATTTCGGGATGACTCAATGGCAAAAGTAAAAAAAGCTCAGCTATAAAATGTGTTTGCATATGTTTCAGATTTTCAAATTCAATTTTGAAACATCCATCCGAGATTAATGGTTTAATAATATCACATAAAATAAATTTCTCTCGACACTTTTATAATCAATCCAACTCACAATCTAAACATCACAATTCTTTAATCTTTGACCAAGCAAAAAAAAATTATTTAGGGTAGGTATGGGTTTATAATTATTTGAATTTACTTTTGTATTTTCTAAGCCGAATAATGCATCGCTCCGTGTCAATTATTCCACATACACCTCTCCAAACTCGTAACTTATAGACAAGCCGTTACGGCTCGTCCTAATTGCAATTAGTAATCTGATGGTTAATTTATAATGAAAATCAGCAGTGTTGTATATTTGGATATAACGATATAAACTGCTGGACAATTGCTTTCGAACAAGGTAAATATCGCCTAACTTTCAAGATCGATATTTTTGGAACCAGAATAGATATCGACCTGCGGTTTTCACGGGCTGACAGATTGACTTTTTGTGAAAAAAACTGCTATTTAGAATTTTTTTTAAATGTCTAATTTTTTTTTATACAGGGTGTTAAAAGAGTCCATGATTTTCATTCCAATTTTGAATGTGTGTAACTTTCTCAGATAATTTTTTAAATTTTATTTCTATGCGGCGTTTTAATCAATGATCTTCTGCAAAAAAAGTAATTTCTCAAATTTTTTATACCTGCCTTAGTTTTAAAAATATCGACTTTTTTTCATAACCTCCACTTTTTTCAACTTTTAAGCACCTGAACCATCCTGTACAATAAATCTTGCATCTTATGCTGCTGTTTGATATACCCCACGATATCCTGGTTTATTTTCATTGAAAAAAAATACTAAAATAATGTGGTGTCCAGTAGCGTACTAATAATCGCCCATTTTCGGAATTATTTATTATTGGCTCACCGAATTTTACATTCAAAGGTGCATAATTTTAAAAATAATCATTTGAAGTTTCATTTGTTTAGTTCACTTTAATCATTTACATATTATTAAGAAACCACTTTCTCAAAATTTTGATATTTGCCTTTGTATTTAAAATATCGTTTATTTAACATAACCATATTCATTTTCTCAACTTTTTCGTTCTAAACCATCCCGAATCGTTCTTACCGGTGAATTTTTTTAGCAATTGTCATACCTTTCAGCCAGCGTATTTACTGTGATTAAAAATATCGAATACCTCAATGATATGCTGTACAGTGGCGTGCAAACAGAAATTATTATTTTTCATTAAATCAATTTTATTAACAATTGTTATATCTCTCACTTTTATGATTAAAAATTTCGAATGCCTCAATGATATGCTGTACAGTGGCGTGCTAATAATTATTTAAACCACTGATAAAATTTAAATATTCGGAACCGATTTCGTTGTGGTGAGAGGAAACCCGAACTTTTATTACCTGCTAATTTTCTTTGTAGCTTCATGTTTAAAGGTATTTCAATTAAAAATTCTTCCACTAATCGTAGCAGTATCAAAGAATAAAGTTAAGGATGGCAAATTACATTATCTGCCAAACAAAAAATTATATGAATAACGTTAATGCTTCTTTAAGTTGATTTAAAACAAAACACAAAAAGTGTTCCTATAGGTTTTTTACGTTATATTTAGGATAACGTCGTAGAACAAGGACTGACAATGTTGTCAATGCCTTTTTTTTTCCTTATAATTTACCAGAATGTGATAATAAATAATCAAGACCACTGACAGCTAAAAATAACAAAATGAATCGACACGTGTTATTTATTTGAAAATGTTTATTCAAATCATACAACGTCGCGCGCCGTTGTCAACCGGTAACATCTGAAATTCCCCTACTTTAAATGCGTTAAGGAGTACTTTCAGGTTAGTTAGGTAGATACCTAGGTAAAAAGTATTAAAATAAGTGAACTAAAAAACTAATCAAACTAAGATTCAATAACAACAACAAAGTGACCTAAAAGTTGAGTAATAAACAACGTAAACTAAAAAAATTAATAAAGAACGGCAGATAATCAAAGTTATAGTTAGTAAGCCTTCTCCTCACATTCAGAACCTCTTGGCATCGCCGGCCGTGGCATGTTGTCAACCAAGAGATTAATGAATGCCTGAGGGATATTTTGCCACTCTTCTTCCATGGCAAGTGCGAACGCATCCAACGTTTGGGAGCATTTTCGCGCGATCGTACCAGTAACTTAAGCTGATACCACACAAGATCAGGAAATTTTGGAGGCAGGTGTAACTGTTGCATGTTATGCTCCCCCAAAAGCTCCTAAACAATTCTTGCGTTGTGTGGTCTCGCATTATCGTCAACCATGATGGAATGCTCCTCAATATTTTCTGCATATGGAATAACAATGTCATTTATTATGTGATTCCGATAAATTACGGCGTTAACAGTACCCCGTGAAATGTATAAGTCAGATCTATCGTTGAATATCACTCCGGCCTAAACATTAAACCCTCCTCCCCCAAAGGTTTCCTGAGAAGCCATGTTGTCTTCTTCAAATTGCTCCGCAGGTTGCCTCCATACTAACACTCTACTATCGGAGTGTATCAGGTTGAACCGCGTCTCGTCACAACAAAAAAAAACAATTCCGATATTCGTCATTCCATGCCAATTTATCGGTGGCTCATTCGACACCAAGTCTTCTATAATTTGGCAAAAGGTGAACACATTTTGCTCGCGCTAGCGTTTTTCTAACGGCCCTGTTAAACGCCACTATACCAGTGTGCCTTCTTAGGCTATCATTCAAAACACTAGAGCACGAAGTTCGGTTATTGTGAACCTCTCTTAATAGAGTTCATGCTGCTCATCCCTCAATTTTCCTAGGGGCCCCACCTCTGTGCACATAGCGGACATGACCGTTCAGGCGAAAAAGCTGTTTTAGGTAATTTATAGTACTGCCGCTTACCGAATATATTCGCGCTACACGTCTTTAGCTTAAGTCTTCATTTAAAAGGCGAATAAGCTAATTATTCCTTTCATTTTCTGTTAATCAAGGCATTACATGAGTGGCGAAAGTGTTTCTTTTGCGACGAATCGCGGTTCAACCTGATACACTCCGATGGTAGGGTGTTAGTATGGAGGCAACCTGGGGAGCGATTTGAAGAAGACAACATGGCTTCTTAGGAAACCTTTGGAGGAGGAGGGTTTTATGTTTGGGCCGGAGTGATGTACAACGATAGATCCGACTTATACATTTCACGGGGTACTGTTAACGCCGTAATTTATCGGAATCACATAATCAATGACATTGTTATTCCATATGCAGAAAATATTGGGGTTGACGATAATGCGAGACCACACAAAGCAAGAATTGTTTAGGAGCTTTTGGGGGAGCATAACATGCAACAGTTACACCTGCCTCCAAAATCTCCTGATCTTATGTGGTCTCAGCTTAAGTTACTGGTATGATCTCGCGAAAATGCTCCCAAACGCTGGATGAGTTCGCACTTGCCATAGAAGAAGAGTGGCAAAATATACCTCAGGCATTCATTAATCTCTTGGTTGACAACATGCCACGGCGATGCCAAGAGGTTGTGAATGTGAGGGGAGGGCTTACTAGCTATTAATTAAATAACTTTGATTATCGGCCGTTCTTTATTAATTTTTTTAGTTTACGTTGTTTATTACTTAACTTTTAGGTCACTTTGTTGTTGTTATTGAATCTTACTTTGATTAGTTTTTCACTTCACTTATTTTGATTCGTTTTACCTAGGTATCTACCTAACTAAACTGAAAGTACTTCTTAACGCATTTAAAGTAGGGGAATTTCAGATGTTACCGGTTGACAACGGCGCGCGACGTTGTATGATTTGAATAAACATTTTCAAATAAATAACACGCGTAGATTCATTTTGTTATTTCTAGGTGTCAGTGGTCTTGATAATTTTTTATTAGATTCTGGTAAATATAAGGAAAAAAATAGGCAGTGACAACATTGTGAGCCCTTGTTCTACGACGTCATCCTAAACATAACGTAAAAAACCTATAGAAACAATTTTTATGTTTTGTTTTCAATCAACTTAAAGAAGCATTAACGTTGTTCATATAATTTTTTGTTTGGCAGATAATGTAATTTGCCATCCTTAACTTTATTTTTTGATACTGCTACGATTAGTGGAAGAATTTTTAATTGAAATACCTTTAAACATGAAGCTACAAAGAAAATTAGCAGATAATAAAAGTTCGTTTCCTCTCACCACAAGAAATCGGTTCAGAATATTTAAATTTTATCAGTGGTATAAATAATTATTAGCACGCCACTGTACAGCATATCATTGAGGTATTCGAAATTTTTAATCATAAAAATAAGCTAATCGAAAGATATAACAATTGCTAATAAAATTGATTTTTTTAAAAATAATAATTTCTCTTTGCACGCCACTGTACAGCATATCATTGAGGTATTCGATATTTTTAATCACAGTAAATACGCTGGCTGAAAGATATGACAATTGCTAAAAAAATTCACCGGTAAGAACGATTCGGGATGGTTTAGAACGGAAAAGTTGAAAAAATTAATGTGGTTATGTTAAATAAAGGATATTTTAAAAACAAAGGCAAATATCAAAATTTTGAGAAATTGTTTTCTTAATAATATGTCAATGATTAAAGTGAACTAAACAAATGAAACTTCAAATGATTATTTTCAAAATTATGCACCTTTGAATGTAAAATTCGGTGAGCCAATAATAAATAAATCCGAAAATGGGCGATTATTAGTACGCTACTGGACACCACATTATTTTAGTATTTTTTTTTTCATTGAAAATAAACCAGGATATCGTGGGGTATATCAAACAGCAGCATAAGATGCAAGATTTATTGTACAGGATGGTTCAGGTGCTTAAAAGTTGAAAAAAGTGGAGGTTATGAAAAAAAATCGATATTTTTAAAACTAAGGCAGGTATAAAAAATTTGAGAAATTACTTTTTTTGCAGAAGATCATTGATTAAAACGCCGCATAGAAATAAAATTTAAAAAATTATCTGAGAAAGTTACACACATTCAAAATTGGGATGAAAATCATGGACTCTTTTAACACCCTGTATAAAAAAAAGTAGACATTTAAAAAAAATTCAAAATAGCTATTTTTTTCACAAAAAGTCAATCTGTCAGCCCGTGAAAACCGCAGGTCGATATCTAGTCTGGTTCCAAAAATATCGAGCTTGAAAGTTAGGCGATATTTACCTTGTTCGAAAGCAATTGTCCAGCAGTTTATTAAACATTTATTTGAAGGTTAATGAAATTTTTTTTGTTCCCTATAAGCGGTGCTCGCTCTAAACCAACATAGCTACACTCGTTATTGTTGTGTGTCTGGAAAATTAGTTTTAAACAGACATCAAATCAAGCCTTTCAAATTAAAAATTTCCATAAAATGGATTCTGAAACACGCTTTCTCGCCTTGCTTGTTTTTGACCTCATAGGTCCTGAGTCGTAGGTAACTAGGGCTCACGCCCATTAAAACTGGTTCCAGTTTGTCGCTTCAGTATAATTTAAATAAACAAGTTAATGAATTATTCTCGTTTCACAGTATTTGTGTGAAGGAAATATACAAGTGAGTATACATATAAATGAACCCTCGCAAATGACGATAAGCAAAGAGAGGAATTTTATGCCCAACTTAGTCAAACCATATCATCTGTACCTAGATCTGATAAACTTGTTCTTTTAGGTGATTTTAATGCTCGGATCGGAACAGAGTCAGATCTATGGAGAGGTGTGATCGGCAAGGAGGGCGTCGAAAAATGAACTGAAACGGACTTCGGCTACCAACCACATGCTCAGAACATGACCTTGTAATAACGAATACACTTTTTCGACAAAAGAATAAATTCAAGACTACTAAGATGGTAAGTATACGGGCCAACCACTCAAGGACTTGATCCCTCATAATCCAAAGATGGCACACGACTGCTTGAAGACAGTTCCTCTATTAATTCTCCATGGAAAGAACACTTTCAGTTTCAGGACCTACTCAACAGGGAATCACGAATTATTGATAACATCTTTAATGAAATTCCACAGAAACTAATACCACAAGAAATGAGGGAGGTTTATAGATTAGAGCAGGTTGAAAAAGCAATCCGACAACTTAAAACTAATAAGTCAGCTGGTACTGACGTCATTCCTGCTGAGTTCTGTAAGCGAGGAGGCCCCACACTGGGTGCTAGGTTAAAAAAAGAGGCAAGGCTCAATGTGGAAACTACAGAGGAATATCTTTACACTCTGTTGCGGGAAAGATACTGGCCAGGATATTATCAAAGCGTTTAATACCAACTGCCGACGAAAACCTACCAGAGACACAGTGTGGATTATTTAGACCCAACCGAGGTACAGCTGACATGATTTTCATTGCAAGACAAATGCGAGAGAAATCCAGGGAACAAAATCGCCCTCTGTAATGCGCTTTATAGATTTAGTGAAAGCATTTGAATCGGTCAGAGAAGCTGTTTGGAAGATATTGGCAAAGGTTTGGTGTTCGCAAAAGTAGGTATATTGAGATTCTCCGCCTGCTGCCTCATAATATGAATGCAACCGTCCTAAGCAACGATGGACATGGGGAGTCTTTTCAAATAACTACGGCGTTAAACAGGGCTATGTTATTGCACCCACTTTATTTTCTCTATTTGTAGGATTCATACTTTACCTGGTCGAGGGTCACATGCCGTTAGGAGTGGAAATCCTGTACAGACTTGATGGCGGCTCATAAATTCTAAACATTACGAGCTAAGACGAAAGTATCGACGACATCGATAATTGAACTTCAATATGCGGATGATAAAGTTGTGATGGCTAATACAGAGGAAGATCTTCAGGCAATCATCACTGCGTTCAACCAGGCATACAGGAGAATCGGCCTAGAGGTCAACTTTAACAGAATGTAGAATATTACCCATACCTTGGGAGCCTGTCAGCGAATGCAACCATTGACTCCGAAATCCAACATCGCTTGAAGTGTGCTAGCGCGGCGCTCTCTAGATAGTCTTCAACAATTACATCAGCGCTGAGATCAAACTTCGCGTCTACAATGCAGTTGTAATACCAAGACTTACATAGGGCTGCGAAACATGGACCACCTACAGAAGACACATAAAAAGCCTAGAAAAATAACACCAGCGATGCCTAAGAAGAATCCTATGGCTTAGATGGCAAGACCGACGAACGAATACTAATGATTAGGAGGAGGCCAAAACAACTAGCATTGAAGCATTCATCATTAATCACCAACTTCGCTAGACAGGTCACCTCGTCTGCATGACCGAAACTTGTTTTCCACGCCAGATTCCCTACAGTCAACCGAAAAACGGAAAACGAAATCAAGGAGGTCAACAAAATGGCTACAAAGATGTTCTTGGGAGACTCCGATTGTGTTTCCCACGAGATACTTATTGGAAAATTAAAAAAGTTTTTTCAGTGTTGATAGCATTTGAATCGTGGAGTAGAGTCTGCGGAGAGAAGGGTGATAATAGGGGTACTGCAGGTCTCGATTCTGTGGCCCCTTCTATTTATAATCTACATTAATCACTTATTACCAAATGTCCGCATGCGCTGTACTCGTCTTCCACGACAGATTCTCTACTGTCAACTGGAAGAGAAAAGACGAAATCAGAGAGGTCCACAACAACGCTACAAAGATGTTCTAAAGAATATCGCAAAGTGCCGCATCGATACCAGCAACTGGGAGACGAAAACAAATGATAGGCCCTCATGGCGTTGGGTAGTCCACGACAGACCAGAAACTTTTGAAGAACAGTGACGCAGAGACGAGACCGAAAAGAGGGACGCAAGAAGGAGTGAGAGAACAGAGAGAGAGACAATGCTGCCAGACAGTGGGTGTGCCAAGACTGTGGAAGCGTGTGCGGCTCTAGAAGACATTTCAGCAATATCACATGCAGGAATTAATATGGGGGATTCTACCCCTGCCCAAAAAAAATTATACATTCTATCACCAAATGACAGCGATAACAACCAGGAAAATGATAATATGCACTAGGTTGCAAGGAAAAAACGTATTAAACTAAAAATTACTCGACCGTCATCAAGAGTAGGGTTAAGTACCTATCAGAGAAACTCCTAGATCAGCCGGTAAGCCCCTGATGTTTTCCTCTCCGAGTGTATCTTTCGAAGTTTCGACATTCGCTTTTCTAATCGACTACCTATTGCTGTTAGCAGTTTTACGATAGCAACATTTTGAAAAAACACCAAATATTACCTCATCATTCAAGGATTTTTTTACATCTCTGAATCTTTGAATTTTAATTGTGTTAGTACCCAATTTTAAAGTATTGTATTTATCATTAAATTATTATTTATTTTTTTAGCAGGTGTTTCATGTTATGATTTTAAACTGTGTTTGTGTTTGTATTTTATTATACGTTGTATTGTCTTTGCTTCAGTTTTTTTTACAGTACCATACCACATTATTTGCTACGAGTTTATTGTATCACTGACTTGTGTTAGCACACTGTGCATTAACATAAAAAAATAATTTGAATTTGAATTGAAATAATTTAGCTCGGAATTAACTTGTTGGGATCTTTGGAAGGAGAGATTAACAAGGCAATCAAAATAAATGCAGACTAACCTAAATGCAATGCCCAAACAAAAGTTCCTAATGATTGGCGCTTTGTTTTTTGAAACGCTATTTGACTGGAACTACTTCAGTTGAAGCTATATTAAGTATAACTCTTGATACAGGTGTTTGAAAATGAAAGAATAATTGATAGTTGCATAGGTGATTATTATCAGAAAAATATATTAGCGAAATATATCGTGATGACTAATTAGAAATGAAAATTATCCATAATCCTGAAGCCACATAATTATAAGCATGAATTTATGAATCAATAGTTGTTTTGACAATTTGGTTTTGGTTTATTAACTTGCACCGTTTGGATAAGATAGCAATTATTTTACCTTCAGCCGTCCACGCTTATTAATTTTCAAATATAACAGGTGAGTGGTTACGGCTCTGGTTGTTATCAATTATTGGGAACTTATGATATAGCAATTAGAACTATAAGCATATCACATGATAATATGATAAAGTTAATGGAAATATGAAAATTAATAATAATTAATTAATTCCAGCCACCTCATACTGTGCAAGTCGAGTGAGTAAATAAAAAGCGTGTCTGATATTATTCATTTTTTATATCTTAGTTCAGTCAAAAGAGACAAAAAGAAATATATTTTTTTCTGAACTTGATCTTGTTAGGCACTGATTATTTTTTAATAAAGGTATTTAAAGATTATATCTTACTCTTACCTATCCAGTTGAACCAACTTTATGTAAGCTCTGTGACTATATAGGGTGTGCTCACCGACATATACAGTGTTACCATTGAAGTTTGCATCAAATAAGATTTATTTTCAATTACCATTTCGCAAAATTAGAGTGTATGCTCAATTTTCACAAATTTAGACAACCTCGAATAAATCAATTCACCATATTAGTTAGGTTAGAATCTCAAATTGGCGTGGGTTCCTAGTTGAAAAATTATTGCAGTGTTGTCTTATGGGGATTCATTTTTAAAAGCATGTGTGGACGCGATAGAAAGTTTGTTAGGGAAGTAAGTTGAATACATAGTTTTTTTGATGTGTTAATTGACTGAGAGAGTGTTTGAAAATCGAATAAACATTGTTAAAATAAAAAAATTACCAATTTACTAAGGCGATATTTGTATAAAATCGTATATCGTTGCTTGATCCATAAATATATACAAGGTACCTATAATTATAATAAAATAAAAGTGTACAACTAGATGTTACTTAAATGGGAGATTCCATATGGGAAAAGTCTAGTACATCAGACCGTTGTACCATGGACCATGGTGCTACATGTAGTGCACAGTAGCCGGATTGGTGGCCACTTCGAACTCAATGAGACGTTGGCTCGAGTAAGAGATCGGAATCACTGGAGCAACTGTCAGGCATACCTACATGCATGAATCAAATCCCGAACTCGACGAGGAAACAAGCAGCACTTGTCTAAGTTTCCTCTGGGAAAGAATTGCGGTGGATATTGAGAGTCGGAAAATAAGTAGGTACCTCATGGTCGCTTAGATTATGTTTCTAAGTTGCCAGAGGAATCTACAATTCCCAATAAAGACGCAGTTACCGATGCTAACGCATTGCTGGAAAATATCATAGCCAGCTATAGGGTAGACATGAGACTTCATATACCGATCAGGAGGCCAATTCTGAGTCCTAAGAAAGGAAACAAAACAGGTTATTGGGGATAAAGGAAATTTTAGTACATAGGTAACTATTATCGAGACAACAATTGTAGGAGGAAGAGTATTTTTCAGTTATTATATTCTAATGGCTATTTGCACGGCTATAACTTAGGGGATACTCAAGCTTAGTGGAGCTTTGGATGTGACTTTTGTTTCTACAAGAGTCGCATTCAAAGCTCCACTCAGATTAAATATCCCTTAAGTTATAGCCGTGCAAATAGCTGTAAGTCCAAAATAAGTGTCCATGACTCATTCCAAGTATAGAGCGGTGCCGGTTTTGAAACGTCAGGTGAATCCATTTCAGTGGCGTTTATATTCAATCGATTAAATAGTTACCTACCCTAATAAATAGATTTTATTTAATGTGCCGCCTATTCGTTAATGTGTGCGGCATTATATGAGCCACTGGCACTTATCTTGGACTCCAGTGAGTACCTATAGTGATATAGTGTTCCGAACAGTCAAGCCTAATTTAAGTTAATCAAAGTGTTGTAGTACCGCTAGTTTTGTCTCTAAAAAGATTTCTGCAAGTTTGAGAAAGTAGTCTCTCTTGTATATAATTTCGTATACGGTATACGCAACAATATGTTTTATAAAGTAATTCAAGTTTCTTTTTTAACGACTTAAGGCTTCCGTGGCTGCTAGTTTCATTTTACCTAGTCAAAGATCCGGGGCGATTATGCCCACCGCAGTTGTGCGGATAAATACAATACCTGCAAACCGCGGCCCACAAGTCCGGACAAAATTGACTACGATAAAAGTTATTTCAGTTGACTAATGAAAAAGTTTTGTAGTATAACAACCCCGGGTTCGTTCAGTAAAATTGAACGGTGTGAATTTTTATTACCTTTTAAACAACAAATCTTCTGGAAAACGAAATGAAAAACAAATAGGACCTACGTTGTGGAAACTTACTCAATTTTACTTACTGGACATGCGCTCGACATAGCAAATATTTGAGAAATTTAAGAAAAGCTGTGATAAGTAAAAGAAACGAAAAACTTGTGAAACGTCTGCTTAAACATTATTCAACTGACCTGGGAATGCTCCTTTTGATACACAAACTAATCACAAATTGGATTGAACAATCAGTTTAAAACAAAATAAAAATAAAAATTGAATAATGAACAATGGCAGACAAGCGTCTTAAGGGACCAGGGCTGGGACTCTGTAACGAATAGAGATATTTTCTTCATCTCTATTGACCTCTCCTCTCTATTGATTTAGACAAGAGAGAAGAAGACAGCCAGTGCCATAGCGATAGAGATAACGATCTCTATCCGTTACAGAGTTCCAGCCCTGACCAACTTCTCTCTAGTCTAGTCGCTTATCCTCTCCCCCTCTTCGGTTTGGGTACTTTTTCGTGGCGGCGCACAGTGTGAAATTTTGGTCTTCTAGGTGGAATTAATTCAATTTCCCAACTTTATCATATGCTTATATATTTTTTTAAATTATTTCAGTAATGTCCATTAATCAATTAAAAACATGTTTTTTATTTTTAAATTTAACATTATCATTTAAAAATGCGCCGTACCTTATCTGCCGGACAAGACGGTAAGAATATGCACAATATTTAGTCTATTTTGTTAAATTTTGCAGGCTTTGTATTTAGAAGTGTTAAGTTTCGCCGAGAATTTGCATTGATAATAGTTTTCTTTAACACTTGCGCCGTAAGTTATCTTTTTTAAAAAATATCCCTGCAAGATGGTTCAACTAAAAAAAAATTGAAAAGACGTACATGCATCAGTTACGTATTAAAAATTGCAATTTAGTAAGTTTAAAAATATTTTTGATAAATAATACCACATAATAATTCATTCATAACATTAATTCTATATTTTTTTAGAAGCTCACTTTTTTGACCATGTGCCGAAAAAAAAATTAGCTGCGGTTAGGTGCGTTTTATCTATATATAGGGTGTTCATTTTAAAACTTACTACTCCTATTATCTCGGAGTTCGAAAATTTTCGAAAAAATCCCTGAAACACGTCAACTATAATTTGAAAGGAGATGAGTTTTTACGCAAAATTCACCTCCCCCCTTTCAACCCCCAAGCCCTCAGAGCTACTTCCTAGGAAATCCTAAATGGAAAGGGGGGAAAATTATTTTGGTGCATGTTCAATCTTGTTCCATCAAAATCTCCTATATACGGACAAAAAATACTCATATTTCATTAAAAAAGCCGCTAAAATATTTTTTTCCAGCTAGATCCCGGAAATTTCACACTGTGCGGCGCGGCCGGCGCGGCGTCCTCGTTCTCCCCCAGGACTTTGCCCAAACCTTAACTTCGCGGCGCATTACATGGTTGTAACATTTACTTTTTTTTCAGTAAACCTTTTTTTAAAAAGTTAAGATTTGAAGAAATGATATTTTGAATAGGTGGTTTTCCTCAGTTTCCTTTCACGTTGAAAATAATTGCGTATTTACAGTAAATATATTAATCCGCCCAGATAAATAGTGAAATATGGTATTTTGAGAAGGACATGACAGTATATTAAAAAAAAAGCCAGAAGAAAAAATTAGGTTTCTCTGCAGCGTGCGATAATCGTTGATTATGATGCATGCGTAATATAAATAATATTTCACGAAATTGTGTTTTCTTATAAGTATCATGATTATAAGAAAAATATATTTTCTTTTTGGTTTGCATATTGTGTTAGTGCAATATCTGAAACAATAGGTACCTACTTTCATATAAGAATCTTAAAAATCCACATGACCTGTTTAAAAAAAAATTACCGAACTAATGTCAAATAAAGATTTCCAATTATTACTGCTGATGAGGGGCTTGTCATTTTTGTGCTTGATCAAATTTTAATATTCATCATGGAAAACCTAATAAAAAAGATATATAATCTAAATCAGTCTATTTAATTAACTGGTGAAGTTAGTTGTGAAGAAATAACCGTCATAAGCTGAAATAATATATTATATTTATTACAATCCACTTTAGCGCAGGTAGTGACAAAATCTAATCAATCAATTTGATCAATACTACCAAAATTAGGGAGTTTCAACGACTCATCTATTTGTTTATAATAATTATTTCGCTCGTTGAGCATATGAACTACATTATGGCAAAATATGTTAAGTTACCTATTGAAATATGCATGACTCAGTTCGAGGTGATAGACAGCTTCAGAACTAGATTTACATTTTCTTATTTAACTGGGCTGAATTTGACACATATATTCACATATTTAGGCTCGCTAGCGACATCCAAGAATTTGACCTTAAATATTCATGATATAAATACAGTGAAGACATAAAGTCCGTCGCCCCCCCCTCTAACTTTTGAACCGCTCGGTATATTGCAACGAAATTTTGAATGATGATATGTGACTAGATTCTCCATGTTTTGAAAATCAAATGACAGCTTCAGCTGTCAAAATGACAGCTAGGTGCAGTTTTGGAACGTTTTTTCAAATAGAAGGCGGTGTCGAATGATATATCGTTTTAAAGGTTTCTTTATTCTTAATTTAATCCCTGATTCTGAAAACATTTGGTTTAGCGGTTTTCAAATGATGACGAAAAAACAAAGGCTTGTTTTGCTCATAAACGCTTACGAAAAAAAAAAATAAAAAATTTTTTTATCGCTTTTTTATTCATTATTGTCTTTTTTTCAGTAATAATAATGACGTCATGATATTGGTAACTTAAATAATGAATAGAAAACCGATAAAAAAAAAAATATTTTTTTTTTATGAGTGCTTATGAGCAAAACAAGCCTTGGTTTTTTCGTCATCATTTGAAAACCGCTAAACCAAATGTTTTCAGAATCGGGGATTAAATTTAGAAAAAAGAGACCTTCAAAACGATATATCATTCGACACCGCTTTCTATTTGAAAAAACGTTTCGAAACTGCGTCTAGCTGTCATTTTGACAGCTGAAGCTGTCATTTGTTTTCCAAAAAATGTAGAATCTAGTCACATATCATCATTCCAAATTTTGTTGCAATATACCGAGCGGTTCAAAATTTAGAGGGGGGGCGACGGACTTTATGTCCTCACTGTATATGATATTAGGACAATGTCTACCTTAATATATACATTGACAAAAAAAGTAGGAGCACATAATAGGAAGAAGAAAGAATTTATGAACTATTTCACAAGTGCATTAGCATTTCGCACAGTTAGTTGTATACTTAAATTCCTAGTAGTAAGCTGTTAGGGTACTGTATTTTATCGGAAGAAAATATCTATTCTATAACTTGTCGTAGCTTAATGGCATCTACCCCCAGGGAAATAAGACAAAAAAAGGGCCATCTGCGGAATGAGGCCGAACAAGCTGAATTTTTGCAGAGACCTTCGTTCTGATGTTATTATGAAGCACCAAAAAATCTCATATGCCTACCCCTGTGCGTCTTGAGATATCGAAGGTCAAAGGTCATGAAAATCGTTTTTTTTTTTGCAAAAATCTCTCTTCCTGTGCATTTGCCGTCGAAAAACTCAAAACAAAACTTACGTAAAATAGTATTATCTACAAAATTGCTTATATATATATTTTTCTCGTACGACCAACCGTTTTCGAGATATAGCGTGATAAATCGGGAACGCGCATTCAAAATAGGTAATACTGTATTATACTGCGGAGCGGAGCTATAACTATAATTGCATTTTTCCCAATCTGTTAGTCTAGAAAATAAAACTTTCAATAATAAAATTGTTAGAAATTTGTTTTCGACCGTTGCGGCCATCTTTCGATTTATAAATCAGATTTCCGCCTTCTACTTCCCTTAAACTTCCGTTCTCTTCCTGCTCCACAGATACTTCTTGACCGGCTTTATTATCGTGATTTCTAAATTTCGCAGGTTAGAAATCTATTTCCAACCTGCAAATTTCCTGCAAGGTGACTACTTGATAGAGTAGCCACAGATTCCCACCTGGGGTTCGTCATTGGGTACATGTGCCTCACGCTATGCAAAAATTATTATTTCTAAAAAATAAATAAATAGAGAATGTTTGATGATCACTAATTATGTGCAAAGCCCTTACTGACAAAAAATAAAATTACTCACAAAAAATATGCACTTTTTGGGAAAATGTACCTACTATAATTTTTTTTGTTTCTGGAGTACATTTGTACCCCACCCGGGAAGACCAAGGTTAAGTGAGAAAAAAATCATAATTCCATTTTTGAGCCTGAGATCCATTCGCGGTTTAATTTGTTTCATAAAAATACCCTACTCAATAAATCTTGAAAGTTTGAAAGTCCTCTAATTCCTTGAAGTATTTCGTTTTTTTTTTTTTTTAGTTGATGGTACCTACTCTCTTTAACAAAGTGCACTTTTCAGGATGTGATTTCAAAATAATTAAAAAAAATTATTCATTTTTGTAAAGTCGAAAAATTAGGCGCTCTGACGATGACAAAATATTCCATCCATTGAAAATAAGGTAGTAATTTTATTTCAAAAAATAGCGTGTCTGTGAAACCAAATTTTAGTAAATTTTAGGATTTGGCAATATTGTGAAAAAAATAACTTTAAAAAAGTTTTTATTCTCCCAGAACAAACCGCATCTCGTTATCTTTTCTCGTTTTCGAGATATTTACCTGCAAAATGTGTCAGTTTATCTAAGGACACCCTGTATATTATTTCCAGGATTTAAAATCTCAGTAATTTTGAAATCTCAAATTCTTGTGTTCACCTGTTGGACAAGTTATCTTACTAGGGTTCCCAATATCCTCGTATAGTGGCGCAAATGTGTAGCAATCTCTAAAACATTAAAACTTTTTAATACAAATATAATTGAATATTGGTTCATGTTGGGGTTTACCACAATAGGTGGCGCTTCTAGGCATATTGATTATTCTAGATTTGATTACTGAGTATTGATCAGCGTCATCTTCAGTATACATAGGGCGTTTATAAAGTCTCACATAATTCAGTATTTCGAGAACGGTAGAACTTTTGAAAAATCGCTCAGACACATAAATTTTGTTTGAAATTTTTTAATATATTTTTTTATTATACAAGGTGTCTCAAGAATAGCTACGCCGGTATCAACTTTAATTTTTTAAACAGAAAACACCAGTTTTTCAAACATTTCTGGATTTTTTTTGTTTAATGTGCACCTCTGAATTTGATCTAAATATAGCCTGCCTTTAATTACCGTTCGCTCGCTCCAGCTTCTTCAGGAGTAGGTTTATTAGCTTTTCTTGTTTTCGTGAATTTATTTATGTTGAAACAAAAGTACAGTGACTCTACTTCTAACGAAAGGTATAACTGTGATTTTGGTTTGGTCGACAGGCCTTGCAACGTTATGAAATTTAATGTGAAGAGCATTTAGAGACGGCCAGACATCAGTTCGAGAGTGTCAGGCGTCAGTTCGAGACTGTTGCAATGGCTGAAGGTTGTAGCTTTCATGACATGGCTACAGGCTTGATCTCAGGCCTTTCCTTAGAGAAAAGGTAATACGACGGAAAAGTAAACCTGGAAACATTGTGAAGATTTGTGGAATGCGACTGCTCATCTAGAACGTCAGCATTATCCTTCAGACAGGCGCTCTACAGATTCCTACGATGAAGTATACTACGACGGTTGGGACTGTCTTCGGAGTCGCAGACAAGTCGGCTGGCAGCATGGCGGGCAACAGGGAACAGGTGGTCATTCTTTTAGTTCCCGTGAGGTCAGTCCATGGAATGATCACGCAGGCTTGAGGGTAGACCTGGATGGACAGCAAGACATCCTAGAGGGGATTCATCTGAGGCATATAGGTGTTAACCAAGTTCGTGGATGGAATGATGAAGACTAGTATGAACCGGGACATAGATCTAGACGCCATGCCCTACTATGCCTTCTAATATTACTTTCTGCTGCTAGTAGGGGGATGGAGTCATCATGGATATAAATGGAGGTATGGACGTAGAAGAAAAGGTGGTGAATCTTGGACCAGGGTAAGAACGGATCGATCTGATTTGAGAGGGAGGCAGCGTTACGCAGTTGCATCGGTGCCCTGCTATGAGGTCCGGGAAATTACTCACGTCTAGGACCAACGTTTACGACGGATCGCGAATATGCAGAAATTCTATTGTGTACCTACTCAAGTAAACAGCTAATTCTAGAGATTTCCCGAAATGGATGTTTTTTATATGAACCTCGTAGTATGTGGGTTAGTAGGCAAGTTTAAATAAGAGATTTGTTATAATCAGTTAAGTAGTAGCAATAAGTAGGAAGTGAATTTTATGAAGTCAATTTATTCAAAAAACCTTGTTATTGTTAGTAAAGGAAGTTTCTAGTGAAACCGCGGAATACGATCACTGATCAATACTATTCATTATTTTTTTCAGATAGGTACGTGGTTTATGTTGGTGTTTATTTACTTACCTAAAACTTATATGAAGTTGAATGTTTACATTTCGCAAGATGTTTTGGGCTAGTTAAGATTGTCGTAAACAAACTAAAAATAAAACGCATACAAAATTACTACTTCAATACGGTTGTATTTTTTCAACTACATTTTTTCAACACAAGAAAATACAGCACAATGATAAGATTTTGAGTAAGTTGTTAAACCTTGACCGAACCTAAGACACCTCACATTTTGATCCTGAGCTTTCGGATTTGTGATATTTGAAAACTGAATAGCGCCATTGGTTCGATATAGGCCGAACACCCTACTATTTTTGCACAGTGGTTACAGCTGGATATTTGATTTCCCAGAAACAATTACAGGTAGGTGCCTAAATTGTTATTAGATTATGCCTTTTGTTTAACAATATAAGAAATAGCCTTCTTAGATTTTTAACAAACGACTAGATTACATATAAAGCGTTAAAACATATATTTTTGTCTTGCTTCTGGGAATAATTATTTATGGAAGCACATAGCAAGCCTTTTTTTAGTCAACATTACATATATCTATATCCAGCCAAAGCCATAAGGAACATATATTTATAGTTTCTCTAGGACGTCTCTAAATTAAGATTTCTGCCATAGTAGAGTGAATTCGTTTTGGGTCTTTGTGGACATTCTTGTTATTGATAAAACAAAGTGTTTACCACTATCGAGGATTTCCACAAAGACTTGATGAGCACAGATGAAAAAATATTTATATTTGATGAAAAATATAGTTATTTATATGTTATAATTAGTTTCTCCAAGATGCGATATTCAAAGAAATAGTATCCACAATAAACAGCAGAAAATGGAAAAAGCCTTTTTTAGATTTTCCATTCCAAAAAATTTATTAGAAACCACCTAAAGGCTACCAAAAAACTGAATTATTATTTTTTGTTAAATAGTAACATCTATATTTTGTAATACCTAAATTTTGTTCGTAGAATATCAGCTAATTGAACATCAAACAGGTTGACATTGAGTTTTATATAAACTGGCCATATTAGTCGAAAAAAGAAAATTGAGCAAATTTACTACCTAGTTCGAGGACCATATCCATTGACAATACTTTTTCTATAAATATATATCTAAAATACTCCATAACATCCCATAAACTTATACTAAAAAGATTTCCTAGTTTTAAATAAGCCTATAGGGGCTAAGCATTATCTTAAAATCTAAACAATATTCTATACGTACAATACGCTGGGTTTATGGAAAATATGTTTAATGACAATAACAAGCTTACACACAATAAAATATTTTCTTATATTCTACCAAATTTTAGATAAGCCCTCGTATAGAATTACAGTGTGATCATAAGTTATATCCTAACCTTTACAGTTTTTATTTAACTTCTATATTTGTGTATTTTAGGATAACTGAATAGCAGTAGATCCAACATAAGTAACACTATGTTTAATTCCAACATAATGGGACTTTAGTGCTCCCTGATAAAATAATGTATTGGACATTGCATTTTTTGCATTTATTTTATTTTAATATTTTAATATTTTTTTCAAACTTTTCGGTAATTTAGGGATGATTCCAGAAGCTTTTCCACTAGAGAAGTTGTAGATTCTTCACCGAGGGTTGAAAAAAGATGTTGTTCTTAAATTCGAAATGAATAAGATAAAATACTTTGTTACATTTTGAAACAAGGCTGCGAGACTGCCCTGGTGAAACTGGCTATCAAGCCACCATTCTGGACCCATGCACCTTTGTTGCTTATCAAATCGAACAAATATTCTGTCGGGAGTGTTGGGTATCAAGAGTATAGTTTTATCCAGATTTCAGTCTAACGCATTGCAGTAATCCAACGTATAGCATCAGAGATTGAGTAGAGGAGTATTAGGAAAAAGTTTCTCACCGTGTCCAGCCTATATAGTTTATACTTTTCTTAATACTCCATGTTTTATACACAAAGCGCACGTTTATGTAAATAAACAATAGAAGAAAAATAAAAAATGCACTGATTTGTTTCGGCTATAAATTGTGATATTTATGTAGCATGTGGAAATCTATAGTAGGTTTAAAGCTATTTAAAATTGTTTACTTGCTCTATAGGTATATTCTTAATAGATAACAGTTAATTTTTAGGAGAAATCCGGCTGTAAGGCACATAAAAAGGTAGTGTTACTAGCTAAAAGTTCACCATACAAAGACTACGTACACTGGTGGATCGTATCATAACTTAAGATGGATCGTAAGTTATGATACAATCCACCCCATCGGATACAGCTGCATCCGATCAAAAATCTCGATGAATACGAAATTTTGATTGGATGGGGAAATCTCAAGTCAATCCTGTTTATATTTGGTTTTGATGCCATCGGTGCAAAAATCTGGATTGAAATAAAATTTGCTGTTTGTTATAGGTTATAATGACGCTGGGTCATTTGTAAAAGTTAAGAGATAAATATAGGGCCTAACTTTTTTGGAATATTTTCTTATAATTGCGAAAAAAATATCAAAACACTAAAAAGTACTTATATAAGATAAGGATTAGCATCTCTTCTCTTTTCAAGCATCGATACAGATGGAACATTGTATCAGAATTGATTTGACATTGCCATCGATGCACTGAATCCAATCGGATCGTAAATTGACGATGTGTACATGGTCAAAGAGCAATAATAATTATTCGAATAATATGGCAAGTAAAGATTGCTTCAAACAAAGAACATACAGAAAAATATTACATCAAATCATCAAATGGCGTTCAACACCCAAACATTTATTGTCATAATAAAAAGACAGCCCACACGATAAACTTTGGTTAATACATATTTTCATAAGTTCAGAAATACATAGGTATTGTCTAAAATATATTGTCGAATGACTATATCACTTTCCAAGATATGAAAACCATGAAACATTCATGAGGGTTTTTGCTCTTCTAAAATCTAAATTTTTGTAAATTGTTGGTCAAGTAAGTGTTAACATCCAAAAGGTTTCTTCTTATTCCAATAATTTTTCTGTCAAGTCAACAAATAGAACATTTATTATTTTAGTTAAAATTTCATTTATTGTCCAATGAAGCCTTCAAAATAGACTTTGCTTCAGTCTTTCTGATTTGTTTTGCAACAGATTTATTACTTAGACGGCTGTAACAAAATACAGATATTTAATTACCTGTGAGCCCTTTTAAATAATATTATATTTTTGTAAATTTGAAGGTTTGCAGGTCAAGGATAAAGTAATACAAATAATTCTGCATGCAACCTTTAACCGTTAAACTTATTACGACACAAACCTGCTCTACAAATATTATACTTGCTGGAATAAATTTCAACTAAACACGATTACTTAAAAAATAATCAACTCTGGTCATACTGATTCCTAGGAAGAGTGGTCAAGCTACCCAAAGAATGGTGGCCTAATTTGAAAAATATGCGAGTTGGTTGGAAAAATTACAGATCAGACATCGGAAAAGAAGAAGTCATGCCAACGCTGTGTATTGACAACTGTTGTTAATTCTGCCAAAGGCAAGTAGAGGTTGCCATAAATTCTGGTTCTGTATTTCCAATTATTTTAAAACTGAGACGAATGCCAATCCGGACATCATCAAAAAAGACTTCGAAAAACAACGAAATATTGAAAAGGACTCGAAAATACGTGGCTAGAATATATACAACGACCGATCTCAAGAAATTTCCAATTTTGGTAAAACGGTAAAGGTATACCGGCTTCAAACCCCTATGAGATGACCTAATCACTCGCAAATAGGAGAATCACGGCCAAAGATCTACGTAAACTGCACAATAATCAGAGT
Source organism: Ceutorhynchus assimilis (assembly GCA_917834065.1). Classification (NCBI taxonomy): domain Eukaryota; kingdom Metazoa; phylum Arthropoda; class Insecta; order Coleoptera; family Curculionidae; genus Ceutorhynchus; species Ceutorhynchus assimilis. The sequence continues at coordinate 28,715,659 of OU892277.1, read as the reverse complement.
TCCTACAACAGATTCGAGAAATAAGCACATCATAATACTATTTTAAAAGTGACCAGAAAAAGTTACCGTTTCCAATGAAGAAGCGGTATATTTGTTGAAGTATTAAGGAAAAAATCATAGCCAGACATGATGAAAACTCGTATGGATTAGGAAAGATATTTTGAGAACAACTGATAAGCTTACTAGGAATAAGGAAAACCAGACCGACTCCACTGTCTCCACTACATCCATAGTCCGACGCAATGGTCGATAGGAGCAATCAGAGCAGCAATCAATGCCTCTCGTTTTTTGTGGATGCACACCAATGAGACTGACTGCCGTTTTCCCCTCTGTTTTATAGAAGCTGTCAGCATATTCTACCGACTATACACCATCAATGCTGTTGACTGGAAGAGGAATGAAACGTCCCGTGTTTCTAATGTTTTGCAAACCACCGACCGATGAAGACATAAAGTTTGTGTTGTTCATCTTCAGGACAGACTCAGAGTGGTTCGGTATTTCTGCAGGAATAGGTTGAAATGAAAATAATATTCTTGAAGACGATGCCGTCTGAATCTTTCAGCCTCATTAAAGGATGGCAATAGGTCGGAAATAACAAAGTCCGTGGGAAGGACCAAACAAGATTGTCAAGAATATCAACGGCGTGAATACAACTTTCGCCGAAAATCATGGGAGAGGTCGTTAACGTGAAAATCCTGGCCCCTTGTAAAGGTAAGAACCTCTACATTACTACCGCTGAAGGCCTAATATACGCGCAAAACAGCGAACCTCTCGCGCTTCTGTCCAAATCTGTACAGCGAACACACAAAGGGTTCGTGAGGTGATTCGTGATGCGCCGTGTGCGCGCGGTTCGTGCGTAACTCGAAAACCACCTACTAATCTAGAGAGCATGCTGCGCACCCGCAGTTTTATATCCACCTTTAGCTGCCACCAGGAAAAGCGAACAGAAGGAAGGGGGCGATCGATACCTGTGCCACGGTTGCGGGAATCTCAACATGGTGGAATTATCCAGTATAACGAATCATTGATGGACTTTTATGCCCGATGACCGGTTCTCAACGATCGATGGCATGATCTAGCCTAACGAATCATCGATTGGCGTTAATGAGAACTTCTGAAACAGAGAATTCTCTTGATAATGGGCGAAAACATGGAACAGTATAGGAGCCCGCGACGTCAAAATGAAGATTAGTGAATAAAAAAGTTCCTAATTCGACAGTAAGGCGATTAGTTCGTGATATGATTTTTCGAGCAGTTAAGCCCAATTTGAGCAATTTACAGCGTTAGTAGTGCTAGATGCAGTGATTTTTGTGATATTGTTTCAAATGCAATTTATTCTGGTTGAGAGAAGCACTCTAACTTACCTTCGAACCCAACAAAATAAATTACTAGTTGAGTTATGACGGAAATAGTGTTTCTTCTTCTAGGATCTCACAATTTCCAAAGACTGCCATTCTGTGTAGAACTTGGAGCAATTTGGCATGTTTGGGTATCAATTATTTATAGCGGTTTCAACAATCAAATAACTAATAAAATTTGAAGAACAGGCTCTACGACTAACCAACTTCCAAATTTAGCAGGCAAAAAAACATCTTGAACACATTGGTGTTCCAGGAGACTCCGATCAGTGTGAAATGGTAAAGGGAAAAGTGTTTTGCTTGTACAAAAAGGCAAACCAGATAGTCCTTTACTAAAATTTTTGTACCTGTACTGCATTACAAGCATGAATGTTCTTGGAGTTACTGAGAGCACAACTTCAATACCTACGGAAAAATGGCTACCCATCCTCATAAATAAAAATAGCCGTAGATACAGAACTTCAAAAAAGACGGGACTTAAAACTATCGCCAAATAAATGTAACTTCTGTGGATTAACTTTAATCAGTCCGAAAAAAACTTGTATGCATTATTTCTTTTATTATAAAAATTTGTTTTTAATTGTGATATGTTTTTTTCGAATGAAATATTGATATCTTAAGAATTAGATATGCATTTAATTAAAATCTAGTTGCATACATAGCAATTTGGATATTAACAGCTTTCTCAACCAAATTCTATCTTAAAATATTAAATGTATAGCTCATCGGTTAAATGATTGTTTTTAAACAGATGAAATAATTTTTTATTACACTAAAGTTTCGGTATCTGGTTATTTTCGTTCATAATTTCAATTATTTAAAATTGTTGTATCAATAAATATTGTCAGATATCAATTCTTAAATAACCTGTAATATTTTTGAATTTAGCCATTTTTGTATATTTGACTTAAATATATCTAACATTTTAGTAAAAATATCTTTTTTTTTTTGATAAATGCTTCCTATAGCTATTCTTTTAAATATTATGTACGTGTACCTATATTTATAGAAATCTTTTTCACATTTTTTTTCTCATAATAGACAAAACACCCTGTACAAAGCTAACTTAAGAATTTGTTGTCATTTTATAGTACCTACTTCCTATTAGCGGTTTTAACGATAATTTGACAAAGTTTTTAGGGGAAATTCGCCATACGCTACATTAGGTTGATGGAATATATATTTTTTTTTATTTTGTTGTAAAAATTTAGATAAATGTAGCAAATGACATAGATAGCAAAAATTCAAGTCTACAAAAACTAGAAAATATATAAAGCAGTTACGTCACCGCTATGTTATAACATTGTTTATAATGTGTATAGAAAACTATTCAATTTCTCTAGGAGGTATAAAATACGGTTTGTGAAGCGCGCTTAAGAACTTCGATCAACAATGTGCCAACAATAAGGACAGATGATTTTGGATATGCAATATTCTAGTGATAATTTTTTTCATTAGATATCCATTTATTCTATTGCTAAAATAGGTAGGTACTTACATTGTTGTTGAATTTCCCAAATTCTCTATTGATACAAATGATCCAAGTGTTTAAACAGTGTGGAAAAATTATCATCGATAACTTTCATCAACGATTATAATAACATTATTGAAATGCCAGGATCCATTTTTTCACAAGAAGTAACAGGTCATAGATAGCAAAAAAAATAAAGGAGGTAATTTTCAATTAGAATACCTACCATTTCATTCTATTTTCTAGAGAGAAGCAGATTTATTAGCTTACATGCTCGTCAAACAGCTTGCTACACAGAGCCTTGGAATGTAGTTGTTCAGAAAGCACGAAGAACATTTTGGAAAAATGTTTGTGGTCCTCGTTCTATTGAAATTTCTGAATACAAGCATTCATAATTTCTAGTTGTTCAAAAGCATATCCGCAAGGTATTTTTAACATATCTGCATCTCATCTAATATACCTACCTGTAAATATCAAATATTAAACATACATATATGAAAGAAAAACATAAATCGATTCGGCAAGAAGCACTGCGTTGTTGATTGGCTTTTCAGACAGTAAAGCATCCTAATAATTTTAATATTATAATATATAAAAGTGAGTTCAAGAAAACGATTTTGCTTCGTAAAATGATAATGAATTTCGGAACCCCAAGAACGCCCTAATTATGAAAAACACTTTTAATAATAAAATTGTGGGCTTTATTTTTCTCTCGGTTGTCACGATTTAAATATTAATCATAATGTAATAAAAATCCTTCTGTACAGTTAAAACAAAAACCTGAAGCCTTGAAAGTTTTACGCCCTGGATCTTATGACATGTTACTATAATTATGGAACAGATAAACAACAAAATGGAAATTGACATTATAAAAGATATTTCGAAAAACAATACCAAGAAAAAATTTATTAATGTAGTCATTGGCGTCAACAGCTCAACCACCGCAAACATATATTTTTTAAATCAGGTAGGTACCTACCTACCTATTGATAATACACAATAAATATTTATTTGAAATATATTGTCCGTGCGTGATCGAAAGATAACATTTCGAAAATTATTGAGAAATTATATATTATATATTAAAATATGTAGTATAAATCAGAGATCACATTGATAGCGGTCCGCTTGTACGCTAATAAATTGTCATAAGATATCACTAGTTAAGGGTCAAACTACGATATTGTGCATAGCCTGATATCTGGCAGGGTATTTATTATCTAATTCACCTGTAAAAGTTATGATTAAAAAAATCAATTGTCGTTTAAATATTCCCTTTTTTATTATCAATCATCTACCAAAATTATTTATCTCGGAGTTTCTTTTAAATATCTTAACATTAAAAACTTCAGCTCTAAGGGCAATATTCAAACAACTATCAATTTTTATAAAAACTCAGAAAAAATAGAATACCTATTTTGTATATCATAATAACTATTATTTATGTATGTATGTGGTGCATTTCTGATCTTGACAGAAGAAATTCTAGGAAAAATTCTATGTTAAATTTTGCTAAGTCGACATAAGTTAAATTGATATATCCATAGGTACATAATATTCAACCTATATTATTTATTCAGTTTGTTTTTAATTTACTAAATTGTATTTATTTCAATCAATGTATGATCCTAAACATTTAAATTTCTGAAATTTTGCATGGCAATCCATAAGATAATGGATAGGTATCCTTAGAATTTTCCTAGAGGTTTCTCCCTGAGCACCGCCGAATATATTACCCCGATACAATAATAAAAATCCATCTGATTTTTCTTTTCAAGAAATCGTGCTTTTGTAAAAGTCATAAAAAACCATTATACTTGTATATAATTTGTACCAATCATTCTTTAAAATTTTATTGTCAATGTTTTTTATTGTTTTTTTTTTTCAATCAGAATATTGTTTAAGCTGCGCATGTATCCATTCAATATATTTTGGTACATACGCATATACCCCAGGTAAATGAGGGTGGGCACATTTTATACCCCAACTAACGATACCCCCGACAAACCATCTGTCGGGATCATCATTTTCTTTGCATAGTAAAGGACCTCCAGAGTCACCCTGTAAAAAAAGTAGAAAATATTAAATCGGAAATTTGTTATTATTTGAAAGAATAACCACGAAAGTCATTGTCAAAGCCTTGAATCTCATCCACTTGGATGTAGTGCAAAAAAAGTTTCAAAAATAGTGATCATGCAATACATTCAAATGTTTAATGAATAAATATAAAAAAACCTCCTGAAGATAACTGAGGTATTATTCAAAGACAACTCCGTAAATTTTGATAATGCAGGAGTTAAATTCATCAAATCCCAAAGGTTTAGTTTTTTGATATAAAGAATCCGCTCTCCCTTGTTTTTGGCAAAAATATTTCTAAAAATCTTGTAGCTAACTTTAGACCGTAACTTTTACAATCCTGAAACATGGAAAAAACATATTTTTTTTGAAAGGTTATCGCACGGCTAATATGGGCTCTATGGTTTTTTCCATTTTTTGATATGTCGTAGAGGATTTAATTCACAACAACCTATGAATGGAACCAACTCTTGTACGTATTAAGGTTTGTGAGATATTCATCAGGTACTTAAATTTTAATAATATATCAAGTTTCATTGTGTGGTATCGTCCCTGCTTTCAGAGAAAAAATTAAAAAATTAGATCCAAATTAAAATCCAACTGTAAAAGGTCGACCTCCAGGCTTACACGGACAACTTAGCTATCGTAACAAGGAGAAAATCAGACCGTAGGCTCTCCAAAACCCTTCAGGAAATATTGGATACAATACTTGCATGGTGCGAGAGTGAGGATATGACAATAAATCCTCACAAAATAACTGTAGTTTTATTCACAAGGGAAAGGAAACTTGATCATCTGATACCTCTACTAGGGGTGGTGGTACCCTTTCCAATCGAAGTCAGATATCTAAGAATCACAATTTTGGCCTAACCTGGTTGTTCCATTGAATCTTATGACTATTATGGTTGATTTAAATTTGTTCTATCCCCCAACCCTCATCTACCAGTTTAAACGAGACATAACATCTAGATTTACTTACCTGACAGGCATCCTTGCCACCCTCCTTATAACCAGCACATATCATTCCATCGGTGACATTTAGTTCGCGATGTTCCATCCATACGTTGCATAGATCCCTATCCAGAACAGGAACCTCGACTTCATTTATCTCTGGTTCGTATTCTGACACTGAAAAGTTCAAAGCAAGATTTCTTTTGTATGCACATTAATAATGCAAAATATTTTTGAAATAAAATTTATAGGTATCACTATCTCAAAAAAAAATGCTTAATGGAAAAAAATTGATCAGATTAAATTGTATCGGTCTAACGGCAAATGGAATATTTTACATAATATTGCGCTTTGAGATTTTTCCTTTGAGTTTACCTAGCAAATAAATGTTACGTGGTAAGGACGACGATGAGACTCTCAAAAATATTCAAAAGCTACATAATGAGAGTATTTATCACCAGTCGATGCATCTTTCGAAAAAGAAAAATTTAACTTTTTATTACGCATAACTGAGAAGCAGTTTTATTGGGGCAGTCGCTTGCTAGGGCAAATTATTGAGGTTTAATAGGGAACACGGTATTGATTTTGTTTCTTATGCATAGACCTTTTAAAATATGGGTCAGTCTTTTGGGATATTTATGTCTATTTTTTTCTAGATTTTTTTCAATTATCCAGATTAACATTACAATTTTTTCAATTTTCGATTTTTCTATTAAATGACTATAGAAGTGAACGTTTTTTTTTCCTCACTACGTACGGACACAGCATTAGCAACGAACGATGTCTTGAAAACAGTGAAAATTAAAGTGAATAGGGGGGTACGTCAGGACGATAAGATGTCTCCAAAATTATTAGCCCTGGCGCTATAGAACATCGTCAAAGTATAACCAAAGTTTACATATGGTAAAACAACTAAATGATGCCTCAAGAAATGTGATAGCGAAATAATTAAAAGTCGGTGAAAAATCAGACTCAAGATTTGAGCCTAGGACCCCTAGATTAGTCTTAAGCTCTACCAACTGAGCTACCGATGCCTTCGACTTTCAATTATTCTGTCTGCTATGCCATAAATCATTTCCTGTACAAATATATTACAGACATGAGAAAAATCAACTTTGAGAGGTAAAGGAAATCAGAAATTTATCACTAATAAAAAAACCATTCCAGTGTATTCATTTTGATACAAAAGGGAATGAAAGCAATGTGCCTATAGAACATGTAACTCTCATAACTGAAGTGAACATTAGGAAATGCAATACGTGAATGACATATTTAGAGCGTTTTTGTTTATCAACAAATGTCCCCGGGTAAATTGATGAATTATATTGAAAACTACATAAGGCTGGCTAGAGCGAAAAGAATTGCGCGATAACAGAAAAACTGTCGATTCCAATGAGGGTGTCAATTTTTCTAAGATGAGGTTTTTGTTCCACACTTGGTGGCTCATGGCGAAGTTGGGTATTTCATTTTGCCACGTGCACGTGATTGATTAAGCCAGTGCGTGTGCAAGATGAAGATAATACTATTCGGTGCTTATAACTTTATGATAGAAAATAAAATAACAAATGCTTCAAACAAGGATCAATATCACGGTTTATCTATTGACATGCTTCAACTTTTTTGTCCTATTAGCGCTGATTCTTTTTCTTTTTTTCGAAAATGAATAAATTAAAATTTTACAATTCTTGGAAGAATTAACATAGTGGTATACAATATTAGAGCAACTTTTAAACCCATATAAGCCGAAGTTATTGATCCACCCCTGTATGCCCCTCCACTGTAGTTTCCGTCGATGGAGTTGGATTGATGGCATATTCTAGCCTTTTATCGAGCGGCGTTTTATAAGACTTCTAGTAGAGAATTGTCGAGAGAATAGACCATTTGCACTTAATCGAAATGAGGTATTCAATTCATCTAAAACGAAAGTGTACTTGTTATACTACATGGTTAATTTTTTTTTTTAAATCTTAAAGCCAGAAATTAAAAGAAAAAATGTCAAATCATTTGAATTTTGCGCCATATTTTGCACCAATCAAAAATTAGTGATTGCCAAATTTCCATGTTCCAAACGAATCTTTATTTTCCTTTTTTAACACATCCAACAAAAAAGGAGGCATATATTATATCAAAATCGCTTTGTGTATCGATTTGGGTATACAGCCCTCCTTTTGACATGAAAGATAGAACGACACTTAATGAAGTTTCGACACTTTCGCTTCCTTGTCTAAATACGAATCAGACAAAGATATCCGTACCTGTACTAATCTGGCACAGTATAAAATACGAAAACGATAAAAGAGATTTTTAATTTTCATGATTTTTGTTTACTATTAAGGCGGCTACTCACTACGTGATACTTAGTCCTAGCGGTTAACAAAAAAACCCTGCAAATTGTGTTAAAAGCATGAAACTTGGTAGGCACCTTAAATAGGTCAAATTAAGAGATTCTGCCCGCAGTACCCCAAAAAATACCCCTGTGGAGCAGCCCAGGGGCGCAGTTTACTCTAAGGGTGTTGAATTTGCAAATAAATTGAATAATAACCAATGCGGGCGAGTAATATGTCATTTTATATTCATTTGACATCGCTGAAGTCAATTTAAACCATATTTTTTTTATAACTATAAAATTTTTGGTAAATTTGCTAATATTATTAAAATTGTAAAATATGAGACTTTTTTATTTAAATTGCGATTTCTTATGATATTTTTTGGCATCCTGAGTGACCGGAGTACCCTAAAAAAAACTCTATAGTAGCAGCTCAGGAGCGTAGTTTATCTAGGGGGATCCAATTTTAAAAATAATTAAATAAATTGGGAGATGTAGGTTGTCCCATCGGGAACCAAATCGATCTATAGGTAGGTATATGAAAAACTGTATGCAGAAAATTTTTGAAAATTTGACAGTATACTAATGTCAATAGAGGCAACCCAGCTGAAATATTTCAAGATAGTGGCACTCATACCCCGCCATCTTCAAATGTACCACTTGGTTCGATAATTAGCTTGTTTCACGCCCGGTAGAGGCGCTACCAATTGACTCGCTTACGGGTTGTTGATTGTATCTCCAAGGTATCTCCGCTTCTGTCGAAGAAGGGTGACGTCATTTCTAATTAAATTATGACATGAACTCATGAAATGACAAATGATGACAAAACGATGAAGAACTGGAATACGTTGTGCTTCTTGTCTTTGTTGACAAGTTGCGAGACGCCAACATAACTTTCTTCTTTCTTTGTAATAAACCGTTATTTGTTAAATTTGTATCAAAAGTGTGTCTTTATCATGGAATAAACAAAAAACAAATCTAAAAAAATTAGAAAGAAACTGCTCTACAAGCTGCTACAATGGGTTGAGCTCATTTCATAGACAACAGATAGCACCACAAATGGTTGTTCGACCCGTATAACGCGAGTGTCCATTCTAGGTGGTACTGTCGGATATACCCGAAGTAGACGTCAACTTACAACTTGCTTATTTCAAATAAGACACCCTATATATTATTTCAGTTTTGGATTCTACTCAAGATTCAAGAAAGATTCCATGTATAATGTCTTATACCTAGCATTTTTGACATAATTAAGTTTTCATGTCAAAAATTACGTTTGCAGGCCCCAAAAGAATAATGAATTTTTCCTATAAAAAACATTTTAATATTTGATTTGAGTTGGATTCCTTGTTGACAAGGACGTACTTCAATATATTTTTTATAATATTTTGACTAGGTAAGGTATTAATACAGGGTTGCTCAAAAAATAGGATAAAAAAAAAATGAGAAAACTGTCGATAATACATTGTTTTAGATGGAAACCTCCGAATTTTGGTCTATTCCGAAAATGTTATGTTTAGTTTCCGAAATATTGCCAATTTATTTATTTTTTTTTATGGCGATTTTGCTTCCGATTTCAAGTTCAGTTGTCAATGACGGCGTTGGAAAATAATCTGATCCTAAAGAAATGTAGGTACTAAGCTCTCATTTACCATTTGAAATTTATTAATATTAATGTCTGGCCGCTTAAATTATACAAACGAAGAATATTTAAAGTTATATCAAAAGCATGTGACACGTTGGCCATTACATAACATACTATCTACAAAAACAGAAGCCGCCATCAGACTATTTTTCAACGCCGTCATTGACAACTATAGTTGAAATCAGGATAGAAAGTGAAGTTGACAATTCGCGTTGACATTTCAGGTAACTTTTTCTTTAGGTTGCCAGCATGGGTTAGCGCTTCGATTCCGTCAGTTGGAATAAACGACAGGGTCGTATGAAAAGTGATATACCAGGTTCGAAATGCAACACCGAACTACAAAGGTACATAACACTACATAAAAAACCAAAAAACCGATTGCGAATATGACAAAATATTAAAAAATAATGCAGAAAACGGCAAAAAACTGAAACGATTTCACACAAAAATTGAAAAATTATAAATTCTAAATTCAAAGATCCGAATCTGATATTTTTATATGTCAAATCAAAATATCGTGTATCATTTGATAGAGTTGACAGGAAAAGGGACAGATCTGGGGATTTTATTTACTTTTAACTGGTGAAAATAACGATCAAAATTCAAGCTCTATCGTGAATTCAACTATAATTGAACTTGAAATCGGTAGCAAAATCGCCATAAAAATAGTAGTCTAAGAGCCAGCGCTGAAAAAATTCTCTGGAATTACTAAAGCTGCCCCACCGCAGCCCTAGAGACGCTACTCAACATGCCCCCACTTCACCTATGTGTGAAAAAGGAGACAATAACCAGCGCTCACAAGCTATTCCAAATAGACAAGTTCAAGCCTGGCGATCTGAGGGGACATCTGAGAATCCTTGATCTAATAAAACTGGAGAATGCCAGCAAACCAAGTGACCACATGATGGTCAGATTGGACTTAGAGATCCCCTTCGCAGTGGTAATAAACGACCGTCAATCATGGGAGAATAAAGAACTACCACAAGCAGACAATGCATCTCTGTGGTACACAGATGGATCCAAGCTGATGGAAGGAGCTGGACTGGGCATTTCCGGCCCTAACTTCAAGCTCTCCAAGGCATTGGGTAAACATCTTACAATATTTCAAGCCGAACTGCTTGCATAGATATATGTGCACAAGAGTGTCTTAACCAAAGCCTCAAAAGAAAACAGCCTTAAGGGCTTTCAAATGCACGTCAAAACTAGTCTGGGAGTGTAAACAGACCCTAAAAACACTAGCGACACATAACCAGGTAACGCTGATGTGGCTGCCTGGTCACCGAGGCATAGAAGGAAACGAAGAAGCAGATGGCCTCGCAAAGGAAGGGGCCTCAACACCATACCACGGACCAGAGCCCTACTGTGGCTTAATGAAAAGCCACATCATGGAAGAACTCAACAAATGGGAGAAAGACCAACTGTCATCATATTGGAGGCACACACCGGGACTCAGACAGTCAAAAAGGTTTATTACCCTTTCAGCAAAAAGAGCTGACCAGCTCCTAAACATGAGCAGACCAGACATCAGATTGGTGGTGGGACTGCTCACAGGACACTGCCCAGTAAAATACCATTTAAGGTTAATGGGCAGAGCGGAAGACGATCTCTGCAGATTCTGCTCAGACGCAATAGAAACCGCAGAGCACCTGCTCTGCGAATGTCCAGCCCAATTCTGCAAGAGGCACAAATTCCTCGAGGGGGCAACACTGTCACCAGAAGAAGTGGGCCAACTGACACCCAGGAAAATAGCTTCCAGCAGAAGCCTACGATTCCTGGAGACAAATTAAGATGTAGAGTCACGCACAAAATATCTGCAAAGGTAGCAGTGCTGAGCGGCTGAAAAGCCGAAACGACTCCCCCGAAATCTACAATCTACAATCTACAAAGCTAATTTTTGAACAGTTGATTACAATAGTTATGTACAGGGTGGCCCGTTTATTTTGTCCTATCTCGGTATATGGAAATCTAGATATTTTATGAAAAAAAGTTTTACACAAAAGTTGTAGGGTTAAAATCATTAATTCATTTATTTGTATGTTTCCCTTTGATCAAAGTCCGACTTTTAAATATTTATTTTAAACGTCTAACGTTTCTACAATAATCTAAAAATTGGCCATTCCCCGAAAATAACCGTAAATAAATCCAAAATCGTGCATAACAACCCTATCAAACTATATATATTTATATTTGTCTTTGAAAGCCCTATCAAAAAATATAAAAATATACAGGGTGTTCTATTAAAAAAAATTAAATCTGATGTGTCACACTTTTTTGACTCCCCCTGTATATGCGCAAATATAAAAAAAAAATTAATGATTTAAGCCCTACAACTTTTGTATTTAACTTTTTGTCCTAAAATATCTAAATTTCCATATACCGAGATAGGACAAAATAAACGGGCCACCCTGTACATAAATATAGCGCGGTCAGTCAAGCGAAACTTGGAACAAGGACCAAGGGCGTCTTTTATGTTGAAGTTGTCGAGGTAGGTAAGGTTAGGTAATGCAACTCTTTTTTTTCAATGGAAACGTATTTTTTTTATTGCAGAATCTTATTCTACGGAAAAAAAAACAAGTAACTTTTACTTGAAGCATTTCTCGATCCGGTTTCAATTTAAGCAGATAAAAAAGAACGCATCATTGATTTTTTTTTCCTCCTCACCAAAAAAACAGTTTATCAAGAGGTTCCCACAATACCGGAAATATGATGGAACGCATAAGAAATGCTTATGGCCATTTGCACCGACAATTTTAAGGGAGGTTTAACATGTAAAAACGTCACTTTAAACGTTGTTTATCGTTAAACCTCGCTTAAAATGATCGGTGCAAACTGCCATTAGAGCTGTCAGTAAAGAAACTCTAATTTGGTGCCATGAAAGCTTTGTACAGCGAATTGACAAGTGTGTTGAGGTTGACGGACATCACTTTGAACAATTGTTATAGTTTTTGGGGTAGTTTTTTACTATTGGTAAGCTTTCTCTACTTTTAGATTTTGTGAGGAGGAAAATTAAAAAAATTGATTCGTTCTTTTTTATCAGCTTAAATTGAAACCGGATCGAGAAATGCTTCAAGTAAAAGTTACTTGTTTTTTTCCGTAGAATAGGATTCTGTAATAAAAAAAATACCATTGGAAAAAAAAGAGTTGACCTTGAAATAACCTTGAAAACGTTGTCAATGTCAAAAATCAGTACCGCCATTTTATTTCCCCCATGATACCATGTAACTTTTGTTAGAACTTTTTTTTTCAAAAACGCACCGTTTTCGAGATATTAGACTGTCTCAAGTTAAATGGACCACCCTGTATATTACATACCAAGTAGGGAAGTGTTTCATTACTGTCGAGAGATTTAGTCAATTGAGAAAGGAAGCGTCGAGATTTACTATTAATCTCGAGATATAAATGAAAACTTTCCTCCGAGGTTTATATACTATTTTATTTGAAAAATTCATAATTATTTTGGGGCCTACAAACATAATTTTTTACATAAAAACTTAGATACCTATGTCAAAAATGCTTAGACTTAGGTATAAGACATTATAACGGAATCTGTTTAGATTCTTGAGTAGAATCCAAAAATGAAATAATATATGAGATGTTTAATTTGAAATAAGCAAGTTGACGTCTCCTTCCTGTATAACCGAAAGTATGCCACCATCTTGAAAATATTTTAGCGGGATTGCCCCTATCCACAGCCCCTATTGACAGTAGTATATTAGTATACTATACTGTCAAATTTTCAAAAAATTTCTGCAGTTTTTCATATATGAATCGATTTGGTTCCCGGTGGGACACCCTGTTTAAATTTCAGAAATAAAAGGTCTATAATACTCGTAATGCGTCCATTCATATCCAACAAGGTAGTACCTATTGCGTAATATTATATAACATGCGGTGGTGGAAAGTGTTTCATTATTGTCGAGATACCATGGTTGACCGAGGTGCGAAGCGCTGAGGTCAACCAATTCTCGAGTCAATAATTTGAAAACTTTCCACCGAATTTAGTATACTATTCTATTTTGAACCATTAATTATTGAAAAAAATAAGGCAAAAATATGACAAAAATGGAATTTTGACTGACAGTCTGACACCGACATTGACATCTTATGAAATTTCAACAATATAAACACATATGACATCTACTTCTCTAAATACAAACATTGAACCTGGATTTGTGCTTGGGTGTGAAAGAATACTTTATCAGGGCCGAAAGTGAGTTCTTTAGGCCGAAAGTGACAGGAGAACAGTCACTTTTGGCCTGCTTTAAAGTAAACAAAAGTAAAGTGACATTTTCGAACCTTCAAACCAGTAAGGAATGTGAAAATTACATATATGGTTCAAAATAAATGAATCTTTCGATACAGCGTACAAACTGTTAACTATTACGATGTGTGGCATTACTACCTGTGGTTTTGTGGTTTTGAGATACAGCCCAGAGTTTCCAGAAAAGCGATGTTGTTGTTTTTGTTCATTTATTGTTGTTTTTGGTAATTTTTTACGAATAGATTGAAAATTGTGTCAAAAAAGAATATATTGGTGCATCTCCAATTTATTTAATTATCTTTAAAATTTGATCTACTACGCCCATGAGCTGCTACTATGGAGTATTTTTTAGGGTACTCAGTTCACTCAGAATGCCAAAAAAATATCATAAGAAATTGCAATTTAAATAAAAAAAGTCCCATATTTTACAATTTTCTTAATATTAGCGAATTTAACAAAATTTTGCTTTAAAATTGAAAATTTGGCCGCCACTTTGAAACTTTTATAGTTACAAAAAAAATATAGCTTAAATTGACTTCAGCGATATCAAATCAATATAAAATGACATATAACTCGCCCGCATTGGTTATTATTTAATTTATTTAGAAATTCAACCCCCTTCGAGTATTCTCCGCCCCTGAGCTTCTCCATAGGGGTATTTTTTTGGGTACTGCGGGCAAATTCTCTCAATTTGACCTATTTGAGGTGCCTATATACCAAGTTTCATGCTTTTAACATAATTTGCAGGGTTTTGGCCATAATTGACGTTAATCGCTAGGACTAACTTGGCAAGTAACTTGACTTGACTGTAGTTTGGCAAGTACTTGTACAAGTGAAAGTAAATACTGTACAGACTATGTCACGAGTAGCCAATGCTGTATGAAATGCGGGAAGTTCAAATCGTCGTGAACGCAAGCTTGTGATTGAATGTGTTAGTGGATTAAAAATATTCATGAAGTCCGAGAGTGATAATCGTATTCAGACTGCAGCATCTGTAGTGATGTGTTGTAGTTACCTTTTATCAAAAAAAAAGAAAAAGATTTTCTAAATATTGCCATTAAACGATTTTTTTTCTTTAAATCTGCAATAGGAATTTCTTCAGAAAACTCGGCTTGAACACGTCAAGGCCAAGTTCAATGACCTCTGGCCAATTTCCGGAATCGGATTTTACCTACCTCAATAGCTTTTAACTACAAACCCTTTCTCTATCACAAACAAAATAAACAATATTTAACAATAAAAAAAAAAGTAGGCTGGGGCTGCTACTGAACAAAGCAACAACTCACTGACACAGAACTGGGGCCAGTAAGTGCCAGTCAGTGTCAGTATTGTTCAATGGCGTTGTTTTGTAGCCCCAGCCCCAGCCTGCTGTTTTATGTTGTTAATGTTAAAATTAACATTATTCAAAAACCGATAAAGGGTTCCGAAATGCAATGTTGAAGTTATTCGAAGCCCAAGCAAACGCAATAAAATTATTTGAGTACGTAATAAAATGTATAACCAGCTACCAGTAGAAATTTGTTACAAGGAAAGGCTCTTGATTTTATGACTCACTGCTGGTAGATACCTGGAACCTGGAAGGGTCTTTCTAAAGTAAACAAGAGGCCCGAGTCATCCTGGGTGTAGTTTGAAGAAAAAGGATGTATTTGCCTGTGATGCCTGTGAAAATGTAAAAAGTTAATCTTAGAGAAACTGGTATCGAATACAGACACATAAAAATTATACTTGGGTTTTATTTCCCATAAACCACTTAAAAGAAAAATAACAATAATTTTAATAGTTAATTATTGTTTATTTTGGTTGTGACGGAGAAAGGGTTTATAAAAGCAAAAAAGCTGATTCCAGAAATTGGCCAGAGGTGAGCATGGAAATGCTTTCGGAATTTATGATTTCCAATGCTATTTCAGTGCCGAAAATGTAAAATTAAAACTCACAGCACAACACTAGATGGAAGAGTGGAAACAAATAAAAATTTTCACATTAAGGGTAGGTAGGTATTAGTAAAATGCAGGTAGAGCAACCTTCCCAAAACAATGATTCCCTTATTGGGTGGAAACTTCCAAAAATTTAGACGCACAGAATAGAAAATGAGTATTTAATTATGAACTATGACATAATGGCCTTATGGGGTTATTTTTTGTTTCTTGATGGTTTGTGTGCCTTCTGCCTGTTTTGGACAGCCAAATAAATAAAAATAAATAATGTAAATGAATTAGAAAGTTGGGTTGAGTTTTTCATAGGGATGAGAATCGATTCCATAATCCGATACTTACAAATCTGTGGATTCGATAGGTATATCGACTTAGTTATCCCCGCCAGGAAAAGTTTATATGAAATCCATAACATCTGGATAAAACTGACCAATAAGAAATTTGGCGCCGTGACGTCACGGGATCAAGAAATTTGAACTTCGAATCGAAATTTAGAGCCTTTGCAAGTCCGGAAAAAATCGGGAAAAAAATATAGTTAAGATTAATTTTGACTCCTCTTTCCAATAAGCAAATAAAAAAAGTTCATGAGAAAAACCTATTGCAGCTGGCATAGTTCATAAGCAACCAGCTACTATGCAAAAAAACTGTGTGTTTTAGTATTACTAGTTTGGTCGTTATTTTTGGGTTAATGTTTTGAATAAAATTTATAGAAATATTATAGGAAGAAAGAGACCGAGAGAAAAAAAAACGGGAAAAAGAAGACAGGCCACTTAATCAGAAACAAGTAGAAGAAGACAGGCGACTGAAAAAAAAAACAGTGGCAAAAAGATATTTCCAGTAACGCTGAATTGTTCTAAAACATTTGGTAAAAAGTCAGAGGCGAAATAGAAACAGACCGATAAGAAGTCAAACATGGAATAGGAACGCTTAAAGGCGTAATAAAAAACTTTCGAGAACTAAAAGGCGGGATAGAGACAGTTTGCGTATAATTTGGCATGAAACATAGAAAACTGGAGTTAGAAGATGGGGCCATAAACGAGGAAAGTGGCACCAAAATGGGATGTCGGAGAGACCAAATTTTTTACAGCGAAACATCCTGTTCCATGTATAAGTGACAGTTTGAGGCCGCTGTTAGTGCAAGTGAACACATTGGTTGGCCAAAGATAAGGCACCCTGAACAGATCGAGCTTACACCTGCAGATGTGAAAAACCTTGCCGTTGGAAGGATTTCGGGTTTTATCTAAGCCATCAACCTAAAGACCAAAAGGTATACACAATAGATCCCTCTAGGTCGTAGCGAGCCTTCGGACTATACGACCCACCTATAATCTACAATACCCTTAGTGCAAGTGGATGGAATGAAAAGCGTTGGTACTGACATTGCGGGGAAAGGCGCTAGAAATTCTGCAGTATATTGCTGAAGCAAACAAAATGCGCTATCGGAGGTGCCTCAAAGCATAAACAGGTATCTAGTAAGATTTATTAGAGTCAGCTGAAAAGCAGAGTCCAACGACTATCAGAGACGTTCCAAAAATGTATTATGACATCGAGAGAATGGCCGGGTTGGCGTATCTGCGTAGCCTAGCCCCCTTAGCCTTTTACTTTTGCCTACGTAGATCTTTGAGGTCTAGAAGCTGTTCTTAATTAAGGTTGGGATTCGTGTTAATTACTCCTGAGAGCACAATCGCGGTCACCTCTTTGGGACACTTTATTGGAAGGGTGTCCCTTTCAAATATTCTCCTATAAGGTCTACTTTTGCTCTCAGTTTCTGAATGTCGGTTTCTAGTCTTCTCCTCCAGGCAGGCGTATAGTTTTTGTTGTCTCGCCTCCTATTTATTGAATGGTATGTCTTTTGGCTGTTTAGTTCGATCACAGTGACAGCGGTGCAGTGGATGGCAAGATTTATCTCTTGTATTGTGCGATAAGTTGAGAAGTACTCAGCGAGCACTTCGTTTGCTAAGGAGATGTTTTTCTTAGCCTTTTCCATATATCTTAAAACAGGGATATTTGGCCAGGTATTAGGACTAGAGTCACGGTATCAGGAGAAAATTATAGAACTTCTCCGATATTTGCTGCTAGTCTCCGCTAGTTACACATATAGGGTGCGGACTGGATATATTGTGGTTGTTCTCCCGCGGCGGCACCACCGTCAATTGTGGGCTCTTGGCGGATTGCATCATCAGATTGAGAATAATTGCGGATTTATTCTTGGCATACTGCCTTTCCTACATCTTATTTTTAGGCTTTAAGTTCATGGTTTGATAAGTAAGAACTTTTAATAATGATATTTTTGCGGTCGGTTACATTTTGTTCGGTTAAGAGGTGTAGTTCTGGGTGTCGTCTGATAAACTCGGCATGAAGCGCGAGCCTCCAACCTGGAGAGATGCATCGGCACACTGATTGACGTAATAGAACGAACGCATGAGTTCCCTGTTCAGTTCGCGGCTCCACTTCATACGTCCAGCATGAGCCCTCCTGCGAGCAGTCCTCCAAATAATGGGGAACGAGTCAGCCGGTATTCCGGCATTAGGTGGAACTACTGGATTGTCTGATTCCCACTTTCCAAGGTTTTTCTATTGCCAGGGTTTCGCGGTCCAAATAACCCAATGTGGTCTCCAGAAGTCTTGGCAAACTCCAGGTGAAGATTTTCAGACTTTATCCTGCGGTTTCTGCGGCCTAAGAATTTCAAAATGTCCACACTCTGATTCTACCACTCAGTCCTTATGTTTTTTCTTGCTTATCACTGTTGTGCTGTCTTCAATCGTCAGTTTGTTTAATTTGGTTCTTTGTTGCCTAATTATTATACCTAAGTATCTCTCTATCTATTTTATTTCAGTGAATCGTGAAAATCGTGGTAAGATCGCTGCCCACGCACTTTTTTCGATAGCGTCTAAATTAATATTTAAAGACCATCAACGGGATGCTCGCGGTGAATTCCACTTTTAATGACCTTATTAAAACCGCAAACCATGTAATGTGATTAATAAATGAACTAATAAATCTGAAATAATTTTTGATCTTATTCTTTATTTAGTTTATTTTAAAAAAATAATTTTTTCTACAACTGTCAAAAAATGATGATGTTCGCACACGCATGACAGTTTGCGAAGTGACACTTTTTTTCCCAGGTATTGATTTTTTAACGTTCCCATGACGCCGTGCGCGAACTAGCTATTTCGCACACTAGTGCGCGAAATAGCTAGTTCGCACACTGGTGTCATGGTGACACATACATGTCAGGAAACCAAAAATAATTAAAATTCACCTACCTTTGATTGAAAATGCAATTTTGGCTTCGAATGATCGATATTTAAATGCAGTTGTAGAAAAAATATTGTTTGCAACTCGGGCGCGAAATACTTTGGTGATCTCGACTATTTTTTTAACTCGGCTGCGCCTCGTTAAAAAAATCAGATCTCGATCACCAAAGTAGCATTTCGCGCACTAGATACAAAAATAACTAGAATGTGTATTCCGATGAAAATGAGAAAAGGAAGATCTTCTAAGAAGATTTGTCTCTGTGTTTATGAATGTTCAATTAGAAAGACAAAAAAATATATACGAATTAGGCGAATTCGAGAAGAATGACCAGACAAATACTGATCGATAATTCGGTCGGTAAGTATATGTAATTTAAAAGGGTATCGAACTAAATATTGAAGAAATTATTTTTGTTAAGATACGTTTTTTGTTTTTGTAAATTAACTATTTAATTGGAAAACGAGGCGGGGCGCCAATGGAGTAGTGAACTTCACCTATACCTAGCTGGGAGTCAATTTTTGATGAAGAAACCAATTTGGTCCTGTCAAAAAATGCGTGTTTACCGGCATTACTGCGTGTTTACTGGCATTACAGTCGTTGCTCGTTGCACGTTCATAAAAGTTAGAATCAGAATCAATTTTTTTCCACTTTTGAGAAAACACTGAGTGCATAAGTTTGAAAAAAATCACATAGGCACATGCAGAGTAGTCTCATTAGGTTTAGACGGAATATTTTATTTATAAATTGAATGCAGGTTGAAAAGCTAAGATGTAACTAAAGTAATACGTAGTGATACTTACTTCCCGTATCTTCTTTTTTACCCCAACCTATGACTGTGCATATTGTTCCAGGTTTAAGCTCTTTATTGGGCTTGGGAAGACATACTGGCAAAAGATGTTCGTGGAAAGTAACTCTGCTGGAAAGCTGTTGAAAAAGAGTTAAAATTAACAAACATATTTTTTATATCATACATTGTATTTTCAAATACAACATCAAAATTCTACTATTTAAAACTTTTGTTATTTATTTTTCACACTGGGTAGAAGTTTTTAACAGACGGTTGAAAACTTTTATAAATTTCTTTGAAAAGTTTTTGCGACAAATTTTACCTTAGAGGCTGAAAAATAGATCCAAGGTTTTTCTTGAAAATATTAGAGAAGCCGAGATATCTTTGTGCTTTTTCATGAAAGAAAACTGAAATCCTATATATAAATGGAAATTGAATGTTTTTGAAGTCATACTAACAAAATATATTTAGAAAGATTTTTTTTTCATTTCTCGTTGCCAACATCACCTACCAAATTAAATTAGAATGAAACACAAACCTTGTTTTAGAATTGCGTTTTATATTTGACAGATTCAAGCAGAAACAAAAGACGAATCAATAATAGTTCCACATTTTGAATATATGACGTGTAAATGTGAGAGGTGCGTTGAAAACTGTATATTTTTTCTATGTATTGATATTTGACCATATTCACGTGAAAACACTGAATATTTTTTGCGGGAGCATTCCAATTATACAAGCGACTTAAATATTCCATGAATAATTGTTATTACGCATGCATGGAATTGGATAAGATGGTCTATTCCATAAATGGGGGAACATGTCGTCCATTAACCTGTTTTTATGAGAGCACTAGTACCGTGTGGTGGCAATTAAAATTATATAAAGAATCAAGGCTTTCACGGCCGGTCAAATCTAGTAAAAATGTTTTTTCCGGGCTATAATGCCGTGGTCGAGTGATATTTCTACCTAACGTTTCGTCTACTGCTACGGTAGACATCTTCAGAGGCGGTGCGGTAGAGGACGAAGTGTTCTCTTTCGTGTTCCTCTGATAACTGAAAAAACTTTTTTACTAGATTAAGATTATGTTTGCTTGCAGACCTTTATGCAAGACAACTAAAACTTCGAAAGGTCGGAGTCTTTTTAACTCTGATTTACCTGCTTCAAAGTCACCAGCATTTTAAGCTTCTCTATTTTGTCCTTTCATTATGGATATCCTTATTCCGAATTTACGCGGCAAAGGTGCAAACTGGCAACGCTTTGTGTCAAGCAAAAATCAAAAAAACCTAAGTTTATTAGAAGTCAGCAGTCAAGCAAGACAAGAAGTACAAAATTATGTTCGGAACCTAATCTTCATATAAAATCATATTCATCCAGCTAAATTACTCACTTTGTAATGTTGAAATATGCAATATGAGATGTTTGCAAATACATTCCGTATGCTTATATGTATACTTCCAAAAATGGAAACATAAAGCAACTTGGAAAAGTCTAGTCAGATACCAAATGGTTGTCTATTGCATTGAAATGCAGAGTAGCCCAAGTGGAGGCCACTTTGGAGTCGAAAGTACGATGGCTGGTTAAACTTGGGGAAAACTATCAGTAAATTTCAAAAATCCTTTTCCTGCGACAGTCGGAAATTAAGTTTCCCATGGTGATTTTGGACTATTTTTCAAGCTGGCTTGAAGTAGGTAGTTCCAACTCCCATTCAAAAAGCAGTTGCTGAGTTGCCGAAGCATAACTGGAAAACGTCATACCCAGACACTGTACCGATGGCACTTCATTTTATACTAATCAAGGGAGAAATTTTAAGTCCAAAGTATGAAAGCAGCTGATGAAGTAGGTAACTGAGAATGAAGAAACGAGTAGGACTCCTCTTCATCCACATTTCAACGGAAGGATCGACAGGAAGAATCAGACGGCGATCAATAGGTATCTCTAGAGGTATGTAAATCGACACCGGCGAAACTGGGATAAACTCGTGTCCTATTTCCTGCTGGTTTAGATAGAGATGCTCTCAGGATACATTGACCGGCTTCACATCCGCAATGCTTTTGAGTGGAAGAGAAATGGACCTTCCCCTAGAGCTGATGATGTTTGGCAGATAACCAGCCGATCAATACAGATATGTACTTCCAGTTTACGTGGCCGATTTCTAGAATATTTGTTTGTGATTTCGGCAGGCCTAGACTACCTACGACTTAAAAAACAACAGTAATCAACCACTTGGTGTGTAGTATTCAAGAAACACTAGGTCTATACAGAAGCAAGAGTAAATCGACTAGGATGCAACCAGGAGAAGGAGACAGTGCTATAAATCATGCATTGGTGCCAGATTTATGTTGTTCCTAGGCTAGGAAAATGATGTACCAAAGAAATGTTTTTCCCATACACTAAGTTGAGGTTTGAATAATGGAGATGGCCTTAGAATACATGTTTTGATCCTGCTTTGTAGCCGACACAGGAGAAGAAGCAAACTGAATGAGATTTTGCAGATATTTTATCTCAGTTATTAGGTAACAATATTCTGCTTTTTTCTCAAAGCAAAAAAAAATAAATAAATAAATAAATTGTTTTGATGATGATTTCTTATTCAAGACTATTTGACAACGTGCCGAACCCTGCTGTTTCTGCTATGCGTGTTTTTATCTTAGGGAATACCCGACCAAATGCCTAATGAAATTTAATGTAAATAGTTCTAAAATATTTTCTTCCGTATGCCTTAGTTAGCACTGTCTTTAATAAAAATAACCAAAACATCGCAAAAAATTGCCTAAGGACGCTAACAGGGTGTCATGCGTGAATTTTAGTACGTAGATCATTATAATGTCATTGTCAAGATGAAATCAAGCTACCAAAACTAAAGCTAAGTATATCTGCTGCTAAAGTGGACGCAAATTTAAATTGTTTCGGATGTTGCGTTCGAAAGTTATTACCTAGTGAGACTGTCGTAGGACACATTGTTTATGAATGAACGAATTGCTATGAATGGCCCCACTAACGATTAAACAAAGAAAATTCGCAGATTGCATAGCAAATTTTCCCCCAGAGTTGCCTAATACGAGAAAGGGGGACGCTAGAAATTGCAGCGAAGAGCCACCTCTCAATAAGGAGACTGTTATACACAGGGTTTGTACGAAATTTCTGAGTTTGAATTTAACGGTTACACGTCAAGATGCATTTCAAACGTTATAATTTAATGAGTACTTTGTTGATTTTACTTGAATTAGAGAAGAGTTGGGGTAATACAACCTATTATTGGTAACTTCTGTGTGGTAATGGTTGCTAGTAATGTTATCTCTATCAAAATTGGAGAAGCGGATAACTCTTAAATCACGAATAACCTAAGCTGTGAATGGTTAAAATTATCCAAAAACTGAAATATTGAATATGCCCATCAGTTGATTTAATCCATTTGAATGTGTTGTCTTTACATATTCAATTTTATGCGTTTAAAACTTACTTTAAATATAAAAATTAAACCCATATTATGTTACTGAATGGATCGTGATTTTCAACTAGATAAGCGTGCGAAGTATTCGATACAGGCATTGTGAAAGAGATTGTAGATCATAACGCCTACAACAGTATCCTTGATGAAACCAATTCCATCAGCAGTGACGTAATACTCGTCCAACATCAGCTTCGGTGTCCTTCAGTCTTGCAAGATTCTTTATTCCCAACTAGACCATGACCAACGCAGCCAGGGAGGGGAATTCATATCAAAACATGTCAGATTTATGTGTGTGACTAGGAGGCTACGGTCCTGAATAAATCCGTATGACGACGAAGTGATCAAGGCTCGCAGCATTCCGAACGACAAAGACGAAATGATGCGGAGGAGCTATGGATTAGCAGAAGAACAAGAACATCTGTTAAGAGCAGGTTTAAGACAGCGAACGGCTACCGCTGATTGGGTGTGCAATCAACTTCGGAAACATTGTGGATACAGGATTATCTACAGGATTATCTAGCTTTCAAAGAATCCACAGCTATTTATGCTATCATTTAATGATGATTCGAAGTGGTGGCCCCTTCGGAGAAAATAGTACGGTGGCCCGAGTAAGGAATACCTCAGCCTTATTCTGTAACTTGCGACCGCAGATAATTGCGCAATAGTTGCTGTCAAGTCGCTGCCAAATGCGAGTTTTCCATTAAAAAAAAGCAATTTGCGACCGGTTGCTGGTTGCTATGTAATTACTGTTCGTAGAGAATAAGCCTGCCTAATTGATACTGGATCAACTGTCGTAGGGATGTTAAAAAAATAGTACACGTGATGCGACCTCCGTGCTTACAACGTGCCAAGATACGTTCTCGAGGAGAAATGGAGCAGTACTTACTTGTAGGGTTTCCCCTGAGAAACATTGCTGCAAACAGAATCGGAAAAAAGTAGGTATCTCACGGTTGCTATGGATCATCAACTAATCTGAAGAAGATCGAATCTCGTTTCAAGAAACGGTTACAGTTGCTGAAGCATTACTGAAAAAGATCAGATACAGACCTCGGTCACCATACCGGTTAGGAGAGCAATTTTGAATCCAAGGTATCGAAACAACTGATGTGGTAACTGATAATAAGAAAAACGGAAACGATTCTGCTTCTTCCACAGTTGAACCGAATGCTCGGGAGGTACAAGCAGACTATACATCCCGATATTTGTGGATGCTAGCGGAACTGGGTTAAATTGGTGCCTGTATTTCTTCTCATAGAAGCTTTCGAAACGAATCCACTGCCTATACACCATCGATGCTGTTTACTGGAAGATGAAACTTCCCGTATATATAATGTTTGGCAGACCACCAACCGATGAAGACGAGGCTGTACTGGTCCCCGTTTATGAGGCTGATTTTCAGGACAGACTCTAAGATTTTTTCAGGAAGAGACTACGGATGAACAGTGACGGAGTAAAGGCAAGACCCGACGAACGGCAGTTATGGAAAGAACACATCCATGACGGCGACGCCGTCTGTTTCTATCAGGTGGTATCAGCCACGGCGAACGAAGCGATTGAGCCGTAAACTACAAGGCCTGTAGAAAGGACTATACAGGATTGTTAAGAAGATCAATGACTTGATCAATGGACGCCGGAAGTCAAGCCGGAGATCGTTCGCGTAGAAAGGCTGGCCCCCCGCAGAAGCAAGAATATACTGACTTGGATGCGCTACTTAGGGAGAACAGCTCTAAGGAAGCGGTCCATGTTATAGTTTTACAGGGTGCGACGTTACCAAATTTACGTGTTCATCAAGTTGTAAAATTGTTCACAATCTGACAACACAACATTGAGGGTCTCCAAGGATGACCCCGCAAATACGAAGTATCAACCGCATATCATGCTTATTGATCAACCTGTATATCTGATTTCTACCAGAAGTTTCGAGAATGTCATTTGACCCTGATGAAATAATCTAGCGAATAACGTAACAATCGAAGATTGATGATGAATAAGTATCTGAAATTTCTAGATTGTAATTATCAAGAAAATTACCAGAAGAATCGAATGGTATGAAGGCCCAGATAGCAAATAAATATTCAATAAATATATTTTTTTTAATATTTTTTAAATATAAAAGCGACAGATTTTTAAATATTATTTAAATATTTTAAATATAATATTTCTGAAATATCAAAAAAAAAATATCACATAAATATTTCAATTGTAATATTTCGCAAATATTAACAAAAAATATTATATCAATATTTCAAATATAATATTGCACAAATATGAAATATGAGAAAAAAAACATCAATAAATATTTTAAATGGGTATATATTACTCAGCTAAATATTTTTTTACAAATACGTTTAAATTAATTTTGTCTATTAGGTATTATTGGTTAAGTTCACAAGCACTCAACTGTTGCCAACAGTTGAGTAGAGGTATGCTCACACATAAATTACAAACCAGCCAGAGCATTGGTTGAGGACAGTCAGGAAGCTAGTTCC
The DNA here is from genome assembly GCA_917834065.1 of Ceutorhynchus assimilis. Taxonomy (NCBI): domain Eukaryota; kingdom Metazoa; phylum Arthropoda; class Insecta; order Coleoptera; family Curculionidae; genus Ceutorhynchus; species Ceutorhynchus assimilis. The sequence goes on along the minus strand of OU892277.1, from coordinate 28,689,649 downwards.
AACTAATAAAATTCGCTCTGACCAGTTTGTATAATTTATGTGTGAACAGACCTCTACTCAACTGTTGGCAACAGTTGAGTGCTGGTGAAGGTACCCAATAATAGGTCTGTTTCTGCAGAAATCACAAATCAGTCAGTGCGAATTTCATTGGTTGAAAACACTCAGAAAACTAGTTTCACACATGAAATTATTCACTCTGACTGGTTTGTGATTTCTGCAGAAACAGACCTATTATTTTCGCAAACAGACATTAACAAAAAAAAAATACGAAAAAGAATAGCAACATCATCATTTGGATTTTCCACATCACTCATTGCCCAAACCGTTGATTGCCTAAACCTAATGAATGTCTATATATAGGTACACAGGGCGAAAATTAGTTCGAAAGAGCACAAATAAATAACTTGATTATAAGTTTATCACACCGTAGCCACTTGCACTATTAGTATTTTTGTTTTGAAAAATAATTATCCACATTTAACACCACTTGAAAACTGAAACCACAATTCACAAAAATCCAAAATGCACGCTAAGGACACACCAAACCCAAAAAGCGGCAGAGCATGAAGTAACATGGCGGCATGGATGGCGTCCGTCGTTCCGTTTTTCGTAGACTTTGAATGCGCGCGCATCCTATTTATGTGTTTAATCTTTAAGCCTAAATTTCATATCAAACTTAAGAGGTTCGATAGTTTATTGGACAGTGCGCTCGTTTAACATCGGCGAGAGCCGGGTTCGGTTCTCACGCCGAAAAACTTTCTTTTTTTTTTTGTTTTTGAAACAATGACATAAAATAACAGTTATATAGGGTCATTTTTAATTTTTAGGCTTTATCTACAATTTATGCTAAAAATTTTTTCGACAATAAAGCATTATTATAGGGGTTAATTTTTGTATTTTGGATTTGCTAACTTTCTTTCATTTGAAATACCAACATAATTATTTATTATTACATTATACAAAAACTAGAATACTTACATCACCAAACAAAATAGGAAGGTATTGGTAGGTATTTTGGATTTTTCTGAAATAATATTTTTTAAATATTTTGTAAATAATGGATTTCTAATATTTGCCATTCATTTAAAAGTAAATATTTAATGTATATTACAAAAAAAATATTGCATTTGAAATAAATGGAAAATATTCATTAAATATTTTAATCAAATGATTATCGAACGCATTTTTTTAATTCCGAATTATAATAATATATATAATCAAATAAAAAATCAATGTGAGCAAGTGTGCCTGTTTATAATTAGTACTTATGTTATGATACCCGAACAATTTTTTTTTTCAAGAATTCATTTTGCTTTTTTTCAAATATTTGTCGAATATTTTAAAAATAATGGATTTCTAATATTTTTCATCAGTTAAAGAGTAAATATTCAATGTATATCATAAAAGAAATATTGCATTTGAAATAAATAAAAAATATTTATTAAATATTTGATATAAATATTATAAACCAAATATTTATCAAATATTTGTTTAACATAATAAATATTTAAATAAGATATAAATATTATTGAATATTTAATGGATATTTAATAAATATTTCGTGGGGGGGGGGGGGGGGGGGGTTCGGGCGACTCAGAGGGCGAGGCGATCGCAATTATAATTTATTATTTTGACAGACCTATGTTTTATTTTTTATGAAAAACTCCTAATCTTCTAAATCGAGATTTAAAAAAAAATGCATTTTATTTAAGTGATTGGGGTTATAAAGAGATCTACAAATCCTTGTGTTTGATTGATTATTGATACCTAGCTGCTTTCAGGATGGAAGTTAAAAAGTTCCAAACAATTTTCTTACGGTAAGAGTTTCTCGTCGTTAGTAATTCATTATCTGCTAAAAAGGGTTTTATCATATTTATAAGTTTTTGTTTTTGTTGCTCTATGCTGATGCTTGTTTCGCATAATAATCCAGTAACTCACATCGTCACACATTTTATAGCAGTTTTGTGTAACTTTATGGCGAATTAAAAATTATCTATAGAAAATAACTTAACTGTATTAAATAGAAACCTTTTTCATGGTACTAAAACTTTTACTTTTGCTTCCACACGTTCTGGAGACATGATATGTAACATGTAAGTACCTAGGTAATATCACAAATGACACTATATTTTGATGTAGATTAGCATGATCCATTTTTCTGGGCTTCGAAAATCTATCCAGAAAAAGTGATGTTTTGGTACATAAAAATATAAGCTTACTTGAAATAAAGCCACATCGTTGTCATGGGCAAACCCAATATTATACATGGGATGTGGGACAACTCTTTTCACTTTCATTTTTTGTCCATAAAAAGAGTGCGAATGCCTTCGGGTTATTCCCAATTGGATAGTCCATCCACCAACATCCGAATGGCTGGAAATATAGACAAATGGAATTAAAATTAACTTCTGAAAAGAGACTTTTAAAACTAAAGCATTTAATTATTCTATTAATGTAATGACTAGATGCCGAGAATGGACTTTTCCTGCGAAGTGGGTTGAAATACAATTTTGTCCGCGATAAAAAATGGATAAACATAATAAAAAGGAATTTTAGGATTAGTACATTTATTGCGTTTCAACATGACAGTCTTCCATGTAATCTATCAATCGCTGTTTTAATTACTGGCGTTTCCATTTGAGAGTATTTTTATTTTAGTTAGATACATTTGTTGGCATATTGGTGACATTAGAATTGCTGTGCAATTCGATTTTTTTCATTTGAATAATCCGTTATCTCTGGAACTGTGTCTTTTAAAATGATGGGTTTGTATCTAGTTATTTCAGTTGTCCACTTGTAATAGGAGCTTGAGTGATTTTTTTTTGTCAGCTGATTTTCAACTGCCGTTGACTTTTGGGTTGAAGATATCGCCACCCCTTCAACAAAAAGCTTTCTTTAGCTCCAGCAAAGAAAGGGATCAGAGAAGCCCTTTGCAGAATGTAACTTGAAATAGTATGCAGGTAAGCTTCCAGGAGTATGCATAGGCAAAGGTGTTGGTCGGCAGTTTCTATCAGAATAAAATAAAAACAACTCGTGTTGGGTAGGGATGGAAATTACCACTAATAAATAATTTGCAATTTCTATAAAAAAAATTATTATTTTTTCTATACATACTCCTAATTTTTTTTCTGATTTTCATCGGAGGAAAAGTCCATACATGGCTTCAAACCAAATGCCGCTTTAATCTAGGAAGAGCGAGGTCAGTCAAGCTTGCCCCCCGTGCCGCCTCGATCTTGAAACAAAGTATGCCATCATTTTGCAGAACCCAAACCAAATTTTGAAATTTTGCACCCCCTCCACCGAGAGACTACAGTTGGTTTTCAAATGTGGGGGCAAACTTGACGGTTCGCCAAGCAAGACAATTTTGATCCTATTATATTGTGGACATTTTTGCACACCTTTGTTTGCGGAGAAAGTTATGAACCGTCAAAAAACGAATATTTCCCCCCCGCTAACTATTAGGCAGCGTTCCATTAAAACAGTAATTTAAATCTTACTTTCCAACACAATGCGACGCCGTAAGGACCCACTGATCAGCTATAAGTACTCCGGCACAATAAAACACCTCCTCGGGGCCGCCAAGCAGTGCAGCTAAAAAGGGCCAATCTCCGGGTTTCGATGGGACTCCCCCTACTATCCTAGGAGCCCTCTTTCGTTCGGCATAGCTTTTCCGGGCCTTCCCGCAGACTGAAAAATAACGAAGCCAACTGTCAAGTGAGATATAAATGAATTATTTACTGCGTGTGAAATTTGATTAGATTTCGAGACGATGTTTAAAATTTTGGGAAAAATATATAGATTATAGCGCGTGTCGTTAAAAATGCTAAAGAAAACCCATATTGTGAGATTTTGCAGTGAACAATAGGGATTATCATTCAACTTTTTTTCTGTGATGCATGCGCGAGTTCCGTCGAAACTGTTTAGACAAACACTAGCCGTCGACGACGCCGACATGTCAAATTTATTGATATAAAAATCAGTAAGTACTTTTTATTTTGACATTGAAATTATTTCATCAATAGGTACACGTGCCGGTTGTTGTCTAAACAATTTTATTATATCTATATGTATATGCGACCATCGTGACTCCGTGACAGGCTCTATTAAAACACAAAACAAAGAGCTTTAATAGTATTTGTAAAAAATACTCCTGTTCGTTTTCTTTTCGCTCCAATCTAGGATGTTTTAAAATCAGTCATGCAACTAAAGTGGTTATTTCGTAATTCATTTTTTAAAAACTGGCAAGAAAACGATTTCATAGAAGTAAAACTCCAACCTTTTATAAATGAAGTTGAGCAAATGCACTTGAAGCAATAGGTCTAATATTGCACAGAAAATTCTAATAGATCGAATCTGAAATAGCCAAATGGGTGAATGTATTTCTGGAAAATTCACCTGATATCAACTTCAAATATACAGTCTTTAACAGTAAAGAGTTGGTGGACGAAATCAAATTCGTTAAATCGCCGAATAGCAGCTTAGTTAATTACAAATTTGTTTACCAATATACCAGTATCAGTACCTAGTTCTTAATATTGTCAAAGAGCAAAAGTCACCAGGAGAGCAAGCTCTCAGCCGTATTCTACAGTCACGTTTGATGTTTCCTTTTCTTTCACAGAGGTTATATTCGGCGTGCCCTTTCCAGTTCCTCATTTGAAGATGTGAGCAGCCAGAAAGTGAGCGAGATCTCAGCGGTACTCTGCAGTCACGCATCAGAAGTATTCTTCTTCCGCAGCCGTAACGTTGGGTGCTCAGAGTTCACTTGTTTGATTGTTATAACAAATAAAAACTTTCCGTATTTCTTCCGGATATACCTTTATTGTGTACCTATTTAAATTTTTCTTGTTCTGGTACTTTTTCTTCTTGCATTGCAATCTCTCTGATTTTTGATTTGGATAGTTTATAGATCTGGAGCATTGATTAGAGCGTCGCTGGTACTTGATGGGTTGTTTATGCATCCTCTTTCTACATCCATATCTCTATTTTTATTGATGAAATTTTTGGCCGTTATTTGTTCTCGCATTTCTGTTGCTGATTCAGGAAAGCCAAATTAACAAGATGGCGGATATCGCATAAAAATTCTTGCTATTTTTCGACGGCATTGTGTTGTCTTTCTCCTAGCTGAGCCAGGTATTGCTGCTGTCGGTGCTGATACTAATATCGACGATCTAACCCATCAGCAAGCGCGCGCCATAGTTTTATTGGGAAGCTGGGCAGGGCCCCCAATGTTACAATAAAGCCTGTAGCCATGTCATCCGAGCTTCAACTAAACTGGTCAACATTAAATTCGGTCCATTCAACTTTGTGTCCTATTTTTAAAAAGCTGCAACTTTTTTAAAAATAAATATTTTTGAACGCGGTTTGCGGCTTTCAAAAGCGCGTTTCTCCTAGATTAGGCTGCATGTCACACATTTTTGGTAGGAAAGCTATCATCATGATATACGGGGTGATAAACAAAAACAAAAATTTCGTTTGTGTGACACTTTGCCAAAAAATTTTTTTAGTTGCTACAATATGGTTCGTCACTAAGGTTACATCAATATCTCTAGACATTTTTGTCACTTTTTGTATATAAGCTCTTTGGCCTTAGATACACTACTAAACATCAAATTTTGGTAATGAAATCTTTATGCTATTACTCGAAAACGAGATAACGGATTTACACGATGGCTTCAAATTTGGAAAGCCTATTTCAGTAGATTTTCTATGACCTAAAGAATTTACGCAAGGTTACAGTTTTAACATCATACCAGGCCAACAATAGACAAATAGGTAGGTAGCCAACACGGAAACCTTAAATACTGGGTAAATCATTGGACGTAAAAAAGACACCATAAATGCGCACAAAAAAAAAAATCATTTGTAGAAATTTTTATTAGAAATTTTCACAAATACGAGATTGTCGTCCACCAGGACAAAATCGTCTCCAAAGTTTTGTGGAAAGGAATAATAATATCACTGATGCAGTCTCGATACCGCATTCATCGATTCCCCCCTCAGTAAAACAACCAAATCCGTTCTACCATTCATCATCACACCACCCTTAACAAGCACACCTCCACCTCCAAACAGTTCCCTAGCATCCATGTTTCCTTCCAGATATCGTTCATTTCTCCTTCTCCATACTAAAACTCGTCCATCACTTCCACATAAATTAAACCTATATTCATCTGCGAACATGCACCTACTCCATTCTGCTATTAGCCGTATTCTGCCGTAAGTCCACGCACGTGAAGTCTACGCCTTATGGTTTACGTTGATATCCTTATGCCACTTGCTGCTTGAAAGCACTGGCAGTGTTTGATGGTAATAAGGGTTCTACTCCGTGTTTCATTACGAGCAATCAAACGATCCTGCCTTGATGTAGTTTTTCTCGTTCGACCGCAACGGTATTGGTAGCGATAACTTGGACCGCCATAAGCTCTTTCACTGACTAGTACCCTTTTCACACTTGAAATTAGGTAGGTATGGGTATGCGTCTCTTCTTGATTAATTTTATGGGCTCAAACTTACCTCACAACATTTCTCAATTCATTTTGTCCCAGTTTACCTATCTGGTAAGGTAAAATTAAATTTGTTGTCCGTCGTTTTTAATCTGATACTTTCCGTATGAGGAGCGAGGGGGTGAAGCATATGGCATAAACAGGTGTGATGTCAGGTGACTATGGGCGTTCTAATGTAGGGAGCCACCAGCTCATATTCCTTTGGAGTACTAGATTAAAATCGACGGACTGTAACCGATACAAGATAAAATTTGCAGTTGACACAAAATGTCATGCCATAGAGTTTCATGCTAAATAGGGTTCCATGACAACATTGGTCCATCGTTGTTATGGAAACTTATTGCTATAAAGGATTCCATACACCACCGGCGAGGTTTTTCGTACCGTTGGCGATTTTATTTTATCCTGGTATAATCTTGAAACTGAAACCTTGCGTGAATTTCTTAGGTCATAGAAAATCTACATGAAATAGTCTTTCCGAATTTGAAGCGCTCATGAAAATCCATCATTTCGTTTTCGAATTATAGCATTTTAAAGATTTCATTACCAAAATTTGATGTTTAGTAATGTATCTTAGGCCAAAGGGCTTAAATCCAAAAAGTGACAATAATGGCTAGAGATATTGATGTTACCTTAGTAACGAATCATATTGTAACAACTAAAAAAATTTTTTGCCAAAATGTCACACACACAAAATTTTTGCTTTTTTGCATGATATTGTTTATCACCCCGTATATCATGATAATAGCTTTCCCACCAAAAATGTGTGACATGCAGCCTAATCTAGAAGAGACGCGCTTTTGAAAGCCGCAAACCGCGTTCAAAAATATTTGTTCTTAAAAAAGTTGCAGCTGTTTAAAAATAGGGCAAAAAATTGAATGGACCGTACTTAATGTTGACCAGTTTATTACATTTCAACAGTCTCGAACAGACGCCGTTACATCGCCCACTATATCTGACCGTCGGTCGTTTGGTAGGGGTTTAACTCTAATACACGTTGCAGGCGAAGCTGAAACATTTCCTGAACTCATGACAGTTCAACTTTTCAAATTCATCTGAACAACATTTCTTAGCGAAAAGTTCCACTTCCTGACGAACTACAACTTCCTCATGAACAGTTCGAACTTCTTAACATACTTCTTCCATAGCGTTCTTGAATTTTGAATTTATAAAGTTGCCCTCGTAGGACTTTCTCAAGTCTGGCTTGTTCCTCAGAAATTACGGTTTAAATGCATTCTTACTAAATTTTAAAATGTCCCTGAAGCCGTTTGTGCTCTTCTTAATTTCGGCTTCCTCTTCTTGTTTTCTTTTTCTTTGAGCTTCCTCTTCTTGTCTTTTTCCTGTCTCAAGTCTCTGTCAGGTTTTTCTTTCTCGTTTCGCTCTTTCTCGACTTGTTTCTCTTTCTGTCTCCGTTCTTCTCTTGTTGTTGTAGAACTGCTGCTTGCCAATCCACTTTTTCTCGTCTGCGGGCTTCGCCTTTTTGCCTCCCGTTCTGTTTTCGGGCTTCATGTTCTCATCTTTTTTTCTTTCTTCAGACTTCCTCTTATTGTTTTTTATGTTCGATATTTTTCATGGAGTAAACTTTTTCTAATTTTTAAACAGAACACGATGGAATGTTCTAGGGCAATTATTACTATGCGAACTTGTTTCTTATGTAAAATTCAGTAATGAAGTCAATTATATTTTGTTACTTACAGTTTACAACTAGAACACTATAGAGGTTTCTGGAATAAAACAAGAAATCCGTTTGCAAACTCTCACTTTTTGTTCTCGATAATTAGCTTAAATTAATCTACTAATTGTCTCGCTTATTATCCTCCCAATTAGCTGAAACTAATCCACTAAATAGCTCGCCAAATATTCCACTATGTAGGTAATACACCAATTGCCCCGCTATTGTAAGGACTGCATGTCGGGAGTGAAACAGATTTTAGACTTGGTGGACCGTGTTCGCGAATTCGAAAGATCTCTCGAGGTTCTGCAAAACAATCTACCAGTGCTCGTTCAGGAGTCAATGACTGCTGCGATAGCCTCACTAAATGAAATAATCTCTGATTTCGAATCTCACAACTAGTCGACACTAACCTAAACTAGCAAAATTAACACCCTGCTCAAGCCTAGATATACTCACTGAACTGCATAACCGATCAAAGCAAAGCGATCATTACATCGATTTTTATTTTTTTAACCTACCTGAAACCGGAGATGACCGTACACAGGTGCGTTTGTTGTAACAAATGCTATCAGTTTCTTAGTCCACTATTTGTGAAGTAATTCGATTTGGTGACCCCAACTCCGTAAAAGCTCGGCCCGTTCGCACCTAAGTAGAGGAAACTTGAAAAAGTGCCATTGAACGACCTAAAAAAGCGTAGAGACAGGCGCCCAATTCTCAAGACGAGAAAGCAGAGTTTCTATGATTTATGAAAGTGCCCTGTCCTGACAAAGACAGCAGATCTGTTCTCAGGAGAACGCTGCTCCATTGTTTCGAGTTTCAGGCGCCAGGGCACGCTGGATGTCGAAGTTCATGAGATGCAGATCATAAGTCGTCCAAAAAAATCTTCAGAAGGGGTCAGGTACCACCTGCAGCCCCAATCAAAGGACACCTAACATGGGATTTTTGGGCTTTATGGATTTCGCACCATACCTATGAGATTTCGTCCCATTTAAAGGTTGTTAAGAATTAATTTCTCTACAACATATCAAAAAGTAGGCCAAATCCATAGAGCCCAAAAATCCCATATTAGGTGTGCGTTATCCTTTAAGTTTTCACTATCAGAATGATCGTGGCTCTCCATTAAAGAAATACTTAATCCCGAATAATGGTTGAATTCATTCTACCCGAGGCAGCCTAAACCACAGAAGACACATCATTATGTTGCTCACCGATCGGAGAGGGAACAACTTCCTCCCACAGAAAAATTAAATACTACACATGTCGGATCCATAAGATGTTCCAGCTTAACCCTGTTCCAAATGTTAGCAACGTCATCCTACTTGGATATTCAGGCAAATGCCTTGGAGGGCGGTGAAGGGGTACAATCCATATACACTGGACTTCTCCATAGCGTTTGACAGGATCAACCATGAGGTCCTGTTTAGGAAGCTTGGGATCATAGGTATATCTGTCTCCCTGCTTCAGTGGATTAAACTTTAGATAACTGGTAGGACGTAGATGGTTCACTTGAACAACTTCGCGTCTTCAAAAACCCCAGTATTATCGGAACTGCCTCAGGGCTCATACTTGGGTACACTACTCTTTATTATTTTTGTAAATGACAGTATATCGTGCTTCAGACACTCTCATTCTGCCCTTCGCAGATGATCCAGGCTGTTGACTAGGATAACTAGTCAAGATGATTGCCTCGCCATCCAGGAGGATCTGGATAGTTCAACTAACTGGTGCTAAACTAATGGCATGGAGCTCAACGTATTAAAGTGCAAAGTGATTAAATTTCACAAGGCTAGAACTTTTAATGAATACATTTAACATATTGGTGATGGTCCATTGGACTGTGTGGACCAGATCAAGGATTAGGATATTGTTCAGCAATAACCCAGACTCCTCAATTCACATCAAAATTAACAAAGCTCTGCACATGTTCGGTTTTGTGAAACGCAATACAAGGGACGTACATATCAACTCAATATGTTTCCTATATTGAAACTCAGATGGAATGCTCTGCATCGGTTTGGAGTCTGAGCTACACTTGCCTAGACGATGTATCGAATTGAAAGCACAAATTCTGCACATGCATTGACTACACATTCTGAAACAACTAGAAATTGCATTATGCCTGTGTACAGCATTAAACTTGTTTACCTCCTCTTCTGGCGAACGAGGCAAAGAGATTTTTTTTACACAAAGGCTTCACTTCACCGTTAATTGCCAGTACTTATCTTCCCGAATTAGTTTACATGTTCCACTCCGTAACACTCACTCAAATCAAACATTTCACCAATACTTCCACAGGACTAATAATGCCATTTACCATGTATTCTTAGATTGGGCAATAAACTTCCGAAACTGGATTTTTTCGGGCGATGAGAACCATTTGTGAGATTTGTTGCATCTATAAACTCAAATTATAGCCCTGGTACCTTAACTTCTTGTTTTTGTTATTAATATTCCAAGGGCAACACATCAGATGTTATAGGGTCTGTTTCTGCAGAAATCACAAACCAGTCAGAGTGGTTGAAACTAGTTTTCTGACTGTTTTCAACCAATGAAATTCGCTCTGACTGGTTTGTGATTACTGCAGAAACAGACCTATAATTTACTTTCAAATCTTATAATTTCATTACTCAACTCTATTGGATCTATTGAAGAGTTATGGTGTATAGGTTTCTGCGAAAAAAAAATTGCTAGTCCAGTTTTCACCAATATAGCATGATTATAAGTTTGATACATCATAAATATTTGATTTATCATTATACATGAGTTCTGAGACATTGGAATTCATTATTAGAGCGTAGAACTATAGTTTCAATTGTATATTCAATTTCCAGTTTTCTTCACTTCAAAATAATTTGATTGGCTGAAATGTCTCAAATTACATAGGTATCGGAATTGTTCAATGGTTTCTTGTAACAAATTTATTTGTTTTGAAAATATTACTTTAAGTTTATTTCGATGAAATTGTAGTTGCTAAATTTGTCTATCAAAGGTTTATCTGTTCATCATCAGTGATACATTTTCTTGGTGAGCTAGGATGCCTCGTTATGCATTTTTGTATGATTGTCGTTTAATAGTCCATTTGTTTTATATCAATTTATATTCATTTTTCGAAAGCCAATAAGAGTAGTGAAGTATTTTCATATTTTTCTTGATAAGGCGTAAATATCCCCATCTTTTTTACTAAATAATCCATATTTATCTTCGATTAGAGAAAACTCATTTATAAGAGGTTAACCCTCAATCGCGGAGTTGTATCATTGATCAATGATTTGACAATGGTTTTTCAGTGCCTAATTTATAAGGCAAGCTTCCTGGATGTTCGTTTAAATTGTGGAAGTTTACTCCAATTGCGAAATTGACGATTCGGATCAATCTGTGACAGACTTAATTATGTACAATTTCTTTTCGGTTTTTTTTTTGCGGAATTTTCAATTTCGATTTTATTGTGTTCTAATATTTTGGTCAAAATGAATAAATGAGGTCCTAAAAATCTTGTTTCCGAATTTACTTTGAAACCAAATGACAATTTCTGTGGACGATTACGCTTGTCAATGGCTTTTTTCTGAGTTCTTGATGTTTTTTACTTATTCATTTGGTACACCTTGCAAACACTTGGAAAATAATTCATGTTCTAGAGGGTTTTTTTTTCTGATTTCATGGGTATTGACGTATTATGTTTACACGTTTGCGGCTATCAATTGCATGATCACTTGAACCTGTGTGGGGCCTGATAGGAAGTAGAATTTGTACTTAAACCAATGGTACTATTATAGGCAATCACCACAATATAAGAGTATTATTTTATTTTTCTCGTAGAATCCTAATGTGTTCATAAATTAATTTTGTCTTTCTACTGAGTACTGGTCCATTGGTTTCATGATGACTGTGAGGGGCGACGGGAATTTCAATATTGTGAGTTTTTCAAAGATCACCAATTCGTTTATTTTCAAATTTTGTTCTATTGTCGGAAGCATTTAATTTAGATGTATGATGTATATGAAAATAATTGAATCGAACTGTAACTGGCCGATATAGCTGTGTCAAAATATGGAAAGGATTGCCCAAACTTAGAGAATTTTTCGAAAATTATAAAAACTTTTGTGAATCAATAATGAGTAGATACCTATAAATTTTGATTATTATTTTTTTTTCATAATAATAATAGGATATATCGGTCAAAAATTATATTAAGTAGTAAAACTCTTGTATAATGTCAAGCTTTCAAAACTAATTTGTTTCTTCTTCAGGACTTAAAAAAAAATATATTATAATATAATAAATAACAAAATTTTTAACTAAAACAATATTGAAGAGAATTATTTGGAAATATTACCTATAATTTGTACATACCTTATGAGTTTAATTAAATATTTGTTGTTCCATTCTTGTATTATACCTACTTCTATATTCTATCTCGTTTTTAACATAAATATAATGTATTTAAAAATTAATGAAAAATAAAATTCACTTACTGTATGCAGTACAAAGTAAGTCGACTGTCGGATAATTAGTGCCATTACACGAAGCGAATTCTCTAATTAAATTGAATCTACGATGTGGCTGTTGCTCTCTGGTGGGGTATCGAGAGCCGGTAACGATGTCTGTTGATTTTTTGTGCAGGTTTTTTATTACTTTGCTGTAGTTGGTGTTACTGAAAAAAAGAAAACGATACTTAAAGCATTGTCTTGTGACATGAAATGGTACTCATACTTTAAGAGTTGTGAGTTGTAAAAATTATTTATTATAATAATTCATAGTTTCGCAGGTGTGGAAAAAAGATAATTAATAATGGTGGATTTATAACGCAGGCGGATTTAATGGAAAATACCCGTGTGTAACTTCAAAAGTATTTTTGAAATTTTCTCAAGATTGCGTTGTTAGTGAACTATACTTTTAGGATTGCTGCAATCGCAACACGCTGAAACATTTTGCCTACAATCATTAATGCAGCGACAAATTTGGGATAATTTTTGTTTTTGCCCCTGTTGTAAGGCAATATTTTGTTAGTAAACACCCAACAATAATTTTTTGATTTCACTGAGGTGCAAAATTTTTGGTTAAAACATTGAAAATCGATGAGAAGTTATTCTATGTTGCTTTAGTCCGTACATACGCCACTTATTCGCTCCATAGCACTTGAGTAGAAACTTGTTCAAGTTTAAACTTTCTTATACGTAAATTATTCCCTCGTATTCAAGTTTTTGGTGCTGGTAATAATGTTTGAACGCAAAAATTCAGTGGTAGGTACATACTATCCGAGTGTGCCGCAATGTGACATAGGTAATCAGTACTTTGATAAAAAGATAGATATGCTCAACAAAAATGCACTGCACTTTAAACTCCCTGCAAGAGGCTTGCTCAAGTTGGCCCCCATATTCGGTTTTGTACTGTTTCTCAATTGTAGTAAATTGTGCTCGTTTTGTGCTCAATTTTGCGGATCTTAATGATAATAATTGTGCTGTTTTCCGTACACAGTTTTTTTTACTTTTAGGTGAGCAATAATCCCAATTAAATGTAAAGCTAAACATTAGCTATTCGTTATGTATTTTGTTATGTAGGTAAATATTTGTTATACTTCCAGTAGATTGTTACGGACACCAAATTATATTATTGTTAAAAAGATACTTATTAATTAATTATCAGTATTGAAGAAAAGAAATCCATTAATTTTGTAAGTGTAGAATATTTAAAATATAAACAGTAAATGAAAAAGAAAAATCAAGTGTATGACGATTTAATTGAAAGACATATTGAAAAACAAATTACAGCTGCGTTAAAAAGAAAATTCCACACAAATCTGAGGCCACCAACTGCAGGTTTTGGAGATTTAAACCTGGATCAAAATGATGTCGCTGCTATGGATGTTAACGCTGGAAAATTAACTGTGAAATGAGACATAATTCTACCCTTCGATCCCGATGATTGCCATCATACAACTGTTTCGTGGCTGAATAAAATCGATCAACCCAAAATTCACGGATGGGCTGATTACGAAAAATCGGGATACATGCAAATGAAATTGAAGGGCGCAGCGCGTGAGTGGTTCTTCCGTTTGCCCGGCCAACTACGACAAAACTTGGGCAGAATAGAAAACGGCCCTATCCAGAGCTTTTTCCAGGTGTGTAGAATATGCCATACTTTTAGAGGAATTAGTGGCAGGAAAAGTAACCCAATAATGCAGACTTGACTACGAAGCTACGATTTCCTGCATAATTCGGGGACTTCCTCAAGAATTACAGCCCAACGCTCGTGCATTTCAACGCTCCACACCAGACGACCTACACTGAAAAAAAAAGATTCACAAATACAACGAAAAAGTGCATTAAGCCAGTGAATCTCGTCATTAATATTGAGCCGGTGAACGAATTTATTGATATTATGAAAACTGGTTCGTTAAATAGATAAAGAAATGTTCATTAATTTAACGGTTGAATTCATTGTCGCAGAGTAAGCTTTCTATCATTTTGACGTATAGAATTCGAGTGAAATAACTTCTTCAATATAATGGACAATGGACAAATAACATTGGTTTAATGAATCGAATTTTCAAATTAATGTATGCGATTTCATTGGCTTAACGTATGACTGCATTATCCTAGGCTCAGTTGCATGAACAAGAATATTCATATTATGGGTTCGGTTTAAGTTAACCGAGGTGAACTGTGATTAAACCCTCAAATTTATTAGGCATGTAGAATCATCATCATCATCATAGGCAATCACTCGATACCGAGTATGATTATCTTCTATTCTATTCTTCGTCGATTATGCGTGTTCTGATGTCTATATTAACCAATTCTGGAGCCGCACACTCTTCCACAGTCTTGGCCCACCCAGTCTCTGACAGCATTGTCCCTTCCTCTGATCTCTCGCTCTCTCCTGCGTTCCCTCTTTTCGGTCTCGTGTCTGCGTCGCTGTTCTTCAAAAGTTTGTGGTCCATCGTGGACTACTCAACTCCACGAAGGCCTATCATTTGTCCTCGACTCCCAGTTGCTGATATCGATGTGGCACTTTGCCAAAATTTCCTTGAGAACATCTTTGTAGCGTTTTTGTTGACCTCCTTGACTCAGTTTTCCATCTTTCAGCTGACTGTAGAGAATCTATCTTGGAAGACGTGTTTCGGGCATGCGAACGAGGTGACCTGTTAAGTGAAGTTAGCGCTTGAAGAAAAGGGCTTCCAAGTTAGCTGGGTTGGCCTCCTCTAAAACACTAATGTTCGTTCGTCGGTCTGGCCATTCGATCCGTAGGATCCTTCTTAGGCATCGGTAGCGGTATTTTTCTAGGCTTTTTATGTAGGTGGTCCATGTTTCGCAGTTATTTATGTAAGTGTTGGTATTACAACTGTACCTATTGTAGACACGAAGTTTGATCTCAGCGCTGATGTCGTGATTGTTGCAAACTCTGTCTAGAAGTCGTCCAAACGCCGCGATAGCACACTTCAAGCAATGTTGGATTTTAGCGTCAATGGTTGCCTTCGCTGAGAGATGGCTCTCGGGTAGTGTCCCACGTTCTGCAATGTTTTCTATATACTATAAATGAAGAAGTTATTCCACTCAATGAAATACCTGAATTCCGAATTTCTTCCAAAAAGAGTTGAATTAAACACCAACACAAAATATAATTTCCGGATAATTTACGATATACTGTCGATAATATGGAGTGCGGGTGTGTTCAATGAATTCTATACGTTAGCATGACGAATAGGTCTATATCAAAACTATAAAATTCAATAAATTAATGAGTAAAGTTCGTTAGTTATAAACGTTCATTAAATCACTAACATATACGTCAAGCTGATGAAACATATTCATTAATTAATGAACTCTTGGTCATTGATACGATGCATAACTTCATTGACACAATGAAGAAAGTTCCATAGGTATGATGAACAAACTTTTTGGGATAAGAAATAATCAGCAGTACAATGAATGTGGTTTATGAACGATTATTCATAAAATCAAGGAATAGAATCACTGGTCTTCAAAGAAAGTTCCTTATACTGATGAAAGTGTTCTTTAGAATGATAGTAATGAACATAAATTCGTTAAATTAAGGGACGAAGTAATTAGGTTATGAACACTGATTAATTGGATTGATGAAATATTTCATTTAATTAATCAAAAAAAAATAACAACCGCCATTCGTCAATATTATGAACGATTTTTTTTTCAGTGTATATGCTGGATTTATTGCCCCCGTGGATAATTACCAAAGCTCCCCAAAAAGCACGGTGCAGTCCCAGTTGGGAAAGCGACAAAAAATTGAGTGACACGTCTATGGAAAGTTGGGGCACTTTGCCAAGGACTGTTGGAGACGCAGTAAACCAAGCACTTCGAAACAGGGAGGATTGTCATCATGCCACCAAGGACTGTTTCAAACGTCAAAGTGGATCAAACCAAAGACAGGACGTGAAGCGATGCGATGTGTGCAAAAAAAAAAAACAGGACACCGTGGAGAATATTGTTGGCATAAGAGCAAGAACGTCGAAAAAGTTAACACTTACAAAATGATTTATATAAAATATGCATTGAAATAAATAATAATCCGTTGAAAGGGTATTTAGACACAGGAAGTTCAATAAATGTTGCAAATATGAAAGTTCTAAATAAAACGAAATTACAATTAATGCCCTCTTATACGGTTTTTAAAGGTTTTGGTGGGTCTTTAGTTATGTCGAAAAGCACGATAAAAACCGAGGTTTTATTAAATTATGATATACGATTTTTTTCAGAAATAATAATACTAAATACACCCATGAATGACATTGATATTATTATAGGACAACCTATATTAAATCAACCAAACTTAATACTAGAAATAAAGCCCAATCAGGTGACACTATCAAAATACGAAAATAAAAATAATTGTGAAGTCAACCGTATAGATTATCAGAAAAATAAAAAACAATAATGCGAGACTAAATAGGTGAATTATTAACTGCAGGTATTATACAAACTCCCAGTTCATCTTATGCTAGCCCCGCGATTTTAGTAAAAAAACCAAATGGAGATTACCGGCTTTGCATTCACTATAGAAAATTGAATGCAATTACTGTGAAAGACCGTTATTGATTACCAAATATTGAAGATCTTATCAACAAATTAGGCGGAAATAAGTATTTTTGTAATCTAGATATGAAGGGTTATTATCAAATTCCATTAGCAAAAGATTCTATTGATAAAACCGCATTTATAACTCCGGATGGGCAATACGAATTTCTTCGCCTACCATTTGGTTTATGTAACGCGCCTGCAGCTTTTCAACGGTGAGTACATAATATCATGGGTTCGCTCCGTCATTCAGAAATTTTAGTTTATCTTGATGACATTTTAATATCGTCAAAGTCAATGTCTCAAGGCATGGAACAACTTGAAACTATCTTTAAAAAATGCGAAGAAAATGATTTTAAATTAAACATAGAAAAATGCTATTTTTTCAAAATTAAAATTGATTTTCTTGGGTATGAAATTAGTGAAAATGAAATAAAACCTGGTTCAAAAAAAGTGAAAGCTATATAGGATTTTAATATTCATAAAATAAGGCAATTCCTAGGTTTAAGTTCGTATTTTAGGAAATTCATTAAAAATCATGCCAAAATAGTTGCACCAATAACAAGATTACTTAGAAAAGATGTAAATTGGGAATGGGGTGAGAATCAAAATAAAGCAATTTCAAAAATAAATTCTATTTTAACAAATGAGACTGTTTTAACGATTTTCAATCCGTAGACAAAAAATGAACTACACACTGATGCTAGTTCAAAAGGCATTGCAGGTATTCTATTTCAGGAATAAAATAACGGATTAAAACCAATAGCTTATTATAATAGAACAACAACTGTGGATGAATCTTTTTACCACTCATATGAATTGGAAACTTTAGCTGTGGTAGAATCGAATAATTCACGAAAAATTGAAATCGAATACAGCGGACCAAGAAGTAAAATCCTCATATTGTCTTAAAAACGACAAGGTTTATAGGAAAATATCGAATGTTGAATTAAGGCTTGTAATTCTAAGAATATGTAGGTTTAATATAATGAGATATTACCATGACGAAATAGGTCATATTGGCTTGAAACGGTGTGAAAATTTAATAAAAAGTACATTTTGGTTTCCTAAAATGACAAGATTTATAAAAACATATGTTTATGCATGTATTGATTGAGCGTATAAAAAAAGTCAATATGGTAAAAAAGAAGGTTTTCTTCATCCTATACCCAAACCAAAGGAACCCCTTTGTACATGGCATATTGATCACTTGGGACCTTTCTGTAAAACAAACAAAAATTACGCATACATTTTTATGATCATCCATTCATTTTCTAAATACTTGTTTGCCAGGCCAACTGAAACGACAAACTCAAAAGAAGTAATTTATTGTTCAAAAAATTTATTTAGTATATTTGGAGCACCAAAGCGAATTATTGCAGATCGTGGCAAAGGCTTCAAATCTAAAACATTTAAAGAGTTTTGCGACGAAAGAAAGATTTAATTAGTTCTAAATGCTCCACCTCGTTCAAATGGTCGGACGCTAGACGCTATAATCGTACTCTCTTAAGCCGCGTCCAGATTAGTAAATAAATGCGTTGCGTTGAATTCGGGACTCGCCACAAATTTTTGCGACGCAAATTTGACATCTTGACTGACATAAATATTTGTGTTGTGCGCCGTGCGTTCTTGCTCAACGTGTGTGTGCCTATTTTATTTCAGTGTGCGCGTTGCTTGTTTTTGGTTATTTGTTTGGTTCGCGAAAAAATGCGTCCACACTAGAACTATGTTGCGCCGCAAATCTCTTTGATGTCTTGAAAAAAACCGACAAGCCGCGAATCGCGTGCGGTGAATGCCGCGAAAATTTTTGCGTGCGTCCGTACGTGGCGAACAGGTCCACACTCGTATAAATTTGGATCGCACACACAAATTTGTGCCGAATACCACGCACAACGTAAATTTTTACTAATGTAGACGCGGCTTTAGATGGTATAAGTACAAGTGTAGAAAATGAAAACAAATGGAATGACAAACTACCAGATGACCTCAACGCCTCTACCGCGTCTTTATACCATCATCCCGAGATGGTTAAAAGATTGACAGACCGAGTTGAAACCAAAACAGAATTTTCGCGACGAATGTAGTTCATCCAAGGACGAACCATAGTTCAACTTGTGACGTCTAAAACTTTCTTTAAATATCTTTCCTGGTCTTTGCTTGAAGTTCCAAAAACACGCCGGTGAAGTGACAAATTGGATAACTTCCTTTTTTCTCGGATAGAATGTTCTAGAATCTTCTTGAAATGTCTTTTCTGAATGTCGATTGATATAGCAAACACGTCGGTGAAGTCACAAATTCAATATCTCCCTTGGTTTCCAAATAGAATGTTCTAGAATTTCCCCGAAATTCCTCGAAATTCTTTTTCTGAATGACGATTGATGTATCGAATACGTCGGCGAAGTCAGAAATTCGATATCTCCCTTGGTTTCCAAATAGAATTATCTGGAACTTACTTGAAAATTCAAAGTATACAGTCACTTCCGGGGTAATTTACACGATCGGTTAAGTCACTTTTGGTGATTGTCATTGCTTATACTGAGTAACAGTCCCAGTGTTCACTATAGTGTCGACACTAGTGTCCGCGCACTATTCCGCATTCGGATTTCACTTTGCAGTCCTCGAATTATGTCTCACTTCTGACACCAATGTCACGGCTCTGGGGTGCGTGACAGAAATCTTGGGTTCGTTTATTCCAAATTAAAGTCCAGTTAACACAACAATAATTTATTCTACGTTACTACATACTCTGACACTAATTACTTCACTAATTAACTCAAACAACTAAACTCTTTACAACTCTAAACAATAATCACTATTCAAATCATATCACAGTCAATCTTAAACTTAAAACTACTAACTAATACCGGCCTTTATACATCCGCGATCTATTCGTGTAGAATCCAGAATAAACGCGATGATCTTTTTGTCCGAATGCAGCAGTATTTACTAGATTCCAAGTTAGATTCTGTAAATGCTGGCGAACGCGCCACAATTAGTTTTTT
The DNA here is from genome assembly GCA_917834065.1 of Ceutorhynchus assimilis. Lineage (NCBI taxonomy): Eukaryota > Metazoa > Arthropoda > Insecta > Coleoptera > Curculionidae > Ceutorhynchus > Ceutorhynchus assimilis. Next base: position 28,669,419 of record OU892277.1, on the reverse strand, counting down.
TTTTCTTTATCTGCAATTAATCCAAAAACTAGTTTAATTAGTTAGGTTTTAATAATTGTCGCCTGATTTTTCGGAAATAAAGCATTTAAGTTTCAAAATGTTGTGTTTTATTTATAAAATGTATTGCTACTTGTTACTTTGTAAACTTTGCGTTACTGTGCCGCGCTATTATACCGATAAGTAGGGGTAATAGCACAAATGAAGATTTTTTTTTTAAAATGATAAACAAAACAAAAAAATCTTTGTAAAGTTTTGTATTTGGAGTATTAAAATATGTAATATTAGTAACAGATAACATACATTATGAAATGATTCGGTAGATCTAGTATATTGTAAATCGAACAGTTAGGTGATCAGTTATAGTGATATAGTTTAATAATCAGTTAAGCTTTATTTGACTGATTCGAAGTGTTGAAATAGTGCTAGTTATATCGTAGTTCCAAATATAGTTTCAATGTTCAAATGAGAAGTCTCAATTATCTGCGAGCCTGCATATGCAAGAATAGGTATCATGAGGGCTGTAATATGAGTTCAAAAATATACGCTTATTGGATCATATGGATTTTCAAAAATTCAAAGTACTTATACACGCCATTGAAATTACTTTCACCCTGGTCTCCGCAACCCGCGGCGGTCTTTCTGTGCAGGATGATGGAAAACTTATAAACATAACAAATACCTTTATCGAAATTAATTATTTCTATTTCAATATTCTGTGTCTATGCTGTTAATTGCATAAACAAGTCAACATTTGTGATAAATAGATCAAATCAATGAAAGGTAAAGTCACAAATATTGCTGACTATTTCGATAAAATGGAAGGATTTCAGGCATCGCGTACTCTAAAGCGTGGCGGAAATTGAGTCTGTTGGCTTGAACGTAATGGAGCATCAGGGCATGGCTGGCCATTTAAAATAAATCATTTGAAAGTGGCACTCGAGTTTGGTCTCGAATACCTTTCCGATGACACAAAACACATGTACGATATGACCTAAGGACATTTATTTATCTTGTCAGGAAAAGTGGTGTTTCATAGGTCTATGTTTGTTTTGGATCTAGACATACAATCGTATTACAGTTCAATGGCTGAGAAAATAATGGATACGCTAACCATTAATTAAATGCAGAGTTTTGTGGTATTTATATTAATTTACAATATGATATTGATGTGCCTATAGAATAGTTGTCATTTAGTCGAAATTTTTTTCAATTAATAGTAAGTCATTTTAAAGACAAACTAGACAAGGGTATTAATATAAGACATATTCGAATAAAAAAGGATAAAAACTTACGCGTATCCTAGTAAAAAACATATATTCTTGGACAGATGTTCATCCCATTGAGTAATACAAGCTGGTACCCATTTTTCCTGATCAGGTCTAAAAACTTCTAAGCGACCTCTACCTTCATCTCCATTTCTGTCACTCAATCGAACTGCAAGAAAAAGCTATCTTGAAATAAGAGAAATAATCCACATAATAAAATCAGTGGGCTATAAAAATACTCCATACATTTAGTGGGTATTCACACCTAAGTAGCATGCGACGTGCGACTTGCTGCTAGAAAGCAAGAAGCATGCTACTTATTTTAGAACCTTTAGAAATATAGGGCAGGTTTCACACTGGAGTGGCGTCGCAAAAATGAAAAACGCAAGTTGTAACGTGCTTCCTGCTTTCTAGCAGCAAGTCGCATGTCGCATGCTACTTGGTGTGAATGTCCACTAAGAAATACTACTCACGGCAATTCCTTTCATCTTGGCCCCAAGGGCAGTCAACTTTGCCATCACACATATGCTCTTGATTGATACATTGATCAAAGCCACAATGAACCAATCCGGCGCCACACTTTTTGCAGTTGAGTTCATCAGATTGGTCTTTACAGTCAACATGACCATCACATTGCCAGTCCTTAGGGATACACCGTTTGATGTCGCATTGAAATCCGGTTGGACAAACTAGAATAAAATATACCTATGGTCCCAACATACCAGAACATGATATGATTTTGAAACTACACGGAATTTTCAGCCATAATATCAGACACTGAGATTGATTGAAACTAAGTAATTTAGAATTACACTAAACTTAATTATAAATTAGGGACTCAAACTATGAGAAATCGATGCTATTTATAAGAAAACAAATTGAAGATCATCAAGTGATAAAAATTGTTAGTTTCCTATTAAACAACATTTATTTTGAAAATTGGGATTCAAGACGTCTCAAAAAATCGCATTTTTGAATAAAAATATTTGCAGGGTGAACAATCTCATACATTTTCATTATCAAATTCATCAGAAGCGCAACAACCCTGGCTGAGTCCTGGCCTTGGCAACTTTCTCATTCGAAACTTCATGTTGTAGGGCACCGTAGTTGTCATGTTGGAGCGACGTAGTTGTTTATGTAGCACATAATAAATGCTATTAGCAAGCATTATTCGTCTCTTGATCTCATCTGTTTCGTTGTTGGTGGAGGTGACCAAAGATCCCAGGTAGACATACTAATGAGTGACCTCGAAGTTCTCGTCACCAATGGTAAAGTTTTGTCCGATGTTCCTTTGAGGTTGTTTTGTAGATGCTACCATATGAGCTTGGTTTTAAATTCATTGACCTTCAAGCCGACGCTCTCAGCAGCACTTGAAAGTGACAAAAAAAGTTCTCTTTGAGCTTGAAGTGAACTTGTTACTACATCGACATCATCAGCATATGCACCGATTTATAGAATATGGTGCCACTTGTATTAATGTGTGAATCTCTGGCAGCTTTTCCCAGAGCAATGTTTAAGAGCAAACAAGCTAGCGCATTACCTTGTCTAAGGCCCTTTTTTTCTTAAAGCTCTTGGAGATATTCTGTATTTCTACGCTGTTGATTACTTTTCTCATTGTAACTCTGGTGATGTTTATCAGTTTTCCAGGTATGTAAAGTTCATTCGATGCCTCGTACAATCTGATTCTAATTATGCTCTCATGAGCAGCTTTCAAGCATATGGCATGTGTCGAAGGTTTTATCCAGTATCTGTTGGAGTCTGAATATCTGGGCAACTGTTGAACGTCCAAGTCGAAATCAACAATAGTAGTTTCCAATTTCTCTCTCGACATAAGGTTTTAGTTTTTCGTACATGGTGTTTGAGAGGACCTTGTAATTGGTGTTTAAGAGGGTTATGCCTCGATGTAGTTTTTGACATTACTTAAACCAGTTTTGAAACATTTGAGACGCGAGGAAATGCCCCAATGGCCATTAACTAATTCTTCGGAGTGTTCCGCCCATCGATTAAGGATTGATAAATACATTATCATGCTTCAAAATATATCTTTCATAAAGACAATAAAACTGATATTACGCATAAAAATTAGAAAAAAAAACAAAGGCATATTTCCTAAATTAAAAAAAATAACAATTATGAAATGAAATGAACAAAATGTATTGACACGTCAAATTTTTCATTAGGTATTATAATTTTTGATACCAGGGTTTGAATCACGCGATATGATGGAAGGGCCATAATAGATAGTAGGTATACTCATTGTGACGGTTAGTTCCCGAACAATGATGCCACTACAGCTTATCCGCGAGGAAACCAAGGAAGTTCAATAACTGATCTTCGATATTTCGATGCCAAGACACTAAATGATTTTTTTTTTCAAGAAAAAATCGTAAAGTAACACAGGCTTATGGTTACTTTTTCCACTGGTGCCAGAAGTAATATTTTTCGGAGTAGGTACGACTCTTTTGAAAAATTAGGAAAAATTAGATTTCCAATAAATAATCTGCAAAAGCAAATTTGAGCCGTATTTTTTTGATCAACGTATTACTTCATGTTTTTGAAGCGTATTCGTTGCTGACGTCATTAAGCGTGAATTCAAGAAAATCAAATTTATTGAAGCGTTTCAAATCAAACAACAAATAACATAACCTCAACTCTCGACCAACAACATAAACATACATTGTCTTGTTCTATGTCGTGCGTTTGTCTCTTGGCAGCATATTTATTCGAACGCAGAAGCAAAGCTTGCAGGAGTACTGAATTTATTTTTCTAATAAATTATTATATTATGTTATTTTCAATTGTTCCCGCAACATTTTGATACTTATGACAGTGTTGACTTGACAATCCATATGTATTCAAATCAATGAACTATAGCTAAAAACTGGAATGCGCACACATTGCCATATCTGCCAAAAAGAAGCCATGAAAGACAGATGCCACAAGGGGGAATGTTGTTTTTTTCTGTTGCCCGCTGACATATGACGTTTTCGAAAGTTTTGTCATATTTCCCTTCACAGGTTTCATCAATTGGAATACGTGTTGGAAGCAATTTTCGCCATTTAACATAATGAGTGCGACAAAAACAGGTATCCCCTCCGTAGCAGCCGCACTAGGCTTCAAGTTCGTCCTTATGTGTTAGCATTCCAGTTTTTGGTTATAGTTCATTGATTCAAATACACGTCCGGGATGTTTTCAAATACGCTTCAATACAAACCGACTGTGACGTATAAGTATTTTGTTTATTCTTCCAGTGAAAAGAAAGAAAAGTCCCAAGTCCCATCCATTCTCAAAAACTAAATTAAGTGGATCTATGTGTAAAATGACGAAGATCTGAATTATTATCTCAAAAAAAAAAAATTGATAAAAGAAACAAAATGAGAAAATTGGTAAAACAAATGTTTTTCTTTTTTGAGGATAAAACTCTAAAAAAATAATTTGAAAGAATACCTATCAAGGCCCTCTTTCATTTGCGACAGTTAATTTCTCTTTTTATTATAATCTTGCTTCATTTGGTATATCCAGAAATTAAATTTAAACGCTGCCAAGGGAAACATTAAGAGTGATAAATTTACATTTAAAAACGCTTCCATATTAAATTAAAATGTTTTGGTATAAAATAATATAAACTGCCGCCTTAAAAAGACCTAGCGTCTACAGAATACATTTTACGGCAGAGTAAAAAGTTAGTGTCATATTAAATTAAATTATGTTACCCGGGATGCTTTTGCTCTCGTGAGACGCTAACGTTATTACGATTAGTAGTTTTCGTGAGGAAATTAGATGCATACAGTTTAAACAACTTAAATTAGTACCGGAAACTATAGACATACAATTAGTTACTTTAATTCTTTAATTTAGGATTTCTGATGTATGATCCCTTTCGAGCTGCTTGTTTAATCAAGGAATATTATTACATGAATAAAGTTTCGTGCTTATTGAAACTATGCCTAAATATGAAAAATTAATAATAATTTCAAAAAGCAAATTTTTGGGTTAGTTTTTTTTCTAATTCGAGATGAATCTAATTCTCCAAACGCAAACACATCTTTCTTCTTATCAAGAATAAGAATATTCATCAATATTATTTTATTGGTGAGTGTCTTTATGTTTCCTTGATGACGTTTTTGATAGTTTATGACGATGATGGTTAAAAATACTGGCGAGTAGTGTACAGACCAAAGCCCGAAACGGTAAAAAGATCCTGATTAAAGTATATAAATCTAGCACGTGGCACTAGGTACTCTAATATTCAGAAATTTCGTAATAATTAAATCAGTTTAACTACACTTCAAAATATGCGAAGTTCGCTCGGTGATATTCAATTAAGTTCAAGATTTAATAAAGCTAACAAAATATTTTGCTGCCAGAGCAATCCTGCAGAAAACTTAAAAAAAAAATTGTTACGTTAGCGAGTTAGTAGATGAGTGAGGTTACTTTTACATACTTAAGAAAATTTGATTCAAGACGAAAACAAAAAAATCACTATAAAACCAGCACTACTACAAGACGCAAAACTATTAAAAATACACTTGGACTGTTCACTGTCTAATTCAAAACTTTTGAAACTCACTGAACGTTTAAGTCAAAAACACTTCTCAGCTGCTCGCATTGACGTCGCGAGCTGCTTTCATACCGTTTCAAACATTCTGTAGTTGTCTCGATAATTGTCTTTCAGAAATCTCCGGTAACACCGATCAATAGGTAACTATCTGGCTAGATTATTCCTTCAAGGCCAGAATCCACGAATATTCCAGTCATTAGGCATACTGGGGACGATCAGAAGTACGACATTCGGGTTAAAATGATATGTCTGCTGTTTTATAAAAATATAAACGAAGCTTGATTTTTGGTGCAATCAATTCAGCGTCCGGAACTATTAGAATGCTATTTTGATTGTGGTTTGAACTAGGACAATAATACAACCAATTATTATAATAGATACATAAACAATCGCGATAGGAAAAAAGTAACAGACCTCGAGGTTTTTTCACATTTATACGTTCTCAGGTTCCTACGGAACTTGTACCAATTTTGTTATGCTACGCCACCGCTTTGCCGCTACTGTCGCGCCACTGACCTTTAACGAAGCTACCAGACCGCCATATATCGCTTAATCAGCAAAGATATTAGGTTTACGTATATGTTGTATTTTTCCAGCTTTTTCCTGAGAGATTATTCTTGAATCAACCTCTGAACAATATTGTCAATCGGGACTTTAACTCTAATGTCAATAGGGACTTAATTGTTAATCGGGTTTTAGTACTATCTAGTAATTAGTAATATACTTTTGATGTGTAATTGTTAATAAAACGTTACAACGGAATAATTTTATGCCAAGAGACTTGTTTCTTCTCCCTTCCTAAAAGAACTTAACAAATTTTGGCGACGACGATCGGATTAGGGTGAAACGAAAAGCTTTGCAGCGTGATATCAATCGTTCCAGATTGCATCTGCCAGTATCGTAAGTAGATAAGTTTTCAGAAAGCATTTTCTAGATTTTATTTCGTACTTATCATCATGGCTATTGTACCTGACACCCGAAGTCAAACTAGCTCACGTCCCGAATCCCCTTAAAGAATCCTTGCATCCAGATAATCATGACAATAACGCTCCTAAAAATGCTAAGTCAGATATTCCCGCAATCATTTCAGAGAATTTTGATGGCGATCGCACTAAACTCTTCGATTTTTTGCAAGACTGTGGTCAAGCATGGAGTCTTTGTCGCGGCACTCAAAAATTCTCCTCATATGTTACATAGAATGGCAACAGCTGAAAGAATCCCCACGCGCTCAAACTAGATTAAAAAATTCTGTCATTATGATGAAATTCGAGAATGTTTAATTGAACTATTTGTGGTGATCGACGAGATCTTTCTCAAATCTTATAAAAGTTATTTTAATCGTAGAGAAACCCTACAAACACTGGCTCTAAATGCCTCTTTTTTCCAAAATCACAATCACAATGAATCACTATAGGTAGAATTGCTATGATAAAGGAAATAGCTTTGCAATGGTTCATCCTCCACTCAAACGACGATATTCCTATAGTTGTTTTCAAAGAGCTAAACCTAAAAATATTAATGACGCGCTAACAGAAGCGATCATAGAAGAAAAATATTTGCTTGCCAAATATGTCAGCAATTTTTTTGAAAAATATTTCAGTTACTGTAAAAGGAAAGGTCATTCATTCAAAGAATGTTATTCTCAAAGTCGAAACACCGTTCATTTTTACTCAGCACAAGGGCAAGCTTCTAAATCTAATACATCTCCAAAAACAAATTCCCGTCCAGATCCTTCTACTAATTCAAATTATAACAGTAAATTCTGTTACTATTGTGAGGAAAGAGGTCATATTATTACTGTATTTCACAAAAGGGAATATGATAGTAAAAGAAGAAATTCCATGTCCAATGTAAATAATCAGCAAAGTCTTTAAACGCCAACCAGCCCACAGTGAGTGTCACATTGCTGGACTGAATGAACGAAATTCTGGCACATCTCAATCTCAAAACCATATATCTACAGAAACGAACGTATTCTCATATACTATTAGCTCTAATAATAATATCTGCTACATTTATCTAACTCATCGCGATAAAAATGGGAATCTTTTAAATTTTGAAATATTGTTAGACACTGGTTCTAACTTATCGTTAATTAAAACCTCTAAACTGAAAAATATACTACTTTGCTTTATAATCCTTTAGAGGAAATGTCATTAAACGGTATTAATCCCAATGCAGCAGTAAAAACTGTAGCACATTTTTAGAGATAAAGTTGCAAAATATTACTATTAAGAAGAAATTTCACATCATTCTAGAAAACACTATTTCGTTCGATGGATTAATTGGCAACGATCTTTTAAAATCCGAGAACGCTGAATTAAATTAAAAAACTCTGGAACTGAAATTAAAATGTTTTCCATGACAATGACAATGTAAACTGAAATTATATCCTACAGCCGCGATCTGAAACCATAATACGCATAAATTCTATCAACGTTAGCCAAGTAAAAGCAGGCTACTGTTGCGATGCAGTAATCTTAGAAGGAGTTTACTTAACCAAAGCTATTTTAAAAGTTGATGAAAACAATACTGCTGTAACAAATATCGCAAACACTTTGGAAAAAGCCGTGCAAGTAAACTTTATCAACGTGGAACTCGAGAAATTCCACGAATATCGCTGTTTCATTTTTAATGCTACGCAATCAGAAATGTCGGATTCTCACACGGTTGATCGCATTTCAATGTTAGAAAATAATTAAAAATTAGAACATCTCAATTCTGAAGAAAAATTGTCAGTTTTGAATCTTTGACGAGAACTCAACCTTATTTTTTATTTACCAAATGATGACTCGACATTTACTGAAGCGATTCAATGTAAAATAAATATGACTACTAATACCCCAATTCATTTTAAAATGTATAGACTTCCAAAATGTGATGAATCTGAAATTTCAAACCAAATTGAAAAAATGTTGAAACAGAAGATAATTCATCCATCTGTTTCCCCATATAATGCACCACAGTGGGTGATACCTAAAAAAAAATTGATTCATCAGGACTTCGCAAGTGGCGGACTATAGTCGATTTCAGACGCCTTAAAGATGTCACTGTAGACCAGCCAAGTCCAAATATTGATGTAAATTTTAGACCAGTTAGGACATGCATCTTATCTCACAGTTCTGGATCTAGCCTCAGGCTTCCACCAAATCAAAATGGATCCAGAAGATGCACCCAAATCTGCTTTTTCTACGCCTAATGCACAGAGTTTTTACGAATGCCATTTGGTCTTAAATGTGCACCAGCAGTGTTTCAAAGATTAATGAATACGGTTCTCACCGGACTTCAGGGAAATCAATGCTTTGATGCCTCGATGATCTAATTATCATTGGGTCAAATGTTTCCGATCATGAACAAAAATTAAAACTAATATATCAGAGATTGTCTCAAAATAATTTAAAATTACGACCTGATAAATGTGAGTTCATGAAAAAAAAATTAGTTTATTTAGGTCACAAAATTTCAGAAAATGGCGTTCAGCCAGATGAATAGAAAATCGAAAGTGTTTTAAATTTCCCAATACCCAAATCTCAAAATAATTTTTAGTCTACACGTTGGACACTTACCGATAATGCTAATGTAAGGGTTGATTTGCCGAGGGAAGTCATGGGTAAAGGCTGTACCAACTTTCTATATCCGTCAGGAAATATGCCGATGTTTCTGTACTTTTGTCACAATTCGAAACGAAACGATTGGCACGAAAGAAGAATATCCATAAATATTCTCCCCTGAATAATGGTATACGTTTTCCGAGAATCCTATATTTTTGAATTACCAGTTGTTGAATCCAAATTACAAATTCTACTGATAAAACTTAGTTACAGTGGATTGCTTGAAATCGAAGTAGTTCTGTATTTCAGTTTTTACAGAAGAAAATCAAATCGGAAATAATGTTGGTACCTAGACTTTTTAATCAGTTTTACGCCTTAATAAATGAAACTTGAGGTCTATAAACCTAGCAGTCCCAAGGTGGAGAAAAACTTCGGGAACTATATAATAATTAGGTGCTTTTTAGGTGCTAATTAGGGCCTCTAATTAAAAATTAGGTGCTCCTCTAGTTTTTGAGAAAATAAAAAAAAACTAAGGGATTGCTAGGTTTATGAAAGAGTAGTCCCCTATAGTGAAAAATATTTTTTTCAAATTTCTTCTTTGTATCAGAATTAGGTGTTTTTTAGGTGCTCCTAAACTAAATAGTCCAAGAAAAAATAGAATTGATTAATTATTAACTGAGTTACAGATTTTTTTTAATTATTAGGGGACTGCTGGCTTTACGTCTACTTGTTGGTGTGTTAGAATGGCAAAAAAACTTCGGGATTTATATGTTAATAACAATAATTAGGTGCTTTTTAGGTGCTAATTAGGGCCTCTAATTAAAAATTAGGTGCTCCTCTAGTTTTTGAGAAAATCAAAAAAAAAACTAAGCGATTGCTAGGTTTATGAAACCTAGTAGTCCCCTATAGTAAAAAATATTTTTTCAAAATGTTCTTTTGTATCAGAATTAGGTGCTTTTCAGGTGCTCCCAAATAGTCGAAGAAAAAATAGAATTGATTAATTATTAACTGAGTTGGTTACAGATTTTTTTTTAATTACTAGGGGACTGCTGGCTTTACGTTTACATGTTGGTGTGTCAAAATGGAAAAAAAACTTCGGGATCTATATAATAATTAGGTGCTTTTTAGGTGCTAATTAGGGCCTCTAATTAAAAAATAGGTGCTCCTCTAGTTTTTGAGAAAATCAAAAAAAAACTAAGGGAATGCTAGGCTTATGAAAGCTTGTGGTCCCCTATAGTGAAAAATATTTTTCCAAAATTTTCTTTTGTATCAGAATTAGGTGCTCTAATATTTTTTACTATAGGGGACTACTAGTTTTCATAAACCCAGCAATCCCTTAGCTTTTTTTTATTTTCTCAAAAACTAGAAAAGCACCTAATTTTTAATTAGAGGCCCTAATTAGTCCACAATATACCCTGGCTGAAACACCACAACAAAACAGATAACGAAGGCAGAGAAGCAGAAGCTTTTGCCATAAGTTGTGGTCTAACGCAGCTTGTCGATGAACCTACCCGTATCTCAGAAAGGGGCGAATTTGCAGCGCTTTTAGACTTGTTCCTAACCACAAATCCTGACTCGTACACAATTCAAGTAGATGCTCCACTTGGTTCGTCCGATCATAAACTTATAATAACAAAGTGCGAAATGCTCATCCCACCAAGCCAACAACCACTTCCTCGTAAAATGTGGCACTATAAATCGGCAAAATGGAATGACCTAAAACAGTTTTACCTGGATTTTCCATGGCAAGAGGTTTGCTTTAAAACAGCTGATCCCACTATTTGCTGTAATGAAATAACACAAGTAATCTTATCTGGAATGGATGCATATATCCCACATACAACTAAACGTAGAGCTAATGCAAAACCTTGGTTCAATAGCCAGTGTCAAACGGCTGCACAGAAAAAAAACAGAGCATATAACCTTTGGAAATGACAACAAACCGCTCAAAACCACACAGAATTTATAGAAGCCAGAAATAGTTGCAAAATTACTATTGACTCCGCTAAAGAAACATACAATCAAAGAATAAAAAACAGGTTGCTGAATTGTCCAAGTAGTTCTAGGTCCTTTTGGTCTCTTGCAAAAGCTGTTGGATCTAACTTCACCAAGTCATCCATACCACCACTTACAGATAAAAATAATCACTTAGCCACAACATCAGAGGAAAAAGCCAATATGCTGGCCCAAATGTTTTCCTCCAACTCCAACCTAACAGTGCCAAACGGAAAAACTCCACCGTTCATTGAAAGGGTTTCCCATAGTATGCCAGAGGTACCCTTTTGTCACAGAGAAATACGAAAATCCCTTAAAAAGCTAGATACAAACAAAGCAATGGGTCCAGATGGCATTCCCGCAATAGTACTCAAAAATTGCGCCAACGAACTCACCCCAACTTTCGCAAAATTATTCAATTTGTCTTACAGGCAAGGAGTATATCCATCATCATGGAAGTCTGCCGCAGTACAACCCATTCCAAAGAAAGGAAAAAAGACAGATCCGTTAAACTATAGACCAATTGCTCTACTTCCGGTGATATCAAAAGTAATGGAAAGAGTTGTGAACAATCACCTAACCAAGTACTTGGAAAACTACAAAATTATCAACGATAAGTAATACGGATTTCGAAAATATAGGTCAACTGGCGATTTACTTACATACGTCACTCACTTATGGCAAAAAGAGATTGAGTTGCGGGGTGAAACAAGAACAATTGCCTTAGATATATCTAAAGCATTCGACAAAGTTTGGCATGAAAATCTGCTCAACAAGCTCAAAGCAATGGGATTATCGCCGAAACTTTGCACTTGGTTTGAAAGTTACCTAAAGGACAGATCCATTTATGTTGCACTGGATGGCCAGAACTCCAACTCTTACCAAATAAATGCTGGTGTGCCACAGGGAGCAGTCCTTTCGCCAACTCTTTTTCTGATTTACATAAATGACCTCATAGATAAAACAATAAATCCACTTTATTGCTTTGCAGACGATGGCAATGTAGTCTCCTCACTCATACCACCGCACGTGAATTCCATCATCTTAGACTAACTCAAATATCGCAGATAAATAACGACCTGGAGATAATAGAGGACTGGGGTAACAAAAACCTTGTACAGTTCAACGCGCAGAAAACCCAAGCAGCTCTGTTTTCAAAAAAGACCAGCACCGGTGAGCCACACATCATGCTATCTGGAAGTGCTGTCACATTACAGAGTCAGTTGAACATCTTGGGGGTTACTGCAGAGACCAACATGTCTTGGCACAGTCACGTGGCAGATATTGCTAAAAGGGCGTCCCAAAAGCTGGGGGTGCTATTTCGTACAAGACATCTGTACACACCAAGCCAATTGCTGACACTACAAAGCCCAGATTCGACCAACTATGGAGTACTGTTCACATATATGGAGTGCAGCACCCAAACATACCTTAATGCTTTTGAACACCGTGCAAAAACGAGCTATCAAGCTGATCAATGACCCCGCACTTACTTGTAACTTGGATGGTCTCGAACATCGTAGATCTGTGGGTGATTTATCTCTCTTCTACAGGTACTATCACGGAAAATGCTCTGAAGAGTTGGCACGTATGATTCCACCGAGAGTAGCGCCTACCAGGCGAACCCGTCAAACAGACGGTAACCATGAATTTACTGTCAAACTAGAGAACCTCATTATATCAGAATTCATATCTCTGGAGAACAGCATCGCTGTGGAATAAACTCCCTGCGACGGTTTTTCCTGCAGGTTACAACCTGAACCGTTTCAAGACCAACATACACCGACATTTCCGCGCACTTGCCGCTTCTCGAGCGTGATAGGACATTTCCTTGCGAGTGCGCATTATCATTAAAAAAAAAAAAAAAAAGACGTAAAGCTAGCAGTCCCCTAATAATTAGAAAAATATCTGTAACTCAGTTAATAATTAATCAATTCTATTTTTTCTTCGACTATTTGGGAGCACCTAAAAAGCTCCTAATTCTGATACAAAAGAAAATTTTGAAAAAATATTTTTTACTATAGGGGACTTCTAGCTTTCATAAACCTAGCAGTCCCTTAGTTTTTTTGTGATTTTCTCAAAAACTAGAGGAGCACCTAATTTTTAATTAGAGGCCCTGATTAGCACCTAAAAAGCACCTAATTATTATTATTAACATATAAATCTTGAAGTTTTTTTGCCATTCTGACACACCAATAAGTAAACGTAAAGCCAGCAGTCCCCTAATAATTAAAAAAAATCTGTAACTCAGTTAATAATTAATCAATTCTATTTTTTCTTGGACTATTTAGGAGCACCTAAAAAGCACCTAATTCTGATACAAAAGAAAATTTTGGAAAATTATTTTTTACTATAGGGGACTACTAGTTTTCATAAACCTAGCAATCCCTTAGCGTTTTTTGATTTTCTCAGAAACTAGAGGAGCACCTACTTTTTAATTAGAGGCCCTAATTATCACCTAAAAAGCACCTAATGAGTATATAGATCCCGAAGTTTTTTTGCCATTCTGACACATCAACAAGTAAACGTAAAGCCAGCAGTCCCCTAATAATTAAAAAAAATCTGTAACTCAGTTAATAATTAATCAATTCTAGCTGCTAGCTTTTATAAACCTAGCAGTCCCTTAGTTTTTTTTGATTTTCTCAAAAACTAAACGACCACCTAATTTTTAATTAGAGGTCCTAATTAGCACCTGAAAAGCACCTAATTATTATATAGTTCCCGAAGTTTTTTTCCACCTTGGGACTGCTAGGTTTATAGACCTTGAAATTTGTCATTGTGAGTCTCCATATTTTTGCCTTTCTTTATCTCCCTGAATTAATGTCAACAGTGACAAAGGATCTTGTATAAGAAAATGGGAATTAGGTAAGCTAGAGAATTTTGACCAGTTTGAAAAAAATAGAATATTTGACATTTATAAAAACAACGGATTCTCCTGCTGTCCTGTTTAATAGCACTTAAGATGCAAGTAAGATAACCATAAGTTCAAAATCTATTGAAAGTACAGTGAAATTATCTTATGTTCAAAAAACTCCTTCTAATGGAAGTACTGTTAATGTCCTGCTACCGGAGAATGATTTAACTTCAAATGTCTCATTTAATGGTGAACCTTTAAATAAAGTTTCAAATGAAACAAAAAAACCAGATTGTGTTGAACCTGTTTCAACAGACTCTTTCGGTCAGTAGACAACCTGTTATTAGAGGTATTCTTTTATTGAACAATTAGACCTAAAATTAATGAATTTGAGCTTCTTGTTGAAAGAGTCAGTTACCCACAAATAATTCTTTTGACTGAGCACTAGCTCAAAGAACATGATCCAATTTTTTTATCAAGTTACTCTATTGCCTCGAAATATTGTAGATCAATAATGGTGGTACTTTGGTTTTCTGTGAGAACGATTTTCTTGAGGCTTCTGGCTTGGTTAACATTGATAAATTCAATTTTTTATGTGGTGATAAGTTCTTTGAGTTGTCTATTGTGTATTCTAATATTTTAATTCTGTTTTTTGTCTGTTTGTATCGTTCACTTGGTTCTGACATGTTCTTTAATAAACTTCTAAGCGAAATTCCGCCTACAGCCACTGTTATATTCGCCGGCGACTTTAACATAAATTATGAACAAGCAAATTCGCGTTCTGCTCGTACACTCAAAAATTTACTCATCTCTTTCGATTTGGTTATGCATGTTCAATCTCATACAAGAATAACAGGGCAAACTGCCTCAACTATCGACTACTTGTGTTCTAATATAGATTTAACTAAAGTTGAATGTTCGGCGATTCCTTCTGGTTTGTAAGACCATGAAGCTGTGATTGGCAAGTATAAACTTGGATCTTGCACAGTTAAGAAGAAATATTTTAAGCGTGGCCGTTTGTTTACTGGACCAAATTTTAATGTATACCGGCAATTATGCTCTGATTTTGCATGGGAAGGCTCTGGGGGTACTGGCAATGCTTTGGAGATATGATATGGAAACCTCCTAAATATTTTCGATACCCACTGCGTTTCCGATTATAAATCTCAATTCAAAAAACAATAAACCCTGGGCTACAAAAGGTTTGAGGATTGCTTCAAAGAATATGAGATGCCTGCATACTTTGAGAAAGTTCTTTATGGGTAACACTTTTTTCATGAGCTATTTTAAAAATTACTGGAGCATCTATCGTAGGGTGATTGGGGAGGCTAAGCGGTCTTATTACAATTCGCGCATTGGAAGGGCTGGCAACAAACAGAAGGAGATATGGACTATTGTGAATGACCTGCGAGGGAAAAAACGTATCGGCTCCCACTCTGTCAGTAACAATCTAACAGCTGAAGATTTAAATAGTTATTATTGCTCTATTGCTGCTAAGCTTTCTGCAAATAAGGTCAATCAGAGATCGCAAAAAATGTTTATTTTTCTCTAATAGAGTCCCATCTCAGATATGGTATTTGTTTCTGGGGCTCTTGCTCTCATAACCTATTCCAGTCAGTGTTTGTTTTACAGAAGCGCGCTATTAGATGTGTTTTTCAGCCTGCGACTCGTGCAGGCCCATTTTTGAATCTGAAAAGATACTGACTGCCCATAGCATTCTCATAGTGGAGTCTGTGTGCTTAATGCATAGGAAGTACCTGAATCTGGTACACTCTGTATTTGATGTAAATACTCGCACCTCGTTTACCCTTGACCTTCCCATCCCCTCTTTGCGAGAAAAAAATAGTATAGTTTTTAAATTTTGACAGTTTGTTCAGATGGACATAGTGAATCGGAATCTCATTTTGCAGCAGTTGAGGAACTGGGCTCGCTGAATAGGGGCGCCTTTTCAAAAAAATGACAGTCGTGGTAGAACGCTGCCAATACGGCTTAACGTAAATGGAAAAAAAATTCTGATAAATTTTTTTGGATATGGTGATTAAAAAACCGCGGACAGCCCTATTCTATCTTTTATAGTTAACGCACTAGAACGCGTCAAAGTACGGGGTTTGAGCTTGAAATTGGCCTCGCCGCTCCATTTCACGTTTCGTGCGACAGAGAAAGAACGGATTATCCAATTTCTATTATTCAAAAACTATCTAAATCTTGAATAAATTTGTCATAAGTGTGTTTTTCAAGCGGTCCGATAACTTTAAAATTATCGATTTTACAAAATATTGAAGTTCCACTTTTTTTGTAAAATTCAGCAAAACTTGCTAAGTTTAGAAAGGATTTTTTTTACAAAAAACTATAAGGCTCAGGTTTCCTGCATTTAAATGTATTTTTGTTTTTGCTAATTTATGCAAGGTAGTTCCTGTGAAAGCCGTTTTATAGCGCGCGTTGTTATATAAAATGGGGTGTATTTTCATTAGACAACTATTATTGATAAAGGCATTTCTCATTGCGAATCCAATTGGTTTTTTCATTCTTATTTTATTTTATTTATTTTTAAATCGACTATAAAAAATAAGGAATCCTAATTCTTGTTTTAATTTATTTTTTTATTTTATTTGATTTGTTGGATGAACCCACCATCATTGTTTATATTTGTGTATCAGCTGATTGCCTTTAATTAAGTTAGACACAAACGACACAAAGCAATTTGCGCTTGCGTTTTTACCAAGGCTTAAAAAAGGATTAGCACTAATCCTAATCCACTTAATAGCGTGAAATAAACGTAGTCATTGACTACGTGGATTGGATTAATAATGGGGATTAATAATCCTGAAATAAACACCTAGGATTAGAGAAATAATTCGGATCGGAGTACTTAATCCAATCCTCCAAATTTGTAGGATTGAACTTAAAATGAATTATCTCAAATCTGAAATAAACACCTTGATCTCGGATTTAAGAAGTTTGTTGCTAACTTCAAGAAGAAATCAAATTTGTCGTTTGTAATTTTTTTGAGGATCGATGTTATTTAGTTTTATTTGGATATTTTTTGATGAAAAACCGGTGTGAGAGAAGAAAATGCTCACCTTTTAATTGTTAATTAAAACTATTTTTGATCATTGTTGCCTTTGATGAAGTTAGACACAAACGACAAGGCTTTAGAAAGGATTACCACTAAGCTTAATTCATTTAGTATCCAGATACAACGCGTGAAATAAACGTAGTCATTGTTTTTATCGTCGTTTTCGCAATCGGAATCTGTAATATTCTATATGATGTGAAAAAAAAATGCATTTTTGATGCCAGCTATTTATTCCTTGCATTCAAATATTTATTAATTTTTACGTTTCATCCCCCTAAATGAAATTGTTCATAAAAATCTGAAATCTCATAAGCTGAAAATAAATTACAAGAGACAGTTGGTACTCTCCTTTAAAGTGTATTCTAGTAGGTTAGATCGTGATGTGCATCAGAAACTGATAGAAACTCGTAGATGGAATAATAATTTATTTAGCTGTCACATATAATACATTGTTAAACGTCCATAACCTGTACAACATACAAACTGCAAACAATTTGTTTCAATTTATATTCTATGACAAGGAACGACGAAATACTTGAATCAATATTAACAATAATTTAGTTTATTCAGGAATTTTGTCATTCAAGTTGAAAGGTATGTAGGTAATAAATAAAACTAAAATTCGAGGCTGAATGAACTAAGCTCAAGACATAAAAAAAAAAAAATTAAAAAAAATAAATAAAAAATAAATAAAATTTTACGCCTTTGAAGAGTGCGTAAAGTAAGTAATTTACGCACGGTAGTAGAAAAATACTTTCAAATAATGATATTTGAGGTATGTTCTATACTTTATGTAAAACATTTATTTGTAGAGTTTTTGTAAATTTCTTAAATAAGGAAAGATTTCTCAGTTATCTTTTGTCAATAAACTTGGAATGAACCAATTTGTTGTGTTGGATTGGGTTGTTTTATTGCTAGATCTTATTAAAATAAGACTTCAGAATAGATAAATTAATTATTTATATGTCTTAAGGACTTGGATCATATTTTGGGTGTCACAGACCGAAGCGATAAAACTTTCCTAAAAATTCCTAGCGACTAAAGACGTCAAAATGCTGTGATGGCAAATCTTAGTCGAGGTAGAATCTCTGCGTCAATATTTGAATTGTCCGAAAGATGAATAGCGAAGTATTATTTATTTTATATAGGTACTCCATTGATCATTGAAGCTGAAACTGGTGCAATAGTATTTGAGGCAGGCTGGTATAGGATTCTTGTCTTATTTGCGATAAGTTCTTCATATGAATGCTCGAATTCAGTTCTAAATGTCTT
The DNA here is from genome assembly GCA_917834065.1 of Ceutorhynchus assimilis. Classification (NCBI taxonomy): domain Eukaryota; kingdom Metazoa; phylum Arthropoda; class Insecta; order Coleoptera; family Curculionidae; genus Ceutorhynchus; species Ceutorhynchus assimilis. Next base: position 28,650,845 of record OU892277.1, on the reverse strand, counting down.
CCTCGGTTTTTGCTTTGACAACGTCTTCTCCGGCATATTGAAGACCAGATACCTTGGTATTAGCTCAATGTCTGCTAAACTTGCATCAATGAGAGTTCCTATACAAAGATAGAGAATAAACTTGGCGCAGGGAAACATGCTCGCTTCACTCTGGTTGTGATTGTTTGGGCTTTTCCGGCTCAGTTGTTTGTAAGAAGAGTGGCGTTCATGCTGCCATGCAGTGAGTAAGTTGATAAATTCAGGCGGCCAGCTCTGCAATGTCAGTATTTTCCATCACAGGAGTTTGTTTTGTTCTTTCGATTTTTGTTGCATTTACTTATCTTGCACTGAAGATCATGTTCACCCTACCTGGATCTAGTCTAAATCCCCACTGTGTGTCGGGTAAGGTCGGTTCAGCCATATGCGTTGAACAGATTAGTAAAAAAATTTGGAGCGACGTCTTTTTCTAGGATAAACGATTGATGGCTTTTTTGTTTGCATATATGATTCAATAAACGAAATAGTAAATTAAAATAGCATTAGATCTTTTAATTTCTATTTCAGCATTTATATAGCTACTTTCGTTTTATGAATAGGTAAATATTACTAATTACTCTAATTAAAATTTTACTCACCTCAGAAGCAAAGCTGCCAGCAAAAGCTGAAGCTTTATAAATAACCTCAACAGCTATCGTAAAAATTTTAGTGATTTAACTGTTCAAGGAATTCTTGTAGGTAATTCTCAGAAGTTTCAGTTAGTTCTGGAGAATTATAAACTTATCATTTATGATTATTCTTTTGTAAAGGCGCTTTTTTTTATGCAATTTTAATCCTAATTTTTTCAACGATTGTATGCCTGACGAAAGACAAAAAAACTGAGGTAGGTACATTTAACCTTTATATTCCTTGAAGCATTCTAATTTCTCGGAACATTTAATTTCTTAAAAGTTGGTAAAAAATTAATATTTTTATAATTATCATCTAAATATATTTTATTCAGCCAAATTTTGTACCAGAAGTTTTGCTGCCTTGTTATGCGGCTTATTTAATAATACCCCTGCCATGCTTCAAAATTATATATTATATTGAACAAAAAATTCACTTACTTGGTTTGGATTCCCGAAATTTGACTGCTTTCACTTCCGCTTGTCCGATACAAATATTTGGATCGGGGGATTCGGGAAATAAATCACATTCCAGATATTTTGGCAATGTCAGGCCAAAAACATCTAGGAAAAAGCCGCAGCGTCTTTTAGTTTCTGAAACATAAAGTTTTTTTTAGTGACATGTATTTTTTCTTTCAATTTGATTAGAACATTTTTTTTTTTTGAAATTCTTATTATTATCATTATAGGGGTTTTTAACAGTAGGCGGAAAAACCGGTAGACTGTCATTAGTCCTTGTGCTGGGAATGTTACTTGCTAGTACACTATTTTACGGCCTATCGATAAAATATTTATCAAGTCTGTTCTTAAAGGCATTCACACTAGGGGAGGTTACAACCTCGTCAGGGAGCTGTTGCACCATTAGATTTGTGAAAAAATACTTCCTGGGAAATCTGTGACAAAGTTCGGTGGAGAGCTTCAGGGAGTGTCCACGCAGATGAGGGTTGATATGTCTGTGAAAGAAATCAATGTCGCATGTGTAATGATTATGTAGAATTTTGTAGGTTTCGATTAAGTATCCTCTATTTCTGCGTTCCTCCAGAGTTGTCAGATTAAGAGCTTTCAGTCGTTCTTCATAAGACAATTCTCTTGAAGATGATGGAATTTTGGTTGCCTTCCTCGCTCAATCAGATCTATGTCCTTTCTGAAATAGGGACACCAAACCACAGCAGCATGCTCCAGCATTGGTCTGATGTAGGTTTTGTAGGCTCGGAGAAACACTTCAGGGGACATTTCCCTAAAACAGCGTCGTACCAGATAGACTGTTGAGTTGGCTCGCTTCACGATTGCATGTATGTGCTGTTCCCATTTTAGGTCATGTGAGATATTTACTTCTAAGTCGGCCTGTTCAGTCACCCTTCCCAAGCTGTTATTGCCCATATGGTAGTCCAGCATAAGATTGTTGTACTCAATGTGCAACACACAACATTTGCTGACATTAAGTTTCAATAACCAGTCCTTCGTCCACCCATCCAGCTCAGCAAGATCCTCAACCATGGCATCATGTTGAAATGTAGGGTCAGAGAATATCTTGGTGCCATCAGCATACATACTGGTCCTACAGGACATGTTCTGAGCAATATCTGAGACATAAATTATAAACAGAAGTGGGCCCAGTACAGAGCCCTGTGGAACTCCACTGACTACACTGTGCTTGCCAGATAAGGTGCCATTTATTCTGACTTGGTATGTCCGACTACACAAGTAGTCCCGAATCCATCGAAGCAGCCGACTCCGTATACCACAATGCTCAAGCTTATGAAGCAGTCTCTCTGGAGGAACAGTGTCAAACGCCTTTTCAAAGTCGAGGTACACAACGTCAATTGGATAATGCTATGCAGATGACTTGGTCCAGTGTTCCAGGCTGGACAGGAGATTGGATGTAACTGATCTCCCAGGCAGAAAGTCATGCTGATTGAATAGTCGATCACCATGATGGGTCATAAGGAATTTTGTTATTTCAGTTGCTATAATCTTTTCCATACATTTGCAGGGTATTGATGTTAAACTGATAGGCATATAGTTTTCAGCTAAGTGTTTATCGCCTTTCTCATAGATCGGAATGACAATTGCATTTTTCCACGCTTCTGGGACTATGCCATCTATAAATGATTCTGTCATTGTTCTTGCAAGGTTTACACTCATGGTCGCGTTGCAGATTTTTAGCAATATTGGGGATACATCGTCAGGTCCTAGCAGAGAGCTTCAGATCAAGCAACAGCTTTTTCACCTTCTGTGGGGTAAAAACAATATTTTCAAGTGTGGGTCCTGACCGTCCGATTGCGGGAAGTTGTGGTATAGTTGTTGTGTCTTCGTGTATAAATACTCTGTCAAATTAATTGCTGAATATTTCCCCCACTCTTTGTGGTTCAGACTCAAGATGGTTGTCTGAATCTCTTAAGACAAAGTTTTGAAGCCTAGATTGAAGCGAACGGTTGATATACTGGTAGAACCTTCTTGGACCCTGCTCTAGGAGACTGCTCTCAAAAGTCGACCGAGCATTTCTTAATGTTTGGGTGATTCGGTTTTTTAGCACAATGTATGCCCGTAGGTCACAGTTCTCACCAGAACCTCTGTATAAATGCCATGCTGTTCTTTTTTGGTTTATCAATTTAACATGAGCTCTAGTAATCCTGTTGTTTGGTTCCCATTGCTCAAGAAAATGATTTATGGCGTCGTAGTCTCCCTTCCAGTAGTTTTTTTTTTCTACAGCTTGGACAACTGGAAGTAGGATCATCTGGGCTGTGGCCACAACAGTAACATGATCGGTCTTACCTATTGGGGGTACAGACGTAATACTTGTCACCAACCTTTCATCTGATACCAAGAACAAGTCAAGTAATGAGGTGACAGTACCCTCCCGAAAACGAGTATTAAAGTCGATTAACTCATGCAGTCTTGATTCCTGGTAGGCCAGTAAAAATTCTTCAGCAGGAATACTACGTTTAGTCACTTTACCGGTGGATCAATCTATTTTAGGATAATTAAAATCACCATAAATTATTGTGGTGGAAGAATCGTCTAGCCTGTTTAACATATCTACAATCAAGTTGTTATCCTCAGACAAACATCCAGGAGGTCGGTAAATACACCCCACCAGCAGCCGCACAGCACCAAACCTCAGGTCGACATAAACACTATCCACCATAGTTAGCCTAACATTAAATTCTTCTTGCCTTACACAGGAGATTTGAGGGCCCTGGATACAATTTTTGATATATATACCCACCCCTCCACCTTTCTTTATTTGCCCATGGTCATTTATGTTTGTGCGATCCTTTCTGAATAATGTGTAGCCATGTATACCAATCAAAGAGTCTGGTATGTGTGTGTGTTCAACTATGTTTCAGTGATAAAAATTAAGTCTGGCTTTTTGTCTAGAATTTCAGTGACAAATTCATCAAACTTGGACATGAGCATAAATTGGTACACAACATTGATATGGAGGAGTAGGTTTGGGCGTTTAGTTTTTTAAGTGGTCAGTACTGAGGCCATATACCCAAGATGGTCTAACCTTAATTTATTTTGGAAGACCACTAGAGTATTTAATTTTAAGGTTATCTTCCCCTTGGTTTACTCTTTCTTGCATTTCTGTTAACAGTTTCTTGAGGTAGCTTCGCTGCAGGCTTGTTTGGTCATACTTTATATACATACTGCTCTCTTTAGGTAAATTATTTTTGTCATGAACCACTTCACGAGCTTCCTCCTTTGAGGGAAAAATCACCTTGATTGGCCTTCTTTTCTCTGGATTGTAGATTCCTACCCTGAAAACTTTAAGGTTACCTTTGGCAGTATCTCTGCTGACACAATCCAGTACCCCCTCAACTACCTTTACGTCATTTGCTTTTCTTTCATCAACATTGTTACTCCTGGACTCCTCAGCCCCAAATATAAGAACATTTAATGCTCTAACCTCCCTTTTCAGCCATTCTATCCGTGTAGGTTGCATTCCCTCCGACTGCTGATTTCCAGAGACTGTATGCACAACTGGGGTTGTAATCTTGTTGTTTAACTCTTGAACATTAGTTTTTAAAGGTTTTTGTTTCTTCCTTCAGGTTGGAAACGATATCGGCATAGCTTGGAGTACTAGAGGATGAGTTTTTCAGATCTTGAATGTCCATTTGCATTTTAACTAGTTCTGTTTTGATATCAGCTATGCTTGATACTCCATTGGCTAGTATCTTTAGATCCTTGATCTCCGTCTCAATCTGAGGTTTTTTTTTGTTAAGTGTAGGCAGAAGCTTTATTGTTTCACTGCAGGTGTCGCAGAAAAAGAACATTGTCCTATTTGCCAGAAGAACTACTCGAATTTCAGTGCTTGTTATTTTTGAACAATTTCTGCATATTATATTTTTACAACAGTCACAGGGACAGCCAAAAACTTCATCATCTCGGCACTTTTCCTTAGAAGAACAGACACTTTTACATTTATAGCATTCCATCGACATTATGATTTTCAGGTTAAATTCGCAATTTTTGTGTTTTGTAGTACGATAGTAGCGCTAACGGTTTCAATTATTCATAAACTGGTTCGGTTTAGATAATTTTAGATATTTAAATAGTTATCAGTTTAATTAGGCTAGTTTTTAACAGATTTTTCACAAAATCGCGCACAGAAATTTCCCAGCACTTGTTTACATTACGATAACCTTACTATGACTCATAACCTTACTATGACTTATATTCAACTTTTGTGTGTGTGTGTATGATTATATAATAGGAAAACGGACAGCTAAATTTTAAAAAAATGTTTTCCATATCGGGAAAAAAAAACGGTAGTTGAAAACTTCGATACTTGGGTCCAGTACAACCTCATAATTATTTGCACAAGGCGTCATTTGAGTATTACAAAACTGTACAGATTTTATTATTTAATGCAAACCGCTTCAGGCCTCAAGCCGTCATGAGAGCCCTCTTTGTCAAGAATAGTAGCCCAAATTCACAAAGTTAGTACACAAACCTCAACATAATCCACAAAAAGGCAATACTATAAAATAGAACAATACAGATTTACACAAAAGCACAAAAACAAACATTGTGAAGGGAAGAACGTATTAGATGTTCGGGGTCCTGGCGCATTGCTCGCACTCAAAAGAGATTATTCCGATGTTTCCAAATGTAATGCATTTCCATTTCCATGAGGTTCGCGGTGGCATCTCGTTCTAACAAACAATCTTGGGAGACCGCAATACGAGCGGTCGACGATGTACATAAATCGTGAAAGTCTATACATTTCCTCCTTAGGCGAAAGATATGGAGAATAAAATATACAAGTGACAAGATACAAAAAATTGACAGTCTGTGAATCGATGCTGTAACCCAGAATGAAATGTTAAATAATACAAATAATATGCCCGGGATAAAAATTTCCGAATTTTGGTACTTTGTACCATGGTATGATGTATCTCATCAATCAGAATCGGCGAAGTAATTGCTTGTCGCCAACATAATCTTAACTCACCAGGTGACCCCACACTAAGTGCCCAAGCCCACATCCTAATAAGTAAAATACGGATTACTGAGACCATACCTGCTGAACTTAGGGATGCCTAAATAGTTGCCATTTTTCAAAAGAAAGATAAGGCTCAATGTGGAAATTACAGAGGAATATATTTACTTTCTGATGCGAAATAGATACTTGCCAGAATAGTATCAAAGCGTCTAATCCAAACTGCCGGGGAGAACCTCCCAGAGAAACAGGGTGGCTTCAGACCCAAACGAGGTACAGCTGACATGATTTTCAGTGCAAGACAATTGCAAGAGAGAACAAAATCACGCCCTATAAATGGCCTTCATAGATTTAGTAAAAGCATTTGATTCGGTCAACAGAGAAGCTTTGGAAGATATTGGTAAAGGTTAGGCGCAAAAGTACTTCCAAATACTCCGCCTGCCTCATGATAATATTAATACAACCGTCCTAAGCAATGAAGAACAAGGACAATCTTTTCAAGTAACTGCAGGCGTTAAGCATGGCTGTGTTATTGCACCCACTCTATTTTCTCTATTTATAGGATCCATAGTTTACGTTGTCAAGGATCACCTGCCATCAGGAGTGGAAATTCTGTACAAACTTGATGGCGGTTTATTCAACCTAAACAGACTACGAGCCAAGACGACATCCAGAATTGAATTTCAATATGATGATAACGTCGTGATGGCCAATACAAAGGAAGATCTTCAGGCAATTATCAATGCATTCCACCAGGCATACAGGAGAATCAGCCTTGAGATCAACTCTAAAAAGACGTTGATTCTGCACCAACCCGCACTGGACATTAATCCCCAAGCCCCAACGTAGAGCACTACCCATACCTTGGGAGCCATATGGCAGCAAATGCAACCATTGATGCCAAAATCCAATATCGCTTGAAGGGTGCGCGTTCGAACGACTTCTAGAGAGAGTCTTAAACAATCACGATTTCAGCGCTGAGGCCAAACTTCGCGTCCACAATGCAGTTGTAATACCAACACTTACATATGGCTGCGAAACATGGACCAACTACAGAAGACACACAAGAAACCTGGAAAAATACCACCAGCGATGCCTAAGGAGTAAATGGCAAGACCGACGAACAAACATTAGTGTTTTAGAGGACACCAAAACAACCAGCATGGAAGCCCGCATCATTAAGCCGCAACCTCGCTGGACATGTCACCTGATCCGTATGCCCGAAACACGTCTTCCACGGTAGATAATCTGTAGACTACTGGAAGAGGAAACACCAAATCAAGTAGGCCATCAAACATGTTCTCAAGGAAAATATGGTAAATTGCCGCATCGATAACAACAACTGGGAGACGACGGCAAATGAAAGGCCCTCATTGTGTCCACGACGGCTCACAAACTTCTGAAAAACAGCAACGCAGACACGAGAGAGACAGAGGAAGAGGAAGAGACAATGCTGCCAGAGACTGGGTGTGCCAAGGCTGTGGCAGAGTGTGCGGCTCCAGAATTGGTTTATATATCCATCAGAAAACGCACAATCGAAGACATTCTTTAACTCCATATCATCCTAAATCAGTGATATAGATAAACAAAAATATAAAAAGTAAGCTTGAGTTAATCCCTTGCGCAACCTCACAGTCAGTATTTTGTATTTTGTCACTTATTTTTTATTCGTAATAATGGACTCTTTCACTAATTTTTGAAATTGGCATATTTAGATAAAGCAACTAAAAACAGAATTTTCTGTATTTATACTTTTGAAAAATTCATAGTCCTTTTTGAGAAAACAGAAAAATAAGAAATACCTCCAAATAAAAACCCAGAATTTATTCCTATGACGTCGCAGCTCGCAATTTGACCGTGTTGCCACTAATTGTCAACATTGAAAATTTGTAATAGATTTAATTCTGAAATCTTGGAAAAATATCATGAAAAGTAGTTCAATTAATTAGTTATGGATTCAAGATTTTATAAATTTTTTTTGGAAATTATGCTTAAACACAATTTAATACAATTTTTTATGTTTAGTTTTACTTATTTTTTATTACGTTGCACTACATTCAGTCACAACCGACAACAGCGCATTCGAACCTTGCTGTGCTTTTACAGAGCGCAACACAGCCGAGCCGGTCAGCTTCTTGCAACAACATTAGCGAAATGGAAAATATTTATGTGACGTCAGCGAATCGGCGCGATTTAAATGATTTTGAATTTCGCCAATTTCAAATGCCTGTAAAAAACTTATTTAACCTTGTAGAAAATTTTTTTTTTGGTATATATGCCTAAAATAGTCCCTCTTACTTAAGTTACGTATTTAAATTTTAGTGAAAGAGCCCATTATCTTCAGCCTTAACGCACTTTCTCCTTGAACAGGTCCGGACTAATCTATCGGGCAATTACCTAGTATGCGGGTTCAAAAATTGGCCGGTTTGCCAAAGAAGCCAAAGGCCAAAAAAAAATTCACAGATTTCGCAATTCTTGCAACCATCGAAGACATTGGAAATGATAACACCATTATAGGGAACCTATTTAATACATAATATATATTTATCTATGTCAGTGAGTTACCCAACTCGTGCTACGCCCTCATTGTGCAACTTCCACACTAATCCGCACGCGTATCTTAAGTGTGTGTTAGCTCACTAGTATCGTAAATATCTATTATTTTATTGAAATCCCCCTCCAATAGAACAAACGTTTTTGTCTCAATTATCCCATAATCCCCATATAATTTTATTTTATTTTTTCAATTTTGACCGCCCAGATAACGATATAACCCTTACTGCGCACTGCGCTTCGCCTTGTACTTCAAATTTCACCGCACGCCCCGAGCGACACCGCCGTCTTTTGAACTTGAACGAGAACTTCGAATTTGATTTCCATAAACGCGAGAACATTTCCAATGTTAAAAACGGAGTAAAAGATTTGCAAATTTGTAAAGCCAATTAGGACAGTTTCGACACGACTTTATTTATACACAATGGTAAACAATGAGCAAGTGAAGTGAATGAAAGTTTGACTTTTCCAAATTTACAAGAATTAGTAAACATAATTCTACTAATTTTGCCGCATTCAACTGCCAAGGCGAAAAAAATATTTAGTAATTAATGGAAGCAAAAACTAAACCAAATAGAAATCGAAGGAAAGAAACATGTCCAAAGGTATAAAGCTTCGTTCACAGGAAGTATCTTTGGATAGGACGATACTTAAAAAAATATTTAAGCAGATAATTAATTTTCATTTTTCGCAGAAAAACTTCGTTTTCCAGAATATTTGAATATTAACTACCTATATCATAATTTAATGAAATACACTCTTTGGATAATTTTTCTATTATATACAGGATCTAAGAAGTCTCAGGTAGGTATTTAACAAAATTATATTTTTCAGTTAAATTATTATATAAATTAAGTTCTATTTTTCTTGGAAACGAGGCATATTCGTGGAATGTCGAATTTAATTAATTGCTTCTATGAAATCTTTCTTCTGATTCCCGGTATTCTAAATCCCCACAAATTTCTCTGAGAAATGGAAATAGTACATTTCAGCGGAAAGAATTGTGTGCTTTTTTGTTGGAAGAATGCCTTAATTCAAAGCCAAGTCAAGTTTCCATATAAGTAACTGATTCCGGATAGTCTGAACTCATACTTTGAATTCTTTGGCGAAACTAGAGCCAGCAGCGCTAAGATCTCACAAAACTAATTCCCATTCTAAAGACAGTTGAATAGCGTTGTGATTATTCTCATGGAGTCCTGATCTGCTTGGAGCAGATTGGGCATATACAAATAAATAATTCTATAGTTTGCTATGTTTTTTTATAAGTGCTTGACTAAGTCATCTGGAATACTCAAATGGGTAATTTGAAAATCGAACCAAATAGGTATATTAGCATATAACGAGAGACTAAAGTGGATTTTTCAATCGCTCAGCGAAAGTGGGGAAAGCAATTCGCTGAAGGGAATAAAAGACGCTGTGCTCCAGAGGCACATAGCAATAAACAATATTCCAAAATTATAATAATTAAATATATTGTCACGGATTTCAAGTCCACTAACACTGCCTTTATAAATAGTGAAAACTTTTATTGAACAAATTGACTTTACAAAAAATCACCTATCACCTATGAAACATACACAACAAATATTGTATTAAAACTGACTGTCTACGACAACACACCTATTTAAAACTGACTGTTGAGTGTGTTGAGTATTTGTCCAAAAATAACAACATAATTCCCGAATAGTCGGGCTAGCTAGACGTAGACGAATTAATCCTTAGAATTCGGCCGGGATCCCGATGCAATTTTGTGACACTGCCTCACTGTCAAATCAGATGACTCTACCAAGATGCACCACCTCCTCTTCTACGTCTATACCTTCGATCCATAATGATTCAGTCTACTCATTTGCTGAAGATCTCTATGCCTGTCTAAGTGGACTGCAACCTGAACGCAGCGCCTTAGATCACTCGGCCTTCCTTTCTTTTCAGATCTACCTTCACGTCTACCTGTCTCTTCTTTCCCAGGACTGACTCCACGGGAACTAGAAAGATGGGAAACTGTTCCCTCTCGAATGCCATGCTGCCAGCCGCCTTGCATGCGCCTTTGCGGATCGTCGTAGCACTTGTAGTATTCCTCATCGTGAGAATCTGTAGAGCGGCTGTTTGAAGGATAATTTTCACGTTCTGGATCAGTAGACGTATTCCACCAATCTAGCTGTTCCTGATGGTTTTTCTTTCTGCACTTATCAGGCTTTTCTTTTCTAAATTTTATTGGTGATCTATCGCCTGTCTCTGATATTGAAAAATGATTCAATGCCAGTCTCTTCGATTTGATCACTCCAAATCGAAGGCATCTAATAGGAACTCTTTTTGGCTGATCAATTCTGAGGCAATTCTTGTCCTGTTCTGGGCATGTTTGTCAAGAAAATTGCATCGTTGTCATTTCTCAATCAAACGATGTGAATCATCAGAAAGAAAACGAAATCCCAGTTGTAAGCATTCACTTTTGAGACATCCCGCCCAATGGCTGCGTGTTGATTGAAGGAAAGCGAGATCTCAGTCGTACTCTACAATCACGACTTAAGTGTCTATACTTCTTCCGCAGCGGTAACATTCAGCCCCCCCTGTTCGATTCTGGTAACAGCCATCCGGAATTCTTTCAGAATTTGCTTCATTGTGTCTTCATTTTTCCCATGACTTATTTTTCTTCTTGTATAAACACAGCTCTGATCTTTGGCTCGGATATCTTTTATGCCTCTCCAATTTCCAGGGCTTTGATTCAAGCTTCGCTGCTACTTGATGATTTGTTTATGAGCAGCATTTCCTGTACATCCATATCTCTAACTCCATTTATAAAGTCTCCGGCCGCTAGTTGTTTTCGCATTTCTGCTGCTACTTCCGGGTAGGCGTAACTAACCAGACTCCGGATGTCTCAAATTCTTGTAATCTTTCCGCAAGTTTCTGTTATCTTGTCCTTAGCTGTACGTGGTAAAGCTGCCGTCTGTGTTGATCCCCATAACGACGCTCTAACGCAAGCGCGCCATAGTTTTGTTGGGAAACAGGCGGCAGAGCATCTAATAAGTCTAAGGCAGAGCCACCCAATGCTATAATCAAACTTGTAGGCAAGTCATTAGAAGTCCTACCATTAGGCGTACCGTTGAGATATTTCCTGACCTCAAGTCACATTCCAACTTTTAAATTTTATTCCGAACACTATTCATTTCTTGGCAGAAAGTTCCAACTTTCTGACGAACAGTACCAACTTCCTAATAATCAGTTCCAACTTTCTAGTGAACTCCCAACTTCTTCATGTATTTCTTCACGTACTGCTTCCATTGCATTCTTGCATTTATTATTGTGCTCTTCCAGGATTTTCTCCAGACTGATCGTTCTTCAGATATTACGGTTTGGATCCAGATGCAAAAGAACTTCAAGTCGACCCTGGTTTTCTTATTTCTCTCTCTGTATTCTTCTTCTTCTTATCTTCGGGCTTCCTCTTCTTGTTTTCCTTTCTTTCTTCGGTCTTCCGCTGCTTGTTTTTCTTTTTGTATTCGGTCTTCCTCTACTGGTTTTACTATCTGTATTCGGTCTCCTTGTTGTTATGAAAACGCTGCGAGTCGATCCTGCTTCTCTTTCTATCTTCGGGTCTGTTGCTGTAGTCCATATTTTTCATGAAGTCCGCCAACCAACAGTTGATTAACTTGTTCTATTCCGGCTGTTTGCTGTCATGTATTAATCATAGAAAGTCAATTTTCCAAATAGAACACGATAAAATGTTCTACAAAAATCACTTTGTGGACTTGTTTCTCGATGTCAAAACCAGTACTGAAATCCCTATTTTTTTATTAGTCACAGTTTCCAACTGAGATTCTATAGAAGTTTCTAGAATTTTCCAGAAAATCTGTTCATGAACTTGTTGTTTGATTTGAAATCTGATAATAAAGTCACTATTTCAGTGGTGATGCTAATTATTCCACTAATAAGATCAAACTATTCCAGCAGTCATTTTGACGATTATTGGACTTATCACTATTCAGCTCAAATTAATGCACCATTGAAATGATTCTACTAATTAGCTCAAATCAATGCACCAATTGTCACGGATTCCGGGTCCACAAAAAGTCACTCTATAACTTGAAAGCATTGAAACGCACACAACAAATGTATCAAATTTGACACGTATTAAACTGACTGACTCAAAAAAGCTCTTATTTAGACTGACTCTAACTTAGTAACCACGTGCGATAGGTTTGTTTAGGAAAACCCGCCGGCGGTGAATACAATAGAATTCCCGAATAGTCGCGCTAGCTAGACGTAGACAACTGGAATCTTAGAATCCAGTCGCAGGCTCCCCATGCAATTTTGTAACAATATAAATATAATCGATAATGTTAATTATTGACCTTAAATTTGTCGGTTTGACAAGTTTACTACTTAATGACAAAAGTAAACAAACACACCTTTAACAGTGGAGTTTGACTTCCACTAAGCGATATCTTTTTGAGACTTATTTGCCTCTAAACATCAGTACTGTATGAATTTTCCATAAATATGGGAAATATTCCAAAAGGTTTTTTTTTTTAATGAATACTTCTACATTTTAGAACGTCCGTGATAACTGGTTTTTTAGAACAGTATAAAGTAAATGGAAAAGTGGCTTACAGAACATCCATAGTTAACCAATAGAAATAACAAAATTTGACAGACGAAAGTCATTCGGAGAAGATTTTCTAGGCATACCTGGAAAATTTAAAGAACCTAATAGTTATTTATGTCATTGGGCCAAGAAGTGGCCTTTTTGTGGTGAGCTGATGAGCTCGACGTTTTACTAAAATATCAAGGTGCGTACAGACCGGGCCAACGAACGCCAACGAATGAGATTCGGCGATGGGTAGGTACCGAATGTTCGTTGGCCTTCGGAAAAACGTCCATAAAGTTGTATTCCTTTCAAGAGTTTGGAAAACTTGAGCTACTCGCTCCGGTGTTAGTCGACCCCGATTTAAAAGGGAAAGATGCGTGGTGCAACAAACACTTTTCGAAAGGAATAAGCGCGTAATGCCTCGGAGCTGTTCCGGAGCTCCTCCTAAGTGTGAAAGGAATACAACTATTGCATTCGCTGTCTGAGCAAACGTTCGTTGGACACGAAACCGCAAAAATCGATGCGCGAATGGATGACGAAGGTAATATTGCTTGTGCTGCATTTTTAATTCTCAATAAAGAAGAAGAAGAGAGAAAACCAAAACCAAAGCGCAAAAGAAGGTGATGGATGACGACATTATTTTTAAAAAAGCACGTGCATCCACTGCACCGAAGATATCAACTAAACGCTTTGATCTCTCGTTCGCTCGTTGGCCGAACCGTCCACACCGCATTCGCCGATTGCCTCTATTTCTTTTCATGTTACCGATACTCTGGGTTGCGAGTGAACGCCAATGAATCTTCGTTGGTCTTCGCTTAACCGTCCACACTGAACAAAAGTTCTTCGAACGAACAACGAATCCATTCATTGGCGTTCGTTGGCCCAGTCTGTACGCAGCTTCAGAATGATGTTACTCATATAACTTACTGCTAATAGCTGGCGCCACGGCCCTGGAGCTGGAGTAGCGTTTTCACCACGCACTTTGGTCACTGCTTTCGGACTAATGTCTGCCCAGCGAGTCTGTGTCTACGGGGCAACGGTAAGGGGAATGCAGTTGTAAAAAAAATGGCTGATTTCATTCATAAAATACCCAGCTGCATGCGGAACATTTTGGAAGTGTTATCGTATTGCAACTCTTACACGAAAATCAGCAATGACCAAATCTCCGCCACTAGATATTTCAATATAAATCGATATTCCAAGATGGAAGGATAAAATGACGTGAGCCCTGGCCAATAGCGAGACGTAAGGTGACGTTAGCTCATTGACAACTGTATGGTTCCCCATGACAACGGCGATCCTGCTAAAAACTCCACCAATCAGGTTCATCCAGGACGGATGCTTGCCAAATTGTCAAAAACTGATGGTATCTTTGGAAAATTTTTATTTTTTACAATAGTCCAAATTTAAAAAATCAGGATTAAAATAGGGATAGATCTAACAACCACGTTAAAATATTTAGCATTTTATTATTGTTATCAATATTTTGTTATTAAAAAATGGATTTTCAAATTAACTATACTTCATGCACAGTATTTTCGCTTTTTTATAATTAAACGTGGCAACATCGCACATTTACGTCCGAATTCCTTCCGTAGACTCAGATCCGCTGGGCAAACAATAGATTAGTGAAACCGAATTGCCAGGGTGCATTTGGATTTTCCTAACTTAACCTAAACCTAACAACTACCAAATATTAATAAAAATAGACGTTTCTCTACGTCTTTTCTACTAATTTAGCAATTTACTTTGTTATTGGCCAAGCTAATTACAGATGAAATAATTCATTGATGCCTTTGGATTAGTCGAATGGTCGATTGTCGCAAACAAAAAAATAGAATAGATGACACCAAATCATAAAAACGAACATACTGCGCATGTCCGCTTTGGCGCTTGCTAATGACGAGGTGGTGCTTTCAGAGTCAGCTCTTTTGACTCCCGAACGCATGTGCTCTTTTAGATCAAAATGACATTACACGAACGCATCGGGAGTGTTTAGTGCATTTGGAAAAATAAATATGGAAATTTGTGATTTGGGAATGAATCTAACCCCGACGTTAGAACAAAAATTAGTAATTCAAAAATCGTCCCAACTACTCCCAACCACAGAGAATGAACCAATTGGATTAACATTGAATAGTTCTTGTACACTTGAACTGTCAAACCTCCGAAACAGATTTAGCCCGAACACCCGTTTTTACTTCAAAAACATAGTCCTAAATTTAGCCCCACTTTAATTTTTGCAATAAATTAATTAAAATTGAACAAAAAATTCAAAACGAACAAATTGGTGCCAATTTTGAATGCAAAATTAATTACAAGAAGGCACATGATAGCGCTGATGCTGCTGCCTCTAGCGAGAAACAATCGAACAAATTACCACATACCTACATAAAGATTTTTATGGTCCCAGGAACATAATGGATCACTCCTGTATCGACTGTTGACGACAATAAGGTCCAAATTATGGACCGCTTTAAGATAATAGTATTATACCTAGGTAGAGAAGTTGGTCATTATACGGGTGACAACGAAATCTTTATACAAGGCGTCATTCAGTTGTCTTTAAAGTTAAAAAATTGAAAATCGGGTAGAACGGGTAAGTAATTGAGACGCACATTTTTTGTAAAAAAAAACAATTGAATATCACTTCCGGTTACTCCGGAAATGGAACCAAGTCAAGAAATTTTTATAGAACCCTATATATTTTTTTACACAGTTGGATAGAGCTTTCAATGACATATCACAAGTTGCATTTATTTTCAAGATGGCGACGTAAAAAGGTATTTTTCTTAAATTCAATATGGCGGCATTCTGGCGTAACCGATAATGTTTAAACAATTCATAATTTTTGGATTTGGAATGGTTTTAGATCGAATTTGGAAAAAAAATGGTTTTGCTCAAAAACAAGGGCATTTTAAAATTTCTTTGAAATGCAAATTTTTGATTCAAATTTTTTAAAAGTTTTGAATACGAAGAGGTACTTATTAAATCCTAGAATTAACGTGTGTCAAATGACCTACCGGAAAATGTCTACTAAAATACATATTCATTTGTCGGTTACGTCAGAATGCCGCCATATTGAATTTAAGAAAGTACCTTTTTACGCCGCCATATTGCAAACAAATGGAACTTGTGATATGTCATTGAAAAGGGAATTTTAAGCTCTATCCAACTGTGTAAAAAGATATATAGGGTTCCATAAAAATGTTTTGACTTGGTTCCATTTCCGGAGTAACCGAAAGTGATATTCAATTGTTTTTTTACGAGAAATGTGCGTCTCGATGACTTACCTATTCCACCCGATTCTTAAATTTTTAACTTTAAAGACAACTGAATGACACCTTGTATAACGATTTCCTTGTCACCCTATACCGAGCGCTTTTATAAATCGAGGCGCGAAGCGCCGAGGTTTATAATGCGCAAGGTATATAATGACTTTCTCTACCGAGGAATATATAGATTTTCTTTTTGAGTAGAAAATTAAAAATAGGTTTGAAATCTGTGCTCAAATTATTTTTTCTGAATGTAATTTTCATTATTGACCTAAGGTTTTTTTTCATTACTTTTATTATCCATCTAGGGAGAGAAATTCAATTTTTCCTAGAAAAATAGATTGAATAATGGTATTAGAAAAAAAAAATATTTCCACAAGTTCTATGTAACAGTACCCATGTCTTAAAACGATACGTCGCTCATGACAGAAATACACAGACACCTCAAACGGTTTGCTTACATTAGTTGTATTCCTTTCAAGAGTTTAGAACAATTAGAGCTACTCGCTCCGGTGTTAGTCGACCCCGATTTGAAAGAAACAGATGCGCTGGCTTTCATGCATTTAAATGGTGAGTTCGGGATTAGCACTTCAGGTGCAACAAACACTTTTCGAAAGGAATAAGCGCGTAATGCCCCGGAGCTGTTCCGGAGCTTCTCCTAGGTGTAAAAAGAATACAACTACTATTTGCTATGTTTTCTATTTTTTATTTTGCACCAATTAGGTCGGTAGGTACATAAAGATCAGATTTTCAATCGTTTTATGAAGAAAACTATTGATCTCATCTCATCATTTATCTTTTTTTTTAATTCGATTTCACAAGACCAAGTTCGAAAATATAGAACTTTTATTATTCTTGTTCCGTTTATCTCATAATTTATATGGTTGGAATTAAAGCATATACGCATAGAAATCATAGAATACAAAAGCCTTAACCGTTTAAAGGTTTAAACGTTCACGTTTTGTTTCGCATATTTCGATTCACCGTGCAACAGGATTTCAAACCAACATTAGGAATATTAGGAAGATCGAGCATAGGCTAGACCAACTAAGGATTCGTATAAGTGACCTTAGCCACAGCGAAAATCATTAATTTTGCCGTCCGGATTACGGCTGCTTTTGGAAAGGTCTGCTGAGAAACCCCGGCTGAGGACGATAGGAACGTAGGATAAAACCTATGGGGCTTCAGGGATAATTACGAGTTATCACTCTTATGTACAATTTCTTATTTAAATGGTCGAGAGCAAAATTTTTTTACTCCAATTTCACTAGAGAGAGTCTTTGAATTTAATATTTTCACAAGAGTTCAAGGTGAAGAATTTGAACGAGAAATTAATAGAAATTACGACCGTGGGGAGACAGCAAATCTGTTATATAAAATTACTGATTATAGAAGTACTTTTGAAAGTACATAATTGGACACATTATCGTTCTCAAAATCGTTCATTTTACTACATCCCTCTCGACCCACAGCCGATTTTCTGCACTTGGTCAGATAAACGCCAAAGAAAATTCTATTTCAATTCCTGCGCTGCGCTAGTAATTCGTCAAATACCTTTAATTGCCCCTAAAATTGGCAGATACGAACTACCTAACCGTTTTCGACAATCTGTCATCGGTCCCTGCAACCGGTTAGCGTGGTTCTGAAAGGAGCCTCACGTTGAACTGAAGGTCACTGATTGGCTATCTGGGAAGGAGGGTACTTGCATGAAAAATTAAATTGATTATTGTTTATTGCCAACTGTATAGGAAATCGGAAAAAAATCGATGCGTGTTTTTTTATTTTGCCCAAATATGATTATTCAAGTTATACAAATATTAAGTTTCATATATGTATATAGATAGACTGGGCATGTGCGACGTCACAAGGTATTTTACCTTATGACGTCATAAGCACATTTCAAAGTGTTGTATCTCCGTCAATTTTCGACTAACAAGAACAAGAAAAAACACGTGTTGACTTGTTTTTCATTGACTATCGAAATCAGCAATAAAAGAAACTGATACAAGGGGCCTAACCAAAAAGACAAAACAGCATTGACCTGACTACTTTTTTCCACCGATCTTATGTTTTTGACGATTTCAATGACATGATTGTTTGCTACTATTTTGAAAAAAGAATTTAATTGCGTAAATTATTTACATTACTTCAAACAATACCTTTAATAGCGATAATAAATCAGATACACAAAGGCTTAATGGACAACCTTTGCAACCCTATCAAAATATATATCCTTAAATGGCAAGCACTCACTACCGAATTGGAAAGCTCTTGAAATGACTTCTTAATGGTACCTACTAAATTAAAGACGCATTCGAGTGTGTTATTTTCGAGTCACAAGAAAAATATATTTCAGACGAAATTTTTGTTTTTTTATCAAAAATATTTATGTTTTTTTTTTTTCTGTTTACTTATACACGTCGCGACCTTTATTGGAAAAACGTCGGAAAATTTGGCGAGAGTTTCAACATATGATATTTTTATAATTCAAAACTTTGATGGCACTATCTTTAAAACTGCTAAATTTAAGACTCACCCAGACACATTCCCTTGCAGGGTCTCACCAACACTCCATTTGGACCACATTTCGGTACGAAAATAGTGCACAAAAATAAAGCAGCTAGCTCGTAACATCGTACATCCACAACGGCATCGTATATTTCCAAATCAATCTGTGCATCTCTCTGTCCAAAATGTCCAACGTAATTAGGGTATATCGTGTAGTTATAAGGCAACTGATGTTGTTCGCAAAATCTGACAATGACGGGTAAACATATTCCAGGTGCAGGGTTGTCACTTTTCTTTTCGATGATTATAGGTAACGCTGTTACGTTAATTGTTTTGTTGACTATTGTTACTATATTCGATGGATAGGCTGAAAATTATTTGAATTTGAAAAGTCTGAAGTATTAGCGAAAAATAAAAATTACCTTTAAAATAAACGGTCATACCAGCGCCAATGGCAAATAATGCAATAGCATTAACCACTAATTGTATAAATCTAAATTTAAAAAAAAATCTGTTGTGATAACTTTCAGAAGGCCTTCTGGACTCTCTGAGTATCTGGAATAATAAATAAATCAAAAGCTCGTGAAGCTTTTTTATTTTACTTGAAAAGAACCAATCAATTTTACACTGCCACGAGATTTTGAATCGAATGAGCCTTTCCTTGAATATTTTAGAACAATTATTGTCGACAGCTTTGTGACAATGAAACGCTGCTTGTTCATCGCGTGCAATTTATTTCAGTTATCGCGATTCGCATCTGCTTTCGACGTTACACTGGATCTTTTAGCACCGAATTATATGTTTTAATATATTAATAATAATAGTATCGACGGAAACCTCTTTAAAACTAAACTGTAGAATTAAATTGGATACATTCCTTAGCAAAAGAGCCCTTACTTCATCGTCTCATTTTTACAACTGTCAATCATCAGTCAACTTTATTTATCAATAATTTTCTGGCAGTGCAAACTTGATTAGCGAAATAAAATAGGTACGGTGGTGTGTAAATGAAAATTTTCCACCTTAAAATTAATTTTGAAAGTAAACTTAAAGTTCATAGACGGTTGATGCCCTCGAAATATACATATAAAATGATGGATTTTGTTTTCGTCTTTAAAATTCAAAAGAGCAGCTTCAAGAATATAAATCTGCAAACGCAAATTAGGGCTCATGTTTATTAATTTTGTCAGTTCATGGAGCTGGAGCTGCCATGAAAGTAAACACAAAAATGGGACCGGAGACACTGCTTTTCTTACGGGAGAGACATATTTTATTCGCTAGTATCCCAACAACCACCCTATACAGCACGGACAGTAGCACCCTCTTGACATAAGAAGTATTTTTCAAGTTTTTGAATCATTAATCTTTTTTGTTTTTCTGTAACGTCGCTGCCCATTTCTTTGGAGTCGATTTGTTTCTTTGCGTTCTCTGACTGATCCATTTTGACATATTTAAATGTGGTGATATGCCTGTATTCTAGTTCTAATCAGAGACGGTTGTCGATTCGTTTATTTTTATAGGACCCTATCCAGGAAATTAAAAAAAATATTTATCTCTGACGAATCACTTCGAATTTATAATAAAATTAAGTTTCTGGCTACGAAATATAACTCAGTCATAAATTCTCGTCATTATAGCTCAAGAAGCACCTCATTTAGTTTCATGGGACGTTTGGGTCTCGCGCTACAATATTTATGGGTTTGTGTATATGGCGACTTTTTATTCAATTGATTTGATTCCTCAGATTTCTGTAAATAGATCACTGATTGCAGGTTTATTAGATTATATAAAAACGTTGTAGTAGAAAACCTAGAAAAAAATGAGCAAAATTGAAGCGACATTTACATAGTGGGATGGTTTGCGTTAAAGTGGATATAGCTTACTAGATGATTAGTCTAAGCTAAGTAGGCGCCTGCACAGATTTTTTTTTTTTAATTTCTACTAGCATAGGTACTAGTAGCAATTCTTCCCTGGAGAAATGATGTTTTGCGGTTATCTTTCCAGTACCTATTGGGAGATACCAGAAACTAATTGAGGCAAGAAATTATATTCCACAAAAAAGATTATGGTCGTTTTCAATAGGTAGAAAACGACAAGAAGGCGGAACACCAGAGAAACATCTGCCTTGCATTTGAATTATCTATTACTATATAATCCTGACAGGTCTATAAACCTAGCAGCCCAAGGTGGAAAAAAACTTCGGGAACTATATAATAATTAGGTGCTTTTTAGGTGCTAATTAGGGCCTCTAATTAAAAATTAGGTGCTCCTTTAGTTTTTGAGAAAATCAAAAAAAACTAAGGGACTGCTAGGTTTATAAAAGCTAGTAGTCCCCTATAGTAAAAAATATTTTTTTCAAATTTCTTCTTTGTATCAGAATTAGGTGCTTTTTAGGTGCTCCTAAATAGTCCAAGAAAAAATAGAATTGATTAATTATTAACTGAGTTACAGATTTTTTTTTAATTATTAGAGGACTGCTGGCTTTATGTTTACATGTTGGTGTGTCAGAATGGCAAAAAAACTTCGGGATGTATATAATAATTAGGTGCTTTTTAGGTGCTAATTAGGGTCTCTAATTAAAAATTAGGTGCTCCTCTAGTTTTTGAGAAAATAAAAAAAAACTAAGGGATTGCTAGGTTTATGAAAGAGTAGTCCCCTATAGTGAAAAATATTTTTTTCAAATTTCTTCTTTGTATCAGAATCAGGTGCTTTTTAGGTGCTCCTAAATAGTTTAAGAAAAAATAGAATTGATTAATTATTAACTGAGTTACAGATTTTTTTTTAATTATTAGGGGACTGCTGGCCTTACGTTTACTTGTTGGTGTGTCAGAATGGAAAAAAACTTCGGGATCTATATAATATTTAGGTGCCTTTCAGGTGCTAATTAGGGCCTCTAATTAAAAATTAGGTGCTTCTCTAGTTTTTGAGAAAATCAAAAAAAAAATAAGGAATTGCTAGGTTTATGAAAGCTAGTAGTCCCCTATAGTAAAAAATATTTTTTTCAAATTTCTTCTTTGTATCAGAATTAGGTGCTTTATAGGTGCTCCTAAATAGTCGAAGAAAAAATTGAAGCGATTGATTATTAACTGAGTTACAGATTTTTTTTTAATTATTAGGGGACTGCTGGCTTTACGTTTACTAGTGGTGTGTCAGAATGGAAAAAAAACTTCGAAATCTTTATAATGAATAGGTGCTTTTTAGGTGCTTATCAGGGCCTCTAATCAAAAATTAGGTGCTCCTATAGTTTTTTGAGGAAATCGAAAAAAAAACTAAGGGACTGCTAGGTTCAAATTTTTCTTTTGTATCAGAATTAGGTGCTTTTTAGGTGCTCCTAAATAGTCGAAGAAAAACTAGAATTGACTGAAAATTAACTGAGTTACATATTTTTTTTTAATTAGTAGGGTACTGCTAGTTTCCATTAACCTAGCAGTCCCTTTGTTTTTTTTTTATTATTTCAAATACTAAAGAAGCACCTAATTTTTAATTAGTAGCCCTAATTAGCATCTAAAAAGCCCCTAATTATTATTATTATATAGACCACGAAATTTTTTTTCTATTCTGACACATCACCAAGTAAAAGTGAAGCCAACAATTTCCTAATAATAAAAAAAAATCTGTAATTCAGTTAATAATTAACTGATACAAGTTTTTCTTCGACTATTTAGGAGCACTTAAATAGCACCTAATTCTGATACAAAAAAAAAAAAATACTATTGGGGACTGCTAGCATTCATAAACCTAGCAGTCCCTTAGTCTTTTTTGATTTCCTGAAAAAGTTAAGGAGCACTTAATTTTCAATTAGAGGCCCTAATTAGCACCTAATTATCATATAGACCCCGAAGTTTTTTTCCATTCTGACACACCAACAAGTAAACGTAAAGCTAGCAGTCCCCTAATAATTAAAAAAAAATCTGTAACTCAGTTAATAATTAATCAATTCTATTTTTTCTTCGACTATTTAGGAGCACCTGAAAAGCACCTAATTCTGATACAAAAGAAAATTAAAAAAAAAAATTCACTATAGAGGACTACTAGCTTTCATAAACCTAGCAGTCCCTTAGATTTTTTTTATTGATTTTCTCAAAAAATAGAGGACCAAAAAAGCACCTAATTATTATATAGATCCCGAAGTTTTTTTCCATTCTAACACACCAAAATGTAAACGTAAAGCCAGCAGTCCCCTAAGTATTAAAAAAAAATCTGTAAGTCAGTTAATAATTAATCAATTATATTTTTTCTACGACTATTTAGGAGCACCTAAAAAGCACCTAATTCTGATACAAAAGAAATTTTTGGAAAAATATTTTTCACTATAGGGGACTACTAGCTTTCATAAACCTAGCAATCCCTTAGTTTTTTTTTTTATTTTCTCAAAAACTAGAGGAGCACCTAATTTTGAATTAGAGGCCCTAATTAGCACCTAAAAAGCACCTAATTATTATATAGATCCCGAAGTTTTTTTTCATTCTGCTGACACACCAACATGTAAACGTAAAGCCAGCAGTCCCCTAATAATTAAAAAAAATCTGTAACTCAATTAATAATTAATCAATTCTATTTTTTCTTCGACTATTTAGGAGCACCTAAAAAGCACCTAATTCTGATACAAAAGAAAATTTTAGAAAAAATATTTTTCACTATAGAGGGCTACTAGCTTTCATAAACCTAGCAGTCCCTTAGTTTTTTTTTTGATTTTCTCAAAAACTAGAGGAGCACCTAATTTTTTATTAGAAGCCCTAATTAGCACCTAAAAAGCACCTAATTATTATATAGATCCCGAAGTTTATTTGCCAATCTGACACACCAACAAGTAAACGTAAAGCCAGCAGTCCCCTAATAATTTAAAAAAAATCTGTAAGTCAGTTAATAATTAATCAATTCTATTTTTTCTTCGACTACTTGGGAGCATCTAAAAAGCACCTAATTAAAGGGACTGCTAGGTTCAAATTTTTCTTTTGTATCAGAATTAGGTGCTTTTTAGGTGCTCCTAAATAGTCGAAGAAAAAATAGAATTGATTGAAAATTAACTGAGTTACAGATTTTTTTTTAATTAGTAGGGGACTGCTAGTTTCCATTAACCTAGCAGTCCCTTTGTTTTTTTTTTTATTATCTCAAAAACTAAAGGAGCACCTAATTTGTAATTAGTAGCCCTAATTAGCACCTAAAAAGCCCCTAATTATTATTATTATATAGACCACAAATTTTTTCTATTCTGACACATCACCAAGTAAAAGTGGGAGCACCTAAAAAGCACCTAATTCTGATACAAAGAAGAAATTTGAAAAAAATATTTTTTACTATAGGGGGCTGCTAGCTTTTATAAACCTAGCAGTCCCTTAGTTTTTTTTGATTTTCTCAAAAACTAAAGGAGCACCTAATTTTTAATTAGAGGCCCTAATTAGCACCTAAAAAGCACCTAATTATTATATAGTTCCCGAAGTTTTTTTCCACCTTGGGACTGCTAGGTTTATAGACCTAATCCTGACGAATAAATATTGTGTGTTTCTTAAGTTCTCATTTCTCAAGTTGTGCTCTCGCAAAGTCTTTTTTACGAAGTTCACATTGGATCAGGCTTGCAAGTTACTGGTACAAGTAACTAACCATTCACTATACTAAATTAGATACATTTCAACCAAACTATGCCTATATGTATGGAAATCTCAAAAATCGCACCCAGAAAAACTGATGAACTCTTGTAGCTCCGCAATGATTAATATCCTTAGTGAGAAGGTATTTTATATCAAATTTGGTTCAAGTGTCTCGATTTTTTCGAAAGATATGAAAAAGTAAATATTTTCATCAGCCTGTAGCTCGGAAGCATATTTGTAAAATATTATGAGTCATATGCCAAATCCGGCCAGTTTCCAGAAACCAATTGTCAAAATAAGACCTATTGCAATTTGATCACAACGCTGTTGCTCATTTCGGTTAATTATCACTTTCGATTGCACTTTTGTATTGTAAGAAGAGAAATTACTATGAAACTTGCCATTAGATTTAATATGGATGCTTGAAACACATTTGCACTTTTTATTCTAAATTACCTATTGTTCTTTAAAGCTTGTCGATCGATTCCTGTGTGTATGAGGGCAGGGATGCTGGAAGAATCTAGTCTAGCATCGATTGGTTTCCGCCGAAGATTTCTAGTTCGGAATTCCCGAGAAAACTAGAGAACACTTGGAACAGTACATAAGCGGCGCACGATGCGAACGGAAAAGCGATTTGGATTGGACAGATATAGTGATACAGTTATGTTCAGTTTGGATAGTTTTGCAAGCATTTGTACCGTGATTTTTGTGCCATTGCTTGAAATAAAAATTTATTCAGGTTTGAACAAGTGAACTCACTTGTCAACGAACCCGAACTGTGGCCAACAAGAACACATAAGGAGCTGATGAGGTTACTCTGATCAAGAAAAACCACTTCATCTCATTCAGACCACCGGCCAAGGAAGCTGTCCAGTTCATGTGGCTGATGGCTGATCTCCTGGACAGGTCCTGAGTGGTCCACAATTTCGCCAGGAATAGACTACGCGTGAAATGTGTGCTTCTGGCAGTAATCGAAGCAGTTGAACACTTTACCAAGTACCTTTATGGAAGAAATTTTTGTTGAGGAATTATCATGATGCTTGGTAATGGCTACTGCAGTTTAGGTACTCTGATGGATTGAGCGGCTGCAAGAGTTCATTCATGACAGAACATCGTGCTGGAACTTTCTCATAAGAATGCGAAGGTTTTCTCAAAAAAAAACCTTGCTCGAAAATCTTTAAGCATTGTCACAAATCTGTGGAAAAAGAATCTCTGGTCACGGCCGGCGAGTCGATATAAATCAATAAAGTACGTGTCACCGTAAAAATCCGAACGACGAGGAACACTTCATAACATCCGCAGTCCGATGGGATGGTTGAACAGATGTGCTGTTCATCTGTTCAATTCACATGGCATACCGTTCCTCTATACACGAATCGATGGACCAGACTCCAGCTAGCATAATCATGGGTCGACAGCTGCGCATACCCCGCGATTTGAAATTCGGATCTCTACCTGGTGAAGACATAGCGCGCACGAAATTGGAAGACATACATCAGAGGATCCGTATGAGTATTTAAAATGCTAGTGACAAGATGGACAGGTACAATGTGACGGCTGCGAAAGGAGGATTTCAACCTTGGGATCTCGTCTGGCTACAAAACCTCAGCGTCGACGTGGTTTGTCTCCGAAATTACAAAACTCCTGGGAAGGTCCGTATAAGGTTCTGAAAATAATCAATGACCTTATCTACAGAATCAGACAGCCACTCCGAGTAAACGCCAAAGTGGTTCATGTCAATCAGTTGGCACCTTATTCCGGAATCACGACGATTAGGAACCAACAATTCGCGTCATCAATCCACCAGATATTTAGATTTATTGGTGACATCAACTTTGACCTTTTGAAAGTGTAGGTGGTAGACGCTTTTTACTCATTGGGCGTCGACCGGTGAGATACCACCATGCCAGAATTGAGTAGCGCTAAGTGGCATCACCACGTTCCGCTACTGCGCTGGCAGTCCGGTTCCAACAATGAGTAACAGATAGCATGATGGCGCCTCCAGGATCAAAATATTCCGGAGGTAAAATACCCGACCACTCGGATCTCCGGGCGTCGGGTGATCCTGGGGGTCCTTCATGCAAAGATATAAAAAGATCAAAAACTCAACTCAGAATTGATTTTAGCAATATAAGAGGAATAAGTACAAATATGAATTCAGTTCACCAACATCTTGAAGAACAAAGACCTGACATCCTTGTTCTCACTGAAACTAAAATCAGTTCTGCAACACCTATTGTGAACTATTTTTATCCCGGCTATGACCTACACCACCGATTTCGACATAATTTTGGGATCTGTGTGTACATTAAAAATGACCTTTCATGTCATCGAGAGGAGAAGCTAGAACCAGCGAACCTTGATATCATATGGCTAAAATTCACCTCAAAGTCATCGACCAAGTTTATCTGCTGCCTCTACCGACCGCCAAGTAACACCGATTACCAAAACTTTTTCGCGACATTATCCGAAAGCTGTGATAGTATACAGTCAAACTATCCACAGGCGGAAATTGTCTTTTTAGGCGATTTCAACGTCCATAATATACCCTGGCTGAAACACCACAACAAAACAGATAACGAAGGCAGAGAAGCAGAAGCTTTTGCCATAAGTTGTGGTCTAACGCAGCTTGTCGATGAACCTACCCGTATCTCAGAAAGGGGCGAATTTGCAGCGCTTTTAGACTTGTTCCTAACCACCAATCCTGACTCGTACACAATTCAAGTAGATGCTCCACTTGGTTCGTCCGATCATAAACTTATAATAACAAAGTGCGAAATGCTCATCCCACCAAGCCTACAACCACTTCCTCGTAAAATGTGGCACTATAAATCGGCAAAATGGAATGACCTAAAACAGTATTACCTGGATTTTCCATGGCAAGAGGTTTGCTTTAAAACAGCTGATCCCACTATTTGCTGTAATGAAATAACACAAGTAATCTTATCTGGAATGGACGCATATATCCCACATACAACTAAACGTAGAGCTAATGCAAAACCTTGGTTCAACAGCCAGTGTCAAACGGCTGTACAGAAAAAACACAGAGCATATAACCTTTGGAAACGACAACAAACCGCTCAAAACCACACAGAATTTATAGAAGCCAGAAATAGTTGCAAAATTACTATTGACTCCGCTAAAGAAACATACAATCAAAGAATAAAAAACAGGTTGCTGAATTGTCCAAGTAGTTCTAGGTCTTTTTGGTCTCTTGTAAAAGCTGTTGGATCTAACTTCACCAAGTCATCCATACCACCACTTACAGATAAAAATAATCACTTAGCCACAACATCAGAGGAAAAAGCCAATATGCTTGCCCAAATGTTTTCCTCCAACTCCAACCTAACAGTGCCAAACGGAAAAACTCCACCGTTCATTGAAAGGGTTTCCCATAGTATGCCAGAGGTACACTTTTGTCACAGAGAAATACGAAAATCCCTAAAAAAGCTGGATACAAACAAAGCAATGGGTCCGGATGGCATTCCCGCAATAGTACTCAAAAATTGCGCCAACGAACTCACCCCAACTTTCGCTAAATTATTCAATTTGTCTTACAGGCAAGGAGTATATCCATCATCATGGAAGTCTGCCGCAGTACAACCCATTCCAAAGAAAGGAAAAAAGACAGATCCGTTAAACTATAGACCAATTGCTCTACTTCCGGTGATATCAAAAGTAATGGAAAGAGTTGTGAACAATCACCTAACCAAGTACTTGGAAAAGTACAAAATTATCAACGATAAGCAATACGGATTTCGAAAATATAGGTCAACTGGCGATTTACTTACATACGTCACTCACTTATGGCAAAAAGCGATTGAGTTGCGGGGTGAAACAAGAACAATTGCCTTAGATATATCTAAAGCATTCGACAAAGTTTGGCATGAAAATCTGCTCAACAAGCTCAAAGCAATGGGATTATCGCCGAAACTTTGCACTTGGTTTGAAAGTTACCTAAAGGACAGATCCATTTATGTTGCAATGGATGGCCAGAACTTCAACTCTTACCAAATAAATGCTGGTGTGCCACAGGGAGCAATCCTTTCGCCAACTCTTTTCCTGATTTACATAAATGACCTCATAGATAAAACAGTAAATCCACATTATTGCTTTGCAGACGATGGCAATGTAGTCTCCTCACTCATACCACCCACAGGTCTTTCCGCACGTGAATTCCATCATCTTAGACTAACTCAAATATTGCAGATAAATAACGACCTGGAGATAATAGAGGACTGGGGTAACAAAAACCTTGTACAGTTCAACGCGCAGAAAACCCAAGCAGCTCTGTTTTCAAAAAAGACCAGCACCGGTGAGCCAAACATCATGCTATCTGGAAGTGCTGTCACATTACAGAGTCAGTTGAACATCTTGGGGGTTACTGCTGAGACCAACATGTCTTGGCACAGTCACGTGGCAGATATTGCTAAAAGGGCCTCCCAAAAGCTGGGGGTGCTATTTCGTACAAGACATCTGTACACACCAAGCCAATTGCTGACACTCTACAAAGCCCAGATTCGACCAACTATGGAGTACTGCTCACATATATGGAGTGCAGCACCCAAACATACCTTAATGCTTTTGAATACCGTGCAAAAACGAGCTATCAAGCTGATCAATGACCCCGCACTTACTCGTAACTTGGATGGTCTCGAACATCGCAGATCTGTGGGCGATTTATCTCTCTTCTACAGGTACTATCACGGAAAATGCTCTGAAGAGTTGGCACGTATGATTCCACCGAGAGTAGCACCTACCAGGCGAACCCGTCAAACAGACGGTAACCATGAATTTACTGTCAAACTAGAGGCACCAAGAACCTCATTATATCAGAATTCATATCTCTGGAGAACAGCATCGCTGTGGAATAAACTCCCTGCGACGGTTTTCCCTGCAGGTTACAACCTGAACCGTTTCAAGACCAACATACACCGACATTTCCGCGCACTTGCCGCTTCTCGAGCGTGATAGGACATTTCCTTGCGAGTGCGCATATCCGTAAAAAAAAAAAAAAAAAAAAAATCAGAATTTGAACGGCTTCAAATTCAAAAATCACATAAAACGAACAAAATACAATAAGAATACCACATCAGCAGTCCTAGATCATGTACGTAAATATACATTTTAGAGAAGGCCAATAAAATTTAAATTATTAGGGTCATAGACACACATTTCCAAAAATATCGCACGACTTTTTTGGGAGTTAAAAAGGTGGCACTATAGTTACGCTAAATACATTTCATTTATGGCCCATTAAGAAAAAGTAGCGCATGAAACAAATTAGAAAAACAATAAAAACTAACCAAATTCGGAAGAATTCTTACAAACGGTCCGCTACTAGAAAAATACTAGAAACTGGAAGCTAAATATTTGTAGGTAATGTTATGGGTGTAAAGACCTAAATACATGACTTGCAGATTGCATATACGCCACTGCAAGAAATTTTTGGCTAAAAATTTTTCAATCTCACGTAAGGGCGTAAGTAAATATACGCCTATACGTGGAAAATAAATTATATTATATTGAAGATAAGCCAAAATCTAACAATTAAATTCCAGCAAAACAGTTACGCCTATACGTTCAATAATGCTTGAGTTTATAGAACTCCTAAAAATACGTATTTTACTAGCGTAACTCAAAATTTTCAATTTTGTCAGCTACGCCACTACGTGCCGACGAAATATGTACCTACCTAAGACACCTGATCATGTCAATACTGAAATTTTAAAACCGATTCTATTCTTCCAAGCGTAATTTTTTAATTTATTTACACACCTATCGAAATACATATTCTGCAGTTTTTGAGATATTTTTTGCAAACTTTTCATAACAAGCGTTATGAGCTATTGTGAGGGAAAAGTTCCAAGCGTTTGAATAAACAGTGGATGAAAAGGTATGGAAAAGTGTGTCGTGGACGTGTCATCGTTCCAAAGAAAATCTGGGATAACAAAATTCTCGTTGTAGAGTAGCTCTTAGACTATAAAGATAATTTATAATATAAATTGTATAATATCTTTATAATACTTATAAAGAATCAAACTGATAACTTTAAAAGCAGCTAATAGTCCGGGGGATAGAACTACTTTTTGCTGTCCAAGTTTTTTTTCCGGCACAATGGTACCTAAATTGAAATAAATAATGTCTCAGGCTCTGATGAATGCAACCATTTGCACCAACCGAATGCATTATTCACTTTATAGAACCCACTACTATATTTTTTATTTAACACGTTCGCTGTCCTAACGGTAATTATTTTCGCTGGTCCCCAGACGTCCCCCGTTAGAAATTGTATACCCCATATATGGGTCGTAGCACGTTATTGTAATTTATTTATACATTCAACGTCCTACGACCCATATATTTGTCGCTACTTGATAATGATGTGACAACATTGCAGAATCCAGATTTTCTAAATGGCAACTAGTCCACACTGCATTCACATGTGAACAGGTTAGTTGTTCTCAAGAGATCTTTGTTTGAATTACTTTGTCTTCAAAAACACATCACATATTAGTTTTCGCAGGTATCAGATCTGTAAGCAGTAACTACATTATTTTTTGACGGAAAATAGTTATTTATACACCAAGTGAGTTAAATGAATGTTTATTCATGAGAAGAAAGTTAATTTTCTTCGAATGAATAAACATGTTAACTCACATATGGTTCGCAGGACTAATATGTAATTAGACTTACGACCCATATGTGTGTCGTTGGACAGTGAACGTGTACGTCTGCTCTAAAAATTGCATTATAAAATGTGAGCTCGAACAATAGGCAAACCATGCACGCAACTCATTTTTCTGACCCTGTAGGATGCGAGCTATGGTGTAATGGTGTTTCACGAGACCGAAATACGCCTACTTTGTGCCATTTCATTTGAAAAATTCTGCCGACTGCCAGTATCGACATCTAGGAGGGGACAGTGTAGCGAGAACTTTCCTGAGGCCGCTCGGCAGGCATATTTTTATTTATCATACCTACGTCAAATATTCTACGTAAAAACGTTACAATATATTTGTTACTTTCAAATATATCAGAAATGAATGCGTAGTAAGAGCTGTTCCAATTCAATTGATAAAGTTCCGTGTTAAGTAAGACAAATAAACTCACCTTGTTATGTACTGACATATTGGATCCATTATGAAACCTCACGACAGCTTGCAAGCCAGCCGGGGTAGAGACACTTTTTGTTAATCCGCTCACTTCTTCTAATGAATTCCGATTATTTGTTTTTGGCATTATACCCCCATTACTGTTTTTATATGTTGGTGTTTTGGGAGGTAAAAGTGGAGTTTCCATACTTTTGATTGTATAACTCGGTGAGGAATTCTGACTAAAGCTCTCTGTTGAAATTCCAGAGTCTTGTCTCATTGAAACTTTTCCTTGTTGGTTAGGTTTGTACATTCTATTCGGTGTGGGCGGTTTATTATTTTCTTGTTTAGTTATAGTACTAGCGCTAGATTTTTTCATAATATCCATAGCTTTAACATTATCAAATGAGAAATTTGTTTGATTAGCTTTCTGCTGTTGTGTATTTCGATTGATATCAGGTTTCTGACTTTGTGCTCCAGACTGTTCCTGTGTCGAGGGTTTCTGACTTGGTAGCAACTGGTTGAAGGGTGGAGCTCTAGTTTTAGGAGTGGGCGGTAGAGGTGGAGGCTGTGCGGATTTCTTTCGGGTATTAAGATTGAGTGGTGGACTATTCTGAATTTGAGAATTGGTAGAAGGTATATATGGTATTTGATCTGGAGGAAACGTCCTTTTGGGAACCGGAGGAGGTCGAACTGGGAGAGGGGGTGGTTGAGCTGGTATCTGAAAAACAAAATTTGGAAGTTGATAATAAGAATTCTGATAATACCTACTGTTTTGAAAATTCTTTTAAAATTTTCTTTTTTTGGAATTACGCACTTATCAATAATAAAATAAATTCGGTGGGTTTGGGTACGTTATGACGACATACAATTTTTCAACAACCAACTGGAAGTACTCGCTGGGAATTTGATTCTGCAAGAATCATTGGTTTGCCTCCTCGGTTAAGACGAATCTCTCGAAAAATGTTCAGACATGTTCCCAAATTTCTATAATAAATATTGCGTTTAATTTCGATGAAATATACGAAAAACTATCCCGATCAGTTCCCATCTAATAAAAAATTGAAGACAATAATCTCATTTCATAACAAGGTACGTGGTAGTACTATATTTGATTATACAGGGAGCCCCAGGCCCGGCACGCAATCCGGGTTCCCTCAAAACACAGCCTTTTTTTTAGTATTCTGAATTTGAAATATCTATGATTCTAAAATATAACCGATAATAAATAAGGTAGGTAGTAGACATATAATATTAGTGAGGTTTATTGAATACAGTAAAGGAGCATAGTACAAAAAATAAAATAACATTCGAATTAATTTGACATTTACCTTACATGGTGAAAATCCATATCAAATTAAAGATTAGTAGAAAAATAGGTACTTAGGACCTGCTTTTGTTACCTTACAAATTTTTCACTTTTATTTTATATGTGACTCTTTTTACACCTATCAATTACATCAAAGGTAATTTCCATTTTTTGATCAAGCTAGAGTGATTTGATTATTTCAACTAATCGAGTGGAAATAACCAGTGTTCAATCATTGTTACGCTTCGCCTATGGATATTTATTCTCACAAAATACGTATTTCTTGGCTAACATTGCAAAAATTAGGTAGATGAAAGTTGTCATGTGAGAGCCGTCATCGATAACTCTTGTTGAGTCAATTCTTCAAGGTTTTTTGTCTATTCCACATATTTTTTGATTAAAAACTAATATATGCAAGAAATAAGACAGTTGTCATAGGAACCTATCAACAAATATATGTCCATGATAGAAAAACAGAGCCTTGGCCAACAACGACTGCAATAAATATAATATATACAGTGTGACCATTAAAGTCCGCATCATATGGGAATTTTTGTTATTCCTTAGTTCTTGGTTCATGCAAATTTAGAGTTTCCAGACAGTTTTTGCTTCGAAAATAGTGCAAAATGACGTTGGAATTTTTTTTCTGTCAATCGGCTGTAACTACCTGTCAAATTTGACATATTTTCAAACAAAAAAAAAACAGAAAATTAGGTTATGTCTAAAAATTTCGGAAAATGATAAAACCTGATCTAAACGATCGAAATATGACACACTAAGT
This sequence comes from Ceutorhynchus assimilis, assembly GCA_917834065.1. NCBI lineage: Eukaryota > Metazoa > Arthropoda > Insecta > Coleoptera > Curculionidae > Ceutorhynchus > Ceutorhynchus assimilis. The sequence continues at coordinate 28,617,062 of OU892277.1, read as the reverse complement.
CAGCCAAAAAAGGTATTTTCATTTAAAAAAAAATAATAAAACATCATTCAGAAAAATTCCAAATAGGCACATTAATACAAAAATGCCACAAACACAAATTCTCAAATCCATTTACAACTTAAGACCTCAGTTCTTGGTAAATTAATTTGAGCAACTTTGATTTACCACTTTTTTGTTAGTTTTGGGTTCAATGTCGTCCAAAATTGGTATGTGGGTAGAAAACTAAAAAAGAAACAACTTTTTCCTTTATCATTTTTCGAAATTTTGAGAAATAATCTAATTTTCTGTATTTTGTTTGAAAATATGTCAAATTTGACAGGTACAGACGATTGATAGAAAAAAATTATCAACGTCATTTTGCACTATTTTCGAAGAAAAAGTTGGTCGGGAACTCTGAATTTGCATAAACTGCGAAATAAAAATAAAAACCCATATGATGCGGACTTTAATGGTCACACTCTGCTATGTATCTACGAATAATAATTTAATTTCAGTCTATTTGTTCAAATATTGGTCCGGCTTAACATGATGAATTATGTTGATTTGAGAAATGTCTTAATTCGTGTCTACTGTAAAATGTTGAGATAATGTGTTAAAATCAAGAGCTCCGCCTAATCTCAACATATAGGTTTTAAGATCACACATGAATATTTCACTGCTATAACTTAAGGGATATTTGATCTAAGTGGAGCTTTGAATGTGACTCTCGTAGAAACAGAAGTCACATCCAAAGCTCCACTAAGCTGAAGCATCCCATATGTTTTAGCCGTGCTGATAGCCATTAGTGCATCTGAATAGGATATATTTCCAACCTGTTTATTGAAAAAATAACAAATTAGCAATTGGATCTAATCGATAATTTAATATTTTGTAATAAGGATAATTAACCATGAGACAATAGTTATTTATTTCATTAGGCCAAGAAGTGGGTCTTTCTGTGCTGCGCTTAAAGCTTGAAGGTCGACGCGTAGCGTAGGCCTACAGTTGAGCGAAGCACAAAAAACCTTTGGGGCTGAATGGCATACATCATTTTATCTTCGAGGGATTCCACTATTTCCTTTCACAACTCAATCACTTCTTTTTTATCAATGTTCGGAAAAATAAATAGCTGCCACTATAAATTTACAGCGTGTCCAAATTTATTTACTTCAAATGTCAAATAAATAGCAGGTCACTTGGAACAAATTTTACTGCTCCGAACAATGACGTTCGTATAAGCGAGCAGAGACATCAACTTAGTAATCCATATTTATTTATGCAATGATTTAGTCCATAATATTGAACAAAAAATGTAAAACGAACAAATTAGTGCAGATTATAAATAAATGATGCTCTTGGAACTTGGTCGTTGACGCTGCCATCTATCGAGCAGAAAACGCAGAATTAATTACAAAAATATAATAGGGCTGACTGATGCTGCTGACTCTAGCGAGAAAAAAACGAACAAATTACCACAAACATAACATTTTTATGGTTCTAGGAACATAATGGAACACTTCTGTGTCAAGTGTTGAAGACGAAGTTCAAATTATAGACAGCTTGAAGATAAAGTTGCCAAGTTTATTTAATGAATATAATTCGGGTGTGATTTGTCTATCCGAATATTAAAACATTACAAGCAAAACTATTTTTGATGTAACCCAATTACGTTGTGAAAATCAGCAAAATCTTTTATATACTTTCGATCTATATCCGGTTCAAGATTTTTCCAAATTCAAATAATAACTTTTTTTTTTAAGTGCTTCGGTTTATCTCCTTGCTTATTATTATCAACATCTTGATTAGAAATGCCATCGAAATCGGTATTTGGCGGAGTTTTTGGAAATCCGAGTAGGCCATATTTTGTTACGAATCCAGCCTGAACTGAATTTAAAAAATAAGGGCAGATATGTTACTGTGAAAAACCGGAATAAGTGCATGTCAACATTTGCTGGTGAATGTCAACAAATACCATATGCGTCGATGAAGGGTCGAAAATTTGTTAATTTTACTATACGTCCGGACCATATACCAGGTGTCCCACTAAGGTCGGCCAGGTACGATATTATGGAAACCATAGACCTTACGGCTTCGGGATTTTTTTTTTACTTCACTAAATCGGCCAAGAGAAATTGATGGAAATTATTTTCAAGCTTCTAGGATGACCGCTAGGGGGCGCAATTACGATAATATAGCTAAAAATTCAACTTCTCTCAAGAAATCGCTATATTAAGATACTGTTTTAACAACGGAAATCAAAAGTTCATTAATTTTTGCGCCAGTTTGGTTATTAGGCTTTTTTTCGTATCTTCAGTAATAAGGGTGGGGAAAGCTGGTGAAAATTTTTTTTTAGAAATTGCTGTATCTTCCACACCCCTCATTCAAACTCATTCAATTTGGGTTTATTTGGAAGAGAATTTCATTGTTATTAAGAACACCACTTCGTTCGAGGTCAATAGTTCCCACCGCGTCTTCTAGAGGGCGCTGTTTATTCAAGATCCAGTTTTTTCTAATTTTCATGAAAAATCCAAATGGCATAATATTTTTTTTGTATTGCTGTGCTTAAAGAGCAAAAAAATATCTACATTTTGGCGCAAACCGCAATTCAATATCTGCATTCGTTTTCAAGTTATGTAAGGTCTATGGTCTCCATAATATCGTACCTGGCCGACCTTAGTGGGACACCCTGTATAGACCTTAGCGTATACGGGTGTCCCAAAAAGATACCGACAAACTTTAAAGGGTAGTAAGGGACATCGAAACAAGCATTTTTGTTTATATAAACATAAGTCCGCAAATGAGCCATTTGGGCTGTAGAGCAAAAAAGCTGTTTGGTACTTTTATTCTTCGCAATAATTAAATCACTGTTTGTTTACAATAATTGTTCAAAATGTTGACCATTTACTTCAATGCAAAGATTGCACCGTCGAATTCTTGACTCGCGAACCCTTTGGAATATTCCGGGAATAGCTTCTACATGGGTACAAAGGCCAGTACCCTTACTAACAGATCTTCCTCATTACGAACAGGTGTTTCGTAGACTAAACTTTTCAGTCAATGGCCCGACCGACGGTGCAATCTTTGCATTGAAGTAAATAGACAACATTTTGAACAATTATTGTAAACCATAATTTATTTGTTTATAAAGCAAAATTAATATGCAAACAGTGATTTAATTATTGCGAAGAATAAAAGTACCAGACAGTTTTTTTGCTCTACAGCCCAAATGGCTCATTTGCGGACATATGTTTACATAAACAAAAATGCTTGTTTTGATTTCCCTTACTACCCCTTAAAGTTTGTCGGTATCTTTTTGGGACACCCTGTATAATATTATAGGGTTATACATGGGAATCTTCTCTTAGAACTCGAATGCTTGGAAGACAGTCGTGCCATCCATATCTATCCCCAGCCAATCCATAATTAATTCCATAGAATTAATTATGGATTGGCAAGCTCTTTCAATTTACATGAAATCGGCATAAATATTATAAATATTTCCATTTAATAACCATCTGCTTCCGACATAAGCAGCTTCTATCCCAAAATGTGCTCCAAAAACTCTATATTGATGAACGAATCCTCTCGAAGGGCTTTTCAATTAAGCTCAATTCAGAACTAACTGCCAGGTAACGAGTTGCATTAATATGAATATGAATAAATACCATCGAGCTTTAAACTGCTAGAGGGATCAACAAGCATATTTGTTTTGTTCCATAATGAGGTAGCGGGGTCAGAGGGGTGATTCATCCGATAAACAAAACAAAAAAGGCCCTGTTGCCGAATTTTTTCCTGTTCGAATAATAATCTCGATAATAATGAATATCGTCATCTATCGAATAGTATCTATTTCAAATTTGTCTGCTTATAATAATATTAAAAATATACTTCCGACTTTTTAAGTCTATACTTAAAATAATTCTAAAACAACAATACCTTTTATCACGACTCAATTTGGTTTTAAATGGAACTACGTACCTACTTCTAAAGAAAGATTTTACAGTCTGGCAATAACGTAGTAATTGTTTTGTGTTCTCATGGTGTTCTCAACTTTCTTGTGAGAAATCAGTTGACTGCGTTCGAGAACCTGGTGTGTCGTATAAAAATCACACAGCTGCCGTTCGGAAAGGCGAAGTGTGGATTAAAATCATATGGTTTTCGGCGTTCGGAAGGGTGTTTGACACGTATTGATGTGCGCACCGAATACTCTAGAGTGAAATTTAAGCTCACATTTTGAAGATGCACTCCCTGAAATAATTTCCACACCAACAACCAGGTTTTCGAACGCAGCTCTCTGATACCCAAAACATAAACAGACTGGTTTATAAACATTCTATTTTCATAAGTGCGAGAAAGAGGGCCTGGTATCATTCTGGAACCAAACAAATTCTATAGCACATTATTATCGTTATTAGTCTAGAGAGAGAGAGTGTTCAATGGTCGAAGATAAATACCTATTATCTATTATTTTACCTCTATTGTTGATACTTTCAGCTGACTTTATAATTGATCAAAATATATAATTATTTCCAACTTAACCCCTGATTATTTGAAAAACGGTTCATCTGAAGTTTGGTTTTGCTAGATTTTCTACAATTATGAACACAACAGATATACAGTGTGTGTATCAGCCAAATGGAGTAAATTCGGTAATAAATAAATGGGAGCGTACCTATTCGAAAAAACGCTCAGACACGTCGATTGGTATTTTTGATTGCGAATTTTTTCCAATCAAAAACTTTTCATACAGGGTGTGTCATGTAACAATGAGGAATACCAACTTTCTTATTCCAAATGAAACATTGTATATTATCCAATTTTTGGATTCTTCTGAAAAGTCTAGACATATTTCATGTACAATGACCTATACCTATCTTCAACTGTTTCCGACATATTAGGTGTTTTCTGCCAAATGGAATAAATTCGATAATAAATGAATGGGGCCATTCGAAAAAACACTCAGACATGTCGATTGGCATTTTTGGTTGCGCATTTTTTGAATAAACACTTTTTATACAGGGTGTGTCATGTAACAATGGGCAATACCAACTTTCTTATTTCATATGCAACACTCTGCATATTATTCAATTTTTGGATTCTTCTGAAAAGTCTAGACATATTTCATGTACAATGTCCTATACCTATCTTCAACTGAAATATAAGGTGTTTTCAGGTTTATTGCAAAAATAAACATTGAAAAAATAAAATTAAAAATTATTTGATTGAAGAAATTCGCTACAACACTCTCAAATACTAATAAGTAACACTGTTTATTTCTTGATAATAGTGGTGCCGCGAGACGAGACTAGACGAGACTTAAGGTTGGTCTCGCCTCGTCTCGACATCTCTGCGTGATAGTGAATTTTCAAGTAAGTTCTAGAAAATTCTATTTGGAAACCAAGGGAGATATTGTATTTGTGACTTCACCGACGTACCTGATACATCAATCGTCATCGTACTTTTACCAATGCGGTGTGGTAAATCCTAAGATTTACTGTTTGTGTCCGGTAAAAGTCCGAAATGAAAGCAAAATAACTAGTTTTCGGGTTTTTACTACTTGTTTTTGGTAAATCCTAGGTTTAGCGCGCTTATCCTAGGTTTTACCGAATTTCGGGCATTTACAGTAACATATACATAAATTAGACATTCTCGCAACAATGAGTATATATATACCTATATTGCTCATTTTCATGATGCCTAAAATTAAAATCTAACACCTTTCTGAGGACTGATTTTTTTTTGCATAGTTAAACATCCACAATAGTTCTGTTTCAACAAAAATTACAAACCAGTCGAAAGCTTGGTGTAGTTCAAAATAGTCAGAAAACTGGTTGATGGCTGGTTGTCCGATAGTCCGATCTGTTCCCACCACTCAAAATCGTTTTGATTGATCCTTGAATTTTCAGGTAAAAGACCTATCTTATATTCACCTAAAAACGATACACTGTGTCGAAACATGTGTTGTGACAATAAAATAATCTGTAAAAATTTAAGAAATTACATATTCTCATAAAGTTGGTACTTATAATGAATTTCCATCATCTAATTGCTAACTCGGTAGAATATACCTATAATATCTTGATTAGCTGAGAGCCTCTCATTAGTCTCATTACATGTTCACTATAGCAATTCAATCCTTTCAGACAAATCTGGCAGTTAATATGCTCAAATTATATAGAATAGGCACAAAAAATATACCATTTTAGTGTTGATTATAAACTTGCATTGGCATCGTTGCTGGTGAAGCACCGGCAAGTGTGATAACGACTAAATTAATATTATAGTTTCAAGAAAAAAAATATTTGTTTTCATTTACTGACTCGTCAATAATGTTTTTACAAGGTTTGGAATCCCATTGGAACTTCATTCGGATCAAGAGCGCAATTTCGAGTTACGACTATTACAAAAACTTTGCGAACTGTTAGGCATTCACAAGACCACAACCACGGCATTGCATCCACAATCAGATGAAAGTGTTTTTTTTTTATTTGATAAATAATAAATCACAAAACTTAGCGACCTCAAACCTGTCGGCGAAGATGAGGATCAGAGGACCCTAAGCTAAGGGTCGAACCCTCCGGGCGGGAGTTAGTTGTACCACAAAAATGTAAATTCTCATGATATCCTAATACAATAAAACAATTATTTTTTAAGTTTCTCGACCACCCAGGTTGGTTTGTCGCTTTCGTAATTATTTATTAATTTACTGAAAACAACAATACTTCCTCTAAGTTTTTGACATGCTGCGGGGTGACAGAAGTGACTTCAAACTTATTCAGTTTAAAAAAGGGTCGATGCATCACTTGACTACCCTTCCTATTTAAGATTTGAACGGATGGCTCTGGGGGTTGAAAATGGAGACGTGAATTATAGTTGAGTGTTTCGGGCATTTTTTCCAAAATATCTCGTTTATATGACAATAAAGGTGGAAAAATTTCTAATTGACACCCACATGCGACTATAAAAGTTAAAACCCAATTGATCTTCGGTACCAGAATGATCATTGATCCAAAAATAGAGAAGAGTGAAACGATATTACGAGATATTAAATTCATTGAAAATATTACAGTGGATGTTGGTCAAGTTATTGGTATCTAATTTTGAGTTGCCTAAATTTTTATATACAGGGTGTTCATTTTAAAACTTACCACCCCTATTATCTTGGAGTTGATAAATTTTCGGAAAAAATCCCTGAAATAAGTCAAAAATAATTTAGAGGGGGATAGGTTTTTATGCAAAATTCACCTCCAGGGCCGGTTCTAGCTCTTTGGCCGCCCTCGTGCAACAGCTCATTTTGCCGCCCACCATGAGGAACTTTTTGCTTCGGGGGAAGGGAATTTGTCACAATATTCTATCCGTGGGCTCCGTCAAGTTAGCCCCCCCCCACATTCGAATTTTCTAACAAAATTGCAACCATTTACTGTGCTCGAAGTGTGCTTTACTGTGCCGATGATATTTTGAACTGTGCCGTTCCGATACCAAATTTATAGGAAAAACAAGATGGAGGCTAACTTGACGCTCAGCTCCTCCGAAATTTTGGAAATCAGATCAAACAAAAATGGATTTTTTTTTTTACGGATATGCGCACTCGCAAGGAAATGTCCTATCACGCTCGAGAAGCGGCAAGTGCGCGGAAATGTCGGTGTATGTTGGTCTTGAAACGGTTCAGGTTGTAACCTGCAGGGAAAACCGTCGCAGGGAGTTTATTCCACAGCGATGCTGTTCTCCAGAGATATGAATTCTGATATAATGAGGTTCTTGGTACCTCTAGTTTGACAGTAAATTCATGGTTACCGTCTGTTTGACGGGTTCGCCTGGTAGGTGCTACTCTCGGTGGAATCATACGTGCCAACTCTTCAGAGCATTTTCCGTGATAGTACCTGTAGAAGAGAGATAAATCGCCCACAGATCTGCGATGTTCGAGACCATCCAAGTTACGAGTAAGTACGGGGTCATTTATCAGCTTGATAGCTCGTTTTTGCACGGTATTCAAAAGCATTAAGGTATGTTTGGGTGCTGCACTCCATATATGTGAGCAGTACTCCATAGTTGGTCGAATCTGGGCTTTGTAGAGTGTCAGCAATTGGCTTGGTGTGTACAGATGTCTTGTACGAAATAGCACCCCCAGCTTTTGGGAGGCCCTTTTAGCAATATCTGCCACGTGACTGTGCCAAGACATGTTGGTCTCTGCAGTAACCCCCAAGATGTTCAACTGAGTCTGTAATGTGACAGCACTTCCAGATAGCATGATGTTTGGCTCACCGGTGCTGGTCTTTTTTGAAAACAGAGCTGCTTGGGTTTTCTGCGCGTTGAACTGTACAAGGTTTTTGTTACCCCAGTCCTCTATTATCTCCAGGTCGTTATTTATCTGCGATATTTGAGTTAGTCTAAGATGATGGAATTCACGTGCGGAAAGACCTGTGGGTGGTATGAGTGAGGAGACTACATTGCCATCGTCTGCAAAGCAATAAAGTGGATTTACTGTTTTATCTATGAGGTCATTTATGTAAATCAGGAAAAGAGTTGGCGAAAGGATTGCTCCCTGTGGCACACCAGCATTTATTTGGTAAGAGTTGGAGTTCTGGCCATCCAGTGCAACATAAATGGATCTGTCCTTTAGGTAACTTTCAAACCAAGTGCAAAGTTTCGGCGATAATCCCATTGCTTTGAGCTTGTTGAGCAGATTTTCATGCCAAACTTTGTCGAATGCTTTAGATATATCTAAGGCAATTGTTCTTGTCTCACCCCGCAACTCAATCGCTTTTTGCCATAAGTGAGTGACGTATGTAAGTAAATCGCCAGTTGACCTATATTTTCGAAATCCGTATTGCTTATCGTTGATAATTTTGTACTTTTCCAAGTACTTGGTTAGGTGATTGTTCACAACTCTTTCCATTACTTTTGATATCACCGGAAGTAGAGCAATTGGTCTATAGTTTAACGGATCTGTCTTTTTTCCTTTCTTTGGAATGGGTTGTACTGCGGCAGACTTCCATGATAACGGATATACTCCTTGCCTGTAAGACAAATTGAATAATTTTGCGAAAGTTGGGGTGAGTTCGTTGGCGCAATTTTTGAGTACTATTGCGGGAATGCCATCCGGACCCATTGCTTTGTTTGTATCCAGCTTTTTTAGGGATTTTCGTATTTCTCTGTGACAAAAGGGTACCTCTGGCATACTATGGGAAACCCTTTCAATGAACGGTGGAGTTTTTCCGTTTGGCACTGTTAGGTTGGAGTTGGAGGAAAACATTTGGGCAAGCATATTGGCTTTTTCCTCTGATGTTGTGGCTAAGTGATTATTTTTATCTGTAAGTGGTGGTATGGATGACTTGGTGAAGTTAGATCCAACAGCTTTTGCAAGAGACCAAAAAGACCTAGAACTACTTCGACAATTCAGCAACCTGTTTTTTATTCTTTGATTGTATGTTTCTTTAGCGGAGTCAATAGTAATTTTGCAACTATTTCTGGCTTCTATAAATTCTGTGTGGTTTTGAGCGGTTTGTTGTCGTTTCCAAAGGTTATATGCTCTGTGTTTTTTCTGTACAGCCGTTTGACACTGGCTGTTGAACCAAGGTTTTGCATTAGCTCTACGTTTAGTTGTATGTGGGATATATGCGTCCATTCCAGATAAGATTACTTGTGTTATTTCATTACAGCAAATAGTGGGATCAGCTGTTTTAAAGCAAACCTCTTGCCATGGAAAATCCAGGTAATACTGTTTTAGGTCATTCCATTTTGCCGATTTATAGTGCCACATTTTACGAGGAAGTGGTTGTAGGCTTGGTGGGATGAGCATTTCGCACTTTGTTATTATAAGTTTATGATCGGACGAACCAAGTGGAGCATCTACTTGAATTGTGTACGAGTCAGGATTTGTGGTTAGGAACAAGTCTAAAAGCGCTGCAAATTCGCCCCTTTCTGAGATACGGGTAGGTTCATCGACAAGCTGCGTTAGACCACAACTTATGGCAAAAGCTTCTGCCTCTCTGCCTTCGTTATCTGTTTTGTTGTGGTGTTTCAGCCAGGGTATATTGTGGACGTTGAAATCGCCTAAAAAGACAATTTCCGCCTGTGGATAGTTTGACTGTATACTATCACAGCTTTCGGATAATGTCGCGAAAAAGTTTTGGTAATCGGTGTTACTTGGCGGTCGGTAGAGGTAGCAGATAAACTTGGTCGATGACTTTGAGGTGAATTTTAGCCATATGATATCAAGGTTCGCTGGTTCTAGCTTCTCCTCTCGATGACATGAAAGGTCATTTTTAATGTACACACAGATCCCAAAATTATGTCGAAATCGGTGGTGTAGGTCATAGCCGGGGTAAAGATAGTTCACAATAGGTGTTGCAGAACTGATTTTAGTTTCAGTGAGAACAAGGATGTCAGGTCTTTGTTCTTCAAGATGTTAGTGAACTGAATTCATATTTGTACTTATTCCTCTTATATTGCTAAAATCAATTCTGAGTTGAGTTTTTGATCTTCTCTTTATATCTTTGCATGAAGGACCCCCAGGATCACCCGTCGCCCGGAGATCCGAGTGGTCGGGTATTTTACCTCCGGAATATTTTGATCCTGGAGGCGCCATCATGCTATCTGTTACTCATTGTTGGAACCGGACTGCCAGCGCAGTAGCGGAACGTGGTGATACCACTTAGCGCTACTCAATTCTGGCATGGTGGTATCTCACCGGTCGACGCCCAATGAGTAAAAAGCGTCTACCACCTACCATACAATTGGAAGTGTGCTGAACTGTGATTCTTATGCAATCTGAAGTATGCTGTATCAGGTTTTCTCAAAATTTCCATATTCGGTAATTTTCTGACAAAATCCTATTAGAGGGGCTAATTTGACGCTCAGCCCCCCCAAAATTTTGAAAATCAGATCAAACAGAAATGGATTCTCATGCAATCTGAAGTGTGCTGAACTGTGCTGTATCAGGTTTTTCTCAATATTTCCATATTCGGTCATTTTCCGACAAATCCTACTGGGGGGCTAACTTGACGTTCAGCCCCCCAAAATTTTCTCACAAAATCCTACTGTGGTGCGGTCGGGGGTAGCTTGGCGCTCAGCCCCTCAAAATTTTTGAAATTAGGTCAAACAAAAATGGATTCTTATCCAATGTGCACCAGTGTAAATATTTAATTGCATCGAGTGTGCCACACCAGTGCCGCACTATTTTTGCGAACGGATTTCGCTATTAAAGTGTACCCTACAAAAAAATAAAATTCAGTCTAGTCTACACTTAAGATTGAATAGGAATCCATTTTTGTTTGATTCGATTTTCGAAATTTTCGGGGGCTTAGCGTCAATAGCCCCCCAGTAGGATTTTGTCGGAAAAATCATACAGTCCAGCACACTTCAGATTTAATAGGAATCCATTTTTGTTTGATTCGATCTCCAAAACTTTGGCGACGCTGACCGTCAAGTTAGCCCCCAGTAAGATTTTGTCGGAAAATGACCGAGTGTAGAAATTTTGAGAAAAACCTGATACAGCACACTTCACTTCAGATTGAATAGGAGTCAATTTTTGTTTGATCTGATTTTCGAAATTTTGGGGAGGGGGGCTGAGCGTCAAGTTAGCCCCCCAGTAGGATTTGGTCGGAACATGACCTAATATGGAAATTTTTAGAAAAACCTGATACAGCACAGTTCAGCACACTTCCAATTGTATAAGAATCATTTCTGTTTGATCTGGTTTTCTCAAAATTTCCATATTCGGTCATTTTGCGACAAAATCCTACTAGAGGGGCTAACTTGACGCTAAGTCAAGTTAGCCCCTCATCTTGTTTTTCCTATAACTTTGGTATCGGAACGGCACAATTCAAAATATCATCGGCACAGGGCACGTTGAAGCACACTTCGAGCACAGTAAGTGGTTGAAATTTTGTTGGAAAATTCGAAGGTAGGGGGGCTAACTTGACGGAGCCCTATCCGTGGGTGGTCCGTTTGTTGTTTATCGCTAGCAGGTGATTGGCCAAGGGCGCTCGTACTACTTTTCAGGGGTGCTCGTACTACTTGGCAGGTAGCACGCGCCCCAACAACTAGCCGCCTGTTCGTGCAATATAGTTTAAAGGTATTTGTCTCTATTTTTTTAAAAATCTGTATAGAAATATACTAATATACCTAGAAAGAATATGCCGCCCCCTCGGGCTGCCGCCCTCGTGCGGCGCACGAGTTGCACGAGTGTAAAATCCGGCCCTGTCACCTCCCCCCTTTCAACCCCCCAGCCCCTAGAGCCACCCCATAGAAAATCTTAAATGAGAAGGGGAGTCAAATAATACATAATTTTGGAGGGTTTTTATTTCCATACATTTTGGTACTAAATTTTCGTATCTAAGTTCAACTGTTTTAGAAATATTGACAGTAGGAAATTGACTTTTTTGCAACTTATTGATATAATTGAAAATTCCAATTAAGTTTAATTTTCGGGTAAATTCAAAGTTGGTATCAAATGATAGTTTATGAAAATTTAAAATGAGAATGTAAGCTCGGTTTTCCTCTAAAATTAACCGTTCAGGTTTTACAGCCTGTCAAAGTTGCAAAAAAGTCAATTTTCAACTGTCAATATTTCCAAAAGAGTTAAACTTAGGTATTAAAATTTAGTACCAAAATGTATGGAATTAAAAACCGCCCAGAATGATGTATCATTTGACCCTCCTTCCCATTTAAGATTTTCTAGGAGGTGGCTCTGGGGGCTGGGGGGTTGAAAGGCGGGAGGTGAATTTTGCATAAAAACTCATTCCCCTTCCAATTATAGTTGACGAGTTTCAGAGATTTTTCAACTCCGAGATAATAGGAGTTTTGAAATGAACAAACACCCTGTATATGTGACACATTCCCACAAATAAACGGGTAACATTATTGAAATCAAGTATTCAGTTTTTGGATCCTCCTTCTTTGGCATAAGTTTTTTTCCTAATTTTGCAACAATTTAAACAATCAATTACCCAACATAAAAGTGTTTGTAAACTAGGACGGTAATCGGATACGTTCTCTTTAGTTTTGCCGTGAAAAAAATAGTCCGCTCAGCTGACTGACCGCGACTATAAATCTGTAAAATAAACATTTGAAAGCAGAAATAATAATGGAGCATTAAAACTGTTGCCCCATAATATACCATACCCATAGTTATACACTGTTACAAAATATAGCTAAGTTAGAGACCTTTAATGCAAGTACCTACTTTCAATAAGATCCAAATGAACCCGACCTTTTTGCTTGACTAAAATTTAAATTTAATGAGCCTAGAGGGTTTTAAATCAAAATGTGGTATAGGAATTACTGTTCCCATTATACTTCAACATTGAATATTTGGTTTTAAAAATAAGTAAATTGCTATAAATTGACGACAGTGAATTTCCCGCCTTCTCGCTTAGAAACGCTTATTTTTCATGTTCTGAATGCATTTTTGCTTTTTCTTTTCAGCTATTCTTTTTATTTTAGTAAACAACAAGGTCGATTTTTTTTTTTTTTTTTGCTTTAACCGAGAAGAAAGCCAGCTAAGTGGCAAATAAAGTTCGAGGTTACGTCGTGGCTGTCACAAAAAAAATGTTATATGGAGCATGGAGCTTGAATAAATGTTTCTTTACAACTTCTGTTCCGCCTTCAAACTGGGATCAAAATACAATGTAGTGCTAACAAAACAATCTGTGAAAATTTATTGGTCTTTCTATGAAGTGCTTCCTACGTGAAATCGACAGACTCACTTATAAGATTAAGGCAAGGTATATTCATCTCGATATACTTGCTGGTAACTGCCTTCAATACGAATATACCACACTAGTTATCTGGCCGATCGATAGGATCATAGATTGCCTTCTTATCTATCAGATTACATGACTTGACAGTTCATCAGAAGATGAATAAACTGGGCCTTAGATTGAAATTCTAAACTAAGAAATTGAAATGGCTCAACAAACCTCAGCCACAATAAGATCGCAGATAGATGTAGTATTCAACCAGGGTAAACTCTTTTTGAACGATCAAATGAAGACATATTCTCCATCTAACGCCCACGCGCGAGTTTACTCTTGTGGGCTTACTGTATTTATTGTGCATGTGCAAAATTTCTTGTATTACATGAAAAATTGAACAATAAATGCTATATAATAATAATAATAATAATAATCTATTTACTGGCCGGCACACCAAATACTGCAACACGAGCTGTTATAAAACAGTATCAAAAATGAGGCAAATATTCCCGCAGAGGCATCCGTCACAATTGCAGGAATTGCGGTTAAAAAAACCGAAGCTTGATTTCAATTACGGTAACGGCCAAATTAAGGACCGATTGAGAAAATGTTCCGGTCGTGTTTTCTCTCTGCGGGACCTAACCGTCCTGATGAGCTGTGATACAGCGAAACGCGCCCACGGATGGCCTGCAGAGGGAAAACATTTTCTCAATCGGCCCTTAATTGGGCCGTTACCCAAATTAAACTCTTTTTGTCTGACCGAGATTATCAAGAATATCGAAGAACTGTTAATGAGAAATATGAACGTATTTTTGAAAACACAAGACTTAAACATCTTAGCAAGTTTCATAATCTTATATCACAGCTGAAGAGAATCTTGATAACACGTGATTACTGGTTGATGAACCTGTGCAGAACAACTATACCATCCAAAGAATAATTGTTGGCTCTTGAACTATAATTTTCAATATTCCCTACAACAAAGACTTTCCAATGTGAATGGTTGGCGCGTGGGCGCTTAATGAAATTATCAATTTAGAGTTCTATATGTATAAAACAAATATCAAGAAAGGAAGCTTGCATTAACGGTAAAAATTATTATGATGAAGCCTATTACTAAATCTCTTTTTCCTGTGAATGTTAATCTAGATCGTCGAGTCTCTTCCTACCCTCATTACGCTGACGTATTAAATGTGAAAGATATCACCTTTCTTATCACCTTGCCACAAATCCGAAATTTGAAAAAAATTATGATCTATCTGTTAATGTATTTGGATTGGAAATGAGTTTACAATCAAATTTTTCACTTGTTTCCGTTCACTTAACTAGACATAAATTAGAAAAACATGTAAACATATTAATTATTCAAAATAAATATTTTCCTAAGAGTAACGAATTCGAAGATATTGCTACGGTAGAAGATGTGCAGGATGAAGAATGGGGAATAAAATACCACTATTGCTACGGTAAAGACTTATCAAGACTTTTAAATTATCAGCTCAGAGTTTTCTCAAGAACCACACATTAAATATAAAAATTTCGTTTACAAGGAAAAGGTACCGTTTATTGTTTATGCAGATTTCGAATTTTCGCTTGAGCCAGTTAATGATAATTATTGTGATTGTAAAACCAGTACCTAGATATCAAAAACATATAGCATACAGTGCTAGGTAATAAGAACGAATTTTCTTACTATAAGAGTAAAAGGGGTTTAGATTGTATGTCGTGTTTCGCAGAGGAATTGCGAAATGCAGAAAAAACCGAATAGTAAAACTTGTTAATAAATGGGAGGGAAAATATGGAGCAAAGAATTTTATTTCGAATCCAAATTTCAAGGACAGGTCAATTTTCAACAATTGGCCATTGAACTGAAAAAGTCCCGTATTATTTTCGATAAACCATTGTATATCATTATGACCATACTCGAGATTTCAAAAACGTGTGTATATGAATTTCACGATGATTACATGCTAACGAAATTTCCAGTGGAAAAATGTAAACTTTTATTAACTGATACAGTCTAATTTACGCGAGGATTTACGAGCTACAGTGTCATGATGTGTACGAAGAGGTAATTAAAAAAGATATTCATTGTTTCGATACCAGCGATTACCCTCTAGAAAACAACAATGGAAAAATAATTACTCATTTCATTGGTTTACGTTCCAAGCAATATTCCTACAAACTTGAAGAGGGGTCGAAATGAAAAAAGCCAAAGGTGTGAAATATAATGTAGTGAAAACCAAAATAAATTTCGAGGATTATTTCAACTGCCATCAAAAAATTTGTAGAAAAAAATCCTATTAGCTGCTATAATTGTATTTTGTATTTTTATTAAAATTTAAATTTCAAATTTTACCTAGGAATAAAAAAAAACTACAGGATGTTAAAGGGAGTGTAACCTTAAAATACAACTTGTATTCAGGAAATAAAGAAAAAAATTCTGAGAACTCTTGTGAAAATCTCGCATCGCTACTCATAATAATAAGGTAGATACGCCTAAATAAAGTTTTGTCTATTCATCGCGTGACGTCATGAATACACGCAAAAATTACAAAACCTATCAAAACTGACGCAGCGATAGGGGTGAGAACGCAAGAACAATACGATAATATCGATAATAATGGGTGTCCCAATAGGAACACACATTTTGAATTGCGCGGCATTTTTACTGTATTCGCAGTAGGCCAAAAAACAAATGATAAGAATAATCTAAACAGTTTGCGATTTATGTGGTATCAACAGGATGGTGCGACATGTCACACTACACGCGAAGCAGTTCAGTTGTTGCAAGAAAAGTTTCGCGGTCGTGTCATCTCACGTAATGGAGGGAGATCAGAACTGGCCCGCAAGATCGTGCGATTTAACGCCTTGTGATTTCTTTCTTTGGGGTTTTTTAAAATCCCTCGTATACGCTAATAAACCAACAACAATTCCACAGTTGAAGAACAAAATTGAACGCGATATTAGCGAAATTGGGCCAGAATTGTGTGAGAATTAGACTGAACATTTCTTGAAAAGAATACGAGTCGGTCACCAAAGTCGAGGCGGCCATTTGCCAGATATTATTTTTCACGTTTGATTGCAGTGTATTAACTTTAAATTAAAATATAAATAACACTTAGTTTAAAATAGATTATAACTTTTATTTCACAATTAAAATGTGCGCACCTATTATATACAGCAAGCATGAGCAAACGCGCACGCAGCGCCGGCAGGCGGACTCAGTTTGTGCATGTGACGTCACAATACTAGGAGTGGGAACTTTATACCACGGTATCATCGCAACGGTTGGTCGTAGCCTAGTGCAGTTTGAAAATTTGTTCTTAGGTTTTTTTTTTCTAAAACTTTTATTTTTGGTTCACACCCCCTTTAAATTACATAATATTTTATTCAAGCATTTTGCAAATACATTTTTCTATCTGAGTCGTTCAAAACCTTTTCTTTATTATAAAATAAACATTCATTCATACAGCACAACTGCATAAAAGTAAATGGTTGTAAATCTATCAGTATAAAAATATAAAATGATATCTTCAGGGTTGAGATCATAATAATATTAATGTAGTATGTCATTAGCAGACTCCTAAAAGTTATTATAATAGATATCAAAATCCAACTTGCCCAATGCAAAAATTTGAACACACGCACAATCAATTCAAAAAGATAATACACGTGCATATCATTATCAACGTGACCCATTTTCATATCTAAGCACATGGTTGAACTGATTTTAATATGATCGATTTCAAAGCATATCTCTGTGTAGACGGAATCATCTACTACTTCATCAAAATAAGACATCAACTGTTTCAGATATGAAATAAAGTCTCTCCATTCATTGATAGCAAATGAAATATGTGATCAGTTTTGTTGATGGGAATCGTATTCGCTGTAGCCTTATTGCAGGAATATAGCATCTAGCAGCACTAAGTGCAGTTACGATTTTTTATTTGATAATTCAAACACGTTCGAGAATGTATCGTTCTTCTTGTTGAGCTAGCTGTCAGAATTGTTCGCCGGTTTTATCGATTTCTTGCCAGTAATCGACTGAATCCATCAAAAAATCCAGATTCTCTTGAGGAGGAGGATAGCATTTTTGTTTCACAGTACCTTTGCAATGCGAAAGCAGGATACAAACTACAAAGAAGTTGGCATATTTATCCTCTGTTCAACAACTTCTTGTTGCACATGCGCAGTAGTTTTTCTTAAAGTACATATTATGTCTGCAGAATTAATCCAGCTATTGTGAGTCTTGCTGAATCCCAGCCATTTCATGTAAACCGTATTACCACGTTTACGTAATACGTTTTCAGCAGATATTCTTCATTTTCTGCAATTTTTTCTTATAAAAACAGCCGCTGATTAAAGTACCCTGCATATCTTCCAGTATATAGGTGGTAGGGTGGGTAATACGCACTTTCACAATTTTTAATGATTCTGTAGTCCAGTTAGGTGTATATCCTTTACTAACACGTACAATATGACCAATCTTATAGCGATGAGGTGTTGCGAATTTAATATGACTGTAGTTAGAACTAGGGATTTGTTTTTCATTGTTCTTGTTTATATCACACGGGTACATTTCTGTAGAAGGCGGTGTCCTCAGGGGCGTGCGGTGAAATTAGAAAAACATGCGAAGCGTGTCGCAGTGGGGGCAGTGCTTACGGCGCTCTACCGGCAAACAGCAGCGCGCGGCAAGGGTTGTATCTTTATCTGGGCGGTCAAAATTTGAAAAAAAATATATATGGGAATAATGGGATAATGGGATAAAAATCATAGCGTTTAGCGTTTGTTCTATTGGATGGGGATTTCAATAAAATAATAGATATTTAAGATACAAGTGAGTTAGCAGTATACTTAGGATACGCGTGTGGAAGTTGCACATCGAGTGCGTAGCACTAGTTGTGTGACGTAGATGGATATATATTATGTGTTAAATAGGTTTCATATAATGGTGTTATCATATTCAATGTTTCCGATGGTTGCAAGGATTGGAAATCTTTTTATAATATTTTATTCCATACATCTTTACATGCTGAGAGTTTGGCGACTGAGAGCCACAAGTTCGTGACCGTTTTGTATCATGTAAGTTCTGCCGCTGCTCGCGAGAAGGCGTAAATGTCTCCAGCTTTTCAGTAATTTTCAAAAGACTAAATTTTGTTGTTCGCCCTGTAAGGTTGATCCTGATCTGGGGACCGCCATCTTCACAAGTCCAATATCGATTACCGTTCTCGTGGAAAGAAAGTACCTTATCGACCAACAGGCACTAGTTTAACGAAATGAAGTTGCGTAAGGCAATGTTCCCTTAATTACCGAAAAATTTTACATCGAAAGTCTTGTGATTACCGTTTTATTCGAGTTCGAATTTCGAATTTCGAATCTTCTCGTGGTAAGTTCTTTTTAATTTTTTCCAATGTAATTCAAATTCAAATTCAAATTCAAAAAATGTTATATTACAACAGTAAGTACAATTTTTCTCTACAGTATCGCACCTAAGCTCTACATAGAGCTTGTCGGCGCATGGTTGTTCATGGAATGCCTGTATTACTTAGGGTCTTTCGAGGAGCCTCCATTTTTAACAAGCTCCCAATTCCAACCTCATTTTCGTGTGGCCCCATTTTTTCAGGCAGATCGTTTGGCTGGAGCTTGGGCATAGAGATTTTGGAGCCTGCCTTGATTAAAGTCTAGAATCTTCAACTTCCATCACCGAGTGATAGAAAATAGAGGGCTGCAGAACTCCAACGTTTTCGTTGGAATTGAGGCTTGTACATACAGAGTTTCATTTTCAATCTTCACCCATTTTTTTTAATGGAATTTCTTTTATGACCAGTTATCATAACTTATTGAATTTTTACTGATATCACATTTGAATATTTGAAATTTTACTTTCGGATACCTCACACTGGAGTGACTGTTAGATAATTTCCGATTTATTGAATTTAATATATCATGTATTTAACTAAATTTTGGTACTGCCATGTTTTATGAATTTATATTTTATTAATCTGAACTGAAGTCAAGGTTGGACAACATGTTCTAAATTTAAATTTATTACGTACGTTACGCTCCTAAATCGTCAAAAGCCATCAATTTTTCACCTGGGTTCTACTACTTAAATACTTGAGGATTTGTGTTATATTTCCTGTGTACCTTCACCATTTAACCTAACCTTCAATTTCATACAGTTTTAATTTGATTTTTCTGAATTTATTTTATAAGCAGAGGTTGCTCCTATCCATGGAAGATTACAATTTTCTGGGAACTTAAATCTTCCATGTTCTTATTTATTGCTCAAGTTGATGGATTCAATTGAGGGTTAAACCTCTAACCATTGATTTAATATCTACTGCTTGACTGATTTTTGTTCTTCTCACTGTGAATTTTATATCACCGTGGAAATATGCACTGACTTATTTCGAAAATTACTTGATTGTTTTATTGGTTTTACCTATGTCAAGATTTGGTTGAGTTGTATGCCTTATTCATTTCTTTTTCAGAATTACCAATTATATTTAGCTAATTATTTTGTTTTTTGGTGTGTTTGTGAATATGTATTTTTCACACTTCAATATTTTACGCCCTTTCTATTCTGTACATATTATTGACCCACCCCTATAATAAATTATTCGCTGACCAAACTGAGCATATCATTGGCATCTAGTTAACTCGGTAACAAAAGGGGTTACATAAATAAGCGCCCAACTTGCGGGGCCACGATTCATCACATTTTATTAACATCAATAAAATATTGTACAATTTGGTATTATCTTTTATTTTCGCATCACTCAACTACTTGACTTTAGTTATACCAGTACTACGTAAGTAAATAAATCCCAATTGATTTATTTCTTCAATAATATATTTTCCTATATCTTTTATAATTTAACGAGCAAAATCCAATCAAGATTTTTTGTCTACCCATTAATTCTCGATATTTCTTCCCGGAAATATAATTACATATTTTGTAACGTCACACTTGCGAAGCCATAGCCACTACCGTTGCCGTAGCTATAGCCACTACCATGTCTGACAAGTGCCATCAATCAGTCAGTCAGTTTCCCCGATCAAGTTGTCAAGTTCATTATCAGTTATCAGTAATTATTGCTAGTATTTTGCCGACGAAGTATTTTTTTCCAGTTAAATTGTTGAATAAAAACATTAAAAACATGTGTAGTGCATAGTGTTGGAGTTCCCTTCGATACCCGCTACAATTTCAAATAATCCCGAATTTTACTTCTCTTTTGAAAATGGTCGACTCCATGAATACCATACATCTTCTTCCACCTGAGATTGGCTATGAATAATTGAATTAACAGGTAGCGAATAGTACTTTCTAGCGATCCCGGCGAAGGATAGCTGTTCAGGAACACAGCTCCTGCCTATGCGAGCTCTTGATTTGACTCATTTCCCACTCCGAGGAAAATCTTGTCCTTACCTACGTATAGTCCTATATAAATGCGCCATTATTATCCCTATTTCATAGTAAAGTTTTCTTGCTCCTATAGCATTAAATGATTTTAATACCTCAGTGTCATGACATATTTTTTGTTTTGTTTTGTCTAATCAACTTATCCTTTGCTTTGATAGTATACATCATGATTTATTTTGCCGGTGCCGATATAGACATTTATCCTGTGTCATGCACAAAATTGCCTCCACATATATCTTTTACCGTTGTCTTATCGATGCATCTTTTTCATTGATGTTTATAATGTCAAAAGACGTTATCTTCGTATCGCGGTTGATTTGGACATTTTATTTTTCTCCTTTGTCTAACCAATTTATCTTTTGTTTTGAAAGTACACATCATGATTTACCATACCGTTGTCGATTTGGACATTTTTTGTGTGTGCGTCATGCTTTGCATAGGATTGCATTGACATAAAGTGTGTCCAAGATAAGGATAGGATAGCATCAGGATCTGGAAAACGGTCGGAGTTACAATTGATTAGATTGGGAAAAAGTGGCGCAATTTACCGCTCAATAAAATGGTACTTTGACATGAAAAATTTTGAACGAGATATCGGGAAAAAAACGAAATTTTGCAAAATCGATTTAATTTTTTTTTTTTTGAGCTTACTTGAGGAGATATTTCAAAATAAATGTATATAGAATGTAAAATTGTAATAATTTACTTTCGTCACTAGTGACTAAAGTTAACGTTATGGGATATTTTATCACTAGTGACGAAAGTTTTCGGCAATGGTAAAATATGACGAAAGTAGTTTATTTTTTAATGTTCATGGAAAAAATGTATTTCTTCAGAAGAGATCCTTTTCTCGGAACAACCAAATCGTAAAAGGAAGCTCCACCACAAGGAGTTAATTAGCTGTCCTATATTTGAAGAGTAGAGATGGGGCAAAGTAACGACAAATGTCAAAAAGAAATCGAGGAAAATTGTAAGTACCAAATATTGCACACAACAATATAATCAGAGGAAAATGACATCAGCTGACGACTAATGATAACAACAACAAGTAATAAACCACTAGAACAATCATATTGAAAGAATACGACGATAATTATACAATTCGTGGTGTGAAAACGTAAACGCCTACTAAATAATCGATGCTCCAAAACCATTACTAATTGAAGGGTCAACTGACAAAAACTAACGACACTTCCGCAGTCAGCTGGCAGACATGACTTGAGTGTCACTATAGAATAGAGAGCAATCCGGTGGTACATGGAACCGGATGCGGAACTAAATCTGGTACTGGGTTTAGCAACCGAACAGAGTACGTGCAGTTTGCAATACCTCCGAACGGACCCATTTGATTTGGAAAAACTAACCCAAGAACTATTTGATTTGTTTACTTGAAAATGAATTGGAAAATATAATTAAAATATTGCTTGAAATCGAGAATAATCATTAGTCGTCAACAAGAACTAGTCACAAATGAAAATAGAATTTAAATATTAAAGATTAAAAAATTTACAGAATCGACAACTACTGTAATTATTATTGATGAACTTCTATAAAGGAAAAATGTAAACAAAGCCTAATTACATCAGGGAAAAATTAGATAACCATGGGAATTTTGAATTGAAAATTTAAAATAAATGTGAAATAGTCATAGGCAATTTTGGCACGTTACAGATGTCTATATTGTTAAAAAGTTATCTTTGTATCTAGGTTGATGTAAACATTTTGATTTATACCATGTCACTGTCATTCATTTATTCCTTAACTTTACTATCTCAGCTCACCCTTACCTCCATTATTTTCGGATTTTTAAAATAATTCACCTTGGCTCAAACTCAAACGTAACTTTGAATTAGGTCTTGATTTTCCGCACGTACATACCTTCTCGTGTTCTCGTTTCGATATCTCTACAACTCACAGCTTATCTATCAATTTCGTTTCCTTAGGGTTCAATTTTTGTCTGGTAGTTTGCTGAAGTTGCCATATATTATTTTCTTAATTACCTCCTCTAATTATCGCATACCGGTAAAATTATACATTTCAATTATCGCTTATTATTAATAGTTCTACCTGCTTAATACCTTATGCCAGTGTTCATGATGCAGGATCAGATTTCACCAGCTATTATCGTCATGAATTTTGTCCGGAATTCTTTCTGTACAGATCTTCACTACTTATCTTCACGTACCTCTCTATATCTTTATCTATATCTCTATCTCTCCTACCTCACCATTATTTTGCTGTTACTATTGTGGCCTAATACTTATTTGTATTTAGGAAGTATGAATATGAATGTGCTTCTCTATTCCTCAGAAGGAAATCCTTCTGAAGAATGAGGAAAAAGAAATCAAAAAATGGAATTTTGATTACGATTTGCTAGCTACCGCTCTGGGGTGAAGTTATCTCGAGTTTTTCTTTTATATGAGCTACTCCGACTCCAGTTTAGAGGGGTGGATCCTGTCCGTAGGGTGGATCCTCTCAAAATAAAAATGGTTGGGTGGTTCTTTGAGAATTACCCACTGCTAGTCAGTCTGGAGATAACTGTAATCATAGGTGTGTTCGTCCGCACACTGACTTTCTTTATCTATATCTACTTGATTGGATCTTTTTACGGATTACTTGGAGATAGAGGCCGAGAGCTAATATCTCCGTTTTAATATAAATAGGGAAAGTAACCCAAATATATATACGCCACTGCTGTGCATCAAATGAAAATAACTTAAATGTACTTATTATACAATGGCCTCTCATAAGGCTTCTACAAAATAATAAGGTGGTAACGACAAAACATGGGAATAGCGTTTCACAAAAATATCGACTTCCCTGAAAATAAAAGGAATATCAGACATTTGAGAAATTGTTTTTATCCTGATAAATCAGTGACTCCAAATATGCGTTTAGGATTTTTATGAAAACCCGGTAGTTATAAACTTTGGTTGAAAATAGGTTGAAAATACATAGGTACTTTCCTTCCAAACCGTGAAGACAAAAAAGGGCCGCTAATGTAAAAAAATTGGACCAAGCAGAAGGATTCAGAAATAAATTATCGACAAAATCCTGGAATGTACATCTAGATTTCTTGTCTTGTTTTGAAAATATTTGACTCCAAGTTTGACCTAAAATATCGCTTGGTCCATTTGAATTGTTTAGCACTTGAACTTTCCCCATGGAAAGTTATTTGACCTATGTTTATTGATATTGTCACGGATTCCACGAGTCCACTAGAACTCTCTTTAACTGTTAACTTTTATTGAACTAATTGACTTTACAAAATTTACTTTTCGCTTTTAGAGAACTTTACATAACAAATTTATTCAATGTCACTCACTAACTCGCAATACAATACAAAAAAAAATATATTCAATCGGAAAGTTTCTGGAACACGTGAAATGTTTGTTTACCTAATTAACACAATCGAATTCCTGAAAACTCGCGCCTCGGTCGGTAACATGAATCTGTCCCAAATCCTGCTAGCTTCTTGACACCGATGCAATTTCGGAGCAGCATACTGGAAAAGGTTCAGAATCCTAGCTTGGAAATGGTATTACGGGTATGGGAAGATGTCAACGTAACCTCAATCACTGGAAAATTCATGGGCGTCTTTTTCAACGAATTATCAGTGTATTTCATAGACATATTATCGTGCTCGACATTTTCGGTTTTTGCTCAACATTTCACCGCCTTAAAAATGCGAAAAATTTTCCTCTTTTAGATATGTCTTGACTGTTCTCTCCGTGGTTCGCAGTAACGAATCTGAACCTATTTTCATGCCTTTTTACACTCTTTCTGTATAATCAAAGATAATAATATATTTAAAATATTACTTTTTTCGCCTTGACCGAACTGAGCTGAGCACCGTAGGTTTCAATAAATGAGCATATCATCTTTTGGTTCGCCAGAAGTTAGAAAAATAGATCAAAATTCTATGCTGTGGAAACAGGTATTAGAAACTAGCTTATTATTTTGTATATACAGAATTTAGTTGCTACATTTCCCAGCGATTCAATAGTTTATACTTTCAAGCGGCTGCAAATAAAATAGAATGTCGGTAGAAATAAAAGAATATCTACCTTGGTATCCAATATATGTATCTACCTACTATTTAGCAATTGCTCACTTATAATAATAATATTACCTAAAACCTATTGAAATAAGTTTCCTATTGTAGTAATAATAGAAATTTGCATTAAGAATTTATCACCAAAGAGGTCCATAACTTAGTTTTGTAGATAAGTACCTACTTTTTTAATTTCTTTGTATACATATGCTGGGCATAAGAAAATAACTTTTCTCATTTCCAGGACTCAAGATGGATGACACTTAAATATTTTGCTTATCATAAATACTGGAAAAAGCTTATAGACTTTCAAGAATATTACTTATATTAAAAATAGTTATGTGGAACTTACGTTGACATTAATTCTTCCATTCTCAGTCACAGTGCACGCATGCGCCGAGTGTCGACGCGCATAAATATGACTCGAGTTGACAGGTGCAAGCTTTATTGATGTGCTCATATTGTCATTTTCTTTGCTTAGTATGTTGATGAGGTCGTTTTCGTTGTTTTTTAGGTTGAAAGTCCATCTGAAAAATAACATAATTTGTTTAAACACACACTGAACACCCTATATTTAGAAGCATATATATTGTGAGGGATATCTACGTACCAGGGCACAGAATCGCAAAGCTGAATGTTAGACGTACAGAGTTATTCTGGAAAAAGGCTATTGCGTTATTCGGGATGTTACAGGAATAGATTACGGATATATAAAGGGAAGGATGAGTTAGTAGTTTTTTAGTTTTAAAATTGGCTGTTATACAATTTAGATAGTGAATATTGTAAGAGTTAAGTTGATTGAGATAATTAGTGAAGTAATTATAGCACTGGCGTAGCCAGGGGGGGGCAAGGGGGCATTTGCCCCCCCCCCTCAAGACCCTTAAATTTTATGAATATTTCTTCAAAATTAAGATAAACAGTCCCAAAAATAGCGTAAAGAAACCTGAAAAAGGGGCGTGGCACCCAAAAATTTCGCGCCAGCGGCGGTTTGCCTCCGGCCGTTTGCCTCCGGCGGTTTGCCTCCGGCGGTTTGCCTCCGGCGGTTTGCCTCCGGCGGTTTGCCTCCGGCGGTTTGCCTCCGGCGGTTTGCCTCCGGCGGTTTGCCTCCGGCGGTTTGCCTCCGGCGGTTTGCCTCCGGCGGTTTGCCTCCGGCGGTTTGCCTCCGGCGGTTTGCCTCCGGCGGTTTGCCTCCGGCGGTTTGCCTCCGGCGGTTTGCCTCCGGCGGTTTGCCTCCGGCGGTTTGCCTCCGGCGGTTTGCCTCCGGCGGTTTGCCTCCGGCGGTTTGCCTCCGGCGGTTTGCCTCCGGCGGTTTGCCTCCGGCGGTTTGCCTCCGGCGGTTTGCCTCCGGCGGTTTGCCTCCGGCGGTTTGCCTCCGGCGGTTTGCCTCCGGCGGTTTGCCTCCGGCGGTTTGCCTCCGGCGGTTTGCCTCCGGCGGTTTGCCTCCGGCGGTTTGCCTCCGGCGGTTTGCCTCCGGCGGTTTGCCTCCGGCGGTTTGCCTCCGGCGGTTTGCCTCCGGCGGTTTGCCTCCGGCGGCGGTCGCGGTAGGGCCACAAGAGACGCTTCCTGCAAAATTGCCCCCCCCCCAAGACAAAATCCTGGCTACGCCACTGAAGTATACTGTCAGAGTGTTATAGTAACGTTGAATATATTATTGTTGTGTTAATTGGACTTTGATTTTTGAATAAACGGACCCAAGATTTCTTTCTGTCACGCACGCCAGAGCCGTGATATTGATGTCAGAAGTGGGATGTAATGCGAGTACTGCAAAGTGAAATCCGATTGCAGAGTAGTGCGGACACTAAGTTAAAACTGGGACAATTAGTCAGTGTAAGCAGTACGTGTAAGCAGTGACAATCACAAACAAAAACTTAACCGATTGTGTAAATTACCCTGGAAGTGACTGTTTACCCGATTTTGACTGTGATAGTGAATTTTCAAGTGAGTTCTAGAATATTCTATTTTGAAATCAAGGAAGATCTCAAATTTGTGACTTCACCGACGTGTTTGCTATATCAATTAACATTCAGAAAAGAAATTTCCAGAAAATTTTAGAAGATACCATTTGAGGGTAAAGCAAGTTATTCAATTTGTGACTTCACCGACGTGTTTGGTACTTCAATCATAGACCAGGAAATATATTTGGGTTTGAGGTAAATTCCAGAACATTCTGTATATGCCTATTACGAGACATCAAACAAAAATTGAAGAGCAAAAAATTGAAGAACTTCTGCGCGAAATGTTGGAACTTCAAAAGGCCAAACGTTAAAAAGAAAAACAAGACGAAGCGGTTAGGCGACAAAAAGAAAAACGAGAAGAAGAAGCTAGACGACAACAAGAAGAGGCTTAACGATAAAAAAAAAAACAAGAGGAAGAAGATAGGCGATAACAATAGGCGAAGAAGAAAAAGCTAAAAAATATTAAAATTTCAACACCCTGTAGATCGGTTACGAAGCGTTTGCGCACCTATGTTTGTAAGAAATTTTATTACATGCTATTTAGGAACACCCTGTATATCGTTTTTTCTTCATCCCTATCTCCGTGCATACTAATCCCAGAGAAAACATATAGAGAACCTTTTTTATCGAGAATTTCATGTAAAATTATTCAGTACTCCTATATTTTTTGGCTAGAAACTAAATACTAGAAAACATACCTTCAGAAACCCCCCACCACATCAGCTCGTCCCCCACTCACCAGGAGTTTTAGTATGTTATTTACGACACCTACACCAAAATATGTGCCAAAATTGGCACGATTTTTCTCCCCTATCTGTCCCCTATGTTGCCTGGCCTATTTGTAGAATACCGTTTTTCAGTATATGCCATGGTCAATTCAGAGGTATTTGAAAAATCTCAATAATAGTAAAGGTTATATAGTTTGGGTTAGTTGAATTTTTTGATCCCTCTTCCGAAATGTTTGTTCTTTATTTTGAATTTGTAGAATCTCGATTTAGCTTAACATAAGTAGAAGTATCCAATAATATTGTGTCAATTTTTTGTATATTATTATAA
Organism: Ceutorhynchus assimilis; assembly: GCA_917834065.1. NCBI lineage: Eukaryota > Metazoa > Arthropoda > Insecta > Coleoptera > Curculionidae > Ceutorhynchus > Ceutorhynchus assimilis. The sequence continues at coordinate 28,588,889 of OU892277.1, read as the reverse complement.
TGAGTCCTATTATAAATAGCCCTCATTCAGCCACCATGCTCGTTAAGTATGGTTTTAAACTAATGGTATATTTTTAAAAGACGATTGTTTGATATTTGAAAAAATTTGTTACCATGAGTGTTAGTCTAGCACTTACAAACAGGCCTATGATGTATCCTCTCCTGTTATTTTAACGGCTGTATTATAGCTCAAGATCTATATCCCTCTCTTTTTTGACGTATAGAATAAACAGTGACAGATTACTTAACGTTGCTGTTAAAAAATAGCAGAAAAGGAAACATCATAGGCCTGATTGTCTTTGTAATCGTCAGGTATTTCATCTATAATATTTTCAGCTGCAAGAAATCTAATATTTTCAGTTTCAAGAGATGAAAAATATTTGTCCTGATGAACAAATAAAGAGCTTACCTCGTACAATAAATTTGTAAAGGGGGTTTCAAATAAATTAATCTTATTCGCAGCCTATTCTTAGGAAATTGCGAAATTAAGGAATGTGTAAAGATATAATTAATAAATGCGTCACTCATTGGTTCTGTTGTTAACCAGATTTAATTTAATCTGGTCCAATTTTTGGGTAAATCGGATCATAAAACAAATGTTAGTGAAATTAATATTACAGATATCAACAGTCGCGGTAGCTTGATAACGCGTTAAAAAAGTTATTGATTTCACAGAAGCAGTCCATAGCTAAGTGGAGCAGAAGGTTAAAGTGGGAAGAGAAAAACCTTCAGTCTTATCCATTATGATGGTGTATTTTATTATCGGGACATGTTTCGGACTTATGAGAAGTCCTTCATCAGCATAAGCTATTTATCAGTGGCGGAATATAATAATTTGAGATTCTTATCTTAAGTTAAGTTATTTTATGGCTAGGCACTCATATTTATACACATTAAAAGAAAATCCTTATTTATTTATTGAGAAAAAACATAGATGGACAGTGTGGAATTGATTAAAAAACAAATCACTTGAAAACAGAATTTTTTTTGCCACTGTGTGGAGAATACTGGTATGTGATATTCTTTGCAATGAAGTCAAATATCTGGCAAGGATCGAGAGGCACTGTTTATTGAATCCGAACCGTCCTTCAAAGATATACCATACTGTCACGGATTCCGGGTCCACTGAAACTCAGTTCACAAAACAATAACAACATTCATTGAAAAAACTCACTTTATAAAAATTCGCTTATTTCAACCGTACACAACAAATCTTACTATTTTAAACTGACTACAACTCTTATTCTTTTTCAAACTGAACTCAAAAACTGTTATTTAGATTAACTCTAACTGAGTAACTTCGCGCCATTTATGTTCGATATTGTGTTCGGGATTTATCTAGAAAAATCTGGCGCCCACGCGTTAGCCACTAGATGTAAACAGCTCGATTCTTAGAATCCGACCGGCTTGTCGATGCAATTCCGTAATACTGCCTCCTTCTCAAATCATATCCGCCCGATATGAGTCTTTCAAGATGCACCAGCTTCTCTTCTGCGTCTACACCTCCATTCAGATCCATAATGATTCCATCTATTCATCTGCTCAATATCTTTATCTGTCTAAGTGGACTGCTTGATCGCAGCGCCTTAGAGCGCTTGGCCTTTCTGACTTCCCAGATCTATCCTCATGTATGTGTGACTCTTCTTTCCTTGAACTGCCGCCACAGAGACTAGAAGAATGGCTACCTGTTCTTTATTGTTGACTGCCATGCTGCCAGCTGCCATTCCTGAGCCTTCGTGGATAGTCGTAGCACTTTTAGTACCTATTCCTCTTCATAGGAATCTGTAGAGCGGCTGTTGTCGGTCGCGATACAATCTGCTCACGCAACGCTCAGCAAACGGAGTCATTGAGAACAGCCCGACAACACCACAACACTTATGCGAATGCGCGACCCAGCAATTAGGACAGCCAAACAAAACCTGGGTAACTCTGGCGTATCACCTGCGCAGGCACAACTCTAAAAAATCAGACTCAACCACTACAGAACCTCAGTCGGAATCCAGAGAGCAACCGACGAGGAAAAAGACTTGAAAATGCCTACGAGTATTTCTCAACGCTCCGTGGAGAAACTACCTATGTACACCCGGACTAAACTAAACATATACAGCAAGCACTATCCGTGAAAACATTATATTGTGTATACAGGGTGGCCGTTTTTCGAGGAGGGCAACAATTGGGATATAGGAAATGGTAAGAGATACAGGTACGGTTGAAATGGGGCAAAGTTGCACAATTTCTTGCCTAACAAAACGTCACTTCGAAATTTGGAATATGCCAAATACTTCGGGAGATACAAGAAAAAAAGCTCATTTGGAAAGATATTTCAAAATAAACTTCACTTTATTGGGGCAACTTTCTCCCCTCTACACAATGGTGTAGCCGAATTTGAAATCCGACGTTTCGTCCTTGGTCGATCATCATCAATTTCATTTTTTTTAATACACATTTACATTTTTCTCAATCGTATTCGGAGCTTTTGGATCCCCTAATAGCAGTGACACATTTGGCCATTGATAAATAATTTTTTTATGATAAATAACGCATCGGATGCACGACCATCTACTTAAGTTTTTCCAATGCACTATTTTCACTAGGTACCTATATCCGGAAGTATTTCGAAGTGGCGTTTTGTTAAGCAAGATATTGCGAAACTTTGCTCCAATCTAACCGAACGTGTATCTCTTACCGTTTCCATAATGCGAGAAAAAGCGTTTAGTAAACCAATATTAAAACTTACCAACTGTAAATGCAAAACTAACAGTTCCTAACATCACTGTTGAACATCTGGAAACTCCGCATATACAAATAAACGTGGTAATAAGGCAAAACTTCCCCAGCTTCCTTACCAAACGATTACCTGAACATGATACGTAATCAACAACCACATAACCAAGTTTATGGTAACTACCAAAGGCCTCATAAGATGTAATTTGAGAACGTTCGACCATAAACCGATGGAAAAGTGACCGAACAAGTCAGCCAAGGAGAAGATAGATAATAAAGAGAATGGAAAATAATAAGAAGCGCTAAATACAATAGACCAACAGAAAATAGACCAAGAGGAAGACCTCCAAAATGATGGAAGGATTGTTGGGAGAGGCATAGCTTGATCGGGATTCAGTGAACGTTGTTAACAGGGTGTTTGAAATAGTTGAATATTTCCGTATTGCAAAAAGTCAAAAAAAAAAAAATTGACAAACTTAAAAAAACTTTTGAAAAAGAGAAGTTGAATGGGGCAAACCGCACCTGATTTGAAAGGTATAAACATTTAAAATGGGCCACTCTCGACTGGGATTTGATGTGGTTTCCTTCGAAAATTCTGTACCAAAGATAAGTTTCTGTATCCAATAAATATTTCAAAATTTGTCATTTTGCAATTCAGCGATGATCATTATTTGAAAAAACAAAATCCCAAGAATCGCACGCTTTTTTTTATCTCTGATTGATTTCTTTATTTAACGATAATTCTTTATTATATCTACCGTAATGTAGATCTCTATTCATATTTTTTTACCGCATAACTTTTTGTGAAAATTATTTATTTGTCCGCTCTCGTGCCTATTTTGAGTTCTTGTTACGTATATTTTTAATGTGACTCGTACATATGTTCAGTTACATTTTGCGTTGGCTTGTATACAGTTATTACTTGACACATAAATTTTCAAATAAAATAGAAAAGATGATGATGACTTATTACCTTTCATAACCGTTGGATCTGTCTTCAATCTGGCTAAAGCTGTTTCGATGATGATCGACCATTTTTGCTTTACATTATATCGACGTAGGTCAGCTCTAAACCTGTTGCACCTGCATCAAAACAAATAATGTGGTTTAATCGAATAGTAAGTCACTTATGCCAACGATAAAACTCTATTAGCACAACAACGTCTTTAAGCACCATGGCATATGTTAACCGCTTTAAATGGACTATGCAATTATCATTGAGGGTCATTGAGTTTAAAACTATTTTGCGTGTGTTCGTGTCTCTCCGTTATCGCCCTTGCTTCATCGTGCCCTCTTGCTGAGGATGATAGGTAGGTATTCATTAGGCAAATAATTTAATTAAAATGTCCAATTATACAATTACTCCTTTTAAATTTGTGTCTTACCTATTACGTCAATAATTGAAATTGGAATAAAGCTTGATCTGCAATACAATATCATCTACTTCAATGTTTAGGTAGGTACTAGATTTATCGTGTTTTAGCAGATAATGATGTTAACATCAAATTTTAATAGCAAAAATATAGATGGCTTTCAAATCCATTCCAATAAAAAATAATAAAAAGTGTTGATTTGCTTTTTGTAGCAATGTCAATGTTAATAGAAAACCTGAAGATCACAAATAATTTGGCTCAACGTTTATTGGATTTACAAAGGGTCAATCCAAATAACAACTGGAAATATTTCCGTATTGTTTTTTTTTTTCAAGTGTTCGTTGTCAAAGAACCATGCACTTTTAATTCAAAAATATTGAAAGTTCCGGGATTTGGGATTATAGTTTGGGTAGACTGGACAAATATGGAAATAAAATGACAATATTCCTTCGGATGACTAATTTATAGAGTTTTGTCTTTTATTTCATTTGGATTGGAGAACTATTTTTTGCTTATTGGAATTCAATTGTGCCAGTAAATAAATTTTATATTTGAATCATTTAACCAAAATTATTAGGAATAAGAGTAACGCATGGAATTTAAATGCTATAATAAGGGCACATTTTTTTAGGAATAAATGCAGAGTAACTAGCTTTTGTGGATTCCTTACCTAGCACGTGGGTGAAATTGTGTGGAATTTCACGAATCAACTTCGTTTCCTAAATACTGCAAAAATGTATTTAAAATATCCAATTCAACTCCCCAATGTCAGAAGCCACACTTAAGTTACGGGTCTACCAAAAACTCACTTTACTAACAATAACAACTTTTATTGAACTAATTTGACTCTACAAAAAGTACAATGATCACTTAGGTATCGCTTTTACTTAAGTTTATACAACTCTCATTTACACTGACTAACTAACTTACAAATTACGCATTAAATATGAAAATATTCACGCCGAGCCTCAAAAATCACGGCAAACTTGTTTATCAAAATATTACAAAAGAAAATAATCCTTAAGGAAAACTATTATTTTATAGCAAACATAAAATAGGTAGCTTCAAATGCAACAGGTGCCCCAAAGGATTAATTGAAAAGCAACACCAAAATAGCACATTTTTGTTATTCAATTTTCAGCAAGACAAATTTAAATCGATTAGTGCGATCACAATTTTAGGAATATTCCCCAACATAAAACGTTTTTTCTAGACCCAGTCGACTTCTTAAAGCTATAACCTATATTATAGCTTTACGTCCGATAAATGGAGGAATTGAGATTGATTATGTAAGTTCAGTTACCTATATTCTTTATGATATTATTGACATATGTGATATTGCTGAAGGAAAAATTTTGGACCCTATTTATTTTGTGAATGAGTTTTGGACTTCTATTACCTTAGTTGACGCAACGTTGAAATTTACGTTTCTATTCGATTGTTTTTAAAAGAAAGAAAATTTTCTTATTGCAACGAGCCTATATATTTAAAAGGGTTTAATTGATTTCAAGAAAAATATAATCTAAGTATTCCAAGAAAATCATCGTTGATTCCTGGAAATATATTATGAAAATTTTCTTCGCAAAACTTTTTTTTTTCCCAGTATAAAATTCCGACTTATAAGTCGGAATTCCGACTTACATCTCGGAATTCTGACTTAAGAGTCGGAATATTAGATTGGCATACCGTCATCGACGTCATCGTCCGATTGACCCCCGTCGTAGGAATGGAGAACTATTTAGTCTAGACTATCAGATTTTCGATATTTATCGATAGGTCTTTGTCGATAGTGACAGTTCGCTTATCGATTATTATCGATAGTTTTCGATAGTTTTGAAGTAATAACTTTTTTGGGACGATTAAAAAAAATGGTAAAATATCATTGAATAACGCACTTTCAAAATAATGGAATTTATTCCAAATAAATCATTTGATAACAAAACATGAAAATATGAATTAATATACTATTCTTACATACATGATATATTTTTAAATTTATCCAAATACAATACTGGCTAATTAATTAGGCACCGATTCCTATTAAAAAAAGTTCACATATCTACATTTTTCCCTTTCAAACGTGACTTTCTTTGTGTTAATAACCCACTTGTGCTGAATGTTCGTTCAGATTCCACAGATGAAGCTGGAATGCATAGATATTTCTGGGTGCACTCATCAAGGGGGTGTAAGTCCCTTTCACTCACTTGTGAAAAATAAAATTTAAATAATTGTGAACTTACTATTGTATAAATAGTTCTTTCTCACCTTCCAAAAGAGAAGAGGATCGGTATGTTGAGGTGCATTTGGCCGCTCCATGTATAGACTTTTTGTGGTTATTGCATCTGCTGTTGTCGATTTGACTTTCTGGTGGTTTCTGTCTTTCATAAAAAAAAAAATGATAAGCTGCTTCCACTTTCTTGGCTCGAGCCTTCACCGTTGTTGTTCATTATCAAACCTTCTGTTGTGCCTGCTGATGAAGATGATTCATTTTGCTCTCCTAGTACAAAACAATAATTTCCTGTACCAAAAATTGAGCGGCAGCTTTAGCCTTTTCAGAATTTCGGAAACCTTCTTGCTTCAATCTCGGATCTATTAATGTGCCTATTTGTCAAACACTCCTTTTTTCAAAGAGGAATAGCCTCATTTTAACAGACTCTAATAATCCCGTCACACAGTTGCTTTCCTTCATACGTCGTCAACTCGGGCTTTATTTTGAACATCAAATTATTAAAAATGCCGAATGAAATTGGAATTGACAAGGTAGCTGTGACATATTTAGATCCGGAAATCTGCAGCGTGGCCTCTTCAAAACAGGTTAAAATTTGCTCCATTTCCTTCAAACTTGCAATTTCTTCTGCAGCTAATGGTGGTGGGGCTTTTTTAACTAAACTTTCAATAAGGTTCTGCTGAGAGCATCATTGGTCTTTATTATTCTACTTATCATATGGTTTGCACTTTTCCATCGTGTACTAACTTCTTGGATTGGATAAGCTTATATGGCATATTTGTATTATGTTCTCTCCTAAATATTTCACTGGCAATGTTGCTGCTTTTTATTGATGTTACTAGGTCTTTACATCTACTAAGTAATTGTTTGAGTGAAGCTATTCCAATGTTTTCCTGAACCACCAAGTTGATTGTATGTGCAAAGCACCAGAGATGTTTCTTTTTTAATATCTCACATGTCTTAAGCATATTTGCGGCGTTGTCTGTGACACATGAAATTTTCTTTTCAATATTAAAAGGGCTGTACCAATATTTTCTGACGTATGCCGTTCTCCACATTCTATTGGTTTTATTGTTAAAACTACAGATTTTAGCTCAAAATCTTTAGTAATAAAATGACAATAAATGAGACTAATTTTGTCAGTGATTTGCAAATTTATTTTGACGCGAACATAACACTGATATTGAAATTTTTACAGGCGACATAAATATATGTAAATATAGGGAATGATCATTCAAACACAACGAATGAATATCTTTCACTTATGGGGCGACATGGTTTTGTTTCCCATATTAAGTCACCCACAAGAATAGAGCCCAATTTATAAACTCGCCGTCGAGAATCCGTTCGCGTTCGTGTTTGCGTTTGCGTCGGGCTCGTCGTTAAGCCCATTTTACAATGGACGTAACGTAACCGTAAAGACGTAACATAAGTCCCAAGCATGCGCACGTTAGATTTATTTGCGTCAAATATGTCACCGGGAACGCAACGGAAGAGAAGATGAGACTTGGTCAAGTGACTATTTTCTCAATATCTATACCTACTGAAACTTTAAACCTATGCACTTCCAAACGTTTTTGAAAAAATAAACCATGAAAGATTAAAGACTGGATTACCTCCGGCTTAATCAAATCCATTAGATATAAAAATAAACTGAAAAAGAGACTACTTACAAACTTTAGCATTGAATTAGAAAAGGAGTACAAAGTATACAGGAACTTCTTAAACAATCCCATTTAGAAGCGTAAACTTGAATATTATCAAATTGAAAATAATAGAAATAACATAAAAAAAATTTACAAAATCATAGACGGCGCGACAAATGTATAAAAAATAATAAAGAATTGTCTGATCTCAAAATTCTTAAAGCAAATAAGCAAGAGTTTGAAGATAATACCTATATCTATGGCTAATTTTTGCAACAATTACTTTATCAATATTGGTAAAGAAATGGCAAAAAAATTGATACCCCCCCTTTTCATCTGACACTACTACAAAGTAAAGTAAGCAATTCTAAATTCTATGTATCTGAGGCCTGTCCCTGAGAATCAATTTATTAAGCAGCTTTCCTGTTCAAAAAATGGTTGTGCTCCTGGCAAGGATGGCATAAGTGCTAAACTAATTAAATTTACTCACTTAGAAATAGTTAGACCACAGTTCCTACTTATTTTAAACAATCTATTGTATGTCCAATATACTAAGCTAGGAAAAACATAAAATTAAATCGACCCATAAGCCTTATCAATAACTTTGCGAAAATCCTGGAGAATTGTCTTAAAGACAGTCTTGTGGCTTTTTTAAAAATAAACAATATTCTTTCTCAAAATCAATTTGGTTTTAGAGAGGGCGTTAGCACTGCTGACGGTATGTATGCTCTCATATATGAAATAACGAACAACAAATATTGGTCAAAAGGTCATTGCTGTGTTTATTGACTTAGCGAAGGCTTTTGACACGGTACCCCATGAAGGCCTTCTTGATGATTTAGAACATTATGGAATACGGGGTACCATGTTGGAAGTCTTTAAAAGTTATTTATCCAATAGGGATCAGTATTTAAAAATAAATAATACTCTAAGTAACCCACAAAAAATTCAAGTGGGTGTGCCCCAAGGTACCATCTTGGAGTCTATCTTATTTATAACATACATAAATTCATTATTGAATTTAAATATTAATGGAAAAATAATGTCGTATGCTGATGATACTGCTATCTTGTTCACAGGATCTACCTGGGACCACAAGTTAAAGAGACGGTAAAAAAAAGATTTTCTGCTTATAAAATATTGGTTGGATTTTTTAAAACTGTGTTTGAATATAAAAACGATTAATTATATGGCCTTCTCTTTGACTAAGACCAGCAGACCGAGTTAGGATAGTATGTATTTCTATCATTTCTATAAATGATTCAGCATTGGAGATTTTCTCAGTTTCTAAAACCAAATATCTAGACATAGTTATAGATCAGTTCCTTAAATGGATTAAAATTTAAAAAATTAAATCCCATAGAATACTTAACAATATGGGTCTTTACCGCTCAATTGAATTTAAGTATTTCATTCATATGGTTTGGAAGCTTATCCGATAGAATACTTGAAGGGCTATGTGGTTGATTTTTGAAAAAAAAAATATTGAGAGAGATATTGAAGGGAAAATAATGTCAATATTTGAAATAGTCCGCCAAATTTTGCACCAATCAGAACGCGCTTAGTTGCCCGATTTACCGGCCGAAGCTGTTCCCTATCGACATTTTTTCTCTCTAGTTGAATGAAGAGGATAGAAAAGGAAAAAAAATATTGAGATAAATGCGGTTTATCGATTTCTATTGATGAGAACAAACAGACACAAGCCAGCCGTTTATTTTTCAGCTTTATCTTTCACGCCTTATTAGACAAAGACATGAGACATGACTTGTTTGTAATGAATTCTAACCTACACCCGAGTGCTGTCCTATACCGGCTTTTGTGTACCTGAGTAGATTTTACCATTAATTTACCAAAATCTGGGGCAGAACGGGCCTCAAAAAAGAGTACGTTTTGTGCTGTTTATTGTAGTCTTTAAAGAGTGAAGACTACACAAACATAGTGAAGACACTGTGTTTGTATTGTGCGATTGTTGTGTTAAAATCGAGGTTCAAATTAAAAATTGTGGAACAGAAAATTTTCAGAATCGGCAAATTTACCCCAAGTGATCATGGAAATGGTGTCGGAATATTTAATTTTCAATGCAATCTACTGGAATAAGAAATGTGAAATTTGAAAGTTGGAATTTACTTTGTTATTTTTTACCAAAACTGTCTTTCAGAGATAATAAAAGTTGTAGATTTATCTCAACATAATTATACTAAATAGGCAACAAACAAGCTTATTAACTCATATATTATCCAAAGTAGGTTAGGTACCTACCTCCTACTACTAAGGTTCATTTTTGTTTTTAGATTAGCAAAAACAGAGTATGGTCAATGCTGTTAGTTATGTACCACTAAGAGAGAAAGCCAACATTGTGATTGTACGTACTGTTCAGTGTAGAACTGTAGAATAACCTCAGAAACACAAAGTACATTAGAGCAAATAAGAGTCATAGTAGATGAAGCAAATAATAACATTGTGAGCTGGGAATGTAAAGATTGTGTTGATAGATAGAACTTCAATGGGCTTCAGAAACGAAAATCTCACCCGTATGGGCCGTATGTATGTGTAGGTTGTACTTACATACAATGATATGATCTACATTTATTTGAATTTTGTCAGTCATTTCTAGAATTATGTAACTAGAATAGGAATATTTTATATGATAATTTTGTTACTACTACATTGTTATACATATTTTATTATTGTTGTAAAAACTGTTAAAATGGGGTTTCCGTAAATAAATAAATTGAGTTATTTGTATCATATTATCATTCAAATAAGTAGGATTAAGGCGATTTTTGTACATATTAATATATAAATTGATACCTAGCTGTATATTTATTGCATTTGTAATTTATATTGTATGAAACTGAAACCATTATCAATTTTAATAAACTTTTAAACAAAATTAAATGGTATATATGTTGTTTTTTTTTTGTTTCTAGTTGCATGTTTCTTTTGAATGCATCAGATTTAAAATTCTAATGTGAAGTACCTATTTTAATTAGTCCACCGACCACGGTACCCTTAGGGCCAAGCAAGAAGCAAGGGATAAATTTAAAATTGGTAGATTTGTGTTTGGGGAACCAAATTAAGAGACGCCCCAATGAAAACCGAAATTCAGGTAGGTAAATGGGTTTTGGGAAATGGAAATGGCATAATTTCAGTTAATTGAATCCCAGCTATATATTTTCAAATAAATAAAATAAAATTACACTTTGTTTACATTTCAAAAATGAGGTTAAATTCATAGATATGAGATGATCGATGGGTTATCGAATCCTTTTCGATTTGTCACTTTGAGAACACTAAGCGTAGAGAAATTTAGTGAAATCAACAACCGCATGGCAACACTGGAAGAAAGCAGCTAATAGAAAATCTAGGCGCGTGACGTCACCATCCTAGAAATTTTTAATTTCAAACAAAAACTTAAGGCCTTTCCCGGTACCAAAAAATCCGAAAAAAATATTTCTGAGCTTTATTTTGATTACCCTTTCAGATAAGCAAATTAAAAAAAAAATCGTGGGAAAGACCCATTGCTAGTAATGATTTTCAAAGCATTAGTAGAATCACTTCTAAGGTATGGATTTGATTGTATGGAGAGGGGCTTATAAGTCAAACAAAATAATGTTGAATGTGGTACAAAAGTACATTCTCAAAATTATGTATATTAAAAAAAGGAATTTTCCATCACACCTATTATTTGATGAAAACGTAACTAGTATCGACTGTTAGGTGTTTATACTGTTATAGGACAGAACATTTTAAGAGCTTTGCTGGCCATTCATATTCAACTCGATCAAATGTAAAACAAAATTTATTCATTCCTGAAAGCCTCAAGAATATTAATCTCAAATTTATAAATTATTTGGCTTCTAAATATTATGATATGTTGCCTATTAACATTCGCAATATCAATAACCTAAAGCTATTTAGGAAAAAAAGTAGGCTGTACCTATATTGTACAGAATTTTGAGAACATGGAAACATGGAACTGGGTAACTCCTCTGCCAGTTTTATAGGTTAAAATAATAATGGTCAGCTCAGTTCTGGGAGCTGTTTCCCAACAATTTTAATTATCTTCATTGTTTGCCTGAGGCTCTATTATTTTATTTGATGCTTTTTGGCGTTTGGGTTTTGGGTTTTTGGTTTCGTTGGGTACCTACTGTAGGTTTTCTTGTTTTTTTTTTTTTTGTAAATTGCACATACAGATGCAAAAGCATGCATATATTTAACAGTAAGTATAAGTTTAATACTCAAACATTAAAAAAAATTTCTGGAGAAAAATAAATAAATAAATAAAACATGTGACTGTTAGATATGATCCACTAGCAACTGATGTCCATGAGTCTATGTATAGTAACAGCAATACATACATTAGGCTATTCAATATATCTTTCAACATCTTTGTCGATTCTGAATCCATTTTTTTCATCATTTCCTCTTTATTGTATATTTACTCGGAATAACATACTTTAGAGTAGGTAGGTTAACGAAAGATCTAAAGCCTGTATCATTGACGATATTGAAAGGTTGGAAGTCTGTGCAAACCAATCTAGTCAATGCTCGGTCCAGTTCTTTTTTCCTTTGTAAGTTGCTATCATACTGGACCTCTCGTTTAAAAAAAGTCAATCTAAAATTGATGGTATGCCTATCTAATATTCCGACTTATAAGTCAGAATTCCGAGATGTAAGTCGGAATAACGTAATTCCGACTCATAAGTCAAAATTGCAAGATGTAAGTCGGAATGCCGTAATTCCATTTATAAGTCGGAATTTAATATGGGAAAAAAATTACAAGGTGGCCCTTCTACGCTTTCGTACGAAGGTTCTAAAGTTTTAGTAACATATTATTTTTCGGGATGGGTTGCCAAATGTCAACAGCCTGCTGAAAATATTTTTGTCGCATTGAATATAATGTTACGAAATTCCATTGTGCGGAAAAGTCGACGACACTGTGCACGACTGGTGCGTAAATTTTCATGAATTCATTTCTAATGTTTGCATTGAATACTTTAGAATTTACCAGACGTTCCTCATGTGAAGTGCGTAGTTTCTGAGTTGCAGTCAGTTTCGCATGAGAGAATTGTTGTCAAAAGATAAGTAAAATCTATAAACTTGAGAATTTTCTCACGTCAATTAGTTGATAAAAGCTATTGTTGTTAGTAAAGAGAGAGTTTAAGATGAACCCGCGAAATACGTGACAATTTGGTCTCAAATAACTTTTGTGATAACTATTGTGGATTATTTTGAGCTAATAGGTGAAGTAATTAGTAGATTGATTTGAGCAAATTGGTGGGAACAATTAGTGAATTCCGAATAACAAAACGGGTTTTCTGAAAAATACCAGAACATCCTATAGTGTTCTAGTTGAAAACCGTAAGTTATACTCGACAAAAATCTTATCACTGGTTCTAACCTCGAAAAACCTGTCCGCAGAGCTATTTTTCTCGAACATTACATCGTGTTCTATGGACAAGGTACGGGAATATCGACTTCGCAACAGGAGTTTGTATTAAAATTAAGTTTGGAGGAAGTTACATAATACCCATTTATTCTTGGTAAACACACGACAGCAATCAGCCGAAATGAAGAAAGTTAATCAAATGCTGCTGAACTTCATGAAAAATATCGAAGAAAAGAACCAAAAAAAAGGAAGCCCAAACACTATCGAAAACTTCGTTAATGAAATTAGAAAATTAGAGGTATGCAAGTGCAGAGATTGCTGCTCATAACCAAACCATCAAGTAGTAGCAAAACCCTACTTAAAGACCTAGAAATAAGGGACCTGTAGGAATCCAAGCCAAAGATCAGAGCTAGGTACAAGAACAAAACAAATCAATATGAGAAATTAAGGACACAATCAAGCAAGTTCTGAAAGAAATACGAAAGGTGGTGACCTTTATCAATGAAGGACACTTGGAAAGGGGCACCGAATTTTCCCGCTGTAAGAGAAGACGACATTTTAAACGTGACTGTAGAATATAGCTGAGATCTCGTTGTTATTTTGGTCACTCTCAGCCTGTAATAGGACACTTCAAAGGAAGCACCGAATGCTATCGCTGCGGAAGAAGAGAACATTTTATACGTGACTGTAGAGAACGGCTGAGATCTCTTGAGCAGTGCTTTATCTGAGTTGGGCATGGAACTCAGATAAAGCACTGCTCCCAGAATTGAATAGCTCGAAATGATTTCTGTAAGAAGTCTTCGATTTGAAAGAAATCAAGACTGGGCTTTCCAACAGCTCAGAAATGATCATTAAGGAGATATCGGCATCAAATAATTTTTGGACCTTGAATCTAGGAAAAAGCTGCAATAGCTCGCTTACGAACTGGAAAAAAAATTAGGTAAGATAAGACTGCTGATACCGAGGGTCAATATTATTCTTCAAACAGATGCTTTGTAGATTCCTACGATAAAGAATAGCTTTGACTAATGTGATTTTTTTTTGTCATTGATCAATAAAAGGCACCTAGAATTTTATAGGGAATATCGCAGTTACAAAAAAAATCCGAAATAAAGAAGTTGACTACTCAACTTCACTCCTTCATATCACCAAGATTGGCCGCGGAGGATTTTTTTACTATTTTTCTGTGGTTCCCTGAAGGGTCCCCTACGAAGTAGTGGAGAGCTTATGTACGCCATTTTGAAATACCGCTGTATAATATAAGAAAAGCAAGCAGTATATTAACAAAAATAACAGTATTTATTTGCATTTGGAAAATTTCATTCCGATAAAAATAATTAATTTTTATACATTAGGTACATACGAAAATCAATTTTATTATGGTGACCTACATTTGTCATAGGTTTTCGTAGAAACAAAGTTCCCTCAAAAATTTAAAATAATGTGTAAAGTGACCATTTGTCCGATGTTTATCGATTCGAGGAAAATTGAAATTCTGTTAAAACAAAGAATGACTAATACTAATAAGTCCAATCGAATTCCTATTCCTAGAATATTTCAAATGCGATAAAATATTGTGTACTATAATATAATCTATTGACTTTAAACATTTCCAAGTAAATAGATGTTTCCACCAGAGGAAGCTAGGTTTAACAGTAATTTACAAATCGGATTTGTTAAATTGTAGCTATACGCTATACTATAAGTTTCATGTTTGCAGATTTTAATTTAGGATTTTGTAATTAGGCCAGTGAATATTGTTAAAGAGGTGAGGTAATATGTAGAATTTGCATTTTTAAATATATCTTTTTAGTACACTAGGTAATTGATTTATATCTTGTTTCTTTTTTTCTTTTTTTTTTAACTGTATGCAAAAACGGAAAATAAATTAAAAAATTATGTATCGCCACAGTTCTCTAAAGTGTTTTTGTACTTTTTTTACTAATTAGGTACGTAATATTGTTAATGCTAGAGTTTTGCAGGCTATCTCAAATTATTTTGAAACCTCCCGTTCATTAACTTTTCTTCATTAAATTCATCTTACAGAAAGAATTGTTTTGAAGTTTGCTTGTTTTAAATATAATATTTCTCAGTGAAAAGTTCTTCAATTTTGACATACAATATTGCCATAGACACCAAAAATTGGCGATATGGTAAGGATAAATGATACAGTGGACATTGTGTGGAACCCGCAATACACGTATGCAAAATATACTGAAGAAATAAAACATTTACTCTCAAGCGCTTTTCGGGTGCTTTTTTTTTTAAAATAAATTCCATTTTGAAGTTTTTTTTATTTCAATGCTTAAATTTGTCAAAAGAATACAGTGTCCTAAGTTTTTGGGAAGAATTTTTTTGTAGGTATCACATCATACCATCTCTATTTTCGCGGATTCCGGGTTCACTAAAACTCACTTAACAAACACTAACCAATGCTATATGGAACAAATAGACTATATAAATTTACTTTTCACTTATCGAAGCGTACACAACAAATTTCCATCTAAACTGACTGCCAAATGACAACTACGCGCTATTAACAACAGCTTTGCTGAATTTCGCCGAGTCGAAAATAAAGGCTTTATTTATTTATTTGTTTATTTATTTATTTATAGACGAAATCATACTCCGGAAGTCTTGTTTTCTCGAATACAATGAAATTCCCAGCTCCGTTCCGCTGTCATTTATCAGACTTTATTTTTCTCGAAACCTGTTTTTTAAATCCAAAGTTTTGTGGCGAATTCCAAATAGAACACGATGGACTGCTCTAGAAATATCACACTATGGACTTGTTTGTCGAAGTCGAAACCAGTGAAAAAGTCACTATTCCCGTATCACTAACGGTTTCCAAATAGAATTCTTTAATATTCTCTAGAACTTTCCAGAAAATCCGTTTGTGAGCTTGGTTTTTAATGCCAAAGCCAGTAATAGAGCCACTATTCTTTTATCACTTACAGTTTTCAAATGGAACCCTATATAGGTTTCTAGAATATTAAATATTCCAGATAAACTGTTTGTGGACTTGTTTTTCGATATCAAAGTCCCTTTTCTTGAATCACTTACTGTTTTCAAATGGAACATCATAGAAGTTTCTAGAATTTTCCAAATAATCCGTTCGTAAACTTGTTTTTCGATGACACATCCGGTATCGAAGTCACTATTTTAGCAGTTCAATAAAAGTTCACTGACTGTCCCTACTAGGTAGGTAGCTTAAACTAATACACCAATTGTCTTGATAATAATCCCACTTCTGACACCATATTGTCACGGATTCCAGGTTCCCTAAAATTCACTTCACAGACAGTAACAACTTTATTAAACAAATTGACTATATAAATTTACTTATCACTTATTGGGTGTGTATGCAATAAAAGTCCCAGAATAGACGCAAAGACGTAAGCAATGTGATTCCTAGAACTTTGGCCGAGTTGTCGATGCAATTTCGTAACATATAAATACAAAGAAACGGCGAAATAAATGAATATTCAAAAAAAAAAGAATAATAAAGATCGATTACAATAACTAAACGAGATCATATCAGAAAATACCCTATCGCGTCGAGAGCTTCTCGAGTTCTGGCTAATTCTGTCAAGCAATGAATTTATATTTATTTTCAAATATATGATATGCCGAAATTGCCGAATACAATTTAGTTATACAAAGTATTTCCTAAGTGCGATCCGTAAGTTTCGGAAGTGATATTCTAACTCTTTCAAGGTACAATCTGCTTCAGCGCTATAAAAAAGATAGGTGCATTAGAATGGACAAAGTTACTTCGGTGGTGAAATATTACTGGGATGCGGTTGACATATCGACAAAAAGTGAACTTATTACATGGAGTGGTTAATAATAAAAAGTACGTAGGTGTCTACACCCCTGCGCGCACAATTTATATTTTTTTCAGATTTTCTTGTATCAATTGTTTAAAATTTCCTATTTATTTTTATTTAATTTAAGGATAGGGGCGAAAGTACATTTTCGAGCATTCTTGATCAGGGAGACGAAATTACCGATATTATACGTAAAAACTCACGAGAGACGAGCGAAACCGAGAAGAGACAAGAGAAGAGCTCTCTCGTCTCGATAGTTTCTGGCCGGGAAGTAATAATCATTTCATTTTCTCTTTCATCTTGGAGACGACATTTGGACTTTCATTTCGTCTCACGGCATCACTCTTTTACATTTATTAGGAGAAAAAATGCTTGTAAGACTGAGTTTTCCGCTCTAAAAATTACTAATAAAGGTATAACAGGATTTAAGTTAATACCTACACTGACAGCGTGATATTTTTTGAAGTGAAACTTCTTAGGCAGCCGGCGCGGCGTTCTGATACGACTGAACGACAATGGAGAGTGATTTGAAAAACACGTCACTAGCAAATTTCGTTGCTCGTGAGAGAAGAAAGATATAAAGTAGAGAGATGGAGAAAGACAGCTATTGATTGACACAAACCAAGGACTATAAGCGCAAAGATGATTGCCTATTATTGACACAAACCAAGGATTATAAGCGAAAAGAGGATTGCCTATTATTGATAAGCGCCGATAACATTGTGACGTCACTACAGATGCGCGTCTCTCTTTTTTTATACTATTATCATTGTGTTTTGTGATTATTTTCGTTATTTATACTTGTGTCCTGTGCTTTTTGAAGTGAAACTTCTAAGGCGGCGGTCTGATATTTGGACGAGAATGGAGAGTGATTTGAAAGACGCGTCACGTAATTTCGTTACACGAGAGAGAAGAAAAATATAACTTAGAGGGATGACAGCCGACGAACGATTGACACAAACCAAGGATTATAAAATATTATTGTCAAGTGCCGATACCCTGACGTTACTATAGATGAGCGTTTTCCCTACGTCTCTACCCTCATACGCTAAGTCTAAGTTGTATGAGGGCGGAAGGTATGGCGCTGCACATGATTTTTTTATATTTCAATCAACAGCAGGTAGAGTCATTATGGAATGAATGAAAACATACAGCAAAAGGCTCATAGAAACGGATGATCTGGTGATTCAAACGTTCTAATACTCAAATAGGAAATTTTTCAATAAAATTATTCTAAGGTGAGCTTAAGTTATCCGTATCTCTTTTGGGATTACCGGGGTTCTGTTAGTCGCTGGTGGCTGTATCAAATACTTTCCTTTTTGTCCAATGTTAATTTTGATACAATCATGGCACAGTATTTTGTAGACAGCACTCGACTAAAACTCCGATTTCCTATAGTGTTTGTACTCATAAAACTAATATTTTCAGATCATCATCATTAGATGCAATAAAACCAGCGTAACTTGCCAGATTCAATACACTAGTTATTGGTGTATACAATATTATTTGCTTTGCATTTACAATATTCAATCCAAAGTAAAAATGATATATTCATAACGCATAATAGAATAATAAAACATCACTTCTCAAGACGGTTTCTTATATATACAATATCTCATCTCACAGAACTAGGTCGGCAGAACAGGATAGGCACAAATGAATGAAAAGGAAAAAGTCTTCACAATAGATCAAACATCCAATGATGCTGACTTGTTGATTGTACGAATCAGTGAGTGAAACATTTACTGTTGCTGCTATAGGAAAAGACTTCGATCTTGTTGTGCTACTTTCAGCAAAAGCGCCACCTGACCACAACTTTCTGTTCAAAAAATCAAGCAAAGGATAAGTGCAAACCAAGTTCTTCCACTCACCAAATACAACTTCTGTGACTCAAGGAAATTTTGTTCCCACGTGCATTCACTGACTGCGATGCTACTATTGCGGCATTTTGGGCGAGTAACTTGGATTTATGTAAATTAACTAAAAACATCATGATACACAAAGAGCCACCGGAGTGTTCCAAAAACCCCTTCTCCTGGCAAGTCCATATTGAGGAAGCTAGGCGAGTATGCATGTTTAAAAAGTACGGTGACCCTGGAAAGGAGCTCCCTCAATCAGCTCCCAAAGAAATATTGGACCTCATTTATTGCGATAACTCGAAACATAAACACATAAACATAGCAGTGGAAGATGCAGGTAAAGATTCAATATCAGGGAACTGATTACGAAGACTGAGGTGAAGCGAAAATTGGAGATCAGCGTCAATAATGGTCTAGCCAGAGGTTTGACTCTTTCGGCATAAGAAGAAGAGGACCAGTAATCTACGCTTTGGAAAAAAATATTCAGGTATTAAGATTTTCATCTGTTCTTGAATTTATTGTCTAGATATTATTTTTTATAAAATAAAACCAAAATTTGTTCAAATGGTCTTCACACAATCGCCCTTTTTCCAATTTTTCAAAATGAACTTGAAAAATTGTTGTTTGTACATGCTATTTAAATTTGAATGGCACGGCTCATTTAGTTTTTTGAAGAAAAAAAAAACGTGATTTTTATTCAAATTGCTGTAATTTCTGACCCATTAGAGATAAATTGCTATGAGTTGTTCAAGAAATTTAACCCTCTCTAAAATTCTTCCATAGCGCTTCTGTGTAAAATAAACTGCTCAGGCGTAACCAGGTTAATCACAGAAAACGTGACAAATAAATATTTTTATAAAAATTACCGACTTCTGGGAGGAAATAGCTCGAAAACGAAGCGTGTCGTAGCGATTCTAGGGGTTCTCGTAGAAAGTTTCATTAGCTTTTATTTTTCTCCGGGGAGTTTTGCACAAAGACGCACGGTTTTAGAGTCATAAGCACAATTTGCAAAATTTGTGATTGACAACTCATATCGATGAAAAGTTGTGTAGTAATCAAGAACGAAAAAAATTCTTGGTACCGTTTCCTTACGGCTCCACCGAAATCCAGACCCTTTAGAATGTATTGAAGTGAATAATGTCAGGTGTGGAATCTAACCATTGGAAATTGTAGAACATTCAAAATTAGCGTGTCTTAGAACTTGCTAAATTTTTTGTTGAGTGGTATACCACCTACTAAAAATGCAAAGTAATGAATCTAACTGAAATTGCAGAAGGAAGCATAGAAAATCCATTAAACTACAGAATCAACATTGCCAGGAATATTGAAAATTCCAGTCTACGCTCAGGCAGAAATTGATAATTGCAACAACCAAATAACGCCCATTAGCATCATGGCCCTGGCCATTAATGAGACTATCACTACCTCCAGGGATTAGAGAACACAAGGGATCAGTCAATAATGCATCAATTACCGCTATGTCAAGAAATGTATCCAACAAATCCTTTTCCATAATAAAGAAATTTGATTGTTTAATTAGGACTAGCATTGGTGAAAAATTTAAAACCAAATTGCATATTTTTGTTATGTATGACGATTGAAGAAAGAAAGTGTAGGTAAATTTCAGATCCGTTTTTTTGTTTGGTTTCTAAAACTCGCAGACAGCATCGGTCTGTAAAAAAAAACTTTCCGGAATAGTAACTACCTACTATAAATTGATATATAAATACGGTATAAACTATTTTATGTCCGATTGACCAATAAAGTGCTATTTATTTATATATAATATATAATATATAATATATAAATGTAATATAATATATAAAAATAAAATTTACTGTAAAATAAAGTGCTACTTTATTGCCTACCTGGACTACCTGACAACCTGCCAAAGTGAAACAGGTATACAAATTTCAATTTTTTCATTCAATTTTTTTAATTTTCAATAAAAACCAGTCGCAATCGTACATAAAATCATGTATGTAAAGCTTACATAAACAGGCTTTATTGCCTTACTTTATGTACTTGTAAATAGCTACATCTAGAGCAAAATTTTAGTGAGTTTGTATTTAGTGTAAATATAAAGTTATATTACGTAATAGGTACGTTTAGCGTCCGTTCCGCACTTATCTGCTTGCTGTCACATGTACAAAAATATCACTTTATACAGTTGTACAGATAAATTACTTAATGTCTTGTAAATATTATTTTAAAAGCTCGTAAAAATAACAAAATGTTCGATCTCAAAATTCGCTCGACAATGACTTTCCGAGTTTATTCAATATTTCAATAAATTGGATATAGATACTAGATAGTTGTATCTTGAACTAAAAACACGGGCGAATCGTGTCTTTTTGACACTTAACGGCTTGGCCGAACGACCGTCACAAGTGAAAAAATAGGTATATTTTTTTGTACTTTTCAAATAAATAACTTGTATAGACTAAAGATCACCGAAATAATGTTAAAAAGATTAATTTAATGTAAAAATATTTAAATAAATTTGTTGGTTCTTTAAATAGGAAGCCTAAACAAATACTTTGCAAATTGATTAGATACTTCAATAAAGGAAACTCAGTTTTGGTATAAAATCTTTTAATTTTGTAATAAACAATGTTTTTGATATTTAAATTTTAAAATATATATTTGCCACAGAATATGAAAAATATGTGCTCGCAAATACGTTTTTGAAAATACAAAATAAAACAAGCCATTTGATTAAGCGTAAAGCGTCATTTCCGTTTTTTTTTTAAATATATATATTTTACCTGATTACACGATTCAAATAAAAAATACCCAGTCCAAAGTGTTAATTGTTTATTGATTGAAATGTATTTCGAATGAATTTTTCAAAGTTTTCTACTTATACCTTCTTTCACTGTTGGTGGTCCTTACACACATTTGAATTTAACAAAATATATAACACCACAAAAAAAGTAATAAAGTAAACCTGAGAAGAATTGCCGGAACAAATTGCACAATTTTTCAAAAAAATTAAAAAACACAAAAGTTTAGAATTAATAAATTCGAGTTATACGCTACGCTCACCTGTGCTCGTACGTTGTTTAGCGTAGAAGGAAGTGAACAACGTGCACTCTACACTGCGTTAAAAGCACATGTGCACGTCAGACACACCGCGCTCCCGAAATGCTTGGTTAGCGGCTGCGCACCAATTTGAATTCCAATGTTGTCATGTCACCTCTAATGCTGTAACGCACATACGGACTTTCGGAATTTCGTCTCACAGCTCGGGGAAGTATGACTTGTCGTTATTATTTATATTTTCACATGCTCAATTTGCTTTGCAGACAGGATTACATCGCTCTCGCTCAACCCGTCGTCGCTGAAACATGCATGTTTCAAATTTCCCAATTGTGAACTTTGTTCTTTGCAACAACGCGAACTTTTTCATTATTCGCATATAGCTTTTATCAAATTTCAACAACATATTCTGTTTCACTTGACTATTACAAAACGACTTTGAAAACTTACGAAGAAGTAGGTAAGTAATGTGAATGCTCCACATTTTTTTTGTTTTTTTTTTTTTTTGTTGGAGAAATTAATGTGAAAAATTGTAAGTAAGAAAGTCATCTGACCGTTTAGAGGGGCGATCGCTTTTCAAGGAAAAGATTAAATAAATGCAGCAAACTAAAGTTCCTGATTGGAAATTTGATTTACAACCAAAAAGTACACGTATTGGGTAAAACCGCAGCCAGAGTGCAGAAAAATTGGACAAAACAAAATTAAAGTAGCACGCGTTTCTGCTAATCGGCTTCATCAGGTCGGGTGTAATCTGGTTACAGAAAGAATTCAAAACATAGAAACTAAATTGTTATATTCGGAAATACCTAGATTTAAAACGTAGATAATTTTTGTAAACTCAATGAAAATGCTGGTATCGTTAAATACCGCATGGAAGACGGCTTTCTGATGTAAGGCTGCCGCGCCACTTGAAAACACGCACTCTCATTTTCAACAAATACCTATCTTCATTAAGGCAGTTAGTTGACCTATGAAATTTTGTGTACCTATTGTTTCTTTTATATTTGGATTATATTTTTCTTGTTCTAGGCAATTGCAAGTATCTCTGTCTTCATTTTGCTGATGAATTTTGAAATTAGTATTTGTTTAGGGGTTTTATAATTTCCCATATCGTACATGAAAAGATTGGACCCAAAATTACAGAGTAGTTTAAGCTTCCAATTCCTCGAAATACATTACTAGCATAAAGAAATTATTCACAGTGTAGAGCCTTTGAAGCCTCAGGCAATACCGGAAAAATTGAAAGAACACAAAACAATTACGGATGAAGAAATCGAGAAAGACATATTAGACAAGAGGAAGAAATAGCTATAGTACCTACCAGGTTTAAATAAAAATGAGATAAAGAAATATATAGAGAAGCACAAGCAAAAGTACGGAATAAAATAGTACAGAAAAAAAAAACGAGTCATGGAAGAGAAACAACTGTAGGTATATAGTAAATTAATTTTGAAGCGGTTTGATTGCTTCTCGCGAAAGGCAGCACCGTCAATTAGCGCTATCATATTCTTGTTATTACCTTTGCGTATTTTTCTCGCTAGATGGCAGCGTCGACGACCAAGTTCCGCACAAAAAGACCTTGGGGCCGAATGGCATACCCACAGCCTCCTACACTACAAGCCATGAAGTGGGAAATGACGGCAACGTCGCGTATGGTGCTGTTTTGTTACTGCGGTTATGTGTTTCTGTGTATTGCATTCATGGTGTATTGTTGCTGTTTAGTATTTTTGTGGGCATTATCGACGAAAAAGTGGATAGAAACACGCCCATATATTGCCCATATTTAGTTGATACCTGTTCCTTTGTGCTTTGATTGCAAATTTTTAGCAAATGGGTACAGGAGCAAAAATTAAGGTCAGGTAAGGTAAAACAATAAAAACAATATTAATATTTTTGTGCAAGAGCATAGGTCTCGATATATTGCCTAAGATATTTAAACTTGTTCCAGATGCCATGAAACTGCTGTGCTCCTGGGTGCAAATCGAACTATAGGAGTTCCTTAAAAACTGAAGAAATGCAAACATTTTCATTTCCAAAAAAATTCTGAATTGCAGAAGTTGTGGATGAAAGCAAAACACCAAGATAATTATACCCGAGATTATACCATAACGAAAAATTCTGTGGTGTTTTGTAAACATTTTGAAGAAACCAAAAAAATTAGATTTGAAACAAACGAGGATGAAGGAGTAATTGGAGAGTTCAAACTAAAACGTCCAACTCTTAAAAGTACCTCTTATTTTCGAAAATCAGCTCAAGTATTTGAATAGACCTGCCTTCCGAAAAAATCCCGAAGAAAGGAAAAGTTAGATTTTCAAAAGACATACTGAAACTGTCGAAAATTAACTAACTATGGAACTATGGACAACTTAATTAATGCTTTTTCCCTCCATTTTCGGAAAAATAAACACTAAACAGCTGATTCACGATGTATGTCAGATTTGTTTACGTCAAAAGTCAAATTAATATTAGGTCACTCAGAACATATTTTAGTGCGCCGACCATGGAAGACACACAGAAACGAAGTATTTCCCGAACTAGGTCGTTGATGCTGCCATCTAGCGAGAAGACAACGCAAAACTAATTACAAGAACATAATAGTGCTGATTGACGCTGATGCCTCTAGCGAAGAAAAATTGAACCTATTACCCCATAGATAAAGATGCTTATGTTCCTGGAAACATAATTGATCACTTATTTGTCAAGGGTTGACAAAAATGAATTTCAAATTATATACCGCTTGAAGATAAATTAAATTATTGCAAAAATAAAAGTGGGACTAAATTTATAGGACTACGTTTTTGAACTAAAAATGGGTGTTCCGGTCAAATCTGATGTTTGACAATTCGAGTGTTTAAGAACTATCCAATGTTGATCTAATCGGTTCATACTCTATGGTCGGGAGTAGTTAAAAGTGGGACGATTTTCGAATTATTAATTTTTGTTCTGACGTTGTAGTTAGATTTTTTCACAAATTTCCATATTTATTTTGCTTATGTCAGTATTTTAAGTAGTTCTGTTATTATTATTTAGAAAGGAAGTGCTCCGGACACCAGGGCCGTGGCACCATCTATCAACAGTCAGGAGTTGACATTTTAAGTAATAGAAGGTAATATTGCAGGCGCATGAAGAGAAAATGTTGCATGCCATACGGCCCAGAAGGTCTTTTTGTGCTTGGCTCGATTGTATAGGCCTTCGCTACGCGTCGGCCTTCAAACTTCATGTTCAGCACAAAAAGACCCACTTCTTGGCCTAATGACATAAATAACTATTATTAATTGAACTGAAAAACATCAGGACAACAAAAGCCAAAGGTATTATTACCTCAAAAAGACCCCAGCAAGGGGAAAAGTAATTTAAATTGTTGACAGAACAACGGGCAAAGAAGAAAGAGAACAGACGCAAAATATAAAAATCGCAGGATATAACCAATAGAAGTTTAAAAACAGTGTAGCTTCTCGAAAAATGGAAGACCGCCAGATCCAGAAGAAATGTATTGAGAACTAACATAGAGTATGGAAGCAATAAACATCACAAAAACATAACAAAACTATACGAAAAATGCATAGATAGCTATGAAACACCGGAAGAGTGGAAAATAAGTCATTTAACAACAAAATATAAAAAAGAAGGACAGAAACGGACGCGAAAACCAGACAGGCATTGCAATGACAAATACGGGCTCAACTGCAAATAAAACAAACCCGCCATATTTGAGATTGCCATGTAGGTATTTCTCGGGTCTCCATCAGTGAACCTTTATGTCACATTAATGAATCATTGCTATAGTACTCGAATCTTGCTCGATCCAAAAAAGGCCAAAGGTTTCTCCTGATCATGAGAAGGGAGACAAATGTGATAGATGTGAATAATTTCAGACTGTTATCTTTGCTACTTGCAGTATTTGAGAGAAACGTCCACAAAAAAACTAACGGTGCAAAATATTTCAAGTAAATTTAGTGGCTGTAGGCCAAATTAAACTTCCACACTTTTTTATCGATAAAAACTTTTGATGCACCGCACTGATTTCATTTATTTTCGAAGGGCTAGTAGGCTGCTATATTCTTGTGATCCTTACCAGTTTTCATCGGAAAGTTTTAGACATAACCAGACTTTTGGTAAATGCTGCATTTAACCTTGCTGCAAAGGAAATCTGGTTTTAGTAAAGTCTGAGCTCATACGTTTTTTCGGTAGCTAAACTATTGGAAATACCAATGCTAAGGCGAAAAACATTTATGGCTTGAAAATGTCTGTTTTATCACGGTATCGAAAATGGATGGAATCAGTGTTAATATTAAAATAATTAATTACAAAGATATGAAAAGGGTGAAACTTCAATTCCCCCAACAGGAAAAAAACACTAAACTTATCGCATGAGCATTCAATTGAATAGCTAAGCTTTATGTATCTGGAATTTAGTACCTATGCATTAAAAAAAAAAAAAAAAATGTAATAATTTACTTCCTGTTCCGAAGCCCTTCCTATGAATTTGTGGTTATGAATGGCGCCCATAATAGAATTTAATATTTAACTCCGTGAATGCCTGCTGGAAGTTCCATAGGGCTGATTACCCATAAATAGTTGAATTCAAGTATAGTGCTTTTCAAGGTAGACCTTCGGTTTCCATTTGGAGCTAAAATACGAACCAACAGATTCATGTGATCTAGGAAGTAGGAATCAAGAAGTTTTTTTTTGCATCTAGCTTTCTCACTTTGAAAGATAAAAAGCCAAATTTAATACCGAGTAGAAGTGCAAAAATATAATTGTTTTCAAGGTAATCATAGGTTTTGTGTATACCCGCCAACTACATTTTCGCCTGTTTAGATTACATTATTTGTAGGGCAATGACACCCATTTCTAATTTTTAATTTTAGGTATTTTATGTTGAAATCTTTTAATTTTTCAATTATAACTGACATTTACGTAATAATTTTGGAGTAAGCATCCACAGAAAAATAGTTGAAACCGTGTTTTTGTACTCCACATCTTGTACAGGTTTCTTAAAAAATTATGAAATTCTTACATACTTACTTAATGCAATTTTGTTACTTATAAAGACATCCATCTCGTTTAAAATATTCGGAAAATTCGAAATTTGATTTTGAGGAGTTTGTATGATATACCTATTCGACTAAGTTGGGCATGTAAGAAGATTTTATAGGATATGCGCAAGGATCTAGAAATTTATTGTCGAATCGATATAGCTTCCCTAAATTTGGCAATGTATAAAATGTATTAGTCACATAGATCAATTCATTGGACCGGAATAAGTAAGGTGTTATTTTCTTTTAGTACAAAATACCCTTATGCCGTTTGATAATAACATTACTTTTCAGGGTTTCCTAAACCAAGATGTTAATTACCTACTTCCACATTTAATCATTTCGTTTTTCTTCGGTCAAATAGGATTCAAACAATCTGTATGTGTGTGAAATTTCTGAATAATGGGGCTAAAATACGAACCGGCATATTCGTGTGATCTAGGAAGTAGAAATCACGATTTTTTTTTGTATCTAACTTTCTCACTTTGAAAGATAAAAAGCCAAGCTTAATACCGAGTAGAAGTGCAAAAATATAATTTTTTTCAAGGTAATCATAGGTTTTGTGTTCACCCACCAAGTACATTTTCGCCTGTTTAGATTACATTATTTGTAGGGCAATGACACCCATTTTTAATTTTAAATTTTAGTTATTTTATGTTGAAATCTTTTAATTTTTCAATTATAACTGACATTTACGTAATAATTTTGGAGTAAGCATCCACAAAAAAATAGTTGTAACCGTCTTTTTGTACTCCACATCTTGTGCAGGTTTCTTAAAAAATTATGAAATTCTTATATACCTACTTAATGCAATTTTGTTACTTATATAAAGACATCCATCTTGTTTGAAATATTCTAAAATTCTTGTTTTTTTTTTTAACAGGTTACTAACGTTTCTATAATCAAAATCCAGAACGCATACTGAACTATGCATAAGCGCAGGATAGACAATTCCCAAACTTTCCTAAGCCACGTACATCTTTTGGTTGAGCTATTTGCTTCACCCACTTCTTGTGTCCTTCCTAATATTCTATAAATAAATAACAATGTTTATTCCCGTATTTGATTTTGAGGAGTTTGTATGATATACCTATTCGACTAAGTTAGGCATGTAAGAAGATTTTATAGGATATGCTCAAGGATCTAGAAATTTATTGTCGAATCGATATAGCTTCCCTAAATTTGGCAATGTATAAAATGTATTAGTCACATAGATCAATTTATTGGACCGGAATAAGTAAGGGTTTATTTTCTTTTAGTACAAAATACCTTTATGCCCTTTGATAATAATATTACATTTCACGGTTTCCTAAACCAAGATGTTAATTACCTACTTCCACAATTACTTATTTATTGAAAGAATGATATTGATAAATTAGTGTTGTTTTTTTTTCGGTCAAATAAGCTTCAAACAATCTGTATGTGTGTGAAATTTTCGAATAAATTAAATTAATTTAGTTTAACTTGACATATACAATTTGAGGAAGGTAAAAAAAAATTTAAAATTGTTGTGGGTAAAAGAAATAGAGCAAAAAATCAGCATTTTTGTATAGTGCTTTTATTAGAGGAAGGAGGAAGGTAGATTAAATGGTATACTATAATGTCAAATTTTTCGTCACGTCGATTCGCGATCAGTGGGCAGTGACTACCGCGGCAAAGTTTACCGCGACGACGCTGTTCCTTGTTGCGACTGGTTGCCGCCCGCTCAATTGAAAATTCTATGAAAAAACGATTTTTTTTTTGTGAATTATGAACTGTGTGTCCCATAAGCCAGAAGGATGATGAGTGTGTTAGGTATATCAATTATCGTTAATTTTACACAGATTATTGATTAGGTAGTTCAAATAATATTTTAACGTAAAATTCAAATCTGTGTTCATTTCAATAAAAAGCATGAAGAACTATAAGTGAAATATTTTCTATTATAAAAGTTTAGAAATATTGCTAGAAGTTTCTTTTATTTCAGTCTCTGTTTAGATATAAATTATAATTTGCGACTTTATAGCGCTTAGCTATGCATATTTTCTGGTTGAACTTCAAGATACTCGCCACACTGAAAAATAAATAAATATTTAAGCTAGCGTTTGAAGGTACTACCTAGGTAATTATTGAACCCATTAAACACTTTGGACTTCTATCATCCTTTTTTGGCTTCGTGTCGCTAGACGTTTTGACTGTTATGTTTGCAGTCGCTACCAAACAAATAATGAAATTTCTCAAGAATACGAGCTTATAACAGGTTGCTTATCGATAACAAGTTAATTGTGGAAATTAAAAACATTTAGGTATTTACCAAGCGTGCGGCGCGGCGGCCCATGTTTGGTCTGTTCACTAACCCAATATGCGTTAGCTTATTTGCGACATCTCGCGGACAGATCCTTATAGGTCGCATTTAGGGCCCGTGATCAACACCTCAGAGAAACGAATTCTTGACCACTTGCGCTTGCGGTCTCCTACCTGATGTTGGTGCTGCTCACAGTCTGGGTTGGGAAACCCACAGCGTCTTTCCGGTGCAGGGTTCCAGGTTTTGATCCCAGAGTGGGCAACCAAACTTTTAAGGAAGGCAGACTTAATTTATTTTCAGAATTATTTAAAATCACGACAAGGTTATACTAAAAGTATCATATGAAATCATATAGTATCATATAAAACCTTAACAAAAGACAAAGAAATAATAAAAATATATTAAAGCACATAAAGGAACGCCCCTTTATGTGCTTTAATATATTTTTATTATTTCTGACAAATTTCAATGTCATTAACGCCAATGACATTGAAATTTGTCAGTTCTGTATTGATTTTTGCAAATTCGTCTGCTAAAAGAAGAAAAAAAAAAACTCACATCAGAATTGGCTCAAATTTGGCATAAATATTCTTTGATCGATTATCTACAATCCCAATATTTTAGTTTTTCGATATTTTGCGTTTTTCTCAAATTGAAAAGTGTATATTTGGTTGCCTATTTTTCAGGGTTCAGTTCGTTATGGATTATTTCTAACTAACTAAAAACTAAAATATTCGGATTGTAGATAGTCTATCAAAAAATGTTTATGCCAAATTTGAGCCAATTTCAAATCTTATTAACGCCCCCTTAAGGTAAAATATGAACTAAACTGTGGTTTTATGAACGGAAAACGAACGCAGCAAATAGACGTGAACTTCTTCAATATAATTGAAGTTTATGATAGAAGCATTGATAAACCGGAAAGCCGGAGGATGTGATTTTATGTTTTTTTTTCTTTTATATCAAAAAATTGTTTTTCTAGTCTAGAGTGGGCATTGCCCCCTAGCTACGGGCCTGTTCCGGTGGGAAAAATAAAGAGAAAACTCATCCATACCATAAACCTAATCTATTAACAAAAACAAAATGTAGTTTCCTGTGTCTCATGAAACGCCACCTCAGTAACAAGATGGATGAGCTCCGAGGGTTGGTGCGCGTTGAGAGCGGGTAGGTATAACTGGGTTCGAAAACCCTGCACCTTCTGCAATTCCATCGCATGAATTGCATATGGATGATACGTCTGGTGCAGGTAAAGGGTATTTTTGGAGTAGGAAGACCAAATATTATATGTATTATATGCAATGCAAAAGTCTAAGGAAATTCGCATCTCCAACTCAAATGGGCAAGTTAGAGCAATGAATCATATAGGCTATAGGCGCCAGCGCCAAATACTTCCTTGCGTGATTTTTATGGTCGGCAAAGTTATGCTGTGCTTTGGTGTGGGTGCATTGTAGTGATATAGAATAGCAGGTTTGGGATTTTGGGCTTATGGAGGTTCGAAAAAAAAAGGTAGTTTCTCATATGCCAGCCCGTGTAGTATTGGGTTGTCTGTATCTTAACGCTATGCGGTGAAACTGCATCTGAGGGGAGAGCCGTCAATAGCGTGCCGAGAAAAACGGTCGCTTATGCCATCAATGTAGTCAGAGATATAGGGAATGTGCATGTGCCTAATTGTGGGATACCTAACTTCCAACAGAAATCTCTTCGGAATGCTGTTTTCTCGGCGTTACGGGCGTTATGTTCCATACAAAGGCCCGATACTGGTATAGGTTCATATATTAGAAATGTGTTGTGGAGGCAACGAGGATTTTCGGCCGATCAAGGGGTAGAGTTTTTGCTGCGCAATAAAGGTACTCACTAGAGCAAAGGAGATGTGGCTGTGAACGTTCAGTCTTTGGTTGAAAATGATTTCACGATAAGTCGGTTATGCTATGTATGTACTTTTCATGGAAGCTCACCAGTTCTGCCTTCTATCGATTGACACCAAGCTTCGACCTATCCTATAAGGGCTAAAGGATTGATGAGCGAGTTTGAATGTGGTCGCTTGTGCATAGTAGGATTGAGAGTAAATAGCGGTATCATCTGCGTACAGCGCCAACTCTGTGCTCCGGAATTTTGCTATACTAAGTGCCGACCCTACCGGTACTCCTAGCACTACCAGTTTTGATTTTGATATACCATCTTGTTCGACGAAAAACGTGCGACAATTGATGTAATAGTGGAAGAAGATAATCTGATGCGGAAAGTTGAGAATTGCGAGAAGTTTGTAGATAAGGCCTGCGCTAGTATAAGCTTTCCCAATGCGACTGGCGAACCGCCATAGGTTCACTCTATCATGGATACCAAAACACCAAACTATAGAAGGAAATGAGATGGCGGACCGGCTTGCAAGAGGGGGCGCCGCGTCAACATTCCTAGGTCCAGAACCATTCTTTGGCCTTACAGAAATTCAAACGTAAGGACCGATGGGAAGAGGCACAGAAAGCCTCTCACTGAGAAAAGATTCCAGGGCAAAGTCAACAAATGCAATGGAACTACTGGAACTCAGCTAACCAGACTTGAGGCTCACAACGGACCTCCCCAGCCGTCACTGCCCTCTTGGCTACTACCTAGAAAAGATTGGTAAAACTGGATCAGACGTTCGCCGCTTCTGCAGAGAAGCATCGGAATCTGCCGAACATATAGGTACTCTGGAAATGCGAAGCGTACCGTTATGCCACAGAAGACTTATTCTCAAGCAGACGTGAATGACTGCTGCGTATTTTAAAACAACGAATCCCAGGAAAATGATAAGATTCGCGAAGAGTCTTAATCTAGGAACCAACTGGAAAACTGGAAGCACAATAGTGGCGACGGGTCCATTACCTAAACACACCTATGCATAATCCAATCTAAACGAGTAGAATCTCGTCTTCCTTAGCTAACAATTTAAGAGCTTGAATTGATTGAGCCGATACTTGGTGAAAATTGAATTTACTTTTCTCAACTTCGGATAATTTAACAGCTGCTTCATTCCCAATAGCTCGCTGTGGCATCGATCCTGCTAACGATAAGTCGCAGTGACCCATCATCCATAACCTCGATTTTCTAGAATAACTATTAATAAGATATAAGCCCAATTTTCTCTTCCTTGGACAGTTGCGAATCAGTTTATTGAAAATTTCCCCCATCCAGTCGGTGGGAGGTATTCCTTGGATCCGCTTGTCATTTGGTGTCTACTCAATAATTTTCTTTATCCATTACCAGTCTCTCAGTCTTATGTCGCGAGACAGAGAAAAGTGGAAACCTTTAGTGGAGGCCTACGTCCGTTATTGGACGATAAGAGGCTATTTGATGATGATGAATATATTAGTCACAATAATTTCTGCCGTACCTGTCTGGCCGAAATTTATTACTGTCTCATCAACAGATTGAATATGACTACCGGATGCGTAGGCGGTACAGCCAGTGACGCCGCTTTCTTCAACTGTTTCCATCAACCCCAACTTAAAGAAACCTTCTTAGTGTCTTCTCGAAAACCGGGGAATTTTTCCTCCATATCAATTTACCTCCTAGCTCCAGAAAAAAAGGAATACCGGCGTAACAATATGCGTAGAAACCTAGTGGGTAGTGAAGAAGCGTCTGATCCCATGTCAAGGGCGGCTGATCTACTATGCTCCAGAGGCTTTCTACAGTTCTATGACCTCCAGGTGTCGTAATTTCTATGCCACTGGGCCAAAATCGTAGGGCTGTTAACGACCGTGTGATTGTGGTCGTAAAGTAAAATTCACACGCACAACATTTTACGTAGGCGTCTGTTGAAAGACAACAGCATCAAAGCCCTGCGGCGATCGGAAAGTTGCGACGGAAGCAGGATTGTGTAATCTGGGAGCTCCTAGTAACGAATGGACATTTAGGCGGCAGCTGTGTCATCGCCGTTTTGGTTAAGGAAGGCTATAAAGCAACTTGTGTGCTGCACATGCGACTCTGCTAACCCTGCACTTTTTGAATGGATTACCGTGAACAGAAGGTACATATTAAAAAAATATACCTGAGCCCCTAAATCCACGGGTTAAGCTATGCTATAAATACCCAACTTGTCGATCATCTTGATGAGGTTCCTTCTTCAAATTTGAAAAAATGGTATAATCATAGTACAGAATTTGAATAAGAAGCAACGCTCCAATTTATTACAGATAATACTTTAAAATTATATTACTATTCGAAATTAGGCGTTGCGTGGGTCGTCTTTCTAAAGGCCGGTTTACATTTTGTTAACTGCAAGTGTTTAGTGTCAAATGTTGAGTGTTAAGCTAAATCTCTGAAACTATTTACAAACGGATTAGTTGCAGCGTGGCAAAAATAAAAAAATAAAAAAAGGAAAAGGGCGATGCGAGGAGTATGATTACTTAACAGAAAAATAGAACACGATTCGATTTACTTGCTAACTTGCATTTTTCACAACACTAATCACTTGACAGATCCGTTTACAATTTGAAAACTAAACACTAGCACTACACGCCTGCACTTGCTACTAATCAGAGTGTAAACAGAACTTAATATCATGCTCATTGACGAGATCAATTAATGTGCATGCCGTTCGATCACATTATTCAGAGTAAAACTTAATTACGCCTATGCTCACGCAATCTATTCATAGCTGTTATAAAGGTAATGTTTCGCTTAATTTTAGAATACATTATCGACTACAGTTACCAGTTATTTAATATATTTCAGTGTAGTCTGAAGAGTTTATACTGGCTAATAAGGAGAAAAAGCCAGAGCCTAAACATTAGCTGCTTACGAACAGACCACTTTCTGACCTAACTTGAAGAAAAAATCTGAACAGTGCGAAAAAAAATTTATCTTTATCCTTATGTTTTACATGTTATTAGAAAAAGATGGGAATATACTCAGTGCACACTGATTATTTCAAGTACCCACTGCCCATCAAACGCTTTTCACCTGACTGCTGCATGCGCATTCAAAGAACCTCAAATGATTTCAGGTAAGTAATTTTTTTCTAGAAATAATTGTAAAATAATTGTATTTCAGAAAGCCTCTACTAGATTTTGATCTCCTAGCCAAAAACTGATAATATGCAGTATTGTAAAGAACAGGGTTTTCCCGTACCTATATTTTTGCACCCCACCTGCAGACTCTACCTTTACAGGTAGAGGATAGGTGTATACAATACACTCACCCAAACTTATATGAAATCGCGCATATTCGTAAAATTGGCTTTTTAATTAATTCATACTATAATAAAATGAGGTTCAGGGATATCCAATTTTCCAATAAATAAAGAAACTGTATCTTGATTCCCAGCAACTTACTTTTAAGCAAAAAATTCTTCAGCGAAAATATTCGGTAATTCTATATAAATTTGGGTGAGTGTAGTTGTGCAGTTTAAGCTAAATTCTTAGATTCCATCGTCAGAAACCGCAATACATGATGAAGAGCACAGTTTTCCGATT
Organism: Ceutorhynchus assimilis; assembly: GCA_917834065.1. Taxonomy (NCBI): domain Eukaryota; kingdom Metazoa; phylum Arthropoda; class Insecta; order Coleoptera; family Curculionidae; genus Ceutorhynchus; species Ceutorhynchus assimilis. Next base: position 28,554,021 of record OU892277.1, on the reverse strand, counting down.
CCAAAAATATATAGTTTCCCTATAGGTATTTGGTTAAGCCGTCTCCAACATATTTGGGTCTAAAACTTGTAAAAATACTATCCTACTGCCTTAGATTTTGTGAACCATTCCACCTGTCAAGGTGACAGCTGCAGGTAAAATATGAGGCACTGGGCTTCTCTGATAGTATTTTTTAAATTTTTAGAGCCAAATATGGTGGAGACGGCTCAACCAAACATACACAAACTATATATTTTTGGAATCGGAAAATTGTGCTCTTTAAGAATATAGAATCAAATATAGGGCATTTCATTTGAAAAAAGTTGAGAGTACGCAAAATTTCAAATTTCTGATCATACATTGCAATTTCTGACGATGAATTTTAAAAATTTAGCCAAAACTGCATAACTTTTGTATTTACACCTATCATCTACCTGTAAAGTTGCAGGCTGCAGGTGGGGTGCTATAATTTGAGTTAGTTTGGGTTAGTATTGGATCAGTTTGAGTTAGTATACGGGAAAACTCTGTACCTACATTCAATTGTCTTCTCATTAATACCCAATAATCTCCACGGCTTGAAAAAATTATCTATTCTCTACCTTTATTGTTCAGCTTCTGATATTTTTCTGGCCCTGTTGCTTCTCGCTTCTCTAGCAATTTTATTATAAGTTGTTTATAAATTGTGCAATAGACCTATCTATTTTTACCTGGTATGCGCGCGCAACACGAGGCAATGCCTTTTCATTGGGTAACTAGTATAAGTGTCACGTGTTCGTTTTGCACGCTGGGCATCTCCTTGTCCTTGTTCATTGCCCGTGATCTGACAAGAATAAAAGTACGGTTGATATTCAACTTGACATAGCTTGACAAGTGACATTCAAAAGTTGTTTGAAATTTTCATTGGCAAATGCGTTACACAACACGCGGTCTTTCTCCTTCCCTTTTCCTCCCGTGCAAATAAGAAGGACGGACTGCTATATGTAAGCGTATAACATAATTTGGTACATTTTGCTTTGTCTTGCGCAATGAGCGTTCTGTGTCGTTTTTTATCTAATGAAGTTTTCGTATTATTACCTCTTTGTCTGGTAAAATAGATAGGTCTATTTAGCTCCTCAGCTGCATCTTCTCTTTCGTCGAAAAATAGCTCTACGCTAATTACTTAATCTGAAAAATAACTCTCTGGAATAAGCCAACCGACAGTTTATGCTTTCTGAAATAAATAGCATTAACTCACCTGAAATACACTAGATGTTATCTGAATTACATACTATGGAAAGGGTGTAGATCACTACCTGGTAGGATACTAATTTTACATGGAGTTTTATCCTATGGTTGTTTATGTCGCAATAATGTGAGCCTCAACTTATCTCATAAATACTTTTTTTAAAGGAGGAAATGTTGTATTGAATGCATATTAAGGAATGCTTATGAACAATAGCATAATGAAACACATGAAACTGTTCCCATATGTCTGAAATCCATAAATAGGCTCATATGCGTTGTATCAAATAGTTTTCGATAAATTGGTCAAGAAATTGTGAATATAAAAATAATTTAACGTATACGAATTATATTTTTATGATCTTGCCGTCATAGAATAAATATGTTGCTGTTTTTGTCCCATTACTGCATAATATCACTTACTTTTATCAAACGAGCAATACTTATTTATCAATAAGCTTTTATACGACATCGAGATGCATATTTTAATACATCCATTCAGAATCGAATTAAACTAGCAGAATATTTAGCGAATGCTGAACTCCCGTATGGCAGATAACATTATTTTTTTTCAGCAGCTACCAGGCCAAAAATTCCCGGAATACTTTTAGTACTTCTAAGCTAATCGCAATTTTTGCACACATTGTTAGTTTGTTTTAAGCTGAAAGCTTTTACTATTTACTTATTTTGTGTTGAGAATTGATAATTTCTTTCTCCCCTGATCATTTCTTGTTATGCGAATCACGTGTAACTGATAAAAAAAATTACTGCCGAGACCGTAACTTTGGTTTACGCTTCTTTTACTGCCCATCAAGCTTAATTTTTAAAATTTTAACTTTATTCTTGCTTGACAGAAAAAAGTAGAAGGGTAACTAGGATCTGTTTAACATAAGTTAGCAAAAGCGCAAACTAAGAATCGTTTTTGATTATATGCAAATTTCCGAGGTTTTTTTGTTTATTTGCTGATAAAAATGATAATAATAAGTTTGATTTTTGGACAACTTTTACGGAAATATCCATAGTATCAAATAACGTATATCAAAATTAGTGGTGCCCACGAGAGTCTCGTTTTTGAGAGTCTCGCATGGTATCGAGACGATACTCGGACAGGACGAGAAGGGACTTTTATTGGTCTCATCTCGAGTCTCATGCGAGACGTCTCGTGTCTCGTGCGAGAGTCTCGCAGATGATTCAGGTGAATATTTTTACGTGCAGACAAATTACACAGAATATAAATATATACAGCCGGACTCTAGGGAAACCGTTATCCGTCTACCCCCAACGGCAACGAAGCATAGAATTGCGTAACCTATTTGGTTTTGTATACCCATCCTTGTCTGACTCACGCACTATGCATGACACACACAAGGATTACAGTCTGTCTTTCTCGACAAAAAGGTTAGAACTTCACCAATGGTGTGTAGATTAACGTTGTCGTTCCAGTTGTCTAATTAAATGGCAATTTTTTGGTAACATGAGTGCGGTAGAAGGTTTTTCAACGGAATTATATGTTTTTTGGGGTGCTGAATACGAATCTGAAGTTTGCTGCCTCGTAGCAGAACGGGCTCAGGCCGAAAATTGCGAAAAACCTCGAAATTTCCGGACTTTTTCCGGTTTTCTGGTCATATCTTGCAAACGACGCAGCATATGGAAAATATCACGGTATTCAAAGTTGAAGAGCATAAAATTCGCGTCGAATGACTTCCCTACTGATACAGTAGGTTACTGGCTACTGGTAAATATACAAGATATTTGCAAGACATGACCAGAAAACCGGAAAAAGTCCGAAAATTTCGAGGTTTTTTGCCGTTTTCGACCTGAGCCGGTACTGCTACGAGGCAGTAAACTTAAGATTCGTATTCAGCACCCCAAAAAACATAGGTATAATTCCGTTGAGAAACCTTCTACCGGACTCATGTTACAAAACAGGCACTTTTGTACACCATTTGATCAGACTATTGTGTTTAGTATATGGTTCATTGCCTACTCCTTCCCTTAGAACACTGTTGGGAATCACGACTCATGGTACAACTTCCCGAAAAAAAATGAAAATAACCTCAATTTTCCTAACCTTCCATCATTTCGGAGCATGAAACACCGGAATATAGGTAGATACATGAAGGCACAGGGGATTACATTATAGCAAGTAGGTATAGTACTGTCAATACCCATTTGGAATAATTCCATCCTTGTTTATCATTCATGAATCAGATGAAACAAAAAACTACCAACCAATCACAAATCACTAAAACGACTGGTAAACGACTGGTACTTCCAAATAGGTATTAAAAATACTATTAGTGTCCCGTACTAGACTCTAAACTGGAACAAGATTATGATTATGCATGACGAGATTTCAATACATTTGCGAGACTCTCGTACGACACTCGAGACAAGACTTGTAATTTCATCGACAGACGATGCAAGGCTTATGAAAGTCTCGTCTCATTGGTCTCGTGGGAATCACTAATTAAAATTTAGTGAAAAATTTAATTTTGAAGTCGATATTATTTTCCTGCGGTTGATATTTGCGGGACTTAAAAGCCGGCATCCCACGACGAGTGGTTTGGCGAGCCTAGCTCGTGACTTGCCGTGAAAGTGGGCATGCTCGCCTATTTGCGCGACTTGGACTTTCCCGCTTCTTGTCGGTAAATTTGGCACGACCCAAAAGAACGCGAGGCTGTTGAGGCTTGGTTGGTGTACTTTCAACGACGATTGCAACGATCCACAGGTCGTGGGATCGCATCCACTTGCCAAGCCTCGATCAACAAGCCGATTCTGGACGCGCCACGACAAGCCCAAGCTACAAGCTAGGCTCGTCAAGCCACGAGCCGTGGAATGTCGGCTAAATATTTACATGTTAAAATAAAGCGAGGATCTTCTGCAGACACTACAAATGAAAATATATATATACAGGGTCCTGCATCTCACCTCCGTTTTTATGTAGCTTAGTTATTATTTGATTCCTAATTTTTATATTTTGCAGACGTTACCTGCACTGTGGGACGCATCTTAGTAAAATAGTTTTGATTATACAGGGTGTCCCAAAAAAGTGTGACGTCATAATGATATATTTTTTTAAATTGCATGCCCCATATTTTTTCGCATATTTGGATACCTTCTACGAATACCTACAGGCCCCTAAAGTTTTATTGCAATGGGTTTCGTACATTACGAGAAAAAAAAAAAAAAAATAAAAAAAATATGTTTTGCACCAATGATTTCAAAAATTGATGAAAATTACAAATCATCCTTTGTTAATAAAATAAATCGTGGAACGTATTGAGTAAGATATTTTTATCCTTGTTGACTTAGTTTGGTTGATCCGAACTATACAGGATGTCCAAAATTTGGTGTCAAACTCTTCAAACTTCAAAGTACTTTATTTTTCTTATTTTCAATTTGAGCCCCTGTACATTAGTATGTCATTCGATTCAGAATTAAAAAACGAACATTTTTTCCTATTACTACCCTATCAAAATTCCTAACACAATAAAAGTTATTCGCCAAAATCTAATTTCGGCAACAAGTGCATTAGCCACTTTAACAAATGACAATCGTGAAAGGCTTAAAAAAACTTGACATGACATAAGTGTCAATAGCCTAGTTCCTAGTTTGACATTAGTTCAATTTAGTTGCTTTGGTTTATTATCAATAGCTCAAATTTTTTTGCTCTCAAAAGTATAAAATTTAGTTTTCTCTCATGGAGTACAGCAGAGAGGAGCTTGTTGATATGATTTTTATATTAGGGGAATCCGATAAGAACTGTTTATTAGCAAGTCGCATTTATGCACAGCAATATCCGGAACGGAGGCATCCCGACTCAAGAAGCCTACAGAACCTACTGGAGAGGTTTGTACAAACAGGAAGTGTAAAGTATACAAAACCAGTTAGAAATAGACCCGTTCGAAATGAGGAAAATCAATTGTCCGTGCTATTATCTGTTACGGCAAATCCTTCCACTAGTCAAAAAGCAGTCGCTAATACAGTGGGTGTAAGCGAGAGAACCGTTCAACGTATTTTGAAGGACAACCGTTTCCATGCTTACCATATTCAATTTCATCAAGCACTATCCGAAGAAGATGAGGCCACCTTCCATAAAAACGGTCTTGTCAATCGCCATAATTTCCATTATTACTCCGACCACAATCCAAGGGCTTTTAGGCAGGTGGACCGTCAACATAGATGGTCAATTAATGTGTGGGGGGGAATTATTGGTGAACATGTTATTGGTCCACACTTTTTTGACGGAAATTTAAATGGACCTATGTATCTGAATTTTTTAACAGATCACCTGCCAAATCTATGTCAAAATTTAACAATAGCGGTCAGGGATGCAATGTGGCTGCAACAAGATGGAGCCCCAGCACATTATTTATTAGCTGTCAGAGACCGTCTGAATAGAATCTTCCCAAATCGGTGGATTGGAAGAGGAGGGCCAACTGGGTGGCCGCCCCGATCGCCCGACCTAACAAAATTAGATTTCTTTTTATGGGGGTACGTCAAGGAAATAGTTTATCACGAAACTCCAACCACACCAGAAAACATGCAGCAAAGAATTATAAACGCATTTCAAAGCATTACACCCGATCTTTTAGGAAGGGTAGCAAGGTCATTCCAAAATCGTATTGATTTGTGTCTCCAAGAAAACGGAAGACATATCGAGCATAGGTTGTAGTAGGTCATCAATTTATAAATGCTTATCTAATAATATTAAATAAAACTTCTTGATAAAACTCACTATTTTCACGATGTGTATTAGTTTTAGGCAGATACTTATTTTAATAGTTATTTACCTAACAAAGGCACTTTCCCCATGTGTTGGGTACAAAATTTTACCTATGAGCTGCTACATCTGCAAAGAAAGGCATTATTGAATTAATGAGTTTGTATTTTTGACAGAAATTGATCAGAAATACCAGTCACTTTTCCACACACTATGCAGTAAAGTTACTTTACCGCACACTTCATAGTCTGCTTTACCGCATAGTATGATGTAAAGTAACTTTACCTCACACTATGCGGTAAAGTAACTTTACCGCATAGTGTGAGGTGAAGTTCTACTTTCCATCAGCAAATCAGTGCAGTAAAGTGAACTTCCTGCACGCGTGACGCGTGTAGGTAAAAATCTCAACAAGTTCCAAGATAATTGTTATTACAAAACATGTTAGGTCAATAAATTGTTTTTCAAAGCCCACTATAATTTTTATTTGTTAAACTTGCTATTGCGCTATGTGCCAAAATTAGTTTTTGGCGAATAACTTTTAATGTGTTAGGAATTTTGATAGGGTTGTATTAGGAAAAAATGTTTGTTTTTCAATACTGCATCGAATGACATAGAAATATCCAGGGGCTCAAATTGAAAATAAAAAAAATAAAGTACTTCAAAGTTTGAAGAGTTTGACACCAAATTTTGGACATCCTGTATAATTCGGATCAACCAAACTAAGTCATCAAGGATAAAAATATCTTACTCAATACGTTCCACAATTTATTTTATTAACAAAGGATGATTTGTAATTTTCATCAATTTTCGAAATCATTGGTGCAAAACATATTTTTTTTATTTTTTATTTTTTTTCTCGTAATGTACGAAACCGATTGCAATAAAACTTTAGGGGCCTCTAGGTATTCCTAGAAGGTATCCAAATATGCGAAAAAATATGGGGCATGCAATTTAAAAAAATATATCATTATGACGTCACACTTTTTTGAGACACTCTGTATAATCAAAACTATTTTCCTAAGATGCGCCACACAGTGCAGGTAACGTCTGCAAAATATAAAAATTGTGAATTAAATAATAAATACGCTATATAAAACCGGAGGTGAGATGCAGGACCCTGTATATTGCAGAAAACGGCAGTGGAGCGCAGAGAGCGCTAAAAGAAAAATTATGGCGTTATGGTAACCCAACGACAATGGTTTCTGCTAAAGGGTTTCATCAAGTCGGGCATAACTTGGTTAGGATTGGTTACTCACGGAGAAATACAGTATAACATTATACCGCAGTACAAGCACACCATATACAGGGTGGCAACGAAACTAGGTCCCCCCATATTTTTTCCTTATTTTCTAAAATTTGGTAGGATTGTATAGTGATGTAACATGCATTTTTTGAGATTAAGAAACTTATTATGCCACCTCCGGTTTAACCGGAAGTGAGTAATATTTTCTTATTTCAAATGACTCCCTGTATATTTCATTATTTTCGGATAAGGCTCTAAAAGACCTATCGAATGGTTTTTAAAAATCAAAAATCGTTTTTGTCAAAACGTTGTCAAAGTCAAGTATACAGTCTTTTATCTTCTACCATTTTCTATAATTTTTTACACAAAGTAAGTTAAAATCAAATATTTGGCGCTGATTATCGATGCTCTCAAGATTTTTTAAACAACAAGAACGAATTCGTCCAGCCGTAGAACCCGAATTTATCAAAATTTTTGTGAAACTGCTAAGTCTTAATGTCAGTTCGACTTTAAAATTTTTATATGAAAAATTTTAAAAGAATATGCATCTCTGGATGGTGCGGAAATTGCTTGTTTAGGTCAGTAAGCTACTTTTTGTATGGTAATGAAGATGCTTTTTCTCAACTTAGCAAGCAGTTGAATACATTGGGAATAACTGAAACATTTTCGAAAACTTTTTGCAAAAAGGAAATGAAGATAATGCCTCGACATCCAAGCAAGAATATATCTCAGATATGGCGAATAATGGAACCTACGCAACTGCTTTTGAATGTTTTGCCCTCTCTGACCTCTTCGAATTAACTTTCCATGTTTATTTTTCAAACTCAAGAACCGGCAATGAAGATGTTTCTTTCGTAGAATCTCCAGTAGTAGTCAGCCGTACCGACTACGCCAGAATCATATATCTACATTTTCTGGTTACCTTGACAATGGTCATTTTGATTTACTTTTTCCATTAAGCCACAACAAAAATTTGGATCATCCCAACCAATGTTTTTTATATACCAAATTTTTTAAATCTAAAAATGGTCTCAATATTCACAAAAGCAAAGTTCATAAAGATTTCGGAGTACAAAATTTGAATTCTTCAATAGTTAGTCTTACTAAAGATTTATTACATTTATCATATAATAATACTTCAATTAATGATTGTGACGCCGAAATTAATTCTTTACGTCCTCCCAATTTAGATGAGTGTTCTAAAAATCCTGAAGTTTCTTCAAATAAAATTGAATGTTCTCTCTGTGGGAATTTTTTTTCTGGGAGAAAGAGGACTAAAGCGACACAAATCAATCAAACATTTATCAGAAGAAATTAACGACAATTATTTTCTTTTAAATAGCGAAGAAATTACTGAATATTTAACACAAGATCTGTTGTCACAGTAATTCGTCGTATTTCAAAAGGTGCTCGTTCCTGTATAGCCGAAGAACTTTCAAACCTTTTGGTTAAATGCATTTCGGAAAATTCTCCCCGTTCCTGTTTCAATTTGTTCCTGTTTCCATACGCTGTTCTAAAACTTCCAGAAAAAACAAGACAAAATAAGAAACAGTCACTAACCACGTTAGTTGAACAAAATTTATCAATATGGAAAAAACAATAATCACTTTCCCACAAATTAGTTGAAGATTTTTACAAGCCCTCGTTTTCAAAATCAAAAACAAAATCAAAGAAAAACAAATTGGACTATTAAAAATCCAAGATCAATGCAAAATTATCCGAAAATGACATCAAGGGTTCCATAAGATTACTCCGAAGATACTATCGCAGATGCTGATTCTAACACCTTTGAAAAACTCAAAGAAAAACACCCTCCACCTCTTGTCAATGACGTTTTCCCGAACTCACCTAAGCATAAATATTCTTATGACATTTCAGTTTTAGACATTAAAAATTTAATTACTTCTTGCAGGCCAGGTTCTTCAGGCGGTTTCGACGCACTGCGACCGCAAATTTAAAAAACCTAATTCAAGATGAGCTTGGTAAAACTTCCCATAATCTTCTTCAGACAATTTGTCCCTTTATTAATTTTATTTTGAGTGATTCGCTTCCAAATTCTATCCGGCCAATTTTCTTTGGTGCTTCATTGTGTGCTTTAAACAAAAAAGACAGTGGGATACGCCCTATAGCTGTTGGTATGTGTTTTCGTAGGCTGGCAGCAAAAGTTGTTTGTTCTAGGGTCTATTCACCCCTTGGTGACTATTTTCGTCCTCATCAATTTGATTTTGCAACCAAATCCGATTGTGAAGCCACTCTTCATGCAATTCGAAAGTATACATCTTTTCCTCATAATTCGCCTAAAATTCTGATAAAAACTGATTTCTTAAATGCCTTTAATATGATTGATAGGGAATCTTTTACATAAAGTAAAAGAATGAATTCCTGATTTCTCCAACTTTATTTCTTCTTGTTATAGAGATGAATCGTTTTTATCTTTTGGTAAGGATTTAATTTTTTCCCAACGAGGAGTACAACAAGGAGACCCTTTAGGCCCTTTTCTTTTTTGTCTATCAATTCATCCTATAATTCTTTCTTTGAAATCTGAAATAAATTTGTGGTACCTTGATGATGGTATCATTGCTGGGGAGCCGGAAGTTGTATTAGACGATTTTAGAAAAATTCTTAAAGGATGTATTTCAACGGGCCTGGAAGTGAATTTGAAAAAATGTAAGTTATCTATCTTATCTAAAGATTTTAATTTTGATTTTGACAATTTTATCGAGAAAAATCCTGAACTATCCACTGTATTAAAAATAGATAAAAAAAGACCTCACACTTCTTCGCTCAATCTATTTACACCTGTTTTCGAAAAAAGATCAATATTTTCAATAAAATGTCAAATAAATTATCTTTAATTGATTCTCACTGGGCATATTTCCTTTTAAGACATTCATTTGCAGTACCACGTATTACCTATTTACTTCGCCGTGCTCCTTGTTGGAAAGCTCCAAATCTTCTACATGAGTTTCTTTTAAAAACATCCTTGGGAAATATTACCAATTACCATATGAGTGACACCGCTTGGTCTCTATGCAATATTCCTGTTAAAATGGGAGGTCTTGGCATTCGTGATGCTTCAATCTTTGTTTTCCTGCTTTTCTCGGATCAGTTAACGATGTATCAAATCTTCTTAAAAATATTTTATCATCCGAAATTTTTCTCTATCCGGATAACTTTTTTAAAGAAGCCTTTAATATATTATGGTCTTCTTTTTCAAATATGAGTGATTCTTCTTCTAATGATTTCAATCACCCAAAATTTTTTGATGAGGCAAATTGTTTCTAAATTTGTTTCAATACTGAATTTATCGAAAAATCCAAGCGATCAAGCTAGACTTCTAGCTCTTCAAGAACCAGAGGGTAGTGCCTGGCTCCAGGCTCTGCCATAGGGAATCTTCTAGACGACACCACCTTCCGCATCTCCGTCTTGTTGAGATTGGGTCAACCCTTATGTGAGACACACGACTGCACTTGCGGCAAAACTGTAGACATTTATGGGCATCACGCCTTAAGCTGCTACAAAAGTGCCGGTCGTTTGTCTCGTCATGGGCTACTCAACGATATTATTAAAAGGGCTCTGGCATCTGCAGGTATTCCCTCAGTGCTGGAACTTCCTGGTTTATGACGCGGAAATAGGGAGCGTGTTGATGAGCTGTCCTTATTTCCTTGGTGCAGAGGTAAATCTTTAATATGGGACGCCACGTGCAGGGATACTTTCGCATAATCTTATTTGGCCAAAACCTGCAAAAAATCTGGAGAAGCTGCACGTGGTGGGGAAGTGCAAAAAACAAAAAAATATGAAGAGCTTGAAGCCAGTGGGTACATTTTCGTACCCTTTAGTGTTGAGGCAATGGGCCCCTGGGGTGAAGAAGCCAAATCATTTATAAATAAAATAGACAAATTAATAAACAACAAAAATGCTCGCTGTTACATTACCGAACAGATTGGCCTTGCAATTCAACGTGGTAACGCAGCTTTGATACTTGGGACCATTCCTGAAGATACTGGCTTGAAAGAAATTTTCTATAAATAGCGGTATTTTTGGGCTTTGGCCTTTTTTTTATTTTTAATTAAATTTTTTACTTGATATATCCACACATTGTAAGTAGTCCTTATTTCGAGGTAATCCAGATTTAAGATAAAAATGGCTCTAGTATTTAACAGTATTTTCCAGCCGATTTTTGATTTGAAAAAAACCGTTGGTCTTCTAGAGCCTTATCCGAAAATGTAAATGAAATATACAGGGTGTTATCTGAAATAAGGAAATGTTACTCACCTCCGGTTGAACCGGAAGTGACATAATGGGTTCCTTATTCTCAAAAAATGCATGTTATATCACTATACAACCCTACCGAATTTTAAATTTATATCGCAAAAAATAAAGAATAAATACGGGGTTCCGTTCTCACCCTGTATGTTATATTCACACTGTAGTTAATAATAAAAATATGATTAGAACATTTATGGAATCGGTACACACCAGAAAACAAAACGGATGATCCAGGAAACACTTATTCACTACACCAACACTCAACACCAGCCAAAAAAAAAAAATATATTGGAGAAACCTGAGGCGTCATCTCTAGAGAACATGTTGGCCAACACCAAAAACACTTAATTACTGCTGATAGTAGTGACGTCACCCGCATACCCTGCCGACTCTAGAATTGGCGAGCGTACGCCTTAGGCAGAATTCACACCAAAGCAATAAGCAACTAGCAACAGTAACAGCTAGCAACGCGCGATACGCAACGCATTCTCGCTTTCAAAAAGTACACAATAAATAATATATCTATTCATACCCAACCAACGCCGATATCGCCCGATGGAATATCTACGGGTGATGCGCGATTTTTATCGCCGGCAACATGGTCTGTCGATCGCTAGAGATAGGTACATGTTGCTTGGTCGTGTTTATTTTTCTTTAAAATGGAAGACAGGTGAAATGTAATTTTTGTGCTAATTATTGAAAAATGTATGGATTACACATTACACACCCCCAGATTATTCTAAACGGCAAGTTACAAGTTACCGAAAAAGCTTGGAATTCAGTAGCTAGGGAAGCAAACATTACAGGTAAGTAATCAAAACAGAGAAAAATAGTTTTTTTTTATTGTTTATCCAACGGCAGTATCTCAGTGATTTGGGTGTAGTTCACCATTTTCGTTTTTCCGCTTCTGCAGATTTTTATTGCTAGTTGCTGTCACAGTCTTGTTGTGTTGGTGTGAACTCAGGACCAATACGATTTTTATGTTGCGTATCGCGAGTTGCTAGTTGCTAGTTGCTTATTGCTCTGGTGTGAATTCTTCCTTATGAAGATGAGCAATCCTGTTAGTTTATGATTCTTGTGCCAACACCCCCCCATTGCAGAGCTAACTTTTTTACCAACCAGAGTCGTTTTCCAGTGACGCACTTTTAGCACTCCTGAGCTGCTCTAGAGCGCCACGGGCTATTTATAGGCATTCCGGTGCTTCGAAGTTTCGCGCAACCGAACTGTGTGTCGTGTGGAGCACCTCAAAATTCGTCACTAGAACAGAAAGCCATGGGCAAGGCTGAAAACATACAGGCTGTGTTCTTTTTTTAATTGTCAGTACTGTATTTGCTGGGAAGCGTTCCAAAATTAAAATTCAGTGTACTGATTCACTGAAAAAATTACTTATGACGTCACCAATACGTCACCAATACGTCACTAATTTAGTACTGTGTTTGCTACATATGGGAAGCCACTGTGCTCCAGTTAAAGTGGTGGAGTGTTGGTTGTTTCGTTCTGAATGAACTATTTCTAATGATTATGGTGGGTTTATAAAAAAAAAATTAACGCTTAAACTAATTTAAGAACTTTAACCTAAAACTAAGAATTTCAAGGTGCGTTTATGAAAAAAGGTTAAATTTCATGCCAAATGCGCTCTTTTATTACATTTGACACTTGGGCGGGCCGGCGGCCCATGTTCATTTATCTGGTTTTGGTGTAAGTATTTCGAGTTGAATTGTGTTTAAAAGTTTATTTGGTTTCTGTTCAAAAAAATACGTTACACCTTGTTTTGTTCAAAAACAAAAATACAAATGTTAAAGTATTGACATGAACAGCCGACGTCACCTGCACATGAGCAAATACATTTCATTTAACACTTAACTTAAAAAGATCAAAGTTGGCGAACTTTTTTTAGTTTAAATTCTTAGTTTTATGAACCGCTACATTATATACCTACCTATCATAATCTCAACTTTTCAAGTTAAATGTCAATTCATAGTGTAAGTGTGTAATTTTTTTTTCATAAACCGACCATTATTGCTGCAACTATGATTTATGGACTCGAGAAGTCTTCGGAAATATCAGACGATGATCAGAAAATGAAAATTAAAAACAAATAAGAAGATAAACAAAATAAGGCAATCCAAAAATAAATTCAATATGGCGGCAAAGATCAAGCATCTGTCATCCGTGATGTGTGTTTGAAAAGTAGGTACGTTTTATTGATTTTTTTCCTCTAAATTGCGGTTTTGATTAGCGTGAAACATTTATTTTTTAAAAAAATGTTTGTGATATGTATTGTAGTTGTTGTAAGAGCCGTTCTTATCGTGATAAAGTCTCTTTTTATGTCGTTCTTGGAGAGACAAACCACAGGTTTTTACCGTAGAAAAACTATTTGTTTTAGGGCTTATTTTGATTTTTTTCATGGTCATTCGTAGAAAGGCAGAACTACCCAAGTGTTTTAGATAGTTTTTATCAATCCTTCCATTTTTTGTTTACTTAAAATCATTTTTAATCCTGAATAGTGATTAAGGCTTACTGTTTTAATAATAAAATATATTTTAGCCTTTACTACTAAGCTGTTGGATTTTAGCTACTTGTCTACAGTACTTCCAAATTTTGAAATAATTACTTGAAATAGGGACTCTCCATCTTAAAATATGAAAATTATCCTTCTCAAGCAATAGAAAATCACCTCAAAGCTCAGAGTAACACTACATAAATAGAGAGGGCAAGTCATTCATAAAATCTTTTGGTTTCTGCGGCCAACAATCCTAAACGACAATAGTGAATTAATGAATGAACTACATGAAGTGGGGATAAGATTGCGGACAATGCGGGCCAATTACAAACAAAACCCGTTTGACATTTCTTACTATGAATACTAGAGCTCATTCGCGATTATGGTCGGGCTTGCTCTGGCAATATTTGCATCCTTCTTTATCTGGTTATTTTAACAAAGATAAAACGATTCAGGTGGGCGTTCCCAGACGAATACAACCAAGTTCCGAGATTTTAGGCAGTGTTGCCATTTTCAGCTAGCACAAATTCTTATTAAAATTTTATTGTGATAATAGATTATTATTTTATATAATAATTATTCCTATTCAATTTTGGAAACCACCGCGATATTTTGTGTCATAATTGTATATACATAGGTACCTATCTAGGTTTTTATATTCACAATATATTTTTTTCAATTTCCAGTTCCATTTTCCCTGCAACTTAGGATAATTTATAAATATGGCACATCTACAGTCAGTGTCCGCAAGGGAGCTTAGAATGGGAGTCAATGTTTGGGGCATCTTTTAATCATAATAAACCTATCTATTTCATGTGTTAATCTGAGCCTCAAAGCACCACCAAATACACCAAAAACAGGTCGGGTCGTCTTAAGGTAAAAGAAATCCTTATGGCGCCAATTTTACTGTTTGACCTAGGCCGCCATCTTTAAGGTTAGCTTTGTCAATTAGTCAACCAGTGATACAGCATGCTGGTTAAAAAGAAACGAGGATTTTCAGTAATAATCGTACAGCAGAAATCAGTACGGCTAGTTGAAAAAAAAAAACACAGCTACAATGTCAGAGGTTTTCACAGATCAACGGGCGAACACCACAGCGGACCGCCGAGTAGCGTCGATCAAAAACCCAGCCTAACCTGACCTAGTTAGGTTATATCAGAAGTGTGCGGGCCTATTACAGCCCTCCGCTAAGACTCAGTGGGTCTATTGTGGCCTGTGGCCTACGTCTATTTATATTTATTCAGTCATTTTCAGCTTCTCAATGAATTCAGGATGGTAAATGAAGATATATTGTTCAATTATATCACATTTCGTATGCGGTATTTTTACAGAATAGGGGCCCTGTGGATTACCTGCCCCAGGTATGATGCCTTAGTATGCCACCTGCCGGAAATACACAAAGAAAGTGGTCGATTTTGTCAACGGTCGTCGTCTTTGTTGCCCGCCCAGGTTTTCATGGTTTGATTGGGTTACGAGCGATGCTCCGGCCCTATAAATCTGATTCCAGTCCCCCTTTTGGCAAGGAGATTCATCATTGCATTGCCCTCAAGATCAGCAGGGCCCGGTATCTATATTAGGGTTCCTTAGTTATGATTCTCTAGTTTAGCTCCAGACCATCCTGTAATCCACTGTAATTCAGGTTGGTGTGGCATATTCCATGGGTTGTTCTTAGGGGGAGGCCCTAAAGGGGTTATTTCTAGGAGAAGCTCCACAACTGCCATTGGCGGCCTATCGTTGTGGACCGTTGAGCTTAGTTTGGGCTGTACGCTGTTGCCCCATAAGCATACCCGACTACTAAACCGTATCATCATTGCTATGATGACCTTATTGTATACATGGTGTCTCGCCACATTCTGCCCAGGCGATAATTTCGGAACGCGCCATCCAGTTTCATTGAAATTTTGTAGTGATGGTAACTTTGATATCCTTAATGTAACACATAATATTGTTCGATAGCAAATTAATTCACCAATGCCACACTTATCAAGGCTTTGTTGAAGAAATTGATAAAATCATGATACAAGTGACTAGTGAGCGAACCCTCTACGAACAAAGAAAATCTGCAGATAATAGTCCAAATTTTAAAGAAAAAAAATCATATCTAATTTACTATAGAAAATACTCCTAACACTATCATTTTAAAAGTAACTTTTTTTTCAACCAGTCTACAAAATTTGGGGCAAAAACAACAAAACATGGGAAATTCCTTATTTTTCTCCATGGATCTTTAATCAAATAATGTTAGTTCAGTAATGTATTTTAGAACTGTATTGAAATATTTGATAAAAAATATCAATATACCGGTTCTTTTCATTCGTAGTATCAGCAACCAAACAGGCTAGGTACAATAGGCCTTCTCAAGCTTCAGTGCCACAAGTAATAGTAGGTATGTATGTATGTATGTATGTTTGTATGTATATGTTGGAGGTGTCAGTATCAGTGCGACCAAGGTTGATCTATTGTACCCCTCCTTCTGCTGCTAAGTTCGGGTTTCCTGTTCAAAGCAGCCCCTGGTCCTTCAGGCATTTTAGGATGTCTTAAGGTTCCAGGGCTGGAATGTCTTCCAACTGTATAAAGGGACCTCCCAGGTTCTTCATTCTTGAGCGACTAACGACATCGCAGTTCAGTAGAAGATGGTGAGCTGTCTCTTCTCCGTCTTCATAGAATCTGCAGGTGCCAACTTCTTCCAACCCCAATTTCTGTAGGTGTTTCTAAAGTCTGCAATGTCCCGAGAGACACCCGGCTAGAAACTTGAGATTTTTCTTGCTAAGGTTGACCAGCATTTCTGATCTTTTCTGGTTGAATTTGCCTAATAGATCTTTGGTAATAGTAACAGTAAGTAGGAGAGGCCTGAGAGAGGGAAAAAAATTAATAAAAATTGTATCATATTATTATTTGATAAGGGATCATTGAAGGAAAATGAGAAATTTCCTATCTTTTGTTGTTTTTGCTCCAAATTTCGTGGACAACCCTAAAGTATCGTTCTAGACATTTTTTTCCAATAACTTTGTCCGATATTTTGCCATCTAATCCCACTTTTCGCGTTGGACTTTTCGAATTTGCCGGCATGACAGTAATCACGTAACTGGTATCAAAATGTACATTTAGGTTATCGGAGATGCAGGATCGATTACAGATGAAAAAATTCGCATATCCTAAAAAAAAAAGTTTTATTCAAATTCGAAAAATTCGGAAACCGATCCTGAACAACATCACGGCTCTTAAAGTATAAATTTCTTAGAATACTTTATCATTATTTATTCAATTATTATCACTGAGGCGAATTCAAGGAAATTCACAGTCATTGTTGAATCTCTTTAAGTGTATCGGAAGGTTGGGACAATAAACCAAAAGGTAATGCAAAAGTCTAAAGTTTTTTACATTCAGTTTTACACGAAAGGAAATACTTTGAATACTAAGCTACTACTCAAGCTAGGTTCGCAATTCCGTGAGATAAGCTTAACAGCTTCAGCTAAACGCCCACTGATCTGAAAATGTCGCATGACAATAGTTTATCTTTTGGATTCATCTCTTAAAGGATTTATCGAATATTTAGGATTTATCGTCCCAATTTTTATTTTATCCGTTCTAGCATATTTTTTGTAGCGTTTATTTTTTAATGTATGATCTCCTTGATAAGTAGGTAAACAAATTAATATTGGCTTGACAACATTTTTTTTCTTATAAAAATTTCATGGGTACATTCTGGGCTCTCTGTCTAAAAGACTCAACCGGAGCTTTGTATTGAAATTCTACAAAAAAAACAATCAAAACGAACAAAAATAAGTATTCATCACATTTTTATAGAAGTTCATCAACATATATGTATATTTTATTACATAAATTATATTCAGTGAAGCCAACAAAGAGTAAGTAAATATTATGAATACAATTATTATTACTATAGCCTGAGTAAGGCAACGCCAGCCAGCTAAACAGAAAATTTTCAATTTCCTGGGACAAGTCAAGGCCTTACTACAGTTTAGCCTTACTAATATCTCGATGTTACATTCGGCGATCAAAGGCTAAAACAATAAGTTTGGTACTATATAGAACGGAGTTCCAAGCCCATTGAAAAATTTCTCAAACTTCGACGAATAGTTTGTAATTCAGTTGTTAATCGATTGGGAATTTCCGTTCTGGGAAAAGATCGAAAACTGTGTGATTAATGATTATTGATGCTTACCGTAATTTAATATTATTGGTTTGCACTCCCAACTTTTTTCTCGTTCTAATACATACAAGGATCTAAAATGGGGACTCTGGAACTAATTCGCTAGAGTTTTTGCATGAAATATGTGGACAAAACGCAAAAACACGTCGATTGAGATTTTTTGCAGGCTTTTCAGTCATTGAAAAAAAAATTCACCTCTTTCAAAGGGGAACGTATTTTATAGCCTATCTTCTTTTATTTCAATTTATGATTTTCATAGAGGTTTTTTTTTCAATTAAAAATTCACTATCACACCAAAATGAAAAATAAATTACACAGATGATTTGCTTGCAAGCTAGCTTTTCAAAAAGATACCTACCACAAGTGGTATCATCTAATTTAACAAAATTGGGGTAAGGTTTCACCCTTTAAAAGGGGTGATTGCTTCTTACGTGACTGGATAGCCTGCAAAAAATCTTAATCGACGTGTTTTTTTGCGTTTTTTCCACATATTTTATCCGGAGGCTCTAGCGAATTAGTTCCAGTTAAAGTCCCCACCCTGTATATTAGTTCATAACTAGCAAAACTGGCATCAAAAATATCAGTGTCCGTTTAAATTATATGCCGCTATTACGTAAGCGGGTTCGATAAGTGAGACTATTGCGTAGTTAATTTACTTTTATTCAAGACAATATCACAAAAATCAAGACGAAACAATCAAGTTAACTCCGTTTCACAGCGCGTCGTTATTTCTAGGATTTTCTAGATAATTCGACCCCGTTTGTCTTCACGCAGTTTTGTGAGATTATGCTAACACTGCTCCGTTCCTTAAAGCTGTTCGCCAAGAAAGAGTCCTGTACACCACGTCGTTGATCTTCTTAATGTTCCTGTATTGCTCTACCCACGGTTTTTATAATTAAGGGCTTAATCCCTTCCTTCGCTGTGGCTGATATACCCAGACGGTGTTGCCTTTATTGACAGTGTTCAGTGCCTGCCGTATGTCGAGTCTCATTTTCATTATCTCACTGCTTCGACTGGCGAAGTCATGAACTACTCTGGATCTGTCCTGGAGTTCGAGCACGTATACTAAAAGTACAGCTTCATCTTCATCAGCTGGTGGTCTACCAAACATTATATCTACGGGAAGCTTCTTTTCTCTTCCTGTCAACAGCATCGATGGTATATAGCCGATTGATTCATGCTGAGAGCTATTATAAGCCGGAAGGAAAAGGGGCACTAGTTTTTCACAGTTTCGCTTTGCTCATCCACAAACATCGAGAGGTATTGATTGATAGTCTGATTGTGCCTCGTGAACATTCCGTCAGACTATGGATAAAGTGAAGTTGTTCTCATATTCTACCAGATTGGTTCGCCCACTAATCTTTTCTTGCACAAAGACATGAGCTTCTTTTTTCACAAAATGTCAAAAGCTTTACTAATCTTTGAGTAATTATTACTATAGCCAGATAGGCCATTTGCTATATAGACCTACGGCCGGGAAGCAAATAAGTCACCTCATCGGGTACAAAAGGTTCGAGTTTCTTGGATGAAAGTACTTTATGTGCATATCTCAAAATCGGCCGTCCAGCGGTCAACTTTACAAATGACAGCTCGTCAAAAAACGAAAATCTGGGTTTTCTCACCCCATTGGTACATGCCTAAAAATTTCAGAATGTGTAAGGGAAAAGCTCCTAGATACCTAATTCGGCCGGCAGACGTCGATATTTGGACGCCTATGTAAAGCAGACGCCCGCCGCGACGCCGAAAATCTGACGTAAGTTACCTTATGAGGTACATATGCAAATTTGGGCTTAAATGAAAGGTATTTGTGTGTAGAGTAAACAAATATTTTTTAAAATTCGGCAGACGGTCAACAACAAGTTGCAGACGCTCTAGAAAATTTAGATTTTGGTGTTAATACAGCATAAAATAAGAAATATTTAATAAATAACCACAAATTTATTAACAATAAATAATTCTGGCCAAATTATAGGCATGTGCGTTACCTAAAAAGCTACATAACATGTAGGAGTAAAGGAGCTTTAGAGAGTCGAAAATAGTCAAAAAATATAAACTTAAATATAGATAGATACAAACGAAAAATACGTAAAATAAAACAGGTACAAAAGACGAAAAAGTGAATAGGAACTCTTAGCATTCAAAAATAATAAAAATGCCACATATAGAAAATCCAAAATTTCAGAAATCTAACCAGAAAGTAGTGAAATATGACTTAGAGTCAAAAAACTCTTCGACTGCGTCATACTTAAAACAATATAATATTAGGTAACTAATAAAAATATGGCACGAGCTGAAAAGCTTGTAGTGCATGTTAAGGACACTTTCAGCAAAATATAGGAAAAAATTACAAAATAATATCTGAAAAATAATGATATTAAGATTCTTTTTTAAATTTTTTGGGTATCAAATCAATTTCTATTGTTCATCATCAGAAGAATCATGCATTATCCCTTCAATTTCATCGTCCATATCGTCAGTATAAAAATAAGATATTGAGCGTGATAAACGAGCAAATTTATATGAAAGTAGTAAGGAATGCTTAATTCAGGGTTCTGAACAACAACGTTCATCAGATTTTATGAAGGGAATGCGAAACGACAATTTTAAACAGTCCTTGATCAAATTTTTTGTTTTTGTAAGTAATAAAACTATATATGTCAATTGCAATAAAGATTGTTACAAATTTACTGTTGTCCCAGGACATATACACAGAGAAATTGTTGATACCTTCAAGTGTTTCCATGAAGAAGCTGACAGCCGAATTATATTTCATTTGTCAAAAATTGAAGCAAATACCGCAAATAATATAGGCCTTTTCGGGTTTGGAAAAAGGACGGTTCTAGAACGGTTCCAAACAATCGCACAGTTTATTATTGAAATTTGTGATAGCCGAGTTGTTGTCATTTTGTTGATTGATAAACTGTCCGATTGTTTTGAACCGTTCTAGAACCGTCCTTTTTCCAAACCCGAAAAGGCCTAATAATGCGGTAGTTCGTGGTTCTGACGCTGCTAGGGAATCTACACAAAATTAATAAAAACGTCGATGTATGGTTGGAGTTGCATCTGAAAATACCTGTAGATTTGTTGACGTGTGTGCAATCTTTAATAAATCGGGATCCAGCTAAGACAATAAAAAATAAAAAGACCTCCAAAAGTATAGCCGTAATTGGTTATACTATTACTAATTGGTTATACTATTACTGCGCATCCATTGCGGAATTTTTGGAAAGCTAGAGATTTATGAAAGATCACTCCGATCAATCGATTCTGTTTTATCTTTCTCTGTCATACCAATTCACAAGACAAGGACACCGTATGAGTTACAGAGCTTTCCGAGCAGTTTTGTAGAAACCTGTCAAACATCCATATAACTATAGAAACTGTGACCGGGAAAACAAATAAATAACCTTAAAATAACGACATTTCCTTGTTCAGCAAGATTGCTTTGATTATGAAAACGTACGTCGGATTATTATTTCTTTATTGGTCAGTATTTTTGACATGACATTTTGACATTAAAGTTCAATGACAAAATTTGAGAAAAATATAGCTAAGACATACGTTTCAAAAACCATAGCAATCTGTAATAACTGTGTTTGTAAACTCTTCAGGTATTTGACCTATCCAGCTTTAATTTTATATGGTTTTCTAGTAAAGTTCAATGTTTACCTATTTAGTATGTTATTCTTTGTGGTTTATTGTTAGAATATTTATTTCTTGTGATTTTTCTGAAGGAGATTGACGTTTGTTAATTTTTTATTATTTGACCTATCTAGCTATAATATATGTATATATTTTTCTAGTAAGTACAATTTAGTGTTTATTTTAGCTTTTTTTTTAAATCTACATCAAAAAATTACATAAAACTTTATGGAGTACCACATCAGTGTTCTCATTCGGATCTGAGAAAGAAAGATGTGGAACAACATAAATAAGTTTTTTGTGTAATCAACTAAATTCAAATTTCAAAATTCTCGCCATTTCAGTATTTGTTCCGGCTACCACTATTGTCGCCACCGTCGCTGGGACGTCAGCGCTATACAAACTTTCATGTCATCAATCAGGTACTCTTACCTTGGTTTATTATATTTCTCTATGGGATCCAGCATGTAGGTACAAATCTCCACCAACTTTTCATGCTTCTACTGGATGTAATTATACCATACCGCATCCTTTTCCAGAAAAGGCAAGCTGAAGCCTTTTGGTATAGAACCAGAAACTACAAGAAGTAGGTACTATATATAATGCTGGCATTTCGAAAGCGCAAATTGAATCTATAGAAAGGTTTATCTGTGCAATGTACGGAAAACCCAATTTGTGCAATATCAATGATGCTTGATTCGATATTTTTTACGATCATTGTAACCCCAAACCAAATTAAAGTCCGTTCAAGAATCTTAACACGGTTTTGCATGGTGGTAACATCGTACTATCAAAATCAGATACATAGTTCTATCAAAAAAGATACTAGATCCCAATTTATTGAAGACTGCACTTACGTCAACAAATCTACAGGTATTTTTAAATGCAGCTCCAACCCCCATTCATACATTGACGTTTTTATTAGGTAATTTTGTGTAGATTGGTATGTCAGTGTCAGATCCACGATCTACCACATTAGTATTTGCGTTATTTGCTTAAATTTTTGACAAATGATAGACTTCTTCATGGAAACACTTGAAGGTATCAACAATTTCTCCATGTATTTGTTTTTCGAACTCGTATAGAAAGGACCCTGCCCAAAGTATACGGAAAATGTGTTTATGTCAGAATTGGCTGAATTTTGTATATAATGTAGATCACGCCTTTCCGATTAAAAGTTACCATTGCACCAATCCTGAAAAATTACTCCATGTAGCACACCACTGCGCCACAAGCTTAGCTATTCGTGCTACATTGAACGTCCATTACAATGTCCAAGCAGGTCCAAGCATTTTACTTGCTACCTATGAAAATAATTTTTTCAAAAAGGAGTAATTTTTAAGGCAATGGTAGCTTCTAATCAGAAAGGCGTGATCTACATTATATAGAAAATTCAGCCAATTCTGACATAAACACAATTTCCGTAAGCTTTGGGCAGGGTCCTTTGATCAAGGATTGTTAAAAATTGTCGTTTCGCATTGCCTTCATGAAATCTGATGAACGTTGTTGTTCAGAACCCTGAATTAAAAATTCCATACTACTTTCATATAATTTTGCTCGTTTATCACGCTCAATATCCTTTTTTTATACCAACGATATGGACGATGAAATTGAAGGGATAATGCATGATTCTTCTGATGATGAACAATAGAAATTGATTTGATACCCAAAAAATTTAAAAAAGAATCTTAATATCACTATTTTTCAGATATTATTTTGTCATTTTTTCCTATATTTTGGTGAAAGTGTCCTCAACGCATGCACTACAAGCTTTTCAGCTAGTGCCATATTTTTATTAGGTAATATTATTTTGTTTTAAGTATGATGCAGTCGAAGAGTTTCTTGACTCTAAGTCATATTTCACTACTTTCTGGTTAGATTTCTGAAATTTTGTATTTTCTATATGTGGCATTTTTATTATTTTTGAATGCTAAGAGTTCCTATTCACTTTTTCGTCTTTTGTACCTGTTTTATTTTACGTATTTTTCGTTTGTATCTATCTATTTTTGAGTTTATATCTTTTGACTGTTTTCGACTCGAGCTTTAGAGCTCCTATTTACTCCTTTACATGTTATGTAGCTTTTTAAGTTTAAAGGAGTAGATATCTACAGTAGGTATCTACTAGCTTCTACCCTTATAAAAAGTTTCGCAACTGTTCTATTTTTTTTTTATGAATATGTTTTATTTTGTAGTTTTTAGGTAACGGCTATAATTTGGCCAGAATTATTTATTTTGTTAATAAATTTGTAGTTATTTATTAAATATTTCTTATTTTATGCTGTATTATCAATAAAATCTAAATTTTCTAGAGCGTCTGCAACTTGTTGACCGTCTGCCGAATTTTAAAAAAATATTTGTTTACTCTACACACAAATAGCTTTCATTTAAGCCCAAATTTGCATATGTACCTCATAAGGTAACTTACGTCAGATTTTCGGCGTCGCGGCGGGCGTCTGCTTTACATAGGCGTCCAAATATCGACGTCTGCCGGCCGAATTAGGTATCTAGGAGCTATTCCCTTACACATTCTGAAATTTTTAGGCATGTACCAATGGGGTGAGAAAACCCAGATTTTCGTCTTTTTGACGAGCTGTCATTTGTGAAGTTGACCGCTGGACCCCGGCAGACGGCCGATTTTGAGATATGCACATAAAGTAATTTCATCCAAGAAACTCGAAACTTTTGTACCCGATGAGGTGACTTATTTGCTTCTCGGCCGTAGGTCTAATAGTTAGAAGGACCTAAACCCAGACAGGGCACTTGCAATGGGGTGAAAGAGTTTGAGAGTGTAGGAAGCGGAATGAGTTGCAACACGATTTGGTTAACACTAATTCTATTATATTTATTTATATGTTAACAATTATTAACTAAGCTAAAATATTCTACCAACCAACTAACAATTAACATAGGTATTTACTTTCAAATTTTCGTTGGTTAGACATAATTAACATGTATAGGATGTAATTTAATATCGGGTTTCTTAAGTCTCAAATTAAATTAAATAGAAATTATGGATCAATATTTGGTTAGACATTCTGGCCTCTCAGACTCGCAACTGTTTTCAGAGACTAACTAGGTTTATTGTTCCATGCTGGGGTGAGCCGCTTGCTTCAATGAATGAATAGCTTTTGGTCAGACATAAGATCATTTTTTTCTTGTTGTCCGTAATGATTCCAGATCTTTTTAGATTCTTCATTATTTCTAGATTATTTAACTTCATTTGACAAGGCTCCTCCTTTTCGCATCTCACTACTCGGATAGCCTACCGATGACCTCTATTTTTTTTAAATGTCATTCGATTTGTCCATAGATTGGCTACCCTCACTGGAATAATGTTGTTGGTGTTGACTAAACAGTATATATGCCACAAGAGTTCCATTCTGTCTGTTTTCGGTTGGATCCAACACCATAGTGGTCACGCCTTCTAGCTGCTTTTTTAGGTGTGCCTTAACGATTATTACACGATTTCTAACTAATAGCTTCTTGACAAAGATTTTAACTTGAAAGTCCTTATTTGAGGGTGACGAGAAGAGAATTTGTTCGTTGCCCAATGTTAGCATTCCACTTCTAAGGTACACGGAGAGTAAATCGAAGATTGCTAGGACATCCACACCTAAATAAGGTCATCTATTATATTAGCAACTATAACTTCTACCTCCAGTTCGGCACTGCCTATTCCCAACGTCATGGTTGCTTGTCCAAAAAATATTTATTTTCCAATAAGATCACAACATCACAGAATCCTTGAAAACCCTCTCAGGGCGAGGGTGCTTTGTTGAGGGGCCTTGGGCAACGATACTCTCATAAAACATTTTATTGATAGAAAGTCTTGTTATCAAAGTAAGTTGAAGGTGAAATAAATCTCAGCTTCTTTGAACAATTTCATTGAAATTTTTTTTATCAATTAATAATCTGCATCTGCATCTAATAATCAGAACTTTTGATGGAAAATATCATTAATTTCGGAGCTTGGGAATCAGTTGTCATCAACATTGACCACCTAACAATGTTTTCCTGATGGTCTGGAGGCAACGAAGCCACCTTCTTCTTGCGCATCGCGTTCGCCTTTTTTCGGATACCGCTGAAGTGTCCTTCTTGGCGGCAGTTGTAGCACCTCATCAGTAGCTATCTGGGTCTGGAATCGCAGGTTTTGTTCGCATATTATTTTTCCGTATCGTGGTCCTTTATATTTGAACCTACAGTTTATACTGATATGTCCTTGTTTGATTTTCTGCTTGAATCGACATTTTTGATGGCACAGAACTTTTGCAGAATCGCTTCTGACTTTTGAAAAAAATCTGCATCGGTGTTCGGCTTTTCCTTGCATATCCTGAATTATCTCATTTTGCTTCTTTATTCTGCGAGGCGTTTTTGGTATTTCCATAATTCGGCAAGAATGTTATGTGCCTACTTGGACGATTATTTGTTCATTGAATTCTTATAAAACTCGTGGTTATGTCAATTTGAACATTCTACTAAATCCCTGCAGCATCTCCGATGGACCAGGGCTACACGACAAGTAGAATTCTACTTTCATGACATCACCCGCGACCTATTTATCGCGTACACTACAGGCGATGATCACTGTTGCTAAGCAACCTGACGTCATGAAAGTAGAATTCTAGTGGAATTCTACTTGTCGTGATCCCAGCCCTGGCTCCTCTGCTCTTCTGGTGGCTTAGATACACTTTATTAAGATATGTGATTCTGAGATATGGAAACTACTCTAAGGCGTCTACAAGAGCGCAGCAGTGACTTTGTTTTGCCACAGGAACATTTTGGAGAATTTCGAGTGCCTTGCATTATTAAGCCAGTACCAATTCTGTTGCTTTCTGCTGTTCTTCCCATCCATTTGCACTAGCATCGGCCTCAAACTGTCGTTTATACATGAACCAGAATAATAGGGTAGTGGACAAGGTATAATTTCAATGAAATCGATGATCTATTGTTCATCTATGGAGTAAATGAAAAATATTCCTATTGAAAGAAATTTCAGAAAAAATTGCTAACTTGGTTTAAAACGATTGTAAAAGTGGAATTTTGGGACGCACTATTTAAACGAAAATATTTCGCGCCTTGATTCTACGTCATAGCTGTTGTATTTGAGTATGAAATGAATTAAACCTTCCTCCTATATTCGACACACACTTACTCATTAGGGCAAAAAAGAGAGATATATCAGCGTCTGTCGGGGCGCACCCTCAACTTAACCTCACTTTTTGAGAGATTTTCATTTGTCAATCAATGCGCACTGAGCTTATCTGCATCTTTTTCTAGAAGCATGTAAAATATAAGGACGCACTGACCGCGCTCTCGCCCACTCTTATTAATGTCGGAATGCCTTAGACATAACAGCTGTGACGTAATTTCCGGGCGGTAAATTATAGCGTTTAAAATAAGTATAAATTTGTTTATTTTTTTTAAATATATTTTTGTTTTCTAAAATCAAAAAATCATCAACTACTATTTATTTTGTTATGGAGATTAATAAAAAAAATATTTCAAAAAATTGTCCACTACCCTATTCGCTGTGCAAATTGGTGGTTTGATTTCGCCGCGAGAGATAGGGCTCACCCCACACATCCATTTTGCTGCCGCTTTCTTAGTTGGGATTATCGTGTATTTTCTCCATACCCTAATAACACCGATCTCCCAGAAACATCCTATTTATGTACCATTAAGGTCCTTATGTTTCCGACATAAATGGTACATCGCTGCGATGTTTGTAATGTAACATCTCTAGGATGATTGTCCTGAAATGTTTTAGAAACATCCTTTCGAAAATATCTATCGACAAAAAGATTTTTCGTTCTCAAAATTAGATACTTATTACAGCTGAAAAATGGCTAACATTATTTTACAAAACTAGGTAGGACCTCAGACCGGCAGGACCCAGTATTAAATTTGCCAATTTTGTGTGATTTCTGAAAATGTCTCTATCACACACACAAACTAATTTCAAATTCCATAATATACCTGTAATGTATATAGATAAGGTACTTAATATTAATTTTGTATTGTAACAACAGCAAAATTTAATTTTTCATTCGACTTACAACTTGGAATAAAATAAAATATGTATTGATAAAAGTCTTCTCTCTTTTCAACTTTCAAACATCGTGAATATTCGTGAAGCCGAAGTGTATGGCGCAGGCGCGTGCTCAGGCATTTGTACTTGTACCGGTCAGGACAGGAGGGCACGCCACCACGTAGGGTCGGCGCCGCAGCCAGCGCAGACGGGCAGAATCAGTCGAACGGGTCGTCCTGTGCGCTTCGCTTGTGTTGTTGGGCGGAATTTTATTTCGTAATGGCGTCGTGCTGTGTGGAGGATTTGTCAATTTGTGGTTTTTCGCTACACCTAGTTGTGCCATTTTGTGTTCGAAAGGATCTCTGCGACCTACCAGTGCTTATTAGTTGGTGAGAAAGATTATTTGTTGAAAGATAACGTCGCATAACTATCAATTGTTTAGTTTATTTAATTTCAATATGGCGTCGGTTAGGAAATTTCTAACTTTTCTAATAAATAGCCCCTAAAAACCCGAACTTCATTCTTCATTAGGTAAGAGAAAATAACCAATAATTATTTTTTGTTTTCATAGTTGATTACATTCTAGGTGTGCAAGTTGAATTGTACTTCAAGAACTTTGGATTTTGGTTCTGTGGTTGTTTTGGTTAGTTAATGGTACCTTTATGAAATTGGAGCACCAAAAAAAAAAAGAAAACGCCGAACTCCCCCACTACAACATGCTGCCACTGCCAAACTATGGTTTTCGATGACATGACGGGGCATAAATACTACATTATTTAGGCAAAATTGTCCGTCGGTTATTATTAGTTGATAGATAATCAATATAAGTATGCATGTACCTTATTTTTTCAATAAAAAATGTTATTGGAAACTGATGTGCCTACTTAATTTTATAATTTTCAATTTTTGTTTTTTTTTTGGAAAAAGTTCTATCTGACTTCCAGAAAATAGAACGAAAATTGAAAATTATTGAATTAGGTAATTTTTAATCCATAATCCTAAAATTCATTCACCTATTAAAGTCATACTAGAAACATATAGAGGATGTTTCTTACACCTGCCCCGGATGTATTAGGTACATCCCGCGTCATCTTAGAAACATCCCTGAGAGATGTTTATAGGACATCGCAAATGATGACACGGCTGTTGCCTGCAACATCCCAGGGATGTCCCCAGGAAAATAGGGACCTCCCAGGGACGTCTTCATTATCCCTGATGGATGTTTCTGGAATGTTTCTGCGATGTTACTGTGTTATTAGGGTATCGTCGGTCCCATGACATAAGGCCCTATCTCGAGATAGGGCCAAAATGAGTTAAGTTCATAGATATGTTGTATTTAGTGTATACTTGTTTTAAGCAAAGGGTCTTATCTTGAAATCAGTTAAATTCGTTAAAAAAGTGAGAAAACACATGGCCCTATCTTGAAATATGAACAGTTTTATCACCGCATAAAAGCGAATCTTGAGACACAAATGTAAATTACTATTTTAAAATGTGGTATTTGACAAAAAACTTACATGGTTTGTTCATAATTCCAAAAAAAAGGACCAAAAAATCGGTATACTTCTTTGTATTCTGTTGACGTGAAGATATTAGTTTTCTTTGAATTGCTCTCCTGAAAACTTGTGAAAAACGAGATAGGGCCTTATGTTGTTCATAATTTCAAAAAGAAAAGACCAATAATCGGTATAGTTCTTTGTATTGTGTTGGCGTAAAGATATTAGTTTTCTTTTCATTGCCCTACTCAAAACTTGTGAAAAACCGACGATATAACCTTCCCTAACTCGTCTTTAACGTACTTTTAACAGTTTCTATTTAGCATTTCATTTCTTGTCGAATGTTCTGGAACAGGTCGATACCGGCAAAATCTTTCCGTCTTTATTTTCGTCGCCTGTCTTTTTACCATAGATTGTTTTTCAGTCGATTTAATTGTCCTATTCTCCCTGTTTTCCTTCTCCTCTTTTTTATTGCGCAAGTTTTAATAATTCGAGCACCTGTTTCATTTCGGCTGTTCGTTGTCTCGTTTTCATCACAGAATATTTTTTCGTACTTACTCATCCCACCTCTGACACCAATTTTTACGTATGCCGGTTCGCAGCTAAGTGGAACTGCTCTTCCAAAATTAATTTACCTATATTATCATTATTCTTATATTATTTTATGATTTTAACTCACTGAGTCTTGACACACTAGCATCTGACTATCACTGACTTTTTCTCCCGGTGGTCGACTCCGTTTTAGACTACGTCTTTCCATCTATGGACGCCATAATCAGCTTCCGTTCATTTTCATTCGCAAATTTTCTACTTATCACGTACACTGCCACCATGAGATGACCAACACCAAGACCTTCAGGCCACACTCCGATTTTCTGTGTTTCAGATCAGATTAAAGTGGACATACGGAATATATGATAAAAAAATAGGTACCATAAAGGTTTTTTCTGCTAATTTTTATAATTTTTTGCCTCGATCCCCCAAGGGCGGTTGTACATGCTTGACGCCATCCATATGTTTCACCTCACAATACTGGGTGCTGTAGCGTGCGTTACGTTACTTTTTGAATGAACTATTTTTTTTATATATCATGGAAACGTGTTTTTTTATGAAGCTATGTATTATTCTGCCGATCATTTGAAAATCTACTGATGTATAAAGAGTATCATTATCGACCTTTCTCTTATATTATGTAATATAATCGCTTACTCCAAATATTTCTTTGTGAAACTCAGACAAGAGATTTTTTTCATGAGGCAACATTTTTTTCTGGCCCGTCGGGCCACACAAAATATCGTTTTATATAAATACAGGCGGCCTGAGGTACTGCCGCAGCACCACAGACCCATATAGTCTGATACGTAGTGAGGCACATATGACGAGTCACAGTCCCTAAAGGTTATATTTTCTGAGGCACTTACCACAACTCTCATGGCGACGTACGTGTTATCAGGCAGTGTTGTAAGATTGTGTACAATTTCCACAACAAAATTTATAACACCACTATCTAAGTGTTAGGTATCTTGCACATCGGTCTCCAAAAACAAAAAACAAATACAGAAGGGTTCAGCTTTGGTTCAACATGTAACACCACCACCTTTTCCATTTTCTTGTTTAGAGTTTTGCAACTGATGTTCGATCTGTCCCTTTCTGCTCTTGCTTTGAGTTCCAGTTTAGAAGATTTTGATATTTTTGTTTTTGAGCAGACTTCTTTAACCGATGTATTTATGGTTTTATTTTAGTGGCTAGTTTATTTATTTGCATTTGTTTCATTGCCTCTATTGATGTTACTCTTGTACCTAATTTATTTCGATATTTGATTTGTTTTTATGTCAGAGTTTCCGTGGTTGGGTAGCGTTTTTGTTTAGTGAGTTTGTTGCGTTCTGTTCTCATGTGTATCTTGATTCGTCAACGGAAAATTGTTCGAAAGAAAATTGTTCGAACGGAAAATTGTTCGAACAAAAAATTGTTCGAACGGAAAATTCTTCGAACGCAAAATTGTTCGAATGGAAAATTGTTGGAACGGGAAATTGTTCGAACGGAAAATTATTCGAACGGAAAATTATTCGAACAGAAAATTGTTCGAACGAAAAATTATTCGAACGGAAAATTGTTTGAATGAGAAATTTTTCGAGTTTTTTTTTAAATCTAATTTATTTTTCGCCTTCATTTTTATTTTTCAAAACGATTTGGTAAGTATTTGAATGAAACAAGTTTTTTCAAATTTAATTATTAATATTTGTCCCTAATTCTTAATTCTTGGTTTTTTAAATTCAATATTAACATACAAGGAGTGCTAGTCCTTAGGTGGACGGATTAGTTTGGGTGAGTTTGCATATTTTTGGTTAGTTTCGTCACAGTTCGTTTAATACTGGTCAAAAGCGTACTGCTTGAAAATAGGAGCGCGAAGCGCGCTTCGTTTTTTAAATTCAATATTAACATACAAGGACTAGCACGCATAACGTGGACGAGTTGTTTTAGGTTAGTTTGCATATTTTTTGTTAGTTTCGTTAAAGTTTGTTTAATACTGGTTAAAAGCATACTGCTTGACAACAGGAGTGCGAGGCGCGATTGATTTTTTAAATTCAATATTAACATACAAGGACTAGCACGCATTACGTGGACGGGTTAGTTTGGATTAGTTTGCATATCTTTGGTTATTTTCGTCACAGTTCATTTGATACTGGTTAAAAGCGTACTGCTTGATAATAGGCGCGCGGAGCGCGCTTGGTTTTTTAAATTTAATATTAAAATACAAGGACTAGCATGCATAACGTGGACGGGTTAGTTTGCTTATTTTTGGTTAGTTTCGTTACAGTTCATTTAATACTGGTTAAAAGTTTACTGGTTGCCAATGATATTTTGACCTGCGCCCTTTTGTCCGCTCGCTTTTGAGCTGCGCTCTTTTGTACCAGCGCCGAATTTACGGTTTCACGGATCTTCTCTTTAAGATTCGGTGAACGAAGCGAGCAATCGGAGATTCAAAAATAATTGAAATTTCGAGCTATTGTATTTAAAAAAGATTTTTCACGTTTTTGGTGGATTTACGTTTCCGAGGAGTAAAAGTACATTCATTTTTCGAACAATTTTCCACTCGAACCATTTTCCATTCGAATAATTTTCCATTCGAACAATTTTCCTTTCGAACAATTTTTCCTTCGAGCAATTTTCCGTTCGAACAATTTTCCGTTCGATCAATTTTCCGTTCGAACAATTTTCCGTTCGAACATATTTTCCGTTCGAACAATTATTTTCGTACAATTTACCGGGACTCATCATCTTGATCGTCGCTCGTACTAATCTGTGGTCACTTCTGGTGTGGAATTTATTCAGTATTGTCACGCATGGGGTAAAGCGAGGAGAGATGGCACACGTTTTACAAAACATAAAATATCTTTTTTATTTAAAAAAATACAAACATAAAAAATACAGGAAATAAACATAAACTTTGACATTCTTCTTATACAGTTAAAAAACATAAACACTCATCCTAGTGGTATAAAAAAATTAAAAACTAAAACTAGAAATCAGTCCGTCTATCCTACTCAGGGTAGGAGAGTTGGACATTACTTGGTAGGATAGATGGACCTTGAATTTTATTACTTGTTTTTTGTAGCACTGGCGCCACAATTTTGACAAACGTTGCTATAAGACGTGCAACTATCGTGCAGCCATCTTGAACAAAGAACGCACTTGATCCAGTCGTCCTTTTTCTTAGTTTGTCGATAGTCTTTGCTGCATCCAACGCATTCATTTTCCATATCACTAAAATACTCTTCTCCACTAGAAAAATCATCTAAAATCATGTCATCGGACTCTGAAGAAGAGGCTACTCTGTTTTTTTATGAATTTCCAAACGTTTAGGCTTCTTTGGTATCTTTGGCTTTGTGGTTGACTCTGACGCTTTCCGCTTCTTTGCTTCCACCTCTTTTCTATTTCTGATGTACGCCGGTGAAGATAAAACTCCTCCCAGATTGGCTCGGACCTTTCTCATAGCTTGTGTAACTTTGGGTACAGGACACCTGGTCAAGAGCTTTTCCAGGCGTTATTTCCGACTCGTTTGGAGAATCTGGTTTTGGGTTGTTAGTATTGCGGCGAATCCCAGAACATCCTGGTTGCTGGGCGTTTCTTTGGCATTGTCCGGTATGATATCTGGATTGAATGGTGAAATGCCTGTTGCTTTGAAAGCCGATACTGCGTTATTCACGGTAGCGGCTTTGCCCCAAGATTCTCCCAGGAATTTACCAAATTGCAGCCGGTTCAGCTTTTTATTTGGATTGGCCATCACCGTGCGTCGACATGTTTCATGATAGAATCCTTTCAGACTCTCAAACGGGCTCGATCAAGGGGTTGAAGCAGTGTGGGGGTAGACAAAATAAAATTATATCATTTTTTGTTGCAAATTCCAAGGCCCGTTGCTGCAAGCACTTGTTCGGCTCTGGTATTGAGTTGGAGCCCAGTCTCATCAGTATTAAAAATGTGGCCAGGATTATTGAATAATCCATTTTCGGTAAGAACCGTCTGCAATAATGCAAAGTATTCACGCACAGTTTCTCTCGACAATCCTATAGCCCTTCCTACAGAGATGTTTTCTGCTTTGCGAACGCTAATGTCTGGATTTCTTCGACGACTGTAACCATACTCTGCCAGCTTTACCTGGAAGTTGAATATATACGTATTAGTAGCTAGATATCAATATTTTTTAAAAACCTCTTATCGTCCTTAAATTTATACCTAACTCCAAGTAATTCTGCCAGATTGAACGCCATAATCCTCAACTCAGTTCTTGTAGGCGCAAAGCCGTGTTTCTGCAGTTTCTTGATATGTTTGGACAGCTTTTCCTTGGTAGTTTTACCCAGGGAGCCATCAGGGCCCAGCCGCTCCGTTTTCTCCAAGTTATTCGTAGCTATTCTGCGTCTCAATGTAGTTTTCGGTATATTATAAGACCTAGCTACTTCATTTAAGCTCATTTCATTGGATATTACCGCAGTGATGGATAGATGTAAATCATCAGCGCTCCAAGTAGGCCTTGGAGCTACGTTTCTCTTTCGAGTGTACTCGTTAGGCATCTTTCTGTAACAATAAAACTTTAGTCCATCTCTCCTCGCAAATTATGGTCCATCTGTCCTAAAATTCTAGGAGTGATGGACCGGGCGATTTCTATAAATTGAAACGGTATGGACTATTGTTTTTAGGTTAAGTCTTCGCCAGAAAACCCGTTTGATGATCACAGTACAAAATTTTCGGCTAAAACTCACCTTAAAATGCTCTATTCAGTGACCAAAATACACCTTACAAAATTTTTCGGATGTTTGAAAACAATGGGCACTTGTAACTACTAAAAACAACAATAAATCATGAAGCGCATGGACTAAGCAACTGCTGGTGTCGAATGTACATGTACCTTATCAAATTGGCGATTGTTGACACGATATGAAAAATATCGCTAATAGTCCATCTCTCCTGCTGTGCCATCTCTCCTCACTTTACCCTATGTTGTTCGTATTGGAGAGAATATAGTCTATTTCGTTTTTAGTTGTTTTGTCTGGGCTAGTCCAGGTCCACTCACGTTATTTGGGGTTTTTGAAGAAGGCAATGAGGTAAAATAGGTTTTAGTTGTTCAAGTAGTTCTATAGCATCTCCCATTTCTCGTTCCTGTCACCTAGTCTTAAGCACTGATCTCAAAAATAAATGGATAAACAAAGAACGCTTCTAATGCTGCTAATTTACGAGGTCATAACCTAAACAAAAACAACTGACTGGGACAGCTGTGAGCGTGCGCAGTAGATACATGTACTGTGCCTGCACAAAATCTGGCCAATGAAAATGAAGGAATTTCAAAATTTAGAACAGTTGTTCGAAAGATAAGACACTGCGCAGGCTTTAGGCTGTTCCGTTGCACAACTGTTCGTAGAATATTGACCCCAAATTTTCGCACAAATTTTGACAATCATGCCGTATGATTGTTTATCCATTTATTTTTTAGATCAGTGGTCTTAAGTGGCCAATATAATTTGTCTGCCTGTTCTCTCTTTCGCTCCGATTTTTGCATTAAAATCTCCTCTATTTATTGAGAATTTTTTTTTCCTTATCTTTTTGCCGTTATCAAATTTTCGCGAAAGATTCCAGCTTCTTCGTCTTCTGAATTTCCCGTCGGTGCATATTCGAGTACTTTTAACAAAAGATACAGCCTTCAATGTATATTTTGTTTAAAGTGATTATAATATACAGAGTTTTTCACGAACATCGAAACAGAGGCGTTTTCCTATTTCAAGATCGATTTAAAAAACCGCTCGGACACGTCATTTTTGTATTCAGGGGGAAAACTTTTTGACCCCATGGGTATTTCGCTAGGGTGCACCCCCAGGGGCCTTATTCTGTAAAGAACGAAACGTTCGATTCGGTAGAATTTCTTCGATTGTGACGTCATTTTCGGAATAGCTTCCGCGCTAGCAAACCGAAAATGACGTCACAATCGAAGAAATTCTACCGAATCGAACGATTCGTTCTTTACAGAATAAGGCCCCTGGCTGGGGTGACTTACTGCTCTTTTTAAGATGGGGGAGATGGGTCGAGTGGTACCTTGTTTTGAAGGTATTTTGATTCTCGTCACAACTGCGTATTTTCTTTGAAAATAGAATGATTAGTTTTCAAGATATCCACTGTGAAAGTTGCCATGGGCTAAATAAGAAACAATATTCTGGCCCTGTTATTCTCAAATTAACACTTTTCTCTCGGACACGTCAATTTTTATTTTTTGTGTGCTTCTGAAAAAATTAAAATTGACGTATCCGAGAGGAGAGTCAGGAAACTGTTAATTTGAGAATAACAGGGCCAGAATTTTTTTTCTTATTTAGCCCGTGGCAACTTTGACAGTGGTTATCTTGAGAACTAATCATTCGATTTTCAAAAAAAATACGCAGTTGCTACGAAAATCAATATACCTTTGAAACAAGGGGCCACTCAACCAATCTTCCCTATACAAAAAAGAGGGATGAAAGTCTCCCCACTCAGGGGGTGCACCCTAGCGAAATACCGATGGGGTCAAAAAATTTCCGCCTTGCATACAAAAATGACGTATCCGAGCGTTTTTTTTTAATCGACCTCAAAATACCCTAAAACGCCTCTGGTTTGATGTTCATGAAGCACCCTGTATATTGATTGCAACCCTGTTAAACATTGCACAGTATTTTGTTATTTGGTAGAGGACTCTTTTATTTATCAGGGCCCGTATTCTCGTAACCAGGGAACAGCGTTCTCTCAAGAGAACGATTGCCCTGTCTTTGTCAGTATTATGGAAATAACAATATGGATGACTAAGACAGAGCAAACGTTCTCTTGAGAGAACGCTCTTCCCCGGTGACGAGAATACGGGCCCAGGAGTTCTACTCCGCATAATTATGTGACTATTTTCCTCGGAGTTTTTCTAAAATATAGGGTGTGATTGGATTTCAAGCACAAACATTTTCTCCTTGCAAGCGAGTTTCGTAAAGGCCATGTACAATTGGATGTTGGATGGTTCTTGTTCTTATTTGTCAAGGTGTTCTTGGGTCCTCATAGCTCATATATGTTTTATGTGGCTAGAGGAAAATAAAATGGGTTGATTTTTCCTTGGACTCTGTTTTTTCACTGTAGTTTCAGTCGAGTATTTGCTGCCCCCAGAATCCATGAGGCTGACTGATTGCTCAGTGTCAGGTTCTGAGTGGTTTACTCTACTCACCTGGGGTAATCTCGTGTTGATACTCGATATCTTTATGTTAGGAGGTTATGGCATCTTAAAACGCCAGGCTTGCTGTGTTGGCAAGTTGGCACAGTCATCTGACGCCATTCATAGAACGAAAAAGGGAGCAAAACCAAAAAGCATTAATAGCCATACTTGAAAATGCTACAAATATCTATTGTGAAGAATTCACAAATTACAATTATTACTACACAACTTTTACCAAAAATCGAAATGTGCATGTTTCTGACTAAATCTTTGTACCTGATCACCGGATTATTCTGATCGTTGGCAACTAGTACCAATACGAAACCGCAAATTTAGCTTCAGCGAAGATCATATTGTTATAAATCTTGTTGTTGGGGAAATTCTGCACAATCTTGCAGCACGGCCTGATGACTTGAAAATTCGCGAATAGAATAATTTAACCGCGCAATAGACCAGCGCGAATGGAAGCCAATTATCTAGACAATTCTAGAAGTAACGCCGCGCTCTAAAACAAGAGTCAGCCAGCGAGAAAAAGGGTCAGTATAATAAATTAAGGCCACAATAACCCCCCTTCAAATTAGATTTCGGTTCCAAAAAAAAAATATAGATGGCAGCGCCAAGAGTCAGTATTTTCAGTATTTATAATATTATAGCGATTTCAATTTGCAGAATCAGTGCAACTTTTCTCACTCAGTTCGCACTGATTGCCGAATGGAAATAGCCAATTTTGCCTGGCCAACCACAATGCTCAAAGTTGACCTTGATATAATTATTTTTCCTATTTTATTTTATTCAGGAAAGAAATGGGACTTAGATATAGGTTTATAGAACAGGTTTTTGTTTATGAAGAAATTGCCTTGATTTTCTTTATGAAGAAATTGCCTTGTTTTATGATTTCGGAATCTTTTTACTAAGTAATTAATTTTTTGACTATTTTGGAAGGGATAATGAAAAACAATATAGTTTATTATTATTGAAGTTATCATCGTTTTTCGCTTTCAATGTGCAATGTGCGTATTACGACCTATGTCTGTCTTTGTTTATTTTTTAGTATTAGACAAAGAACAAGGAAAACCTTTCACTCGTTTGGTTGGACCGTCGTTGAACTTTGGACTTTGGCCTTGGCGATATAAACACAGATGATAAAAATAGAATTCGAAATTTATTTTGAATTGGTTTGGGGGGTAATTTTTTTTGTGGCAGAGAATGCAATGTTTACATCCTTGGTGTTTACACTGTTTACTCACAAGTTGCAAGCAATTTTTACCGGACTATTTTTTATATTTTTAGATTTTCTTTTGTGAAAGACTGGGAGAGACTGAAAGAAAATTACCATGTTCCTAAAAAAAAAAACATTTGAGTTGAGTAGAGCGCAGCAAAAGCTAACTACCGCGATTTCCTTCCTAAAAGCACAGGAAAGAAAAATAATTTCAAAAATTTGGTTTTATTACCCTACACTAATAAATTTATCCAACTCTACTTTTGATTACTTAGGTACCTATGCAAAATGGTTCATTATTATATTATGTATGGTCTTGCAAGAACATTTCTATGCAAATAGCCGGAATGCTGGTGGAAGCTCTTAGAGCCAGTGTGTTCAAAGAGGTAAATTACAACTTAGATTTCAGGACGTATCCAATTTATGACTGTTATTCTGCAATGAAATTATATTGCTTTTTTGGTTGCCCCTGCAATAAGCAGCTTTTGTAGGTGCAAGAGGCAGGCAAGCTGATTATAGAAAAAACATACATACATAATACATAACTAGAAGAAAGAAGCTAATTTTCAAGATCAGGGAAACCCAAACACAATCTTGTCTAACAACACGATATTACCACAGATATTACCAGTATCCCAAGACCAAGAGACCAACTGTGTTATGTGTCAAAATTTATTCATGGAAAAAAAAATATATACATAGTTATATCACAAGCAGGTTCCAAATGTTCTCTAGTGCTACAAAAATGAAGATGACACCCCTATTATGGACAAAATAATTTCAAATCGCATCATTGATCCCCTTGACATGTAAGCCAATAAACTAATACCACCTAATACATACAATGCTAATACTAATGCCCAGTTGTACAATCTCAGTTCAAAATAAAGTTCAACTGAACTCGACTGATACTTGAGCTTTCCCATTTAAAATACATTGCTGTCAGCTAGAAATTGAAGTATCAGTCAAGTTCAGCTGAACTCTGCTTTGAACCAAGATTGTACAGTGGGAATCATTGCAATTGGCACACACTCTTTAAAATCCCTCGTATTGAGTCAAAATTCTAACCAATAAATCTATTTAGTGCAGCATTTTGCTATTACTGGTGTGTCAGATTTGACACATTACGAGGGATATTTATATAGTGTGTGCCAATTGCAATGATTCCCACTGTACAACTGGGCCTAAGTATCTTTTTAGATTTTTGATTCTAGCAACCTCCTCATTGAAGAATATAATGTATCTTCTTCTATCTTACATTTATAAGCCAAGAGGAATATAATGAGTTAGATGAAATATTTATAAACACATTATAGAAATTGAAAGAACACTAAGGTCTATATAATAATAATAATAATAATAATGCGCCTTTATTTTTAAACTTGGCGAAGGGCAGCATAGCTGTTTGCTTAACCAAGCATTCATAATAAGTCACAAGTTCAAAACTTACAGAATATACATTAAGTAATAAATACCTATT
Organism: Ceutorhynchus assimilis; assembly: GCA_917834065.1. NCBI lineage: Eukaryota > Metazoa > Arthropoda > Insecta > Coleoptera > Curculionidae > Ceutorhynchus > Ceutorhynchus assimilis. The sequence goes on along the minus strand of OU892277.1, from coordinate 28,514,333 downwards.
CCAAAAAATGTCTCAAAGTGCAACGTCGTATTAAATAATCAAATATAGTAGGTAAAGAAAATATGCATAAGTTTCTGTGGTATAGCCACGTTACAAGTTACAAAACATACTATTTACAAACTACAAAAAACTAAGAGTTAAGTATTCCAATAATTTAACAATATTGTACAATGCATTTGATACAAAACAATTAAGCAACCAATACATCAGGGCAATGCGATAAATCTCAGCTTTTATTTAACAGATAGCCCTTAAATTTCTTTTTAAAGGTTTCACATGCAATGCTCAAAAATCCGTTACGCAATTCAGAGTTGAACAATTTGGGAGCCACGTAAGAAAATGACCTTTCAAATAGCGCTGTTCGGTGTCGCGGTATGTTTAGTAGGCTTCTGTGGCGAGTTTCACGGCTGTGAGTAGCAGATCTAAAAGTAAGTTTTTGACGCAGATATTGTGGAGTTCCGCTTGTAAGTATTTTATGCAGGTGACAGGATAAATGGAGCTTCAATCGATCTTGCATATTAAGCCATTTTAAATCCTTCAAATTATGGCTCACATGGTCCCTTGGTTTTAGGTCAAAAATGAAGCGAATACACGAATTTTGAATTCTTTGCAATCTCCGTTTAGACTGAAGATCAAGACAAGGGCCATAAACAACGTCAGCATAATTACAGTGTGAGAGAACGAGAGACTCACTTAATTGCCTTTTCAAAGATGTACTCAAAATATTTTTACTTTTATATAGGTTTCTTAGAGAAATAATTGCCCTTTGAACCACTTTACTGACTTGGTTTTTGAATCTCAGAGCTGTGTCAAACAGAATACCCAGATTTTTGTACTCATTCACCGCGGGGATATCCACATCCGACATAGTGAGCTTAACGTTCTCGCTTACCCAGTTTCTGTTGGGTCCGAAAAACATAACTGCAGACTTAGAGGGGTTAATTTTCAAGCCATTTTGAGTGGAGTAATGAAAGATTTCACCTAAGCACGAATTTATTCTTTGAGTGGCCACAGCCGTTTCATTGGGGGTGAAGCTCATGCGTAACTGAGTGTCATCCGCGTACCGCTGCATGTTACATTCCGCTACTCGTTTTTCCATATCAAATGTATATATTAGAAATAATAGGGGTCCCAAGATTGAACCCTGTGGCACTCCTATACTGATGGTTCTGGAATCGGACATTTCGCCGTCGACATTTACGCGCTGGGCTCGATCAGAAAGATATTCTCGAAAGAAGGCTACCGTTTGGTCGGAAAATCCGTAATATTGAAGCTTCGCACATATCAGCCGATGGTTTAAAGTGTCAAACGCTTTACTGTAATCTAGTAAAACCAAGGCGGAAGTCTCTCCTTGATCTGCAGCTATGATGATATCATCAAGAACTTTGAGTAATACAGATGCCGTACCGTAACCCTTGCGAAAGCCTGATTGGGAGTCGGGAAATAGATCATTAGATAGTAAAAAGTTAACTATTTGGGTATTGATTATTTTTTCAAACACCTTAGAGACTACCGACAGTAAGCTGATGGGTCTCAACTCAGATATTGCGCTTATGTTAGCTATCTTTGGTAGGGGCAAGACAATAGCAGTCTTCCATTGTTCGGGAAAAACAGAATTAACTATACAGTAATTAAAAATATGTGTTAGCAACGGGATAATTACAGGGCAGCACAATTTAATCATTTCTAGTGAAAGCCCATCGGGTCCTACAGCGTTCGATTTTACATGTCTTAGTGCTTCCTCCGTGTCGGCGTCCTTGATCTGTTGCAACGAAAATGTATTTCCAGATATGCGATTATTTTTATAAAAAAGTATTGTATCCTCTTCTACAGGGGGCGCCACACTTTCCACCGACTCAATGAAAAAATTGTTTATGTTATGTGGATTTCTTAATGTGCTAGGTATTTTATAATTATTTTTTGACTTGTGATATATATTCATTTCAGCAATAGTTTTCCAAATGTATTTTGGTTGCTTAGTCCGAACCACGTTCTCGATATAAGCCTTTTTTTCATTCCGAATCGCCTGAGTGAATAAATTCCGCATCTCTTTATATGCTGTCCAGTCCGCAATAGAACCAGATTTTTTATATTTGGTTAATAGTTTATTACGATATTTTTTCATAATTTTTAAAGTGTCAGTGAACCAGGGCGATTTTGGTCGCGTAACGCGAGCACTCGTAAGGGGAGCGTACACATCAAAAAGCGACAAAACTATATTGTTCAGTAAGCTGACTTTTTCACAGACTGTAGAAACATCAAATATTGAAGCCCAATTCTTATTTTTTAAATCAGTTTCAAAATGCACACGATTGAAATATTTGAAGTTCCGATATTTCACTATTTTTTCAGGCCTTTCAGGCAATTTACAATTTAGTGTACAATAAACTAGTTGATGATCCGTTATATCGTGCATATCATAATGCACCACATCGCCTATAATTAAATTCTTATTAGATATCGCGATGATGTCTATCAAGCTATGCGCAGTACTTACTGTACGAGTCGGACGTGCCACAACCTGAGTGAAGCTATAAGCAGAAAGAAAATTATCAAGTAGGTTTGTATTATTATTCTGACACAATAAATTAATATTTAAATCGCCCATTATTAAAATTTCATCAACTAAGGGTATTAGTTTTGCCATTGAACTTTCCAAACAATTAATTGTTTCAAGAGTGTTACGACGCGGAGGCCTGTATAAAACTCCCAACCCAAAATCAATTTTATTAATTTTGCAAGTTACCCAAATCTGCTCGAGTGAGTCGCTACGTTCCCCAAAATCGAACAATTTTACCTTCAAGTCACTTCTAATGTAAATTCCGACGCCACCGCCTCGATTTTCTCGGTCCACTCTGTAAAAATTGAATCCGTCGATGCGTACCTCAGAGTCCGGCAGCACCTGCGAGAGCCAAGTCTCAGTGACCCCCAAAATATCCAACCGTAAACTGATCATTACATTTCTTATCTCATTTATACTAGGTAATAAGGAGCGCACATTTTCATGTGCAACCCTCAAATTGTTTTTATCTAGAACAGGCATCCTGATAATAGAGAAAAAATAAACTACCTAAAAACCTAAAAATAAATAAAAATAAAATAAAATAAATGCAAAAACGCAAAGCTAGATTACAGTAGCATTTGACTTAAAGTGTTAGAATTTTTAATCAATATTGCATTTTCTCTACCATTTTTGTGCCAAACATATTTAAATCCTTTGTCCTTCAAACCTTTAGCGGACTTGAATAGGGAGTAAACCTCCTTGGTCAATTCTTCAGAAATATATATAGCCGAGTTTTCTTCTCCCAAACCAGTCTTCCTAATGGTGATTTTCCCTATTTGTGAGCGAGCCTTTAAGATACGTTCCTTGAGGTCTAAAGTAGACAAGATTATCTTGGGTCCGTTTTTGGTCTGAACTTGTTTCATATTTTCTATTGCATTATCAGGCACCGGTGTATTCAAATAAGTGAACAGTTTTTTCAGTTTTTCCCCGTCGGCCCTTTCGCCATCCTTTGCCAATCCATCAATACAAATGTTGTTTTTAATTTTCTCATTTTCTTGCACAATTAAAGCAGCTTCCAACTTCTCAACTTTATCCTTCAACGTTTGATTTTCTTTGGAAATTTCACCGACCATATCAGACATGATTTTCGACCTCTTTTTCTCATCCTCATATTTTTCATTGAGGAAGTCCATGGCATTGCGCATGTCCCTCACATCAGTCTGCAATGGGCTCTTTCACTAATTTTTGAAATTGGCATATTTGGATAAAGCAACTAAAAACAGAATTTTCTGTATTTTTACTTTTGAAAAATTCAAAGTCCTTCTTGAGAAAACAGAAAACAAAGAAATACCTCCAAATAAAAACCCAGAATTTATTTCTATGACGTCGCAGCTCGCAATTTGACCGTGTTGCCACTAATTGTCAACATTGAAAATTTGTAATAGATTTAATTCTGAAATGTTGGCAAAATCTCATGAAAAGTAGTTAAATTAATTAGTTATAGATTCAAGATTTTATAAATTTTTTTTTTAAATTATGCTTAAATACAATTTAATGCAATTTTTTATGTTTAGTTTTATTTATTTATTTTACGCTGCACTACATTTAGTCACAACCAACAACAGCGCATTCGAACCTTTACGTATCTTTACAGAGCGCAAACACAGCCGAGCCCTTCCTCCTTGCAACGACATAAGCGAAATGAAGAATATTTATGTGACGTCGGCAAATCGGCGCGTTTAAAAATAGTTTGAATTTAGGCACTTTTGATTGCCTATGAAAAACTTATTGAACCTTGTAGAACATTTTTTTTTGGTATATATGCCTAAAATAGTCCCTCCTTTGAGATTTTATACTTAAATTACGTATTTAAATTTTAGTGAAAGAGCCCATTCCCTTATCATCGATTTCAGCTCGCCAATGCCTTGAGACTGAGACTCCGACGAAGAAATATTGAATATGGTCGAACGCCTAGCAACACGATCTTTCGTACATTCATCGCAATTCCATGGTCGTTTTTCCTGATGCATGAGCCTAGCGTCAACTTCAGAAACCTTCCCACAGTCGAGATGGAAGTACCCGTTGCATCCACCACAGTTCAATTTAAGTTTTTTCCCCATACTTTTGCTGCAGGCTTTACACTCCTTGCTGCCGCCCATGGCTAGCCAAAATAATCTAGGTACTGTTTTCAACAAGTACCGGCAGCAGCGCGAAGGATTTCGTGAGGAATTTGATAATCTGCCGGTGTTTTTGAGGTACAAAGTCCACTTGCAATACGCTCGTTTGGAGGATATTTCAATCCGCACAGTTAAATTTTATATTAAACGATGTTATCTGGACTCACCAGCAAGCTTAGGGGTCTTCTTATATTCTTGAGACTCTTTGGGGTAAATAAACCACAAAAATATAGCTTCAAAACATGAATTTAAAGGATAAGTAAATCATAAACAACGTTAACAATACCAGGCGACGTTGCCCATAGCTGTACAATCTTGGTTCTAAACAGAGTTCAGCTGAACTCGACTGGTACTTGAACTTCCCCATTTGAAATGCATTGCTGTCAAACTTGTTAAAAAAAATTAATAGCTGACAGCAATGTATCAACAACTGGGCCTAAGAAGACACTGTACAACTGGGCCTAAGAAGACACTCGACAATATCCTAGGAAACAGAATTGTTGATTTCTGGCCGTTTCCACCAACTATTTTAGGGAAGCCTCAACGATAAGTATTTCCTAAACTGACATTTCTCCATGGAAAACTATCACATTTTGGTTCCACAAATATTTAGCTTGCAAGTTAGTCGAAATTTTACTTTTGCTCGAGAGCAATTGTCTAGCAGTTTAAAAAAATTAAGTTGAGCCTAAAGATGATCGTCAGATTTTATACAGTGTGTCCCGCTTAAGGACTGACCACCCTTCTAAAATTTTCATTTTTTAACCGATTCAATTTATTTTTTTTTGTCGTATATCTACTCGAATTTGGCACTTATTAGGCTCATAATTTTATTTCTGGGGCTGTACTGGTGTACAGGGTGTCCACATTTATAGGCTCAAATTTCAATAAGTACTATTAGGGATTTTTTTAGAAAAAATCTGATAGCAGATTCTTGCTTAGAATGGTCTAAAACCCAAGTGTACTACTTTTTGTTTCAATATGATACAGGGTGATCGGAGGGGTGATCACAACAAATTTTCAAAATTTAATGGACCAAACCGAAAAAATGTTATATTTTGAGGCCATGAGAAAAACAAAACTTGTTACAACATAGTTTTAGAACATCCTCAACCAAAATTTGTAGTAAGCTTGTCTCAAAATATAACATTTTTGCGGCTTGATTCATTAAATTGTGAAAATTTGTTGTCATCGCCCTGTATCGTATTGAAACAAAAACTAGTACATTTGGTTTTTAGACCATTCTAAATAAGAATCTGCTATCAGATTTTTTCCAAAAAAAAATCCCTAATAGTCCTTATTGAAATTTGAGCCTAATGTGGACACCCTGTACACCAGTACAGCCGTAGAAATGAAATTATGAGCCTAATAAGTGCCAAATTCGAGTAGATATAAAACAAAAAAAAACATGGATTGAATCGGTCAAAAAATAAAAATTTTAGAAAGGTGGTCATTCCTTAAGCGAGACACACTGTATTTGAAAATGTCATCTCGTAGAGTTGAAGCTAGGGCCACAAGCTGATTGATAATGAAACAAAACAATGGAGCTGAGATGTTTGTGTCCGCAAACGGTTGAGTGCCATCCAAAAAAGTTCCGCGCAGACAAGAGCCTATTTGTCTGGACTTGGGTACAATAAAGGTGCAGATTGGCAAAGCTCAACTTGGCTGGACTAGAGGCCAACGGTGCAAGGTACTGCCTTTCAATCGTTTGTGAAAAAATGCAAGAAGCCACATGAATATGACAATGAACGTAAAGCGCAGATTCCGGGAAATTCTCACAAGAAACCTAAAAAGATAGTTTCAAAAGAAGCAGTAGGATATGGGCCAAATGCCACACAGGCTTCTCTCACAGAGGAAGAGTTTCAGTCTGAGAGAAGTAGGCTTTTGAATAGAGAATAGACTGAAAATATGTTTATCTCCAGGCAGGGTTGGATGAACCCACCGGGATACCGGGAAATCCCCGGTGGGCCGATCGGAGTGTGGGCCGATCTTTAGAACAACAGGATCTTTATCAAAATACTTTCAAACCAAAGTCTAAGATCAAACGGACGGCCTCAATGTTATGAAAGCACAAAGAATATAATATAATATAAACGGAACATGATAGAAGTATGAAGTACTAAACATATTTTACAATTGGGCAAATACAGGACTGGAAGCAAATGAAAGTGATGTAGGGCCGAATTTATTTATAGTCGCTCATTGAGGTTTTCTCGAGCCTTAACGAAGCCTTGAGCGTTTAGAATTTGTATGACTAACTTGTTAAATAGTAACAAGTGTTCATTCTAATCTCACAACCTTCAAAGAACGACTGTAAATTCGGCCCGCAATAATTCAGGACTCATTATCCGCAATTTGTGTTCATAAAAAAATAAAGATGCCAGGGGTGTAAGCAGATGATACTCCTTTAGCTACTACTATTTTTAAATTTGAGGTGGAAGTACACCATGTAACCATGAATACCAAAAAGGGAGGCATCTTATTCTAGACATAGAGATGTTTGTGCTGATTTTTCATGTTTGGATCCAAACAATTTTTCTGAACTAGTGCTTGACTATGCTTTGAATAAATTACTTAGGTGTATTAGGTAAATTACTAGGATATGTTGACGGGGCTATTTTGCGGAAAGAATTAAAGGATTTTCGAAGGGAATGGCCTGACTCTAAAAGGACAGAGTTGTATGATCTTTCTGAATCTAACGATGGAGATGAAGATGACAATAACACAGGGTTGGATACAGGCAATGGATTAGAACTTTCCAAAAAAGAGTGTTCATCACATTCACGTTGCAAACAATGTTTGGTTTGCTGTTTTAATGTTTTGTATAAATACAGATTATGCATCCGTGGATCCGTGCTTGCAGTGATCTTGAGGCCTATGACTTTAAATAAAGATATCTTATAGGATTGTTGACTTTCAAGAAGACTCTCATGGAACTCATGGAAACATTTAACCTAGGAAGCTCCCATTAAAAAACTATTATCATTACGCGTTTTCATTCAGCATTTATTATTTCATCACGGTTGTTATTAGATTTACATCTAAATGTGGGGATGTGTCCCATAAATCCATCAATGTATGGGCCGCTAGACTGAAATTTCCCGGACCACTTCCAAAAGTTCGTCCAACCCTGTCTCCAGGTGTATCTATGCTTTTCAGATATTATTGGCGTAGCATTATCCATGGAAATTTGACAGGTTGACCCTCGTATATACGAAGGCGTAGAAGGGACACCGAACTTTTTTATTTCTCAATTTTAAAAATTTCGAGTTATAACACGAAATTTTACTCTAAAACTTCGACTTATAACTCGAAATTTCAAAATTTCGACTTATAACTCGAAATTTTATAATAAAATTTCGTGATTTCGTATGCAGAATACTAAGGTACCGTTTATATATTGCACTATTAAAAAATATATTGACAAATGTGTCAAATTTGATTGGCTAGATAGGCCAGAGAATTTTAATACTGCGAAACTTACGAAATTATGTGAAACACACTTAAAACTGTCTGGAATTTGACATATACTGTCATTAATATACGAGGATCAACCTGCCAAATTTTCATGGATAATGCTACGCCAATAATATGTGAAAGGCAAATATAATCATTATTCTGAGTAATTTTTGTTTTTAGGTACTGCCGAACGAAATCTCCATCGTAAAGCAGCAAATCATTGGCCAGTGGGAAAATAGGCCTCACCAACTTCTAAAAAATAGTCTTACACAATTTCAGATGTTGTAAAAGATCCAAGATCCTGTAAAACAAATACAAAGCCAGTACTTGACAGAGCATGCAGAGAAAATATACCTAAATGGAATGCTCTACTGCATTGGTGGATATTATTATTGCACTAATATACAAGAACACAAACGAAAAAACTCTAATTTTAGCACTTTTCACCTTTTATTAATAAATATTTATAATTATCATCCAAGCTTTTTATTTTTTCATAGACATTTTGTCCTATAAACACGATCCAATTTTTTTACGTATAGGTACCTACGTAAAATAGTGTTATTTCGAATAGAAACTAATGGTTGTAAATTTGCTTTGTTCCTATTGTTTTTGTTTTATAAGATGTAAAATCGACAATAAAAAACAAAACAAATACACAATAAGAAAGAGGTTATGTTGTCCATAGGACTTTCGGAACCGCTGGACACGGAGCTGTAATCCGACGGAACAGCGTTTCCGAAAGCGCCTAATGATGACATCACGAATTTATTGGTGGCGCCATCTTCGAAAAAAAGCCTGAACTATATGTGCGAATTTCTCTGGAATTTTATTCCAAAATCGGTTTTAGACTACAAAAAAACGGCACATCAGAATTTGCTGAAATTTGGCATAAACATTCTTTGATCGATTATCTAGAGAATAGTGCTCTTATGTTTTCAATTTTTACCGTGGTTATTTCTATTTTTGGGAAATAGTTCATTTTCACAATATAGGCCAAAAAAAAATTCGAAATATGGAAAATCTAACTGCGCTATTCTCTAGATAATCGATCAAGGAATGTTTGTGCCAAATTTGAACAAATTCTGATGTGCCGTTTTTTTTTGTAGTCTAAAACCGATTACTTTATTTTGTATCGTGTGCATCGGGGCGATGTTGGCGCCTTAAACGCTCAGTTTGCCAAAAATCAGTTAGTTAACAAGTTGAAGCGAATAAATAAACATCCGGATAATGAACGAAACGTGAGTCGATAGTAAAACAGTGAGTTCTGTGACTTAGTTTTGTGGCTAGTTGAAATTGATTGTAGTTAAACGAAGTGTCGCAAGAGTGCTAGTTTCGTCATGATTTTGGTGTTAATTGAGAGCCATTTGGCTACAACGATCACGTTTATCTAAATGCGCGTTCCTCTGACGATTCCTGACTGTTTTTCGAAGCATTTATAAACTAAAATTCCAAACATGTGTTTCGTTTTAATTTTTTTTTTCAAGTACAAAATATAAAATCAAATTAAGAAAAAACCATTTGAAAACTATTCAATGGAATCCATTCGATCTGATATACCGCTCATTATTTTCACTTGCTGAAAATCCTTAGACAGAATATGAGCTCCCGGGCTAAGTATCTTAAAACTTCCTAAAAGTTTTTTACTAATAATATAAAAGTGCGAAATTAGGACGATCGAAAAATTTATCAAATCGGGTTAACATCTTCTTTATAAAGCTTTCAGTTCAACGACATCGTAAAATATTTCAACAACAAACAATAAATCAAATACATATTCATATTGATATACCTAATGAGTAAACTTTTCTAATAATAACCATGTACCCAGCTAAATAGTAAAATTTATATTGCCTGGGGCAAGTTCAACAGATTCAGCTTATCATTTGCGGACCTGAGTCTATCCAATGGTAATTTTTTTATTAAAAAGGGGTTTGAAAATTTGGCAACATTGTAAAACGAGGGTCTGTGCGCCCGGACGGCCAAGCTGGGTTTCGGCAGCCGCCGCCGCGACGCGAACGCTCGATGCAGCGGCCTCGCCGGATTTGATTCTTGCTTGGCCCTTTCACCTGTTCGAGATGCAAAGCTGATAAGACGATAGCCCTCTTCTGAATACCTAGGACCCTTTCAAAGGACTTGCGACTCCACATTTCACCACCTTGCTGTGCAACCTTAAAACGATCCGGTGGCCTAATTCATAATGCTAAAATCTTCAGAGGTATTGAGATCAGTTACGTAAGCCAATAAAATCAACACCCCTATCCAAAGAAGTATATGTTTAAAGAAAAAAAAAGTTGGGTTGTTTGATGAACTTTTAACTTAATCGAGGCTAGACCCAGTTCAAATATTTTGAAAATAGTTAATGAGGTTCTATCTGTTTCGCAATCATATATGTTGTGGCTGGATCCCATACAGGGTGATGAGCGTACCTTCAAAAAAAAATCCTTTGAACATAAAAAGCTATCGATTGTATAGTGCATGGGATAGGTAATAAGGTAATTTTTAATATGAAGAATAACCTTCAGTACTTTGCCTCACTAAAACATGACTAAAACACTAAAAGGCTATGAACACTAATTGTTATTCAATTTTAAGATCCAGTAATAAGAAAAAAATACTGTGAAAAAAGTCTGCTTCTGAAGTTGATTACGAGTTTTGGTTCAGTTATGCATTCAGGATTCAAATGTTTTTTGACATAAAATATCATATGTGTAGGGATTCACTACAGGTATCCATGCGAGAGTTGTATGCATGTTTAATCTCTGCTTAGAATAAAATACATGTGCGAGAAGAAAATTACGTTTTAATCTGTCTGGGCAGTTATAACATAAATATTTTAAATTCAGAACTTTCAGACTGTTGCCTGTAAAAACGACTAGAACATTTTTACTGGGGCTTGGAGCGGATGAAAACTTAATTTTAAAGGTGGTAATGAGTAAATATCCAACTTATACCAGGTGACCACGAGATTACTCACCAAGCTCTATTTTAAGACGTGGAAGTCGATATCGATTTCAAATTCCAAGGATGCATATTATGGATATCGATGCAGAATTTCACCACAAAAACATTTGCCTGTCACTTCCAGTTTGACCGGAAGTGCCACCATCTTTATTTCAAATGAATCACCCTCTGTATTTTTACATTTTTGGCTTCTACGAGAAATTCTAAGTTTATTTTCTGTATTATATTACAATATTAAACATGTCGAAAATAATTTTTATATCAGTCTGACAGAAAATAATTATTGCAGGTAGGTTCAAACTAATACGATATTTTTAACTTCTTAAGCACTAAAGAGTCCTACCACAAAAATTTCACTTCCGATTTAATCGAAAGATTTCGGCCGATCTACTGGATCCCCATGCTAATAACTGAAAATTCGGATTCTACAAACATTTTGTTAAGATATTTGGCGTCTTTAAACCAACAAAGATTGCTGCGCTGGAACTCTGTAACGGATATAGATCGTTATCCCTATCGCTATGGCACTTGGTGTCTTCTTCTCTCTTCTCGAAATCAATAGAGAGGGGACGTCAATAGAGATAGAGAAAATATCTCTATTCGTTACAGAGTCTCAGCCCTGTTGGAATAACCTTAGACACCAAATATCTCTGTTTAGCAAGTGATTTTTTTATGTATGTTTCATGCGAGCCCATGATCTGCATCAACCTTCTTGAACCATCAATTGAAATTATATCTACGGGTAGGTATAGGTATACTATATAAATATGAGTTATTGTTAGTTTTCTAATGTTTTGAATTTCGCGCCAATACTGAATGTCAAGGTGGTGCAAAAAGGAATAATTAGTAACGGGGTTTGGAATAAAGTCGCTAAGAAAACGTTTTTTAGTTTTAATTTTTATTTCCACTAATTCCAATTTATTTTGCAACCATCATTAAAAATCTTTCAGAAGCACACAAAAAATTAAAATTGACGCGTCCGAGACGAAAGTCAGGAAAGTGTTAATTTGAGAATAACAGCGCCAGAAGATTGTTTCTCATTTAACCCATGGGAACTTTGACCGTAAATATCTTGAGAAACTCAAAAAAAATACGCAGTTCTGACGAGTATCAAAATACCTTTGAAACAGGGTACCACTCGACCCATCTTCCATATATAAAAAACAGGAGTGAAAGTCACCCCACCCAGGGGGTGCACCCTAGCGAAATGCCGATGGGCTGGAAAAGCTTCACCCTCGAATATAAAATTGACGTGTCCATGCGTTTTTTAAAAGCCACCTTAAAATACCCTAAAACGCCTCTGTTTTGATGTTCGTGAAACACCCTGTATATTTGGAATCAGGAAGAAAAGATCTTTCATTTTATCGCATAATATACAGGGTGTTCTATTTAAAAAAGTCGGTTGTCTACGTTTCTCCATTTTCCGATGCGATTTTGTTTTTTCTGATAACGTTAAAAGAAAATATAGAAAAAAACTGTCAAGTTTTGTATTTGATTTTTTTTTTAATCCTGAATAGTAAGAGACTGTAGGTATGGGCTTAAATATAATTAAATACCCTGTACAATGTCTCGGGATGATCGCACATCAGTGCAGCAAACGCGCGTACGACCGCACTTAAGTGCGGTCGTACATCAGGGAAACATCAAACGTGCGACATTAAGTAAATACTGCAGGTAGACTTGTGCCGCATATATCCAATGTGAAAACGTACATGTTCTTAAAGGGGGTGTGACCCAAAAATGAAAGTTTTAGTGCACAAAAATCTAAGAATAAATATTTAAACCGCATCTTGCTACGATGGTCCGTTTTCGAGTTAGGGCGGTTTAAGAGGCCAACAACAAATTCAAGCGCGCGAAATTCATTCTTTGTCGCCGAGTTCAAAGTAGGACCGTGATAGACGACGTTACGGCAAATATTTCCGAGATAACGGAAGGGTGTGATCAAATTGCATGGAAGGTGAATAATAAATCCTATGGGCTTTTGTGGAGGCAAAACTAATACACCTATCATATTTAATCTAAATTAAAAAGTATACAGTTATAATAATAGTTTTATAATTTACATTGTGCTTTTTATTTAACAAATAAGAATGTGGAGAATGAAATGTGCGGAAACACAAAAATATATTACAAAGATAATAAAATTTACCTATACAAATACAGCAAAATAGATACTTGAAATGTTTACACAAAAAAAAAGTGAGGTGGCGTAGTTACGAGGGTGGGAGAGATGATGTTTATTCGTTTATTACATAAAGAACTTCCAGACAACCTAGAAAAATAATAAACATTGGTGAGATTGCTCATGAAAACCTCGGACACATCGATTTTTGATTTCAGTTGCCGTTTTTCTGATGGTAATATCATGTATACAGGGTGACCCAGAAACAAGTTGTGACCGCTAACTTTATTTTTTTAAATCAAAACATTAATTTTGAAGTGAAAACTTCTTTAGAATCGTTGGGAGTGATGTGAGACTCGATGAAACGAAAAAGCGACATGACACTTTTTTAACACGCTTATATTAACACACAACAAGAACCTGGAACAAGCCAAGTGAGCTGGAACAAGTCTGGAAAATGTCTGGATAAATCTGGATGAAGTCTGGAAAAGTCTGGAAATCTCTGGAAACGTCTGGAAAGAGCCTGGAAATTTCTGGAAAGGGTCGGAAAAATTCTGCCAAAGGTCCCAAAAGACCTGGGGATCATTCTCCAGAATCCGGATCAGTCTGTACAAGTCTGGATAAGGTCTGGATAAATCTGGATTAAGTCTGTAAAACTCTGGATAAGTCTGGATATTGTCTGGAAAAGTCTGGAAACGTCTGGAAAAGACTTGGAAATTTCTGGAAAGGGTTGGAAAAATTCTGAAAAAGGTCCCAAAAGACCTGAGGATCATTTACCAGAATCCGTATCAGTCTGAACAAGTCTGAATAAAGTCTGGATTAATCTGGATGAAGTTTGGAAAACTCTGGAAAGCTCTGGATAAGTCTGGATAATGTCTGGAATTCTCTGGAAACGTCTGGAAAGAGCCCGGAAATTTCTGGAAAGGGTCAGAAAAATTCTGCCAAAGGTCCCAAAAGACCTGGGGATCATTTTCCAGAATCTGGATCAGTCTGTACAAGTCTGGATAAGGTCTGGATAAATCTGGATTAAGTCTGTAAAACTCTGGATAAGTCTGGATATTGTTTGGAAAAGTTTGGAAACATCTGGAAAAGACTTGGAAATTTCTGGAAAGGGTTGGAAAAATTCTGAAAAAGGTCCCAAAAGACCTGGGGATCATTTTCCAGAATCCGGATCAGTCTGAACAAATCTGGATAAAGTCTGGATTAATCTGGATGAAGTCTGGAAAACTCTGGATAAGTCTGGATAATGTCTGGAAATCTCTGGAAACGTCTGGAAAAGGCCTGGCAATTTCTTGAAGGGGTCGGAAAAATTCTGGAAAAGGTCCCAAAAGACCTGGGGATCATTTTCCAGAATCCGGATCAGTCTGAACAAATCTGGATAAAGTCTGGATTAATCTGGATGAAGTCTGGAAAACTCTGGATAAGTCTGGATAATGTCTGAAAATCTCTGGAAACGTCTGGAGAAGGCCTGGAAATTTCTTGAAGGGGTCGGAAAAATTCTGGAAAAGGTCCCAAAAGACCTGGGGATCATTTTCCAGAATCCGGATCAGTCTGTACAAGTCTGGATAAATCTGAATGGAATCTGGAAAACTCTGGGAAGCTCTGAATAAGTCTGGATAATGTCTCGAAAAGTCTAGAAATCTCTGGGGCTGACACGCTATTATAATACATCGAACTAAAAAGTGAAAAATAAATGTATTTTAAAAAAACTAAAAAACACGCTTTTATAGTAAATTGAACTAAAAAGTGAAAAATAATTTTTAATAGAAACAGAAAATATTAATGAACAAAAAATATTAGAATTATTGTCAAAAAAGCGTGGGGTGCTCAATGTATGAAAAATGTGGAACAAAGCACCCCAGCGTGTATTTTAGTTTTTTCAAACTATATTTATTTGCGTTCTTTCTCAAGTCTTTTGGAGGGGGGACGCCACTGTGTATGTTAGTATGTGTGTAATGCATGCAGTTCGATGAAGGTTTCACTTCTACCGGGTGTGAACTGTACAGGATTTTTTTTAATTTAATTTCTTATTTCTACGTTACATTCTGAACTTATTTAATGTATCATATCCTATACCTATCTTCAACTGTTTCGGAAATAATAAGAGTTGAAAATTAACTTTTTTGCAACTTTGACAGGCTTTAAAACCTCAACGGTTGATTTAAGAGCTAAACCGATCATACATTCTTATCTGAGTTTTCCATTTGACACCAGCTTGGAAATTAATCCAAGATTAAAAATTCCATTGCTTGAGTTGTATTTTAGCTATTTTTGGGTTTGAAAAAAAGACGGTTCTAGAACGGTTCAAAACAATCGCACAGTTTATTATTGAAGTTTGTGATAGCTGAACCGTTGTCATTTAGTTGATTGATGAACTGTGCGATTGTTTTGAACCGTTCTAGAACCGTCCTTTTTTCGAACCCGAAAAGAGCTTTTATGAGAGAATTTCATGAATTAAAAATTTAAATTTTTTGTCAAAAAATGTTAAAACACCAGTGTCGCGCCAATTATCGCGTGAAGCCTAATTCTCACTTGCGCGAGATTCGCTCTTTTTTGACATTGCTTCAATAATTTGACGTTTGATACACGCATAAAACGTAAATCAACAATCAAAACATGTCAGTTTATTGTTGGAATGTCAGTTTTGACAGATGTATGAAATTCTAAATGTCGAGTGCAATGGAAATTGTCGATAATTTTTGGGAAATTTGCCCGGATGCATTTTTAGTTAAAAAGGAGCACCAGTGCTTTTTCAGTGCCCATTTCTGTCAAAAACGCATGAGTGCAAATTTGTCAAAAATTGAAAATATATTTCCATTGCACGAGTTGTACAGGGTGGCCCGTTTAAGAGGGGCCTATACCTTATCTCGAAATCTACGAGGGCTGCAAAAAAAAATTAAATACAAAAGTTGTTTCTAATAAAATTATCTAAATTTTTTTTGCATTGTTTTTGTTGTTACTCTACTATATACAGGGTGGAGAGATAAAATTTAATTTTTTTTAATGAAACACCCTATATATTTCAAAACACTTTCATATAGCCCTTTGAAAGACAAATCCAACGATATACTTGACATGTGTCTGTGATAAACCGTTTCGAACTTATTAGCGATAATCTTCAGGATCTGGGGTAATTTCAAACAGGCATTATTACGTTACTCATAAACTTTTAAAACTTTCTTTTGCATGCTATTTTTCATAAAATAATGCTCTTCTTTAGACTATTTTGAAATTTGGAATATTTGTTCAAAAAACGCCGTGTTGCCACGTTTCGCAAAATGTTACGCTTTTCAATTTTTTTAAATGGGACCTCCTGTAAATTTTCGAATTTTTGGATAGCCCTTTAAAATACAAATTCAACGATATACTGGAAATGGGTTCGTGATGCACCGTTTCGGCCTTATTGGCGATTATCTTCAGTTCTAGCACCATATTTTATGTCATCCCTGTTGAATAAAGAAAATGTCTAATTTTGCAGTAGATTAGCTGAAATAGTGCTCTTTATTATTATTATTCATTCAGAAGTAGTTAAGAAAAGACGTTTAAGTTTTTGTTTTCATTAGTTTCTCGCCTTAATAATGGGGAGAAACTTTGACTACTCTTTGAACAAATGATAATAAAAAAATATTTCGCAAATTATTTAATAATACCTACTGCAATAAACTATAGTTGCAGTAAACAAGGAAAGCATTGAATTATAAAGTCCAAAATAAAGGTTACTGATTAAGATTATATGAACAAACATTTTGAGAACTTCAACTTCAGGCTAACTATAAAATTAATTTAATTAAATTCTCTGTGTCCGCCATTTTCAACAATACAGGTAATATATCTTACTTGTAAATGTGTTATCACATTTAACACGTAATTAGGTTGATCTGACAAATATAGCAACAGAGCGTCACGTTTCATTTTTTGTTTTTATCCAAATTTCTCGCCTTTTTTATTTTAATAATGGGGAGAAACTTTGACTACTTTTTGAATAAATAATAATAATAAAAAGCACTATTTCATCTAATCTAATGCAAAATTGGACATTGTTTTTTATTCATCAGGGATGACATGAAATATTGTGCTAGAACTGAAGATAATCGCCAATCAGGCCAAAATGGGTGCATCACAGACCCATGTCCAGTATATCGTTGAATTTGTATTTTAAAAGGCTATCCAAAAATTCGAAAATTTACAGGATGTCCCATTTAAAAAAAATTGAAAAGCGTAACATTTTGCTAAATTTCAGTATAGTCTAAAAAAGAGCATCATTTTATAAAAAATATCACGCAAAAAAAAAGTTTCAAAAGTTTATGAGTAACGTAACAATGCCTGTTCAAAATTACCCTGAATCCCTGAAGATAATCACTAATAAGTTCGAAACGGTTTATCACAGACACATGTCCAGTATATCGTTGGATTTGTCTTTCAAAGGGTTATGTAAAAGTGTATTACGATATAGGGTGTTCCATTTAAAAAAATTAAATTTTATCTCTCCACCCTGTATATAGTACAGTAACAACAAAAACAATGAAAAAAAAATGTAAATAATTTTATTAGAAACAACTTTTGTATTTAATTTTTTTTTGCAACCCTTGTAGATTTCGAGATAAGGTATAGGCCCCTCTTAAACGGGCCACCCTGTACAGTGTTTCCGCTTCAGTTCGCAACATATGGGAAACTTTTTTATTATCAATCTTACAAGAAAAAGTTATTGTTTATGAAAGTTTCTGCTTCTTGAAAAAATATATAGTATTAAACTATTAAAACTTAGAATAGCATGTACCGGGTGTTCTTTTATCTTTGATATCATTTTGATCACCTGTAACTTTTTTGTTTTCAAAGATATCAAGGTAAACAAAAAAA
Source organism: Ceutorhynchus assimilis (assembly GCA_917834065.1). Classification (NCBI taxonomy): domain Eukaryota; kingdom Metazoa; phylum Arthropoda; class Insecta; order Coleoptera; family Curculionidae; genus Ceutorhynchus; species Ceutorhynchus assimilis. The sequence goes on along the minus strand of OU892277.1, from coordinate 28,496,254 downwards.
CAAAATTTAGGATTAATTGCCAAGTTTTTTTTCAAGTTACACATGGAACAAAACATCAAAACACTATCAATTTTTCGACATATAAGCCTACATTATATTTTTTTTATTTTGGTTTCATATCGAAGTCTTTTCGACACTAAAAGTAGTTTCGAAAAGAAGCTCTTTGTGACACTCCTTTTTCACTTATCGGAAGTTGGTAACACTGGCTGACTGATGGCCATCGCACTGTCATTCTCGATTTTATAGAAGATTTAGGGCGAGTATTATAAAACTGCTTTGACAGTTAACTTAAAGTTAACTTTTTGAATTACATGTAATTTCAAAAATTAACTTTAAGTTAACTCTCAAAGTAGTTTTATAATACCCGCCCTTAATTCTATATTTGCCATGTAATGTTACCAACCTAAACATGAAATCAGGAAATATGAGAATAAAATTTCCAAGAAAAATTTGTTTTTTTTTAATTAAACAATACCAGAATAGAAAAAATAGTATAAAATATTCGTTTCATAAGACATTTTATCGCACTCGTCCTTTAAAAATCTCGCCTCCGGCTCGTTTTCTAATATAGGGCTCATGCGATAAAATCACGTCTTATGAAGCTTGTATTTTAATAAACTATTTTTAAATAGAACACCCGGTATATTATATGTGTGTACGTTAGAGCATATTATTCTGATTACAATGATATAACACACTTCCTATTTTGAACACACTTCCTATTTTTGTTCCACTCGTTTTTGACAAATCGGCAAAAATATATGAAATTTTTATATGCTCTCAATAATTTTCGTCCCAAATATCAGACCGCGCCGCCTAATAAGTTTCACTTCGAAAGTTTCATATTTTTGCCGATTTGTCAAAAACGAGTGGACCAAAATATGAAGTGTGCTATATCATTGTAATCAGAATAAGATATTATATCGAACACATATATAATATACAGGGTGTTCCATTTGAAAAAATATAATGTAGGCTTATATGTCAAAAAGTTGATAGTGTTTTGTTTTACGTGTAATTTGAAAAAAAAACTTGGCTACTAACCCTACATTTTGTTTTTTTGTTTACCTTGATAACTTCAAAAACAAAAAAGTTACAGGTGATCAGAATGATATCGAAGATAAAAAAACACCCGGTACAGGGGGATTAAAAAACAGGAAAATATGCAGGGTTTTTTGGTAAAAGTAGAAAAAAAAATGGCACATCACTATTTTTTTAAACCTTTGATATTTTTTTCAGATTAAGCAAGTCATATTTCAGTCAAAAGAAACCTTTCGTTATCACAAATCAACCTGCCAAATTTAAAAAAAAAAAAAAAATGGAAAAAATTTTTGAGCTGAAAAAACGATTTTTTCTAAAACTTTGACACCCTGTATCTCAGAAACTACGCATTTCTGGTCACATATTTATGGGAACTTTTTTTGTTAAAATATCGTAAGGAATGACATCCTGAAGTTACGGACCGTACTTAGGAAATACCCTGTATATTTTTCTATTTTTTTGACCACCCTGTACATGCTATTTCAACTTTTAATACATAGTTTGATATTATTTTTTCAAGAAGCAGAAACTCTTATAAAGGATAACTTTTTTTCGTAAAATTGATAATAAAAAAAGTTTCCCATGTGCTGCGAACTTAAGTGGATACACTGTATTTTATGAGAAAATTTCATGAATCAAAAATTCAAATTTTTTGTCAAAACACCAGTTCTCGCATTAGTTACTATGCAATAATTTACACTAATATAAATTATCACGTAATTCCAATCTGATTGGTTCAAATCAACAATCAAAACATGTCAGTTTATTGTTGGTATATCAGTTTTGACAAATGTATGAAATTCTTATCAAAAAAACGGCCACTAAAATCAAAAATCGACGTATCCGAGATTTTTTGAAAAAAAAAATCAACCTTGTATTTTTGATGGATTTTATTCCTAACCTTCACGTACTAACTGTATTTAACTATGCTATATGATATCCTCTTTCGTTTATTGAATTCTAGTAAAGTTATCTTTGTTCGTTTTGAGTTCATTATGAAATATATTCACCATAATTATTTACACAAACTAATAACTGGCCTTGCAGTCCTCTCGCGTCGTGTAATTTTTACTTACCCCGGTGCGAAATTAAATCCGCCAGAGGCAGCACGTCGCTGCAGCCAAAATTTTTGAATTTCCGTGTTTGCAGGGCTTACAATTTGAGACGAGATCTCAAAAAACTACTTAATATTTTTGAGTGAATCAAGAAGATTCGAAAAGATAATAAAATTTAGAACAATGCTCTTGTTTCATTTTTTTTTAAAAAAGCGATGGGTTTTGGATGTACCGAGCGATAGAAATGATGCTTTTTTTCGAGTATTTAGGTCGTGATATTTTTCAATTTGCAATTTTTTTTTTCGAAAAAACTAAAAACAACAGCATTATTCTTTAGATTTTTATCTTTTATTATTTTCTAATCCGGTCAAAAAAATATTACAAAATAAGTGAGTTCTCGTCTCAGGAAATTAACCCTTTTTCTCAATTTTTAACGGCTTGTTGTTGGCCTCTTAAAGTTACAACTAGGTATTTGTGACGTAACACTGGATTATCAGGGACAGTATTAAGACGTGTAAGAATTTTCCAAAACAAAAGACAATTATCCCCTAGAGCGAATTGCGACCACTCAAAGTATAGAGTACGGTTTACTGACATTTGAACGAACAGAAGACTGCGATTTCGGCGGTTGCGACATCACAAGTTCCTGCATAATTTATCTTCGCAAGAAATTTTCTCGAAAACCATTTTGAATATAGGACTGCGGTTATCACGAGAGATCTTAGAATTTTTTTCTTGATTCAAGTAGGTAGCTAAAGTCGTTGTTTAGGGTCACACCCCCTTTAAGTGCGGTGGTACACCAAGGAAATATCAAACATGCAACCTGCACCGTGCGACATCAAGTAAATACCGCAGTGTGATGTGCGATGATACCGAGAATATGTACGTTTTCACATTGGATACTTATATGAGGCACAAATCTACCCGCAATCATCATCAATACCAACTTACAGTAGTTACAGTACTTAATAATTTTATCAGCAAACAAAACTTTTATTATTTGCCGTGGCCTGACGGACAAAATTTAAACGCAGTCAAGTTTATTTTCGAACATGATGATTTTTTGATGATTATGCCTCGAAATCTGACGATGCGCAATTCAATTTTAATTTTTTTTTCAAAAAGATTAATGTCGTGCAATAATTTGTGTTTAAAACCAGTATCTAAATATGAGTTATTTCTGCTTGATGTGAGAAAAAACGATTGATATTATTATTATTTTTTATCGTAACAATTGAAATTTTTATAATGTCGTCTGTCTTCAAAAATGGCCGAATTCGACAATTGGAAACTTTGAAGTAACATTCTACTACGAAGTACCACATGCGCCTACATATCATCACCTCAAAGACTCCGTACAGTAATGACTACTACAAACACTTTGATGAAACTTTCATTTGTGACTATATAGTTCCAAATAGGTCTAATAATTTAGGTGCTACATGAGTTACACATCTTTGTGTCGCATAACACATGATCGGTAATATAATAGTAGCTTTGTTCCAACAAAGCCGAAAATTTGCGCGTTGAATCCGAAATTCGTATACAGAAAGGTTTCCAAACCATTCACGGGAAGGATTTTGACGTTTTGGAACAGACCAATTATGATTTGCATTTGCTCTGGTCTGAATGCCATGAGTAATAAAATTCTAAAAGAAAATGGGAAACTAGGGAAATTTTTGAAAGAAAATTCAGTAACAGCAAAAACGCTAGACTCTTTAAACAATGTCAGAGACTTGCTAAGGTGTAAACATAGGTAATAACTTTTAGGATATATTCTTGTAGGTACAATGGTAATGTTTTTTGAGTCGTGATTGTAAGCAGAACCCCACTATAGTATGACATAGCTTTAGCAAGATTCAGCTTATGCTTTGTAGACTTTTATGATTGTAGTACGTAATTCGTCAAATTTGGAAATAAGTTATTTCATTTTATTTTTAACGCGATTAGTATGATGCTGCTTTTTCAAGTAAACACCAATATATTCAATTTTATTTGCTGATTTATTGTTATCAAAACTTGTCCAGTCGTTGTTCATTTTACAGTCAGTTTTGTGCACCCTATGTACATGCCTGTTTGATAACCCCCTTACACTCATTGAAAAACGCGTGAAGTTACTTTTTTAAGCGAATTTACATGTGTTCATGCCCGAATGCTGCATATCGCACTTTCATCCCAACAAACCCCTTCACATAAAAAAACCGTGTCATCGGCGAAGCATACCACTTTCACTTCAGGGATTACATGTGAGAGACTGTTAATATCAATCAAGAATAGTACCTATAGAACCAAGCACCGCACCCTTTGGAACACCGCACCCTGTGGAACACCGCATTTGACATTTAAAAATGAAGTTGAAACCTCTTCAAGATTAAAGTTTGAGTAATATTTATTAGACACTACTCAAATAGCTCAAGCAGTCTTGCTCTACCACTGTTATATAACTTGATTCAATACCATTCACCTTTGCCTTAGTTTAATAGCAGAACCAGGCTAAACAAGGCTTCATGAATACTAGAAATATCACGCAAGTATTGTCTCCTAGCAAACACCTACCTTATCTCATTTCCCAGTTTTAGTACCTAGGTATGTTTACATAAAACTTTAGAAATAAAACAAAACTTCTCTTATAATTTCAGAATTTCACTTGGCAGTAAATTTTACGGCGATTTCAATGAGAATATTTAGGTGTCTTTATTAAATGTATATTACCTTTTACCCATCGTTTATCGATACTTTTCTGATTATGATACACATTTTGAAAATAAATTTATGCGACAGCAACTTTATAAGGGGTTAGGATACTTTCACAGTTTCACGTCGATTTTATTATATCAAATTCCTCAGTGGAACTGTCAATCGAAAAGTCATTAAGTTCATTTAACAACCTTAAAAGTTTCTATACCCGTTAGATTACTTGAAAATTAAAAGATATTGATCGATTCAAAAGTATTTTTATAACGCAAGTTATTTTGTCGAGCTAACTTCCTCTTGCCTTGTTTTGTTTTTGTTTTTTTTTTGGCAAAATTCATTACCAGCAAGCCCGAATCAATATTATAGCTGGAATAGCTAATTAAATAGGTACTGTTTAAATTTTTAATTAACTTTTATTATTTCGTATCCTACTGTATAACTTAGAACTTACTGTTTTCAATATCGAATACTAATTGAGATAATAGGTACCTTATCGCTAATGGTCTAACCTTGAAGAGGTTATATTTAATATGTAATTTTTTTAATACCAATGTGGTAATTTTATACTGTACGCCTCAAACTGCCTAGGGATTATTATCTTTATCTATTTATTTTTTATAATATTGAGTGTTAGTATCCTACTTCGGTTTTACAACTCAGAAGTTAAAGTTAATCTGTGACTGCTAATTTGTTGGCAAAGCTGGATGCCCTGTAGGTGGATTTGCTAAGCGCGTTCCACCGGACCAAGCTGTCGTACGTAATCATTGGCCTTATCACTGCTGTGTAGAGCCAGTGGACTATCTGGGGTTGTAAGCCCCAGGTGAGTCCGATGGATCTTCTACTGGCCCAAAGGCTAGCAGTGGCTCTCTGGACGACCCTGTTGAGGTGATCTTTCCAGATCAGCCTAGAGTCAATGATGGTCAAATATCTAGACCATACCGGATGGAACAAGTCTCGATCCAAAGAGCGTGAGCCCTTCCAGGTCCACGTTTCTTCGCTTTGTAAATGGTACTATCTTGGTCTTGTCTAGATTTACGGAAGGCTCGTGATTTCTACACCATCTTTCTACCATGTTAAGAGCAATTTGCATGATCCCTTTGATGATGCTGTGTACACTACCAGCCACAACGACGACAAGATCGTCCGCGTAGCCTTGAGTGTACATACCTTCCTCGTTCAGAGTGCTAAGGAGCCCATCCAGTACCAGGCACCACAGCAGAGGCGACAGTATACCTTCCTGGGGGCAGCCCCTAGCTACAGTTGGGCTGGCCTTCGCACTACCAATCGAGCTTGTAATGATTCTGCTTTTCAGCATGACACAGATCCATTTGACAATGATGTTCTCTATGCCAAAGCTTTCTGCAGCATTTTCTATAGAGTCGAATGCCCCTTGGTTGTCTAGAAATACACCCAGAGCCGTCTCTTTATGAGACATCCCTGGCTCCAATCTTGCCACAAGACTGTGGAGAGCCGTGTCAGTTGACATGGCAGTCCTATAGGCGTGTTGATTAGGGTGCATGGGCATTGCTTTCAATGCCCCTTCCGTGATGGATGTGTCCACCAGTTTCTCCTGCGTTTTTAGAAGCAACGAAGATAAACTGATGGGTCTACTACCGATTCGTAGTTATAGCTTCCTGGCTTGGGGATAAATACCAGTTGGACTTTACGCCACGAATGTGGTACTTGACCATATGCGAGGCAGGGCCTGAAGAGTCGTATTAGGTGCGGAATCAGTAGTTCCAGCCCCTTTTGTAAAAGAGCCTGAAAGATTTCATCTGGTCCCGCACTCTTAAAAGCTCCAAATGATTGGATGGCTCATCTTCTGATACCACTTTCGCAGCTATCTTCCGGTAAGCTGGAGCGTGCATTGGTGGTTCATGAGTTTGCAGGATTTCAGAGCCCGGAAAGTGTGTTTCCAGGAGCCAACCAAATGCCTTCACTGCGGTAGCGCTAAAACTACCGGAGGGAAGCCTTAGTGACCCCAGCTCTCGTCCTGGGTTTTTGAGAGAATCTTTTGGAGCTTGGCAGCTACCGGAAGCTCGTCAACGTTTCCGCAAAACGTCCTCCAAGGGGTTTTCTTCTTTCCTCGATAAGTCCGAAGCTGACAGCTCCGTTTCCTCCATCTGCCTTGCGCTGCGGCATGGCGTGGGAAACTCTTCTAGTTTAGCCCTTAGGATCCCAACGTATTGGTCCCAGTTCGTTTTCCGGGGGTTCCTGAACTTACTGGGCACAGCCTTGTGATCAAGGTCCAAGCTGAATAGGATGTGTCTGTGATCCGATAGGGACGATTCGTCAGACACTGTCCACTTGCTTATCATCGGGGCCATGGATATTGAGCCCAATGCTAAGTCTATCACCTCTTGTCTACGCGACGTGACAAAGGTCGGTGCACTGCCACGGTTCAGGATTTCTAAATCCATGGTGTGAAGGTACTCCAGAAGACTGAGCCCTCTCCGGTTCGTGCCGGTGCTGCCCCACACCATGTGGTGTGCGTTGGCATCGCATCCGACAATCAACGGAACGCCAAGTGAGTTACAGTAATCCACCAAATCGATGAACTCCCGTGTTGGGGGGTCATCTGTTGAGTCATAGGGCAGATAGGCCGAGCCAACTAGTATCGATCTGCTGTGTCCTCGTCTGTCCTTGATGCATAGCTTTACCGCTACTAGGTCGCTAGAGCAGAAGTTAGCTATTAGAGTGAACTCTATCCGTCTGTTGACATAGATGCAAGTCCTTGCGTTCAGTTGGAATTCGCTTTTATATAAAAGAGATTTTTCCCCTTGCCTAATCCTCTTACACGACCCTTGTATGCCCAAGGTTCTTGTAGGAGATATATATGTGTCTGCCCCATAGCAATGTGACGATCAGACGATCTATTAAAGAGGTCGCCCCTTTGCTATGCTGCAAGTTGCTTTGAAGAAATAAGGTCTCTTTATCCATGGTATGGGATAATGATTGGACCTGTTTCTAGGTTGTGGATGGTCCAGCCCGTGTCGCCGGTGGAGTATCATCTACATCCACTAGAGCCATGAGTTCGGTCACCTCTTTTTCCAGCTCTTCAGAGCCATCGGCGGGCTCTTCCAAACTTCGGGAATTTCCCTGGGAGGATGCAAGAAATTCCCCTGGGAGGATGTCGACCAGACATTTCATACAGTGTTGCCTAGTTGAGCAGATTTTTATATGTGTGATGCAGATTTGCGAAGTGATCGTGAAATCAGAAAAAGCGTTAGTGGTTTCATATGTTTTCCTGGCATTCACGAAAACAGTCATTATAAGCAGAATATATCTCAGCCGAAATCGCATCTCAAGAACAGAAAAAAAATTTGTGAATCAGTGGTACTTGTATTGACAATATAAGTGCAATTTTTTTAGTTAATTCTTTGTAAAAGCCAAACATGCTAAACATATCGATATAAAGGTATCATCACTCTCTTTGCCTGATAGCATCAGAATAGCTCCCAATTCTGCTGCATTTTGTGAGAAAGTAAAGAAAAACATGTGGACAGTCGAGGCCAGCTATAAATGAGTGTCGCACTAGTAAAGGGGTCCATTATTTAATTTTTTTGCTGTCTTTTTTTTTTTCACTTTTCTGGTATTCATTAACCGTTTTCTATTTTCATTTTTTGTTTATCATTTTTGATTATCATTTTATGTTCTCTTTTTATTATTTTATTATTCTTTACCATTATTTTTTCATGTTTGCCAAGGCTTTGGATAAAAAAAAAAGATCATAAGATCCAGAACAAGATTTTAGGTACCTAAGTGATTTGTTTATAGCAAACTCAATATTTTGTTGGTAGGTTTAGTTGAAACGTTTAAATTGAAAAGGGGTGGTCGAATTAACCATTATTTGTGAGTATATTATAGGTACTCCTGTTCAGTTTCTGTTCTATGCTTGACAGATTTGGACAACTTGGATTTCTGTACTGCTAAAGTTTGTTTGTTTTGTGTCAAAAAGAAAACAAAAACTGAAAGTGTTGTTTCATATCGAATTATCCATATTTTTTATCATTCTTTTCATCTGCAAGTTATTTCAGGTTCAGAAATAGTTTTTTGTCTATCTGTAGTTCGTAAATTAGCTGAGTTAAGTAAACTAGAAACCTATTGACGACTAGGTTATATACCTATGTAAATTACGCTTTGCCAGACGATATAACTTTCATGTTTAATCAAGCTGATCAACGACTTTGTTTTATCTTCTGCTAATTTGTTTACTCATTTCAATTATGGGTGCATAAAAGGATCAATATTTGAAAAAGTACCCAAATTAAATGATAGAAAAAGTTAAAGGCATTGTAAATATAAAGTCTGCCAAGTTTGCAGTTCAAATATTTGGTTATAGGTAGGTGCTTACCAGCTACACACAAAAAAATCTAGGATCAAATCTGACTATACTATCAGAATCGGGATATTATTATTAAAACAAATCTACTTAGAAAAGTCTTTGACATTAATATTTAGTTAATCCAAATATTACTTTTATTTCAATTTCTAATTTCATAACAAAAATAATTATACTCGATTAAACTACACTCTGGCACCTAATTAACACTAATCTAAAATATCAGCTTCGCCTTAGGTTGAAAATATGTTATTGTTCTGTATATTTCTACTGCAAACTCAATATAACATCAAAGTCGTTTCAGAACAAACCAATATATTCTGTATGTACGATCCTAGATTATAGTCAAATTAAGCACAGAAAAAGTATTGATATGATTTAACATGAGATGCATATGGTCGTTTTGACTCTATTAATTCGTACTAGTTTCATTCTGAATTAACATCCCTCTCTTAGCATCAGTTGGTGCCGTCAGTCGTCTGTTGTCTGCGCTGCGGGTAGTTATAGGTAATGATCGCCGTTGGCGTGGCTGCCTGTTGAATTTTTTATGGAAAATTCTCGTACGGTGAATGGTGCTAGAGTGAGAGCAAATCTGTACTCTGTGATAGTGAGTTTTCTGTTGGAAAAAGTGTTTCACCTAAGTAGGTGATTGTATTTTGTTTAAGAGGCCTGGATACCTGTGTGAAATACGTTAAACAACTTTTCGATTTACGACTAAAGAATTTTATCAAAATCAATGAAATTTGGTGGGATGGTAGAGGATGAATTATAGAATTGTGCAAAGTATTTTATATTCCAATATTAGTATTTTTTAGAAGTGTCATAATTTTGTGGATTATTCTATTAATATAAAAATTACTTTCCACAATTCTATAATTCATAATCAACCATCCCACCAAATTTAATTGATTTTGATAAAATACTTTAGTCGTAAATCGAAAAGTAGTTTACCACGTTTCACATTAATCAACGCTTTAACCTTGTTTTCAGAATTATTATTTTTTTTTTTTTGGGCTGCTTAAGCTAAGCTGGTGCAAGCATTTTAGTTCCTTTCGGTGCTGTGACTAGAACTAGAAATTAATTTTAAGTTGTAAGTGAGGACCTTAGTGCAAAAAGTAGGTGGGTAGGTAGCATTTTTAGAACTTTTCAGGACAGGCATTACGTTTATGAAAAAAGATTACTTAAAAGTGCTTTTAACCATGTCATTCTATAGCACCAAATAATCTATCATAACTCAATTAAAAAAAAAACCTACTGATCTCCTTTTTGCTGCATATGGTCCTCAATTTCTATTTTGTTTTCAAGCTAGTATGTATATTATTATGCCATGCACATTTTTGAGTTTTGTAATCTGCGAAGGCAGTTTTTCTTTTCCTGTTGCTGATTTAGATTACACATATTATTTACTATAAAAATAAAACTGTGCTTTTTTCACGATACACCACGACATTGACAACATGAGAACATAAACTATGCCATTTATTAGTTAGAAGATGCCGTGTACCTGCAATCGGCGAAGGTATTGTTTCACAGAGTTGAAATCAATCGAATGTCGTGAGAATATTGTCAATGTTTTCAGTGTAAAAGTTTTTCGGTTGGTCCAATCGAACCAATGAACGCCAAGTGGCATTGGTTATGTTTTCACTGTTGTCAATGTCGTGGTGCATCTTTAAAAAAAAAGTATACTGTACTGTACCTTTGTGTAATTTTTTTGAAATAAATTGCATTATTTTGTATGTTTTCATGGTTTTATTCCATACTGTTGAAAATAAGAAATATATTTCGAGATTCGATTTAAGTTCAAAGTTTCCATGAATTTACATTAACTTTATTCAATCTTAGGCCCAGTTGTACAAACCAGGTTCAAACAGAGGCTCAGTTGAACTCTACTGGTACTTGAACCTTCCCATTTGAAATGCATTGCTGTCAGAAATATGCCAAAATATATATTTCTTGACAGCAATGCAATTCAAATGGTAAAGTTCAAATACCAGTAGAGTTCAACTAAACCTCTGTTTGAACCTGGACTGTACAACTGGACCTTATATAGTCGTTCTGTCATAATCATGTCTTTAAACTGACTATAAGCTATGTTTCTCTTACCAGCTAACTAGTGTCAGAGTGAATAATAAATATTGTTTGACTAACACTTAGTTAAAATTCAGCTAAGGTTAAATAGAACTTCAATCAATATTATATTATAGTCATATTAATACTAATCCATGTTTAATCTGATATTTTCCTTTTCTTCCTTTTAAAATAGCCTACTGTTAAAGTCAATCTAGAAATAGATTATATTTAACTTGAAATACGTATAGCTGGAATTATATATTAATATAAAGATGAACTAGTGTTAAATTGAGTTACGATTTATACTATAATCAGTTACAATACCATGATAAAAACTAAAGTAACTCTACCATATATTCGAAAACAATCTATTTATTGACGCAAACAATAGGTTTATTTTGAATTCAACTTCGTGTGGGTTAAATAGGGTGTATATGAAAGGGTTGAGTTGACCTTTTTAAATTCAATTTGACTATAGATTTTTTTGTGTGTACTGCTCACGAAATCGTACAGTAGGATTGCAATTAATTTTCTTCAATAACTGTTGATTACTTAACATCGTTAATAAGTCCTATGACTTCAGGCTTCAGTAATACTATGGTATAACCACAATTACAATGCAAAACACGTTCGTGTAATACTTATTCTATTCCATAAGCTTCGCGGGCTTTTCTGGAAACATTTCCAGCCTTAAAGCTTTTAAATGTTTTCGGCCGCGCCATGGCAAATAATGAATATTTAGTCTAGAGAGTTTGTGTTTTTCGGCTAACAAAATTGCGTTCAATAATGGCGTGTTTTACCTTTTGTCAGTTTTGCCAGATCCAAATTCGTGTTTTGTAGACTAGTAGACTATAAGAAGCATTCAGGTATTCACAATTGGTAGTTTCCTAGTTGAAGTTAGCTTTTATTTTGATTAAAACGAAAATAAGCGATAAACCACTACCTACACACCCTGAAAAAATAATACCTCTTAAAAATAACCTAATTATCAAAACGGCTACCACTAAACGTTAATCCGTCGGTATTATGTATAATCGGAAAGTTTTACAAACTTCCTTCCATCCGTAGCTAAGATTTTTGACGTATTGCCCTATAATCAAATTTGTCCGAGGGGTCTAAGTACGCAACGTACAAGCGGTTTCTCATCTTATCCCATTAGATGCAAATCGGCTCTACTAGAAATTAATCCGACTATATTGATAAACGGCAGTGCATAAATTATCCTAAAACAATAAGATGCGATTCCATAAATTTACACCATAAAATCGATTAGGCAGATATTGGAGAAATAAGACGCGCACTATGTGCAAGCAATAATGAAAACTGCGATATTTTGTCATTCAACCACATCTATGAATAAGGTTCCATATTAATTATTAGGATCATGCTCGGCTTCAATAATGTAACAATAGTGCAGGCATTCGTTTTGTCAATTCGGACCCCAGAAGGGGTGAATATATAAAAGAATTCCATTAATACTTCTAAGAGAGACCAATCTTCAAATTAAAAGAACTTCCTTTGGCAACTGCTAATTGGGACAACTAGATGTTACACTTTTGGTTGCTGCTGAAATATTATTTCCTCGAATTAAATTGTTTAAGTTCCAAATCAACTTGGAGCAAAAATCTTCCCAAGCCCAGAACGTGGTTTTTGAAATATTTTTTAACAATTCAGTGAAAATCGATCGGTTCTTAATAAGAAATACCAAGAGAAAATTCCTCAATCAACAAACTAATTAATATACCAATCACGCCTAATTAATTAAATATTCAGCAAATAGTTAAGCCCTCGAAATGGAAACGATCGGATCCATTTCCAAGCTCAATATTGTAAGCTCGCCATCGAAATTTTCCAGTAATCACTCTATCCTACTTCATCGCGCAATTGTCTCACAGTTCCTATTTATTTCAAATATTTAACAAGTACTTTGTAAAACTAAATGGATGAGAGAAGCAAGAAATACGACACGTGTTAAAACTTTGAAGTGCATTTTAGGTTTAAGTGGACAGCATTTAGTAACCCTTTAGAAATAAAATGGAAATATGGGCACGTTTGGCTTAATTATTTAAAATCCCGCCTGTAGCTTAAGTTGCTTTTGATACTACTATACATATATTTGAGACTAAAACAACACAGTTTTAATTATTATGCATGATTGTTGATAGGGAATTATGGATACTATATTCCGATTTGATTGAATTAAGTAACTTGCTTCTGTGTCTTTCGAAATATGCCAATAGAGACAAGGAAAAAAATACAGTTAGTTGTCGATGAGATTAAACTAATCAGTACTTTTCGAAAAAGCCTAAAGTAGGAATTTTCACTCCCTCACGCGAAAATCCGGATCATGCATTTGGCTAGTAAGTCTGTTTGTCTGTTCGCATCTCAATACCCGAGATTATACCAGGGCAGGAGCGAGTATTAAATAATTATCACTTATATTGTTATGACAATAATGAAATTCCTCATTCGTTATTTGATTTGCACTTTGTTCGTTTAACACGCTGGTTAACATAACCTTATTTTATGTTGACAAAAAATTTAAAAAACAAACCAAAACAAACTGAAATTAGAGGTTATAATATAATATCCATCAGCAGACATAAGCCAATGCGACGTTACAATAAATTTATCATTTTCGTAACATGTTCCATTTCTTCTAATTTTTATTATAAAGTTGTATTTTCGCCATTTCAGAATCAGCAAAATAATAATAATTCATATCTAAAGTAATTTGAAAGTATCTACTAGATTTAGTTAATTCAATATAATATCAGTACTGCCATCTATCCATAATGAGCATAAAAATGCAAATATCTGTTATTAAAAGAAGGTACCGCCATCTAGTACCTGATAAATTTATTTTTTTAAATTGTGATAGGTTTCTACTATTTTTATTATTCCTCATTGATACTTTTATTTAAAGAAATTACGTTTATCTTGCTTTCAGCAAATAAATATATTTCTGTCTTTCTCTAACTTCTGATCCTGAAATGATTACTTTAACCTAATTAATTAGTGGTTTTGTGTTTCTAATATAACCTTTATTTAAAATCATTATAATTTGTTACCAATTGAAATAATTCTAGTGTGTTTTTATCTATTCCCTTTTAATCAGCGTGGTGTTTCATTAATGAAGTGAGCACAGTCTTTTGTGTGTGTTGAGTGCTGTCTTCTGATTGGTTCGAATGGTCACAATGCAGTTACGTAGCAAAAAAACAATATTGGTTTTCCTGCAGGGTTTTTGGTTCTAAACTGGTCTCTTTTCTGGCATTGGCTGAGCAATCAAGTCGATTTTCATTTTTGTAATTGTTTCCCATCAGATTTCTAGATTTTCCCTTGATATTTTTTGTTCTATTTTATCATCTGTGTCTATTGTCACTGTTGAGTTTAAATTACTTGATAAATCTTATCTTATCTACCTTTGAAATATAAATATTATATTTTAATTTGTGAGCCTCCATTTTATGTGATTCCACGTTTTTTTTTTCTGAGGAGAGTCAATTCAGAGTTTTGGCCAATAAATAGGTATTGCTGCTTTGGTTTTCTGAATCAATTGTTAGTGTGGGATTATTGGACCATTTGCTCTAAATAGAGTCGGCAAAAACCAAATTTGTGTGTCCATCCCTATCAACACTTTGCCGAATCAAGGCAGAGGCCTGTATAGCCATTTATTGTTTGACTCCCTGATTATCTTCTCGAGGAAGGAGAGTGCTGTAAGGGAGAAATTTCAAGATAGAAATCTGGATAGTTTAAAATTCATTTAAAAAGTTTTAATTAAAACACCAAGAAAACTCCAAGAATTTTAACAAATCCTGGATTTAATTTATTTCACCCTCAGCTTCATCTTGTAGTACCAATAGTGGCTACCTTAACTAAAAAAGGAAAATTTATCTATTTGGGGAAAATCTAGAGATTTATTTTTTTATCCTGTTCAATTTTTCTTTCATTTTTTAAATTTTTCCCTGGGCTGCTCGAGAAGCAGCATTCTGCTCAATTATAACGAGCATCTATTTTGATTTAATCTTGCTGTATTTACCAATTTATCACTACTTTATTATTTTATAATTTTTTTTTTTTTGAATTATTTAATTGTTTTTTTTTTATAAAAATATTTTCCAATTTGCAATAGTTGCTCATACCTGATTCTGTTGGAAAGGAGTGTCTGCATAACAATAGTTTTATAGTAAACTAATTTCAATTTAAATCTTATTTGGAAGACACTCGCTTTTTGATAGAATTCACGAATTTAATATTCCAAACCTTGGTGAACCTGATACTATTTTAATCTTTCCTGGGTACCTATTCCACATAAAATATCACTATTTGGAGTCTGGATTAGCTGGAGTGATGAATCTATCGTCTTTCCTGGATATAGGAAACAACCCGAAAAACTTCAGTTCGCGGAAGTGAAACCCCAACATAAATTGAGAGCTCCGGATTGGAAAGGTACATACTGTATCAGATTCACTTTCAAATTTTGAAAGTAACTTGTTACATACATTGTGAAAATAATATTATTGTTTGTTGGAATTTGAGTGGTTTCATCTGCACATAAAGGGGCTACACGTTGTCTTTATTTTTAAATTCCACGACCCTAATGTTCTCTCTTTGCTCTAAAGTACAAATAATTCTATTTATTTGTAACAACTGTTGTGATTTCTTAAAAGTCAACAAATGGCGTCAGAGCATAGATCCTTTCTCAAAACTACAAAAACTGTTCTTGTACAACTGAACGTACTAACAATTGAAAAATTACATTAATTTTATAACTGTAGTCCGAAAAATACAACAAAAAACATTATATAATTAAGGATAAGAACAAGATAATCTTGGAAATCAACAATGGCAACCACAATCTGACAACGTACTAATTTGCTAGTTGTACCGATTGACGTCATATTTGGTGGTTTTCTGCGGCGTTTGAAATGCTGCTGAATTTATATTTTTTATTAAAAATAAACGGACACTCAAATGTTCCGCAAAATAGTGGTAATATACTTAGTTTGTGTTCTAGAATTAGAAGAAAAAAAACACTAAATCTCCCCATTACTTACACAATTTTAGAAGCAACGACGCGCTATAACTCGCGGTCGGCCACCGAGCGAAAAGTCCGTGATCAATTAGTTGCCAGTGTTTAAAGAGTCGAGTCATTCGTGAATTGGTAAGTGGTGCGCGAGTCAATAGTGAGACAGTATGAGCTTCAATTTTGTTTCGGAACTAATTAGGCTTGATTGTAGTTGAACGAAGTATTGCGTGCTACTTTGGGTGTTATTTTCTGGAATAAAGGTAAATTAATTTTGCTTGACTATCACATATACGTATACATATCAATTAGTGTCAGAAGTGGCATAAGTGGGAAGAATTTTTTGTCTATAAAAATGGAAAATGCAATGAACCACATGCTCAATTTATTGGAACCTGCGGACGAGGAAAGAGTAGAAGAAAAACATTGATAAGGGAGACAACTGAAAGAAAAGCATGAAGAAGAAGATAGACGACAAGAAGGAACACAAAAAGAACTAGACCGGCTCCAGAAAATTATGCCAGACCAAGTAGCCAGACTGGCTACAGGAACTTTTGCCACTGAAAGGCAAACAGGAAAAAAGGAAACAATGACATCAAGATATTGAAAGGTTCCCCGAATTATTTCAGAACAATCATAAGAAGTCAAAGGCGAAATAAAAACAGTCAAAGCTGAAACAGAAACAGTCCCCAAAAATAAGTTAAAGGCGAAAAAGGGACGGTTTGGGAGATATTCGAGAAGAAATATCGAAAACTGGAGAAGAAGATGAATAAAATTAGCAAAGAACCCAACAACGAAAATGGCAGCAAAATGGATATGTCGGTGATCCCTCTTTTACGCGGAAAACTCAAACCACTAACATTTGATGGCGAAACATCCTGGCCATGTAAAAAACGACATTTTGACCACGCTGCTGCTGGAAATGGATGGGATAACAGCAAAAAACAATAGCATTGGTACTGGCATGGAAAGACACTCGAAACTCTCCAGAATATTCCTTGAGCAGAGTTAAGTGACTCTGCAGCTGCTCTAGGCCCATTATAGCTAAGGTATAGGATGATTTTTTTCCTGATGATAAGATCTGGCAAAGCTGTGGATGCAGATTTCAATGCACTTTTCACTGCAGATGCAGATTTCAATGAACTTGGAGTAGACCCTTTATAGCAAAAATTTTATCCTTTGGGGTTAAAAGCAACATAGCCCACCAACATAGTCATTTCTTGATTTTGATAAATGATTCTGACGTAGCACCCTTTGAGTTCTTTTTCTGGTGATATACGCGTCTCCATAGAGGTTGGACCTTTCACGGATTGAGCTCAGTCATGTCTCAGAATAGATTCCAAGTTCAGTTCGATCTTGGTGGCCACATGCTGATCATGGTGGTAAACGCCAGTATTCGCCCTTAGGTCTTACAAGATAGACTGGATTTAAGTCCAGCTTCTAAAAATTCCAAATAATATTCGAATAAATTATATTTGGTTGACCCAATGTATTTGCTGTATAGTTAATTTTATGCAAATTTACTTGGATATATTTCTGGCCCCTTTAGAAGAAAAACGTTCTTGACGTCTATTATTAGCCAATATTCACTAACAAATTTGTTTTGGCAATATATATATATATATGATTTTTTATTTGACTCAACGACTATTTCGAGAATTTTATTCTTATTGTTACAGCTAATTCACATCGATTAATGAAGTTAGAAAGTATACAGATTTACCAAGTCCTATTCAACCAAGGATTTCCAGGCTTGGATCGTCGACAAGCTAGGGGCGCTAAATCACCCCACTCTCCAAATAAAAAGGGCTTAGGGCATAATTTAGCACGGTTAACTCTCGCTTTCTGCGCTCTCATTTATTTCCACTTTCTATATTTAGTAAATTCAATTAGGTACTCTGAATTTGAGTTCCGACATTAAACAACATAAAAACGCCAATATCTCAAAAACTATAGTTACCCTGATTTTTAGTTTGTCCTACGAAAGCGCAGAGAGGCGACCTTTCCCATTTTTTTTTTTAATTCTGACTTGTAACTCGGAATTCCGACTTATAACTCGGAATCCCGACTTTTAACTGGGAATTCGGACTTATAACTGGGAATTTCGATTTGTAACTAGGAATTCCGACTTATAACTCGGAATTATTCCGAGTCAGAATTTAAAAAAAAAATGGGATAGATGCTCCTTGCGCTTCCGTGTTGTCCCGAATTTTTACGTTCTTACCTCAGATTAACACATGAAATAGATAGGTTTATTATGATTAAAAGATGCCCCAAACATTGACTCCCATTCTAAGATCACTTGCGGACTCTTACTGCAGATGTGCCATATTTATAAATTGTCCTAAGTTGCAGGGAAAATGGAATTGGAAATTGGAAAAAATCTATCGCAAATATAAAAATCTAGATAGGTATATGTATATACAATTATAACATAAAATATCGCGGTGCTTTCCAAAATTGAATGGGAATAATTATTATATAAAATAATAATCTATTATCACAATAAAATTTGAATAAGATTTTGTGCTAGCTGAAAATGGCAACACTGCCTAAAATCCGGGAACCTGGTTGTATTCGTCTAGGAACGCCCACCTGAATCGTTTTATCTTTGTTAAGATAACCAGATAAAGAAGGATGCAAATATTGCCGGAGCAAGCCCGACCATTATCGCGAATGCGCTGTAGTATTCATAGTAAGAAATGTCAAACGGGTTTTGTTTGTGATTGGCCCGCATTGTCCGCAATCTTATCCCCACTCCATGTAGTTCATTCATTAATCCACTATTGTCGTTTAGGATTGTTGGCCGCAGAAACCAAACGATTTTATGAATGACTTGCCCTCTCTATTTATGTAGTATTACTCTGAGGTTCTTACCAATTTTCTTGAGCAATCATATGATAAATAAAAGGTAAGTGGGCCAAGCTTAACCAACATCTCCCGTGCTCTTGTTTACTTTAAAAGTATTCTTTGGTAATCAGGCTATATCGACCTAATGAAGCCAAGTAGCAGGAGTACGTGTCGCCAGGTAACCGCTATTCCGGCATTTTACTGTGGAGAACTTTACGCATTCTATTTCTATATACTTTTTATACGATTCAAATATTTATTTTCATTTAAATTGCAGGAAATTTCCAATATATTCTCTTCTTTTAAGCTAGAACTAAAAAATATTATTCCGATTTGGAACCATCTCCGAATATAGCCGTGGTAGTCTGTGATATTTGAAGACGCAGATTTCTGTTATCCTTTCGTCATTCTAGGCAACGCTGGGATTTGCTAGAGGTCGAAACGCGTGCGCGAGTGGAGTAGCGGAGAGAACGAACTCGGCAAAAACCTAAATATTGAAATGTATTCACCCTGCAAAAGGCTGAAATGTCCTTAACCCTAAAAATGATGAAAATTGCTCGAGACTTTCCTAATCTAATGACACCTGTGGTTGGAAATGCTTACGATTTTGAAACCTCACTGGGCTATCGCCTCTAAAGACTGATCAGACTCCAAGTGCTCCCCTCTTATTTGATGAAAAAAATGAAGATTAATAACTTTAAATTATGTAAATCTAGTTATAAGATATTCAAAATAGCATTAATTATCAACAATTCAGATATAAGTCACTTCATTTTCTAGATTACATGATTTTTTCATTATAAAACAACTCTAGGATTCAAAAAAGACAAAAAAGTGGAGAGAAAATTTCAGTATTGACTTAGTCAATTTTTCCTGTCGCACTTTCTGCGTTCACATGAGAGAGCCCACACCAAAGGTAGGTACTTAGTGTATTTTTCCAGTTTATGAGAAACGCCTTTTATGGAGTTGTTGTTATTATTTTTGTACTGGTACTAATATTAACCCAGTTGGCCGGATCATTACTTATACTTATACTTTTGCTAGTGTCGCTAGTGATAGCATCCGTGGCAACTGTGGTTGCGTCTGTAGCGTCCGTTGTCCTCGTGTCTGTGGCGTTATTAGCTCTTATGGTGTCCGATTCCGTGTCATCCATAGCGAGCATGGTTAGTTCATCGGTTTCTGCTTCCATATCTTCGATATCTATAGGAGAACCCCCAAAGAATTGAATTAGCGCCCTCTTCCGGGCGTCGGATGTACAATTTTATAATCAAACACAAACGTTTTAGTTAACGTTCACGAAATTGCCGAAATATATTTTTATGTAACTTTTGAAATCAATTAAGAAATAATCAGTTGCTTAAATTTTGAAATTTTTGGCGCTGCTAAAATTTAGCGCTGTAAGCGACTGTTTCTTCTGCTTCATAGGAAATCTGCCTCTGAATCTCAAGGAGTGAAAGAAAAAATAACCAAATTTAAAAAGCAAGTTAATTAACATCTGGAATATGGTTGAAGAAGAAAATAAAAATTACATAAAAGTGCGTTGATATGAGTTTCTCTCAGTAAAATCTGCAAAATCATGAAAATATAATATTACACCCAATAATTTTTATTGGAAGCCAAGTGCTTTATAATTGAAGAAAAAAATTCCGAGAACTCCAATAAACCTTTCGTAATAAGCAAGAAAAATCTTATAATAATTGGATTCCGGACGGAGTGCCTCTACGAAGAATGTAGCGTTAAATACGCACCTTTTCAGTTTGTTTAAAAGCTCATCTAAATTTTTTAGACAGTTATATTGTCTTCCAAATTAGAATCTGTAATTTACGACGGTTAAAATCGTTTTGACGATTCTCTCCCGCCCCGACAATAATGTGTGTTAAAATTAACTCGCTTTTGTTTTATGGGAAATTAATTGCGAAAATACGCGTGCTGATCCCTGCTGTATCACTTTCATAATAATAATTCTTGCTTTATGTTGATAATTAAGACTAGTTATATTTACTGCTATACTAAAGAGACATTTGTCTATAGAGGGTTCATTTGAGAAATATGACAATGTGATTTTTAATGATGATTCATGTATGCCTTAAGAACCATATACCTTTTAGTATAACATACCCGGGTTCGTTCAGCAAGATTGAACGTGACCTTTTTTACAAATCTTCTGAAAAACGAAATGAAAAACAAATACCTAGGTTGTGGAAACTTACTCAATTTTACTTACTTGACATGCGCCCGACAATAGCAAAACTAGGAAAATTAGAGGGAAGTTGTGATATATAAAATAAACGAACAATTTATGAAACGTCTAATTTATTATTAGAAAATTGTACCGTTCTCGACCTGGAACTTACGACGGGAAAGAGCACGGAGAGAAACCCTCGATCTAACATTCCTCAAAAATCAAAACATACCGTATCATTTTAATAAATATTATGAGTCAATAAAAGTTTAAATTAGGTACCGTCCTTTGTCCTTGTAGCCAGTTCCACCAGCAGGTACTGAGGTCCCTGGTTACGGGAGGCTACTCAGCTAAAGTTGTTATTTTGAGCCAATATTCAATTTTTTTGCTAGAATATTCGCTTGTCAGGGTAGGAAAGTGTTAGTAAATTCAACAAGGCCCTAATGCACGCTCTGAATACCAAAAATTAAAATCCCAGCACATAATTTCTTAGGTTTTAATTTACTTGTATCTACGTTGTTCACAGCATGAAACGACTTTTGTTTAAATACATGGACAATGCACATGTTGTGAAAAATGTTATAAACAAACAAAAAAAAAACATAAAAATAAAAAAATAATACTTGTATAAATGGAACTCTCAAAAACAAAATAAAAATTATTCAACTGACTTGTGAATGCTCCTTATGACATACAAACTAATCACAAACTGGATTGAACAATCAGTTTAATACAAAATAAAAATTGAATAATGAACAAGCGGACAAGCGGTCTAAGCAACAAGCTTCTTCTCTAGTCTCTCATTTTCTATCTACCCTTCGGTACCTACGCTTTTCTTGTGGCGCGCCCCCGTTCCCAAAAACTTCACAGCGCATACATGGTTGCAACATTTACCATTTGCTTTTCTATAGAAAACGTTTTGAAAAGTTAAGATTTGGAGAAATAATATTTTAAATAGGTGGTTTTCCTCAACCTATTTACAGGCGCAGTTCGTTCCAATTTTGAAAAAAAAATGATTGTGAATCTGATAAAAATTTCTGAAGCTGCTACATCACACAACGTACCTACTTACCTACTGTTTTACAATTTAATAATATAACTATAGCAAAATCATCATCATCATATGCATCTGCTATTCTATTCTTTCTCGATTATGCGTTTTCTGATGGCTATATAAACCAATTCTGCAACCGCAAACTTTTTCACAGTCTTGGCACACCGAGGCTCTGTGTCTCTTCCTCTGTACCTTAATGATGAGGCCTCCTCTAAAACACTAGTGTTCGTTCGTCGGTCGTGCCATTTAATCCGTAGGATCCTTCTTAGGCATCGCTGGTGGTATTTTTCTAGGCTTATTATGTGTCTTCTGTAGGTAGTCCATGTTTCGCAGTGATATGTAAGTGTTGGTATTACAACCGCATTGTAGACGCGAAGTTAAGTCTCAGCGCTGATGTGATTGTTGGAGACTCTGCCTAGAAGTTGCCCGATCGCCGTCTTGCACACTATGGAATTTCAGCGCAATGGTTGCATTCGCTGACAGATGGATCCCAAGGTATGGGTAGTGTTCTACGTTCTACAAGGAATGGCTATTTATAGTAATATTTGTGGCTGGGGAATTAGTATCCGGTGCGGGTTGGTGCTGAATCTGCTTCTTGTCAAAGTTAACCTCTAGGCCGATTCTCCTGTATGCCTGGTTGAATGCATTGATATTTGTCTGAAGATCTTCTTCTGTATTGGCCAACACGACGTTATCATCCGCATATTGATTTTCATTTATCGACGTCGTCGATACTTTCGTCTTGTCTCGTAATCTGTTTAAGTTGAATAAGCCGCCATCAAATCTGTACAGGATCTCCACTCCTGACCCTCGACAAGGTGAAGTATACATCCTGGGTGCAATAACAGCCCTGTTTAACGCCTGTAGTTATTTTAAAAGACTCTCCTTGTCCGTCGTTGCTCAGGACGGTGGCAGTCATATTCTCATGCAGTACCTGGACGTGCGTTTGCGGACATACCCAACTGAATCAAATGCTCTCACTAAATCTATGAAGGTCATTTATAGAGGGCGATTTTGTTCCCTGGATTTCTCTTGCATTTGTCTTGCACTAAAAAAACATGTCAGATGTACCTCGGTTGGGTCTAAAGACACACTGGGTCTCTGGGAGGTTCTTTTCGGTAGTTGGGATTAAACGATTGGATAATATCCTGGCAAGTATCTCTACCGCAACAGAAAGTAAAGATATTCCTCTGTAGTTTACACATTGAGCCTTGTCTCCCTTTTTGAAAATGGTTACGATGAAGGCATCTCTAAGCTCGGCAGGTATGATCTCACTAATCCGTGTTTTACTTTTCAGGATATGGGTTTGGGTAGTTAGTGTGGGGCCTCCTTGCTTAGAGAATTCAGCAGGAATGTGGTCACTACCAGCTGACTCATTGTTCTTTAGTTGTCTGATTGCCTTTGCAACCTCCTCTAATCTGAGAACTTCGCTCAGTTCTTGTTATATTGGTTTCGGAATTTTGTTGAAGGTGTCAGTATTAATTTCTGATTCTCTGTTAGGTAGTTCGCGAAAGTGTTCTTTCCAACGAGAATTATTAGAAGAACTGTCTTTAAGCAGTCTTGTGCCGTCTTTGGATCGTAAAGGATTGAGTCCTTGAGTGGTTGGTTCATATACCATCTTAGTAGTCTGAAAGAAGTCCCTGATGCTATTGGATTCAGCTAGCTGCTGCATTTCGTTTGATTTTGTCATTCACCATTGGTTGTTTAATGCTCGCGTTTGCCTTTGTAGTTCTGCTTTTGTTTGTTGGTATTGCCTTTTTTTTACAGTCGAGTTGGGGTCGCTTTTCCATTCATCATGTGCTCTTCTTTTTTTTCTACAAGTTCCTGAATTTCAATGTCATTGTCATCAAACCTGTCTTGATGCTTCTTTTGTACGTGGCCGACCGTTTTTTCCCAGGCAGACGTTATTGCAGTCTTCAGTATTTTTCAGTGCTCCGCAATGCTTTTCGGATACTCTAATGGACATTTCTGGCATAGAGATTCTTGAAAGTTTGTCCTGGTATGATCGTCTTGAAGGCGTTGTATATTGAATTTTTGTTTGAACTGCTTTTTTTGACATCTACGCTTTGGTGAATTGCCATTCTAACTCGTATCAGCCGATGGTCAGTCCAGCAGTCATCGCAGTTGTTAAAGGCGTTAAATCAAAATAATTAATTGTTTAAAAACAAACGAAAAATCTAGATCCCCTAAATTACTATACGAATAAACTCAGGCACAGTTTTTATATTACCAATGAAAGCTCCGACCAGTCGGTATAATTCAATACCAGTAGAGGTATTTCTAGGTGTAATGGCCATATCTCCGTATCATGAATTATACAGATGAGCAAAGGCCACCAGTCTCCCTCTGCTCAAGTACCCCTGGCCAAGGTAGCGGCTAGGTAAGGACAAGAGCAGAGGATGCTGAGAATCCGCGAATCCGGCCAGGCTACCAGCCAGCGTGAACTGAAACTCAAGGTGGAACTGAAATTAGGAAGAGAACTCGAGAAAGCTAAATAGGATAGCGTAGGCCTAAGCGAGGTTAGAAGAAGAAGAGAAAATCAGATAACCCTAAGAAGTGGCGGCGCATACGTTCCATCACAAACGTCAGGACTCGGCATCAAAAATCGGGGTGGGCTTCATCATTTATAAAAAGCAGATTAACGACATACTAGAAATCGAAAGTATATCTCGAAGAGTAATATTATTATCATAATGAAGTTGAACCACAGATACAACCTAAAAATAAAGCAAGCATACGCTCCGACATCAAAATCGGGTGATTCGGGCGAAGATGAAGTAGAGACCTTTTATGATGAGTGTTGCCCTACAACATAAGCCACCTCATTATACACAGATACTAGGTGATTTTAATACTAAGTTGGGTAGGAAATTAGATGATTCTGAAAGCGCCTTAGGTAACTTTGGTTTTGGTAGGCGAAACGAGAGAGGAAATTGGTTATTGAATTACCTACATGACCACCAGCTTTTCGCAATAAATTCCTTTTTTGACCCGAAACCCCAACGGAAATTGACATAGAAAAACCATGATGCGAATACTATGAATGAGATAGACTACATCGTCTCAAATTAAAAAAAAAAGACATTGTGCATGATGTCAGTCCTCAATAGAATCTCCATTGGGAGTGATCATAGAATGGTAGAACCGAAAATGAGAATACATATTAAAAACGAGAGACAGAAGACAACTGGTGAGAAAAAAATAATAGAATGAACACCCCCTACAAATAAATCACTGCATCAAGGAAAGATAGATGAATTTTTGGGAACATCAATTAATACAAACGAACCAGATGTAGAAACTTTAAACGTAGGAATTCTAGAGGCAAAAGGAGAAATATTGCGAACCAACGGAGTTGTTCCAAATGGAACAACGCTGTCATCACGTTGGTCCACGAAAAGGAAGACATATCAAAACTGGAAAACTACCGACTACCTGCTTTCCCAAATATACAAACTTTCAACCAAAATAATTACGAAAAGGTTAGGTACCAAACTAGACAATTACCAACCTAAAGAGCCGTAAATCATTAGTACTAATATTTTTGGATTATGAGAAAGCTTTTGAAACAATTAACAAACACGAGATGCTAAAGGCATTATCCAACTGACATGCGTGCTTAATGGTTATTCAACATCAAAATGCTTCGCGTTTCTGTTCAGGCAGGTCGGCGAGTAAGTATGCAGCCGCTCACTCTGGATCAGTCACTGGCTTTCAGTCGCTTATTCCGAGTCAGCCGCTGCTGCCTTTAACACCATCCCGGAAAGCTGGGTTACCACTTCGATCGGATCCGCTGTCCAAAAACTATCATCCTCATCATCATCGCCGTCGCGGTCTCCGCCCGTGAGCCGGAGCCATTAACCAATTTTTTTTAAGGGGTGTTACACCTCAATCCATCCTACATCCTCCTCTTATGCCAGATAAGGTCCAGGCTCACTACTGATATAGCGGAGTTAATTTAACCATAAGCTGAATCCGCGATAATTTTTTCTCCGTCATTCTGTTCACAGACTAGTCGCATTTCGACCTTTCAGCTCAGTGTGGCTGAAGATTGTGTCTGGAGACGAAAGGAAATTGGAACGGTGATAGCCTTCTGGTCATGCCGTCATCCGTCATCTATTATATGGATACAACACTAGAACAACTTATTGCGGTTCATAGCACCACAATCTTCAAGCGGGCAAGACCAGAAGTCTGTTTGGTCTGCAATAATTTTCTGGTAAGTATAAAAAAGAAAAACACGTTTAGTACTTTTATTTAATACAAGACAAGATAAACATTCCAATACCACACGATGCTATCTTATTTGACGTGACATTTTTGTGTACTGACAAATGTTTTTCTATGTAGCGCCGAGCGTAGCACTTTCAGACCAAGTTTTGGTAAATATTGAAAAAAAAACACAGAAACGATAACACCATCATATGGAACCTATTTAACACAGAATATATATTTATCTACATCAGTGAGATACACAACTGTTGTTTTTTTACTGTTCATTAGTTTCTAACTTAGGCTTAAGATTTAGGTACTATTTAGATTTATCATAAGTACTGCTTTGTCTATGGAACAAACTGTTTTTATTTGACCATAAAGCATATTTGAATTTGAATTTTGAATTAATTGAACTCGTGCTACGCACTCGTTGTGCAACTTCCACACGCGTATCTCAATGATTCTGTTAACTCACTTGTATCATAAATATCTATTATTTTATCGAAATCCCCATCCGATAGAACAAACGCTAAACGCTATGATTTTTGTCCCATTATCCCATAATCCCCATATAATTTTTTTTTTCAATTTTGACCGCCCAGACAACGATAGGGTCGATTCTCATTTGGGCTACACTCAGCTCAGCGACGCGACGCGACGCTGCAATGCATATCTTCGTACGTCGGTAGGGTATACTCATATAGACGACAACGACAAAAAAAATCACCCTGTGCACTCCTTAAAATCAGAAGGCATACTAAGCGACACAGCGTGGCATCATAAAAAAAAATGCACACAAACAATACCAGCGTTGCCGCACGACGAAGCGACGCGTCGTAAAGTGCAGTGCAGTGTAGGTGGGAATCTATTCATGTAAACCAATGAAATATTTATCGAGCAACAATTTAAATCGTGGCGTCGCGTCGTGTCGCGTCGCCGAGCTGAGTGAAGCGTAAGTGAGAATAGGCCTTAAGGGTGACACACTGGAGAAATAAGTTCTTATTATTATCACAGGACACGTGCATTCAAATGAGGCGGCGCACGCTGGCATTTTTGGAACAAAAGAACAGAAATTGTTTCGTCAGTGTGCGTCGCCTCCTTTGAATGTATGTGGTCGTGTGATGATGAAACAAATTTCCTGTTTCTTTCAACAAGTAAAAAACAGTTGTTTATAGCTTGCGCTAACACATGCAAAATATTGTCATCAAGATTTTGGAATATTTTGACTAAAATTTCATCGATTCTCGCAGAGTTCTTATTTTCAATATCTGTTATTTTAGCTTTTATTTCATACGCATTTGTTTCAGCAGCAGTTGTCAAAGCAAGGGCTTTTTGTAAATTTCTCAAAATAGGCGACCACCAGCGACAGCTACGCAATACTACAAGCTTTTTCAAAGCAGTTCGGAAAATATTGCTGTTTTCTTTAAAATGTCTAGTTCTTTGTCGAGTACCGATGCGATGATATATTTGATTGATATTTTCCTTTATTAGTTGATTACTATAGTTTTTATTCTGTAGATCGTGAAGTCATTATGGCATCAATTTAAAAAAAAAAATCAGAAGGCATACTAAACGACACAGCGCGGCATCATAAAAAAACGCACACAAACAATACCAGCGTTGCTGCACGAGGAAGCGACGCGTCCTTCAGCGCAGTATAGCGGCAGTCAGACTAGGCTGCTTCACCATCATGCTGGTGGCTGCTGGCTGCTGGCTGCTAACAGCGCAGTTCATGAACTCTTTCTAGCCGCTGTTTTTATGAGCCGGCGATCGGAATTACCAGCAGCTAGTTGAGTAGCACATGTTTAACTTTAGTAGCCGCTAGCCGCTGATTAATCACGTGACTTCCTCTATGCTGTTAACAGCGTTTCAGTCGCCTAATGTGAACCCTCGGGGACGCACTGCTGGTGAATGGATGGTGAATAGTTGCTATTTGTTGGCATTTTTCAAGTCACAAGGAGTCAGTGTTTCACCAAAAATTGCAGAACTCAGATGGACATCAAACCAAATAATTCAGTTCCTGAATAAATACCTAGATGAATAATTTTGCTTTTAATAGGTTAGACGATTTACCTAAGATATCTATAACTTGATCGTAGTTTAAATCTTTTAGAAGGTCGATTTCTATATTCTATATTCATAAATGCCTCAAGTAAATCTTGTTGAAGTGCAGACCCTAATTTTTGTTTTAATAATTTTCAATTTGGAAAATAATCGTTTAGACGAAACTTGTGCATACAGCCACCACATTAGTGATGGCTGTTAGTCTGATCATTATGGAGTGTCGTATTTCTGTGTATTTTAAATTAGTTTACTTCATTATTGTCCTCGTCATCTGATGTGATGTCTCTGAAGAAGAAGATGAAGACAAAAGTGTCTTATTCGTCTTTATTTTTTGCTTCTTTAGGTGAATATATTTTTGTGCAAAACTTATCAATTCTTGCTTTAGTTTATCAAGCATTTTTGGCTCACCAGTCACCGAGCATTTGGCCCACCGGGCCAGTCCGACACTGTCCCTTTTTGTAAAAAAAAAACTACATATTTTATGCTACTCTGTTTCCTTTTGGCACAGAACCTCATTATGAATTCAAACATCCAAAAAAAAAGAGTGGGAAACAGGGTGAGCATTAGCATTGTAGAAATAATAGGTAAATGGTAACAAGAGCATAAACCTAGTTTCAACAATATTTCACCGACATACTCCGCACCGGCTTGAATACAATAGTGTCATAAAACTTTAACAAGGATTTAGTGTGATATTTTTGGAAAAATCGTCCACCAGCGACGTTGCAGTTAAGGGGCCCACTTTATATCATAAATGAATAATTTACTCCTCCCAGAAATAAAAAAATATGATATGACAATAATGGAAATGAACAAAAAGTTCACCTAGAATTTATTTATATCATAAATTTTTAATAATTAATTCTGAATATTTCACTCATGTTAGGTATAGATTTTTCCATAAGCCAAATAATATTTTTTGAAGCTTCAAAAAATATTTTTTTTCGTATCAAATATATTTTTAAAACATCCAAATATCCATAAAACATCTTTTTAGGACATTTTTTGAACATTCTGCGGTAACGATTCGATATTTTTTGAACATCCATACGATATTTTTCAAATGTATTAGAAATATTTTTAGAACGTATGAAAATGTTTTTTGAACATCATCATCGAAAAAAAAATAATGCGGATTCAGAAACGATGTTCTAAAAACGTTTCTATCTGTATGATATTTTTGAGAATGTTTTAAAAACATTTTAAAAATATCCAAATATATTTTTAAAGCGTCTTTTGGATATTTTGTGGAACATTTAAAAAAAATATATGTAAATAAAATATTTTCCACACATTGAAAAAAATATATTAGTTTTGTGAATATCAAAACGATATTCAAAAAACATTATTAAAATATTTTAAAAACATCATTCCAACATTTACAAAGGTAATTTTCATGGGTAGGTATTAGGTAATTAAAACTCAGAATCAAACTCAGAAACATTTTTATTTGTGCATATGCATATGATCCAAGTTATTGCTCCTCAGTCCAGCAGCACCTGCCTGCCTGGTTATGGCTTATTGCCTTTCGAACTGCGCCTGCTCTTCTACAGCTCCTTTCTTCTTCCTGCAATAAGAAGTAATTTGAATGACAATAATTTATCAATATCATTTTTATAGATACAGGGTTCCAACGAGGACTGATCAAAGGCTTCTTTTTTTCTTCTTTCTTTCTTTTTGCTCTCTCTGTATTATTGGGAAAATCCATAATAGGTACCTATCTAATGTATTTTTTCCTGCAGAAATCAATTATTGTATCAAAAAATCTTTGGCTTTCTTGGATTCTCACAAAAATACAGGGAGATAGGCTCCTCACGTCCTCGTTGGAAAACCCTGATATAAATACCACTTACCGTGAACCTCAATCGAAATCCCAATTATTCTCAGAGCCATATAACGTACACTCGCACACAAACCTCACAAAACGGAAGCAAAGGTTGGAAAAAATAAATAAATACAACGGATAACTGATAAGCATCAAAATACTCAAAATAAATCAAATATTGACTTCACTCTAACCTACAACCCAACCCAAACTAAACACGCCGCGGCGGCGTCGGAGACTCACCAGCCACAAAGAGTAGCACAAATCTACAACAGTGTTGCCAGTACCGTTTTTAAATTGGAAGCTTTCATGGGTTTCCAGGTATGGCCATTTTTACTTTACCGTTACGTAGTCACTGTAACGGTGACAACACTGCGAATTATTTCAACCGGTAACAAGTAGGTATAGCGCCTGTTAAATCAAATCAAAAGCTTTGTTTTGGTTTCAAAAAAGGACGGTTCTAGGTCCTAGGACAGTCCAAAACTATCGCAAAATTTATAATTATTGGAATTTTTGATAGCCGAACCGTTGCCATTTTGTTGATTGATGAACTGTGCGATTGTGCGCTTGTCGAAGAGTTTCCTCTAAATGTAGGGGTGAAATATCTGTATCTATTATTTAAGTAGCCAGAGTCAAAGCCAAAAAGTGCATTTTATTTTCTCTGACAACATCACAACACTGAAGTGAGGGGCGATGGAGCGCGGCTAAAGTCTCGAGCCAGACTCTAGATACCGAATGTTTTAAAAATGTTCAGCAAATGTGGGGAAAAAAATATTCTTTTTATTATGTTTTTATGATGTTCAAAAAATATGCATTTAAAAATAATATTTTGGATATATTTGTAAACTAATTTTTTTTTGAGAACATTTTAAAAACATTTTTTGAACATTTCCAAACCAATGTGTGGTCACGAATGTTGTTTGAATCTTTAAAAAATATTTTATTAGCGTTGTTCAAAAAATATCCATTGTTGGATCAAAAAAAAATATCCGAAAAATATTTTGTGCTATATGGGAAGGGAAGTGAAAAATCAAAAAATTACAGCGGAAATTCAACTTTGTCGGGAGAACGTGAAATTATCATCTATACATACCTATACCATGGATAACCTAAATACAGATGCGCAAGTAAGTATCCTCGCCGTCGTCGATTCAAAGCTACGAAACCACGGCGCCGCAAGGAGGAGCCGCCTGACGCATAGGCACAGATCGTCCGCGTCAGAACATTCATACTGCGTGAGCGTTTTCCAGCCTGTTGTGTTTACATATAACCTTGAACCACAAATTCACCGCTCTTTCGCATCTGTATGTAGATGATCTGTGCCTATTATACAGTGAGCACGTAAAGGTTAGAATAAAATCCATAAAATATACAGGGTTGATTTTTTATTCCATTTTCAAATTCTGCGTTAAATTCTGGACCTATTTTATGCATTATGTCCTATACCTATATTCAACTGTTTCGGAAATATTGACAGTTGAAAATTGACTTTTTTGCAACTTTGACAGGCTGTAAAACCTCAACGGTTAATTTTAGAGCAAAACCGATTATACATAGGTACTTTGTTTTCCATAAACTATCAGTTGACACCTACTTTGAATTTAATCCATGATTGAAAATTCCGGTTAAATTTAATCTCCAGTTCAATTTCAAGTTGGTGTCTAATGATAGCTTGTGAAAAGCTAAAGATGAGAATGTGAAACTGGTTTTGCTGTAAAATTAACTGTTAAGGTTTTACAGCCTGTCAAAGTTGCAGAAAAGTGAGTTTTCAACTGTCAATATTTCCGAAACAGTTGGAAATAAGTATAGGACATGATCATTGACCTCTAACCTAGGATAGACACCACAAGTCATTTATAAAATTACTCCGCCAACAATCAGAAACATGATCTTGGGAAAAATTATTTATCACATACCACACTCCATAAGCAAGCTAAAAAGAACAACTATTGACTCGGCAACTATACGCTTATATTCGTTACCGAACACGAATGATAAATGTGTACGATACTCCAACAGCGTTGCTGGTTTGATTTGTAGAGTGGCTACTTCGAGGATGGTTACTGTGTTCGCACTGATTTTCCTAAGTTTCTTTGAATATCCAAATTCGGAAAAATACAATATAATCAGAGAAAACAGTTTCTCATCGGTCATTTCATGTATTGGATATTCAACCTTGTTCAGAAAATCATACGAACTATGATCACAATTTTAATTTACGTCCTGATATTATTATTTTCTGTCGATATAGCAATGGCGCAGTATTGTTTGTGAATACCAGGGTGCATTTATGATTTCGATTAGGAAAAGGTTGTGCTGTCTATCCTTGGTTAGAGGCCAATGGACATGATGCATAAAATAGGTTCAGAATTTAACGTAGAATTTGAAAATAAAATAAAGAATTGGTGTTTTCGTTTAAAAAAATTAAGCTAGCTGTCATAACTTGTTTTTGAGTCACCTTGTATCCATGATGTTGAAAGAGGAATATCACTTATAAATGATATGGTAGAAAAAGGACTGTTGGCCCTAGTGAACACAAAAAAAACAGAAATATGTTAAATGTAAGATTAATGGAAAAGCGAAAAATTATTGTACTTCGGATTAATAGATAGAGTTAGTGTGGGCACAGATTAAATATGATTCGGATGACGAAAGTTGATTAACAACTCGTATTATTTGTATTGTCAATTTTACCTTATTACGTTAAAACATAATACAAAAATGTTGGTTTTGTTTATTAATATCTCGAATAATGTATTAAAATAACTGTTTGAAAAGTCTTATACAACATCTTTTTTTTTAATAAAACACCAATGGTGGTATCTATAGTACCTATCTGATATACCGAGATCCATCCATGTTGAATAGAATCACAAATAGCACATGAACCTTAGACCCTTTTCGTAACCTAACACGGGTGGGTCAAGTTCAATCTTAATGATTTGCTGACACCTCAATAGTATTCTTATGAAAAATGAGAAATTTAGTTTGCCCCCAGGTAAACACTTGGTCCCAGTTTTGCATAAATTCACATAAACCTAATGGACTCCCTCAAATAAATACCATTCCTGCTTAAAAATTAATCAGATAATTTTTAAGAACTTGTGGTATTACCCCCGATAACTTATCTGA
The DNA here is from genome assembly GCA_917834065.1 of Ceutorhynchus assimilis. Taxonomy (NCBI): domain Eukaryota; kingdom Metazoa; phylum Arthropoda; class Insecta; order Coleoptera; family Curculionidae; genus Ceutorhynchus; species Ceutorhynchus assimilis. The sequence continues at coordinate 28,462,704 of OU892277.1, read as the reverse complement.
AGCACAAGTCATGTACATTCAATACGATAGTCCTGGCTTTGAAATCAAGAACGCCCTTACATTCTACTGGATTATAGCCTGATAACATTTTTACAATAGATTTACAATGAAAACACACCAACCTATAGTTATCATTTCGTCTTCAGGAGGAGGAAGCTGTATAAGTTATGGGGAATAATAAAGCCAAACCACCAGTGCAGAGCGGGATTGCTAGCCACGACATCAAGGCAGCAACCAATTTTCCCAAATCCATTAACCTCGCCCGCAAGCTGCAATCATAGAAACCTATTAGTTAAAAATGTCATTCCAATTTATTGATTATTTGTAGAATTATAAGATAGGAGTAATTTATTTTCGGGGGTTTGAGGCCCTTTTTCACAACAATTAATCAGCGACCCCGACAACCCCGTATTTCGGTTTATTATAAGAAAAATTAGGAAACATGGGGAGAATTTTGACTTGTAAATTTAGGAGGAGAAAGGGGTGCGCGCCGTAATGACCATATCACACGTCCCGTGGAACATTTTATGCAACTGCGATCTTGTAGGTACATTTCCCAGAAATTGCAATAAAAAAAAATTTCCCTCGTTTTTTAAGTATGACCTCGAATAAGGAATTTATGTTGAGTTACCTATATCTCTGGAATAAAATACAACCCAAGAATAAATTTGTAAGCTACAGGCAGATGTTGCCCTATTGGTACTGGTGAGACGACTTGTTATTCATATTCTGTATTTTGCTATAACCCTTTTGGAGTCAATTTTATTAGCATTTTTCTTATCTTCCTAATCTTATTTAATTTGTTGTGACAATAACCATCCATAGGCCACCTGAGGTTACATTTATTGAACACCCAATAGTATGATTTTGTATTGTTCCTGGTCTTAACCAGATTACAAGACAATGTAGAAATCGAAACTCTCGATTATTGGGTACCTACTGGCGATAATTGCATACCGGTTTCGACATTATTAGCTCTCATTAGTGCAATATAGGCAAAAGCACACCAACTCAGAGAAACATATTTACAGGAGATTTTAACGCTAAGATAGGCATAAACCTATTATAGCTTGTGGCTCCCTCTCTTCGAAGTGCTACAAAACAAACCATGAAACGACCCGTTTGGGTGTAATAAAATTCGAACTGTTGATAATTTCAAAAAGTCTGCTAAACAGTGTGAAAAAATAAAAACGAAAATTATCTACGAGATCACAAAGAGTCGTAGTAACTGTTAGCAGCTTCCGACACACTGTCAAGAATTATTTGATTTTTTGAAAATTTATTTCGGGTCGTTGTGGTGGGAGCCACACGCTATTGAAGGTCTACCTATATCTTTTTTATCGTGTGAAACTGTTTTGAGCTTCTGTTTCTCTGGGTTGACGTGCTTTCGCTTATGTTGTACTGACGAGAGCTAACAAGCTCGAAACCGGTCTGTAATTAGCGCCAGCACCCCATGATTGAGAAATCGGGCTTCTCCATTGTCTTATAAAGCAAAACCACCACGTATATCGTAAATCTGACCGTGTCAGAGCGATACAAACTCATAGTACCTATGAGTAATTAACAGTTTGTTTGGAGCTTTGGTTAAATACACTGAAAGAATGCTAGTCTTGAATCAAAGTAGTCAACTCTCTTGATAAGGAATTATTAGCGACAAGAGAAAATATTAGAGAATATCCATTGCTTGGAGAAAAATGTTCTGAGTTCAAGTAGAATAGTTCTCTTGAAAAAATCCAAAAATTCTCTTGACTGTTTCTTTCTTCAACCAAGTTCAATTTATGTTCTCTCAAGAGCTATCATGAGCTATGAAAATTATAGATAAGGAAGTTATTCGTTTGAGAGACATTACATTTATTCCAATTGCCTGACAATCTTGTTATTCAGAACCAGAACCAAAATACAACGCGATGGGAATTATGGGAAAGAAGTGTAGGTGAACGATTGACGAAAACGGCCTTGCTACGCCAGTACTCTTCCGAGTTTCGTTCCGTAAATAGGTCGTTTGTGCGAAAAAAAAAATCTAAATCTGCCGGTCGAGATGAATATATTTTATTGAAATGAAGTTGAATTGCAGTAGTTACTTGATTTCCAAAAACTATCCAATATAAGTATATCGATCTTCTCCAGAAATTATAAGTTGTCTGTTTTTCATCAACTAAAAAAATGAAATGTGCCTAGTTAATTGTTTGGTGATGGACACTCGATGCTATTTGCAAATTTTGCAATCGATTCTTTGTAGCCTATAGCGGAGTGGAAAAAAGATGAAATAAGAAGAAATAAGAAAATTATTTACTTCCTACGCTTTGCTATTTAGGCACAGAATTGTCAATGGCACCAAAGTGTCCTCAAAACAATTGATACTGCTATACAGATAACGTGTAACTTCTGTGAAGATCCGAATCCAATCAAAACAAGTAATCTTTCAACTAAGCAACATGAAGTTTGACTCAAAAGACAAATATCTTCCGATGAGATATTTTGGCTGTTCCCTCAAAATCTCTCTGACATGTTGGGTTTGAGCTAAGACAGTAATAGCTTTGAACGAAAAGAATAAAATCTTGCCTGAAGTAATTTAGGAAGAGAGTTAATGCTTTGGATCAAGAAACATCGCTCTTGGAAATATTCAAAAGCGCGAATCTTTTGAGTGAAAATCATATTCATTTCATTAAAAAGATCCTTTTTTTCAGTGTACTTGTGTTTTTTCCAAACATATTTTCCAACAACTTTCTTAAATTAAAATTGTAATAATTAAAAGCTAATCTAGTTGGCATTAAGGTGAATAATTTGCATACATTGATAACTGTCATAGCTGTTAGACTATAAGGCTTCTCCCGGAAAGCAGCTTTGCTTTGCCGTTCCAAAATCCAGCACGAAATTCAATTTTCCCAACTTCCCTATGCATACGAATAGTCGGCCAGCCTTTGGCTGAACATTGCGGGCTTCAACAGCCACAACAATGCCCCCTAGCTCTACTGGGGTTAGTTTAGCAAATAATTAATTTTTAGAGGACAATCCGCCTGAGGATTGTTTATGCGAATTTTGTTCGGAATTGAATAGGTATGTATAAGTAAGTATTCACTTTTAAACGGCCGGAAACTATACAAATTTTATGATAAATGAAAATTGGAACACGAATTACCGCATTCTGGCCTCTGGCCGCTTGTGGGCCTCCATACATTTTTTACGTTGGTTGATTTATTGTTCTTAGGGCCGGTATTTCAATGTTACCCCAAAATCAAGACTTACCTAAGGTACCCTTAACGTTTGGGTGAACTTGAAATCAGTTCAATCAGATTGTTACAGTGGCTAATAGTTGGAGGTAAGATGTCATGGCTACAAAGTTGATTGTAGCATTACGTGGTTCTGCGTTAGGCCTATTAGAGGGTCTTCCGCCAGCTTCCCAACAAAACTATGGTGCGCTGGTCGATGCGTTAGAGCGTTGTTATGGAGATCAACACCGAAGCAGCAGAAAGCCTACAAGAATTTGAAATGCACATCCGCCTTCTGGTTAATTTGGCCTATCTGGGAGCAGCAGCAGAAATGCGAGTACAACTATTTGCCGAAAACTTTAAACGCTGCTCATAAATAAACCATCAAGTAGCAGCAAAGCCTTGATTAAAGCCCTAGAAATTGAAGCGGCATATAAGATATCTAAGACAAAGATCAGAGCTGTGTCAATACAAGAGGAAAAAGAACCAATGGATAATGGATTGAATTAAAGACACATTGCATCAAAATGCTAGGAAAGACTGCGGACAGTTTGACTATTGAAAGAAATATTAATGGCAGAAATATCATTAAAACAGTGAACACAGGGGCAGCCACTAAATTCGAACATTGCCAAAAAGTTCAATGGTAAAGCCATTTTTTAGGGGAGTTATTCTGTGGACACTGACTAGAGGGATATCAAATGTGCATGGAAGAACAGAAATTGACCAGAGATTGGGAAATATCAGGATGTTTCACAAAGTGCTGATTGCTGATATAGAGGATTAGTTTATTTTGGGTATGGACTTGATCAGTTAACATGGTGTTGCGTTCGACAAGAGTTTATACTGTTCAAACTCAAAGGCCCGAAGTCCGTCATCGTAAGAGCTATAAAAACTGTGTAAATAAACGGCAACACCGAATCAATTATATGTGGACAAATGGAATATGATAATTAAAGTGGTAAAACTCAAGATTTTGTGTCTTATAGGAGAACATCTCTTAAAAGTACTAATACAGATGGCGGCCATATTCTATTCAAAGCTAACAGGCCACCAGAGGCCGCGCACAATTTGCTTGCGATAGTTTCCTGAAATCTCACGACCATGCCTAAGACAATACCAAATTTGGAAGACTTGGCACAGAGTGCACGATTCTTATGAATTCCTCCTATGCTATGATTGAAAATAAATCAAAATGACCTCAAGCGGTGTGGTGTGACGAGGAGACGAGACACTTATTGAAGTGAACAAAAAGGGTAATGGTTGATTCCCTTTTTCAAATTTTCAAGTTCATCAAGAATGACCATTGTATAGCCTAATTAATAAGAATTTATATAAATCTTATCTAACGGCCAAATGCACCGTAAGGACTTAATCCAGATTAGTTGCTAAAACCAGGACTCCTTTTTTATATGCAAATTTTCAAACTAAGCGAGATTAAGCTGCCAAGTCCATACGGTGCATACGGGTGTAAGTATTCCAGATTAAGAAAATAGTGTCCAAATATTTATTCCTTCTTAGCTTGAAACAGTTCAAACCAAACATCATTATTCCTCCTGGCTAAAATAAATTTATTTAGGTAAACACCAATGACAAAATAGCACGATAAACTTTTTCAAGTGAGCTAAATTAATAGACGTATTTTATATTCCGCTTTAAACAATCCATCTCCAGCTTAAAATGTTTTTTTATGGCAAGAAAATATTTTACTAGATTTGCTTCAAGTAAATTTTCGCTTACTCATGTGGCCCTTTTTCAGTTTAGCACGTGGAGCTCTGTTTATGAGAAAAAGTTGGCCTGTAGTCGAAACAATTAATTATTCTATATTCTTAAATAATATGCTGATTACTGATTAATTATAATATAAACGGATTTTTTATATATTTTATATAGGTACAATAAGAAAAAAGCTGTAGGCAGCTGATAGGTAGGTATCCATTATACAGGGTGGCGCAAAATGAACGTTATGATTTGAATGTTTTATAACTTTTTTATTAAAGTTTTAATTTTTCTTTCGATTCAGAATTTTGTAAAGAAGACTTGGGGAATTTAAAATGGAACAATACACGATACAACGAACAAAAATCATTGAATTTTACTTTGCGAATGGAAACTAAATTGTTCTTACGCATAGATAGTGTGCATATCATCGGTATTCTAATATGCGTGTTGGACCCTCCGTTCCAGCAATAAATCGTCTGGTTGCAAACAACAAGGTTGAGTAAGGAACCTCCGTGGTGCCAGAAGATCACGATAATGAAATCCGTGCCATAACACCTGAAATTTTGCAAAAAGTCGTGCAACATATATCGGAAAGACCACGACTTTGCGAAGCAGAAAATGGCAGATACCTACTTGCGAGATGTCATTTTTAACATTCGAGTCAAAAAATTTCTCCATTCATAAACTGTGTTTAAAAAAAAATATATTAGCAATTCACAAAAATAAAAAAGTTATAAAGCATTCAAATCATAACGTTCATTTTGCGCCACCCTGTACTTGTATTAAAACAAGCTCAATTAGGACAAAAAATTTGTCCTATATTACGACTCCATAAACCATAATAATTGCATTTGGCCGCAGGCTCTTTCCTATTTGAAAAAATAAAATAGTACATAGAAACTATTATTTCTCAAAACGACTCTGTTTTTAATCCTTTCTAACTTTATCAGTAGGTAAAATATTTTTTGGGGTTTTTGGATCAGGAATTAATAAAACCCAATTTTAATATGCCGACATTTCGAAAAATATATTTTCTTTTTCAAGGCTCTGAAACAACGAGATAGTTCGTGAAAAATAAGTGATTTGAAATATTGAAAATGTTAAAAAGATTCAACAAAAATGATCCAAGAACCCCAAAAAATACCTTATCTACTGAAAAACTATCATATTCAATATAGGTACCTACATCAACAAATACAAACTAGCAAAAGTAGAAAACACTTTATCACTGAATGAACATTGGAAAGCTTGCAAGAATACACAGTTGCCAGTGAAATCATAGGCTTCAACCAGCAGAGAGGACAGTTGGATTGAGCAGGAGTGTGAAGCCATTACAGGCTGTAATGGCTGTATTTTACAGCACGGAAAAATATAGCCCACCGGCATATGCAACATCGAAGAACCAGAGGCATTACAGACCAATATAAAGAACTACGTCGCCAAGAAAAACGAATACACAGACCAAAAAAGCGAACATTTGAAAATAAAAGGGTAGAGGAATTACAACAATTCAGTTAGGAGATCAAAACGAAAACGCAAATTCTACAAATCTGTAAACCAACAACATAGGGCTTTTAAACCAAGAAAAACTCTATGTAGAGATAGAAAAAGGGGCTCTTTTGAAATACTTGAAGCCCAATTATTCTATAATGAAACACTTGTTTTCATTATGGATTATTGAGTCTCTGTAAAACAGAGTGGTCCTTGAAAGAATAATTAGTAACTATCCAACACATGGAAAATCAAGGCAATTAAGGCTATACAGGCAAATGTACAAAGCACTTTCAGCGACCAGCAACTTAGCGACCAGGTAAACGGTAAAATGTTCATCACAGCGAACATTATGGTCCATTCAGAGCCCGATTTGGAGGTTTTTATGGGCATTCATTGAGTGAAAAAATTGGTACTACGGCGAGTGGATACTGACTGGATAGTATGAATAGTGGATACAAGAGAATCAAGGAGAAAATCAAGGTCAGATTATTCCAAATTTTTTATTCTATGTCCAAGTCGGCGGCAGGCTATTGCACAGGGGAAATTTCTTCATGTGAAGTGGACGTTTAAAACTTTTGGGTTATTCAGATGATTTGCATAAACTTGACAATGAAATTAAAAATAACTTTTTCGTTAGAATTATATTCTAAATAAAATAGGTTTAGGGTTAAGGGTTTATTTAGGTGATAAATAGGGGAAGTTTGTAGGTGATTTATTTGCTTAGGGCATAATATTAATATTATTTACAACGGTGTAATTTTAATACTTGTAGCAAGGTTAAGTAGGTATATAGGTATACTGGTTTATCATTTCTGTGACAACTGTTTCGAATTAATTCAAAATGGATGCTCTCAAAAGACAAAGGGCAACTCAAAAAGCTGCTATCACTAGGATAAAGAAATTTGTATTATCATTTGATCCAAATGCTGTTGTAACTGATTATGAAGCTGGAGAATTATTCTTACAAAAAAATTATGATGATTATTTTAATATCCAATCACAAATAGAGGCAATTGACGATGAGGATAAGGACAAGGATAGGGAGCAGTGTAGATGGAAAATATTTATCAACATGGACAAAGCTTAAATCTTTAATAGAACAACTTAGTCAAAAAACCATATTATCACAAAATTTGCAGCAACTTTCCACATCTTAAATTCATTAGGGCAGTGCAAAGTTGCCAAATATAAATAAGCCACTTTTTTCTGGCAAATTTGGAGATTGGCAAGCTTTCATCGATTCGTTTACTGTAGTTATTGACTGTAATTCGTCATTGGACTGGACAATGTGCAGAAATGTCTTTAATTCAAAAGGTGCATTATCCGGAGAGGCCTTAAATTTGATCAATAATTTGCCATTGACCAACGATAATTACACCAATGCACTATTTTAGAAAACAAGTTTGACAATAAACTTGTAGTTATAAATTATCATGAAGGTATGTTAAATACGCCTCCTATAACTAAAGGTTCAGGTAAGCAAATCAGGGCGTTTCTAACTCATATTATGCAGCACATTGATTCTATAAAATCACTTAGTGTACGGCCCCACAGAATGCGATTGAAGCGGCATTAAAATGCGTTTTGGCGTCTACTTCACATGCTTTTCATGCGTTCGAAGATTTTCTTGCGATTTGTGTCCAAAGAAGAAAAGAAGCTGCGTGTTGCGTGTTTGCAATATGCAGTTTCTTTAAATATGTCGACGAGTGATAATAAGGTTGTACGAAAGCTATTACGTACCGAGAACATAAATCTTGAATTAGATTATGGTGATGAGACTCTCTGGCTGGAATCAAGAGAGAACCACAAAGGGTGAATTTCATATATTACTCAAAGGATTCCGGTATTGTCTGGGGTTTCTGCAACGTTGCCAACGCTTGATCAATTTATTCAATTTTTGGAAAATCGGTGCGTTACCCAAGATCGAACAAATCAAGATCGTAAACAAAATTGTTTGTTTTGTAATCTTGAGGGTCATAATTTAATTAAATGTTATAAATTTAATGGTAGGTATATCATTTATAGAAAAAAAACAATGTTTAAAATAATTATCTCTGCTATAATTGCTTCGGGAAATCACATATGGAGTTACACAGTGTACGTGTAGGTAGGAGTGGGGGTTGTCAGGTTTGCAATAGTAGGCACCATACGTTGTTACATTCACACTGAGAACATTGGCGGTACAAAGTTCTCTGCTAACATTTTTTCCGCTGTTATAACTAAAACTTTAGCAAAACTAGTAAAGTGACTTTCTTCTCTCAGTAATTTTATTTTGGCTACTAAATACTTTATTGCCCCAGTAAAGTGCTTTGCGGCTATTAACGAATGATTTCTGCTACTGCAAAAAATCTTTTAAAAGGTAAAAAACTTTCCTACGATAGAAAAGTACAAGCCTGAGGGTAAAAAAAGTTTTTACAATGTTTGTTCTTCTCATCATAGTAAAAATATTTGCTATTATAGTTGTTAATAATTGGCAACAGCCTGTTCGGCTATTTTCGTAATCATCATAAGGGACGTTCAGCTCATGATTCGGTGACCTGCGAAGGAAGAAATAGGACGCCAGTCCAGTAGTTCCAAATTATACGCGCAGGCTTGATGGCGCTAGTAGTAGAGTGCTCGTTATAATATATTTTGACTTTTGTGGGCGCGTCGGAGTTACAAGCTGAAATTTTCACAGAATGAAGGTTTTATTATGTCAATTCAAAATCCCAAGGTAATACAAAATCAGAACGGGCAAAAGGGCACTATATTTAAAAATTGAGATTATTGCATGAACTTATAGAATATTAATTTATGACTGTTTTCATACACTTCGTAATGGTAGACTAATCGATAGAACAGGTCAAAATTAGTGGAAAACAACTCTGACATCAATTCCAAATGCCCATTTTAAGCAGAAACAAAAATAAAAAGAAAATCCTATTTTTGGCTCTGGAAAATTTTCAAAATCTTGACATGGTCATGAACAATTACCCATATCTTTGTTAAATTTCAAGCAAATTGAAATAAATTAAACATCATTGGAAAGAGCATTATATTTTCTATAAATCTGTGCAAAATTGAGTTCGATAGCTCGAATAGTTTTTGAGGAATTGAGCCTCAAAGCTGAGTTCTAGTCCAAATTTTGTCAAAAACTTCAAACTCAATTTGCTCAAAAACTATAAATCTGGAAATATTGTAAATTACAGGACATTTAAAACTTGATAAAAGCTACAAATTCTGGAAATTTTAATGCAATTTGCTCAACGGTTACCGAGCAATTAAGGTTTGAATATTTTGAAATCAGAATTCAAAGGGGGTATCCTTATGAAAAAATCGATATTTTTATTTTTTAGTTTTGCTCAATTTTGACTTTATTAATCGATAGAGCGGGTCAAAATTAGTAGAAAACAACTCTGATATTAATTCCAAATGGTCATTTTAAGCAGACACAAAAATAAAAAGAAAATCCTATTTTTGGCTCTGGAAAATTTTCAAAATCCTGACATGGTCATGAACAATTGCCCATATCTTTAAGCAAATTGAAATAAATTATATACCATTGGAAAGAGCATTAAATTCTCTATAAATCTGTGTAAAAATGAGTTTCATAGCTCAAATAGTTTTTAGGCAATTGAGCCTCAAAGTTGCCTTTCTGTCTATATTTTGTCAAAAACTTCAAATTCAATTTGCTCAAACACTATAAATTTGGGAATATGGTAAATCACAGATCATTCAGAGCTTAATAAAAGCTACAAATGCTGAAAGTTTTAATGCAATTTGCCCAACGGTTACTGAGCAATTGAGGTTTGAATATTTTGAAATCAGATTTCAAAAGTACGTAATACGTAAAAGGATTTATTGTATTGTACAATTGGCGAGAGAGAAAGGGAGCTACGGAGAAAAGTGAGATGGAAGAGTACTGGTGCAGTGGGAGAGCAGCTGTCGCGGCTAGAAGAAAATTACTTTTTTTATATTTAATTCTATATTTTCTTTAAAATTTGAGACAAAAAAATTATTCTTGCACATATATATTTTAGATACATGAAGCAAACTTTTTGCAAGAATACATTTTTTTTATTCGAGCCTTCATTTCGGAGATAATGCATTGTGAATGCAAAAATTAATATATTTCAATCAGATTTTGCTCAGGTTTGAACGGAGATATTTCAATTTTTAGATTTATTCTACCGTAAGGGTCAATGTATTCGGCTTATTTCAGACAATAATAAAAAATATAATTTGTACAAAAATATGGATAAATTTTGTATGAGAACAGTCATAAATTACTATTCTCTACATTCATGCAATAATCTCAATTTTTGAACTATATACTGCCCTTTTGCCCGTTCTGATTTTGTATTACCTTGGGATTTTGAATTAACATAATAAAACCTTCATTCTGTGCAAGTTTCAGCTTGTAACCCCGACGCGCCCACAAAACTCATTTTTAGAAGGCTTTAACTGCGTTGGGCACTCTACTATTAGGCCAAGCAATGAAGGAAGTTTACCTCAACATAATCAGAAGTTAACATTTTTTGGGGAGGATCGGTTCATTTTCATGTGCTTATTAACATATTAAGTTTGCGACCTTGTGCTTCCATAGGGTTTTTATTGAGGGGTGGTTTTTAGGGGTAATTTGCGGTTTATGGAGAACGCTGCTCAAAGGGATGGTCCAATAACAAAAAGTTTCAAATGATTGTTGTAGCTAAAGTTTTTTGCTATACAAAACTCCGCGACAGCACCCCTTTATCTTCTATAGTTTTTTATTTCTGCAGCGTCTTGAATACTAGCATGTTTTTATTCAAGGTCACTGAATCAACGTTTCACGTGTTTGCATGCAATTGGTGCAGTAGCGGCCAAATGCATAATCCGATTTCAATTTTTCAAACACCACATTATTGCTTATGAAATGCACTCTCCAATGCTTTTTTGTTCGAATTTTTTGCTTGAAAATTAAGCGAGCACGGACTTGCTTAATGTGCGAGGAAGTTGTAAATTGCATCGAAAACTACCCTTTTCTTGCATTCACTGTAATTTCTAAACAGGGCCAAATATTTCGTGTCAGTTTTCGACAATCGGCAGCCCATTTATTCCTCTCATAATGCCCCAGCGGATGTTTTTTTCGTTAATTACTCAATGACTTATTGGCCTAAACACGTCGCACGGAATTTTTCAAAAAGTCAAAAAAAAATTAAAATTGTCGCACAGCGCTGAAATTTGGTACGATGGCTTTATTTATTGTTCTTATGAATATACTGCAATTTTAATTGTTGCAGCAGTCATGTGAAACAATTAAAATTGCAGTATATTCATATAAACAATAAATAAAGCCATCGTACCAAATTTCAGCGCTGTGCGACAATTTTAATTTTTTTTGACTTTTTGAAAAATTCCGCGCGACGTGTTCAGGCCAATAAGTCATTGAGTAATTAACGAAAAAAAAAATGCGCCTGGGCATTATGAGAGGAATAAATGGGCTGCCGATTGTCGGAAACTGATACCAAATATTTGGCCCCGTTTAGAAATTACAGTGAATGCAAGAAAGGGGTAGTTTTCGATGCAATTTACAACTTCCTCGCACATTAAGCAAGTCCGTGCTCGCTTAATTTTCAAGCAAAAAATTCGAACAAAAAAGCATCGGAGAGTGCATTTCATAAGCAATAATGTGGTGTTTGAAAAATTGAAATCGGATTATGCATTTGGCCGCTACTGCATCTAATGCGCGCAAACACGTGAAACGTTGATTCAGTGACCTTGAATAAAAACATGCTAGCATTCAAGACGCTGCAGAAAAAAAACTATAGAAGATAGAAGGGTGCTGTCGCTGAGTTTTTTATAGCAAAAAACTTCAGCTACAACAATCATTTGAAACTTTTTGCTATTGGACCATCCCTTCGAGCAGCGTTCTCCATAAACCTCAAATTACCCCTAAAAACCACCCCTAACTAAAAACCCTATGGAAGTACAAGGTCGCAAACTTAATATGTTATTAAGCACATGAAAATGAACCGATCCCCCCCAAAAAATGTTAACTTCTAATTATGTTGAGGTAAACCCTCTTTTCAGATCCCCGTTTCTTGGACTTGGAAAATTGTGAAGGTGAGGAAATACTCACGTCGTCAATTTTAGGTTTTTGTTTTGCAATTTATAGGTAGCTACCTCATTTTTACAGCATATTTTGACATCTTCTCAGCCGTGTGCCTTCTGTTCAGTTTAGTTTCACCAGTCACCAGTCAGGAGCCATGTTTTTATACACTCCACAAACCAAATTTCATTTTAGTCCTGTGGTCATACGGCTAGCAACTGCCGCGCCGGCCGGTCAGACCAGCCAGTGACAAGAAAGTTGACTTGAATTAACGATTCCTGCAGAACATTTTGTGGAGGGATCGTCCAGATGAGCCAGTAAGGGTGATTGAATTGCAAACTGTCACGTATGGAACAAACTCAGCACCATTCCTGGCCACACGGTGTCTAAATAAATTGGCTGTTGATGACGCAGTGAGTTTCCCACTTGCTTCAAGGGCTGTATCTCAACAGTGTTATGTGGACGATATACTTTGTGGGGAAAACACCGAACATGAGGCTAGGGAACTGAAAATTCATATTATCAACATGTTAAAGTCAGGGGGATTTAGACTGCACAAATGGTGCTCAAATAATAAAAATATTGTTGATTTCGGTGAAACTTGCACCGAACAAAGTCAAGTTGACCTCGATATTGATAGATATTCAAATAAGGTTTTAGGTATCATCTGATTTGCAATTCGAGATATATTTCAAATTTCTACTCCAGATGTTCAGACTGGAGATAGTTCAGGGGTTACGAAAAGGTTAGTTTTGTCCCAGATTTCGCAAACGTTTGATCCCATGGGTTGGGTCTAGTGGTGGTGATTGGAAAAATTCTAATGCAGGTAATTTGGGCCGCCAAAATAGACTAGGGCGAAAATCTTCCACAGGATATTTTTCAAAATGGTTGTTATTTTCAAAAAATCTTGGCAACTTGCGTCAGCTGGAAATTCCTCGATTGTTGTTTAAATCTCAAACAATCACTGAGTTGCAAATTCATGGTTTTGCAGGCGCATCCATGGCTGCTTATGGGGCATGCGTCTATATAAGGGCAATCTATTCAGAGAAATTAGTTTCATCTAATTTGGTGTGTTCAAAATTCCGCATAACACTATTGAAAACAGTAAATCTGCCACGCCTCGAATTGTGTGGTGCACTTTTGTTCTCGAGATTGGTCCACAGGATTCTAGCAATATTCGATCTAAAAATTAACAAGGTTTATCTGTGGACAGATTCAAGCATCGTTCTGTGTTGACTGGACGCTTCACCAGCTCGTTGGACCACCTACCTTTGCTTCTAATAGGATAGCAGAGATACAAGCACTAACATTGGCTGCATATTCAATCACGGGAAAACCCTGCTGATTGTCTCTCCAGAGGTATTCAAGATGGGTACGACTTGTGGTGGCGCAGGCCGAAATTTTTTTTGGATACTGAATCCATCACGGAATTTGACTACTCTAAGGTTGACGCTCTTCCAGAACAAGAAAAGGTTGCTCTCACTCACATAGTTATATATGACTTAATTGATTGGAAAAGGTTTGCGAATTTCAATCGGCTCCAAAGAACTGGCGCATATTGTTTGAGATTTGCAAAAAGGGAATGGATGGAAGGTCCACTGAGTCAGAGCTGGGCAAAGCCCTCAGTAAAAGGGCTTAAAGCACTAAGCCCTAAGCCCTCTATCAAAGTGCTTCAATTTCAAGCACAAATTCCTTTTTATTTTCAAAAGTGCTTCACAAGCACAAAGCCCTCAAAGTGCTTTGGGCTTGACAAGCACAAAGCCCTCAAAGTGATTTGAAAAGTGCTTGAAGCACATCAAAAGTGCTTGGGGTGCCTTGAAAAGGGCTTCAAGCTCTTTAAATGTGCTTCAAGCTCTTTAAATGTGCTTGAAGCTCTTTGAATGTGCCTAAAGCACTTTGAATTTGTAATAAAATTCTCAAAGTGGCATAAGCTACCGCGTACACTCATCACACAGAATTGGTATAGTAGAGACGAACTTTACATTTCACAGAGTAGCAGTAGTATGTTTTTTTTTGAGATGTAGTTTTGGGGTACTTGGGGTAGTTGGGATACTACATGGTAATTCAATTTTAAGGTTTTCAAAATGTTCACTGGGGAAAAGTGAAAAAAATCCAGTGATAAAGTGAAATAGGATACCAATATAAATTAATTATTTATTTGAATAATAAGTTCGTTCATTTTTTTTTTTTTTAATTCCATTCTAAGCTCAAACCCAAAACCTCCATTGTTAAGAGAGAAAAGACATAAGACCGATAAGACGGTTCAAGTTCAAATAATAGAAAAGAAAATTAAAGGACAAAATACGATCGAAAATTTTTAAGTGGGGGATAGGTTGAATGATGGTCAATTCAAATTCCTTTCAAAGTGCTTCAAGCCCTTTTAAAGTGCTTCAAGCCCTTTGAAAGTGCTTCAAGCTCCCAAAAGTGCTTCAAGCCCTCTTAAAGTGCTTCAAGCCCTTTCAAAGGGCTTCAAGCTCCCAAAAGTGCTTCAAGCCCTCTAAAAGTAATTGAAGCTCATTGAAAGGGCTTGAATTACTTTTTTCAATTACAAATTACCAAGCACTTTTCTAAAGTAATGGACTTTGCAAGCCCCAATTACAAATCTATAAAAGGGCTTGAAGCACAGGGCTTTCAAGTCCTCAAAGTGCTTCAAGCACTTTCGCAAGCACAAAGCACTCAAGCCCTGCCCAGCTCTGCACTGAGTGTGAGAGAATTAAAAAAATCACTCGTAAAGATTATCTCTCTTGTTCATCGGAAAATTTTAAGGCAAGAAATTGAAACTTTGAAGTCGAATAGAAGTTCAGCTAACTTTTCGAATGCCTTGTTGAAGAAAAGCAAATTTAAATGTTTAAATCGATTCCTGGATGACCAAGGGATTCTTAGAATCAATGGACGATTGTCTCAGGCAAATCTTGAATACGACTCAAGGTTTCCTATATTGTTAACTGAAAAAAATTATGTTACCTGGTTGATTATTCGTGCAGAACACATAAAACTATTTCATGCTGGTCCTCAGACTGTTTTAGTCAACTTGAGACTGAAATATTGTATTATTCACGGTTTGGTGGAAGTCAAATCTGTTGGGTTATTTGTCACAAACTCAAAGCTCAGACTGCAAGTCAAATAATGGGTTCTCTCCCTGTGGACAGGGTGTCCATAGCCCGTCCTTTTTCCAAGGTTGGTATTGATTTTGTAGGACCAGTTACAGTCAAACAATCAAGATTAAGGGGTTCAGTGACTAGTAAGGCATATATTGCATTGTTTATTTGCATAGTGATGAATGCGGTGCATATCGAGCTTGTGAGCAGCTTGAGCACCGAGGCATTTGTACATACCTACTTTAAAACGATTTGTCGCTAGAAGAGGGTGCCCAGTCACTATCTATAATGATAATGCTACTAATTTTCAGGGCGCAAATAATTTATTAGAAGAAATGTATTTGTGAGGCAGGGATAAAGTGCATTAAATTCCACCTTCGCAGGATTGTTGGGAGTCTGACTCTTACCTTTGAGGAAATCTCAACTATATTGGCACAAATTGAAGCCATTTTAAACTCAAGGCCCTTGTGCCCACTGTCATCGGATCCATCTGATTTGAATTGCTTTACGCCTGCCCATTTTTTAATAGGAAAACCTTTAATGTTAGCTTTTGAAACAAGTGTATCTAATATTCCTGACAACAGATTAAGTTTCTGGCAACTTTGTTGTAAAATTAGACAAAATTTTTGGAATCGGTGGTTGAGTGGGTATGTCAGGCGCGCTTTACACAGTAGAGTAATGTTCTGAATAAATAAATCGCATAAATCAAAATATAAATTCACAGTTCTGTGGCGAACGCATAGTAGATTGTACCGGTGATTTTTAAAATTATAAACTTGCGTGCATAGAAATCGGCCCACTGCTAACTTTTGACTTCAACTATTTTTTTTTAGAAACTATTCATGAGATTAAAAAAAGAAATATGCCATTTGAAAAACAATTTAATATCATCTAATATGAGTTGAAATTATCTATTATAATAATAATCCTATAAATAGTTCCTAAAAAAAATAGGTGAAGTCAAAAGTTAGCAGTGAGCCGATTTCTATGCACTTAAGTGTAGTTAGGCATTTTTTTCGGTGTACTTTTCATAAAATATTTTTGCAGGTATTTGTGCAGTGTAACCGGGCCGACCAATTCCTCCATGTTCACTGCGTAGATTCGATGGACAAAGTATAGATATGATTCTTATGTCCAGACGCTTAATGAAAATTAAAAGACTCTCAATGAAGACCTAAAATCCTAAAACACACGCTTATCAGGTATTTAAACCAGTTCCAAAAACATTTCGGGTCTAACCAAAGGGTTATCAAAGGAAAGATACAAAAGACCTATTTGGGAAATCCAAAATTTACACTCAATGTTAACCTTTAATTTATTATTAGATCATATTATTATACAAAGTAATAAGATAAGAAATTTAATTGATCATGTGCATAGCAATAAATTTTGCACAATTGGGAAAATACAAAAAACCAACACTGAGACAACTCCCGAACGGGCAACTATTAGATTCTGAATCTAAAATATAATTTACGTTGGTAAAATTTTGACATAAAACCTATGTAAACGTTTTGTAAACATAAATAAAATTTATTGGTATTTGTGTTTGTATTTGTATAACAATAAGGACGACTGTCTCTATCTTGGCGTTTTTGTCGATCGCTAGAGGCGGAAGGTAATTTTTATGATCCAAGATTAAGCTTCTTAGCTCCTGCAAAATTTTAAATTTTAATCAATCCAAATCCGTATAATAACTTATTTCAATACAAATTCTAAATAAAATCTTAATCGAATCTATAAATTCAATGACAAAACGGGCACGCTGAAATTCTATTTATGTTACACTGTAAAAAATAAGATAGGAATTTGCGTGCTGTATTGATTTTGTCATTAGGGTAAACGATATTTATTATATAGGTCGTATATTAAGCTTACCAGATAACATGATGTATGATTTTCAATGCGTAAATGTGCTTGCGGTATATTATTTTGGCCGTTTAGGCATTAGGGGGAGAATACTTTTCAAAATTTTACTTCAACGGCATTTCTAACAAGACCAGTAATTTCATCAGGGGACAGAGCGAATAAGTGAGGGAAAACGGAATCAAGCAATAATTAAGGGTGCCTTTAAACTTCAAATTCAGCAGTGGTTAAACATTATCAATCTACGCGCCATATCGTCAGACTTCTGCCGGTCCTGGAGCGGTCAACAACTAGATTAGCGAACGTAACTGCCTCTCAGAGAAGGTTCCAGCTAAAGCCGAATAACCAAGATGCAGGCCAAAAAAACTGGAATCGTTTATGAGCATCTCCCCTTTTGTGGAAATCGATGCAATGATATAGTCATCTTCCTGGCGACAGGCTCAAGAGCTTTTCCCAGACAGCTGGGATCGTTCGGGAGTCCCTACTCTTCTTCTCCTGTCACAAGATGGTGGAATGGTAATTCGGCGGGTAGCAAGGTCGCTCCAGCGATACCAACCAATGATATGTGGGTAGGGACAATGGGCATATCGTTAATCATTAGCGTGTCAACCCGATCAAAAATTCTGAAGAACAGCGCCGTAGCAACCAGGGCCCACACTTTGAGGGGCCCACTAAAAGCAGGATAATCATTGACTTGAACTCAATTATTTTAATTTGATTGCATCATGTTAAAAATCTCAAAATCTGAAATGCAAATGCCCAAAAGGTGTTTTCTTGTCTTGCGATTCGTGCGACGCGTGCGACTCGTTCGGCGCGGATCAGTTGGTGCCTACCTTTAGAGGTTAGCTGCCCTTTGACGGTAACGCTGTGCTGGCTGACCGTGATGACGTAGCTAATTTAGTTGGTATAAACTTGGTAGCTTCAGAGACTCGCGAACACTATTGTTCAATATTTTTATTCTGCTGTTGTGAATTGGTGATAGTTTCTTTCCGAGGAGTAGTTTTTAATAAGAAGCACCAATCTGGTGCAGCAAAAAGAGAGAAGAAAGCCCAATTGGAGGAATCAATCAAAAAATTGCTAAAAATTCAATATTTTTTCTATACTGTGCCCTCAACAAATGTGTGTGATGCAACAAATATTCAAAATATTAATAGAATAAAATTACAAAAATTTAGAATCATATTTTGAAAATTACTATCTTAGTATTTACTAGACTCAAATATTGTGAAGTATTTACCATAAGTAGGCACTTATTTTTATTTATTTATTTCTAGAAAAATTACTAGGGGGGGGGGGGGGGGGGGGGGCCTCTAACAAAAGTGGCACCAGGGCCCATCAACGCCTTGCTACGGCGCTGCTGAAGAAGCAAACCTTGTATCCCCGATGATTCCCAAGATGAAAAATAGCTAATATTAATTATTTTACATAACTTTTTTTCGGGTTTTTACATTTCAATATTTCTTTATTATTAGAAGATGCGATTCACCCAGAATTAGTGGAGATACAAGAGAATGATAACGGACTAACGGATACATGGAAAACCATCTAATATTCCAACAAGATGGTGCGCCACCCCACTATGCTGCAGTGGATCGTCAATATTTGGTCCAAAAGTTAAAAGGACAATAAATTCGAAGGAGATGAGCTATTGAGTGGCCCCTAAGTTCTCCAGATTTAGGCCCGTTAGAATTTTTCTTATGGGTTCATTTGAAAACTTAAATGTATGCGACCCAGCCAATATCTTTGGAAGACCTGCAACAACAAATAGTTCATGGATGTCGTCATATCACCCCACAAATACTCCAAAATGTACTAGAGCGGTTTGAATAAAATTCGTATCATTTTCATTTTCAGCATTTCCTTGAATCATTTTGGTTTTGAAGCATTTTTTTAAATACAAAATATCCCAACATGTTTTTGTATCTTTAATTAGCCGCTATAATGGCTAGGTAGATAGTAGGGATGTGAAACTAAGGGTTATCTTCTACATAAAAATATCTTCAAAATGAGGTATCACTCGATCCCTTATTCCATTTAAAATTTTGGGGGCTCTTGTCACCCCCGCTAGAGCTTTGCCCTTCAGGGGGTGAAAATGCCAAAAAAATGGTTTCCCCTTAAATCAAAAATCGGCGGGTACGAGGGCTTTTTTTAAATGTCTTGGGGCGCCCAAAATTACCTCTGTTTCTTTTTCAATTGGCCACCCTGTAAGTCGTAGCCATATTGTAGATTCCGCCATTTTATAAAACGGCTAACCACTTCTCTCTCTTCCTACTTACCTAAAGATGGATAGCCCACCTGTGGAAAAATCTAGGTATGTTTTATTGAGGTGAGCAGCAGGGCCGTTCTTTTCTGGTGGGGTACCAAATTGAAGGAAATTTAGGATAGATCGAGTATTGCTTTTATCTCCTGTTTTTTCTTCGCGCATTCCGGCGCCGAAATGCAAAACAACAGATATATGAAATCGAACTTGATCGTTCAGTTTATGAAATGGCTGGAAGCACGAGCCATATTACAAAATAGGTAATGCAAAATAAACAATTATTTTACAATGTAGCCGCGTTCTATAAAGTGGCTGCTAGCTGTTTTATAAAATCGCGAAATTTCCAATATTTATTCACATAAAATGAAATCATTTTTAAGTTGTATTATGAACTTAAGTAAGTTTGTATCTATTAGAACAAAGTCTTAATTCATTTGGTAAAATGTTTCCAAGCGATTTTAATTTGTTCGCTTTTATATAACTTGCGTGGTTTTGTTCTGCGCAGTTTTAATACCAACGCGGTTATCGGCGCGCGGTAACAGTTTATGTTGTTCCTGTTTCCGCAGTAAAAAACAACTAACCTTTTCTGATGACAACAACTTCTCCTTATAAATTTTCCTATGATTTAATTTTTATCATATATGGTGAAAGAGCACTAACTCATATGCAGATGCCAAATTCAAAAGGCAAAAATTCAATCTTCAAATTTCCACAAACTCGCAATGTTAAATAAGGCTTATCACTGCATTATCGAGTTCGTAAAACTGTACCCTGTCGCCATCTATTATAATTTTCAAGAAACTGATTCTCTAATGCCAGCAATCGAAGAACGGCTTCCAATAGTGAGCCCTTGACCAAGGTTGCCCTTATGCCTTGAATAGGCAGAATAGGGGCAATAATAAAGAGCGATCACCCAACATAATTTCCTTTTTTTTCCATCACACAAGCACTAAGCAGGCAATGGCAAAAACTTAAATAGGAGAAAATGATGTATTCAGGTTAGCGCCATCAATTGGGTAAATTTAAAAATCGAAATAATAGTTCGTTCAATAATTCTGAAGCCCTCTGCTGGTCCAAACGATCATGTTCTTGAAAATTTTAAAGGTGGGTATTCATAAAGTGACAAAGTGTAGTTCATATATATGCGAATCACAAACTGCGGAGACCACTCCTATTGGTCAGTCCACTCTCAAGAAACTTGAAATCTGCCAGAGTTCAAAATTTGAAATCAAGCGAGCGGCTAAATTGAAAGTGGTTTAATTTTTAGCGATTTTCCTTGCGAATGCATGCGTATTTCAAAAATGCTTTTTCGTTTCGGCTTTCGCCATTTCATTTGGGACTCTTTTCTTTTATCTTTGTAACTTTCGTCGTAGTTTGTTGTGCTGTGCCGTGTGTTTTCTCTATTGTTGAGGTATTGCAATATTTTCCATGGTAGTTTAATTTTTTTTCTCAGTCTCATTTCTTGGGCTAGAAAATGACTAAAAAATTCCTACCCAAATGAACATTTCAGGGATGATAGGGGACGGGTGGGTGATCATAAAACCGAAGATATCACACATGCACCCCTCTGGCGTTTTGCTCTATAGGGGTCGAAAGTGTGCCATTGGCGATTACTTGGTACCTATTGATTTTACGAAAAAATGTTTCAAATAAAAGATGTGCAACATTATTTGATCCACAATGTTTATCGAAAGACTTTTTTGATTAGGGGCCGTCTGTGGTCATAAGGGCCGTTTGAAGTTTATAATGAAAATAAAAAAATTTAACCAACGTGAAAAAAATTTCTACAACACATACAACGTTTTTGCTTTATAAAGTTTTTTCTCCCCCTGCCGTTTTTCAATTGGGATTTCAAGATAAGCGGTACTCTATCTGGCGGCAAATTACGGAACTAGTTTGTAGTACATTGTCATATGTTTTTTTATTGTTTATCATTGAATTTGTGTGAATATTTTTGAGGTGTTTTTGAGTTTCTAAAGCATGTTGGTGAATTATTAAGTCTAAATTATATCAGATACATTCAATTATGACCTCCAATCACTACTGTTGTGTTACTCAGTGCAAGTTTTGGGCCAAAAAAGATGCTGACAAAGGGTTGAGTTTCCACATATTTCCCCTTGAAACAGGCCTACGGGCAGTGGCGCACCCAAGGGGGGGGTTATGGGGGTTAAACCCCCCCCCCCCCCCCCCCCGAAATTTAGCACTGGTACAAAGAATTTTCCGATAAAAGTATTTTTTTTGCGATTTTGGTTAATAGGTACCTACCCCAGTAGCGCAACAATATTGGTAAAATATTATATTTACATATTGGCCCAAGAATGGAAACGACAGATTTTTTTTTAATGGTCCAATATACAGGGTGTCCCACAATCAACGTTACAGGCCATAACTTTCTTATTTTCAAAAATAAAAATTTGAAACAAAAAAAATTATTAATGGCTAATTAGGCTCTCTTCAAAAATATAAAAAAATCATCCCTTGAAAAAATCATCCCCTATTTACAACCCTTGACTTTTTTTTTTTAAATGGCACCCCTATTATTTTTTTTTATTTTTGAGAAGCTTATGAAATTACAAATTTGTATGGTGTATAAAAAGTTTGTTTTTCCATGTCTCTTGGGGGAAAAAAAATAGGTGTCCCACCCTTAGTCTTATACAGGCAATCACATTTTTGTCGACAAAAATAAAAATATGACAAAAAAAAATTTATTGTGTGCAAATTAATCCCTTTTCAAGAATATTTAAAAAATCTTCCCTACAAACTCATCCCCCAAAAACAACTCTTGCCTTTTTTTTCATATAGAACCCCATTATTATTATTTTCATTTTTGATTTTTTTTTCCAACGAAACATGGAAAAACAAAGTTTTCATACATCATTGAATTTGCAATTTCATGAACTTCTCAAAAATAAAATAAAAAATTAGGGGTGCCATTTGAAAAAAAAAAGTGAAGGGTTGTAAATAGGGGATGATTTTGTCAGGGGAAGATTTTTTTATATTTTTGAAGAGAGCTTAACTAACCATTAGTCAATTTTTTTTTTCAAATTTTTATTTCTAAAAATAAGAAAGTTATGGCCTGTAACGCTGATTGTGGGACACCCTGTATATTGTAAATATGAATCCGATATTGAAGAAAAACATTGTCCCATTATTGATAATTAATAAACATGTAATATTGCTTTTAGAATTATACCCAATATTTGTTTTTCAGATTGGTACAATGTATACTTTTTATATGAATCCGATATTGAATATAAACATTTCTCTAATATTAACAATTAATAAATATGAAATATTTCTATTTACAATATTTCCTAGAAATATTTATAATATTTTTTTGGAAAAACACATGTATTTAACCAAAGCTCTAACACCTGCGCAGCAGACTAGACCGGTTTCCGGTTTCGAGCTTGTTATCGAAGCACACCAACTCAAAGAAACAGTTTTGAAGGAAACTCAAACACCAGGAAAGAGCAAGGCCATCAGTAGCGCATGGTGCCCTCTCTCGGTAGTCCTGATTGATATGGAAAAGGTACATCTCCTATATATCACCAATATTGGATAAATATTGAATAAAAACATGAATAAAAGATATTGCCAAACATGGATCGGATCCAATATTGGATCAATCTTGGATTCACATATGATAAAATAATAATGTAGGAAAAAGGTAAATCTCCAATATTTTAACAATACTGGCTACAAATTGCCAATATTGGACCTATTTACAATATTTTACCAATACAGAATCAATATTTGGCCAATATGGATAAATATATCGCTGTTATGTTAGAAAAATTTATTTTGCCATTATTTATCCAATATTGGTTTAATAATGCAAATAAAAACATTATCAGTCCATATTGGTCCATTAATGGATACAATATTATAGTAACATTAGAAAAAGTTTTATTGTCAATATTGGCTCAATAATGCACAAAAAAAACATTTTTTTGTGCTTATCGGTGCAATGATGGATAAATATGACTGTTATATAAGAAAAAATTATATTGCCAATATGTAACCAATCTTGGCTATATGCTGCCGATAAAAATATTGTTTGTGCATATTGGCCCATTCTTGGATAAATATATTATTATAATGATGAAAGAAGTTGTATTACCAATAAATGTCTAATGTTGGCTGAAAAATGCCAATATTGGGCCAACATACAATATTGGTCCAATGTATCCGCAACATCGGACCAACATTGTGTGCTACTGGGGTACAAACTTTCCATTTAACATACATGGCACCCATAAAAGGTTTTGCCTCCGACTGCAAGTTGATTTAGGTGAGTAAACAGCGAGGTAAACACATAACTTATACAATCACTTGGTTGATTGGTTGGTTAGTTGAGATGTAAAATGAACAGGCCGGGTTAGGTGGCTCCAACACTGCAGCCGTCGGCTTATTGTATTGTCCTGTTTGTCTGTTTAGTCAGTGAAAAGTTTCGTAACCTTGATTAGGTTTAGGAGCCTCTTCACCATGTAACTTTTGGTGAGTTTAGCGATAGGGCCTTCTGGCCCTATCTGTCTGTATCTCCACCAGCGTGAAGGCTCACATTCAAAGATTATGTAGGTGGCGGTTTTATCCTCCTCGTCACAAAGTCTGCATATGGGTTCTTCTTGGAGGATGCCTATTGTGTGAAGGTGTTTTCTCAGGCTACAGTGTCCAGTTATAAGTCCAGTTGTAGTAGTATTTCTTCAGTAAGATTAGGTGATGGTTGTTGTACCATTAGCTTACTGTGTCTGAGCTTCGGAAGAGTTTGCCAGTAGGTTTTGTGTTGTCTATACACCCATTGGTTTATTTTTGTTCTTAGCGATGATTTTGTGGTGCTAATTGCCGGTTCAGGACCAGTATAACTGGTTGCCGATCCTTCTCTTGCCAGAGCATCTGTTTTTTCATTTCCTTCAATTCCTGTATGCCCTGGCACCCATTTAAGAGTTACCTTGTTGGCCATAATTCGGTTTTTGAGGTTTTCCAAGCATTTCCAGTGGACGCTTAACCGTCTGAGCAGATAAGGATGTTTTTACCTATGTATCCCCTCCTCAGGTTTTCTCTCAGACAGGAGTCGATGGCATATACGTATTTCTGCTTGGGTAGTAGTGTATTCTCCCAGAGGTTGACATACTTGCCGTTGGTGTGCTTCTCTGTGCACCGGTAATACAAAGACACGCAAGTCTCTGGATTTGCTTGTCTTTGGTTTATCTTAGGCCACCATACAAGTGCACCATATGTTATCATTGGTCTTACAACCGTAGTGTATATCCACTGTACAACTGACGATTTTAGTCCCCATCTTTTCCCAATTGCTCTTTTTAGTGGCAACAACATCATCTTGCTTTTGGTGGTTATCTTTTGGATGTGTTGGTTCCATGTCAGCTTCATATCTAGGATGATAATGCCTAGAAATTTAGCTTCCCTGCCAAATTCCAAGGTTTTTTGGAATAGACTGGAGGCGATTAGGTTCTCCAGATTTCTTTTTCTCGTGGAAGAAATGAGTTTTATTTTGGAGGGGTTGACACGAAGTTGCTCCCTCGTGCACCATTCCTCAATGATTCCTAAGGCGTCCTGCATGAGGATTGATACCGTCCACGGTCCCGATTCTTGTCCCCAGGGAATAGAGTTCCCCGAGGGAACGAATTTTTTGTTCGTGTCAACGTAATCGAAAAGTGAACGCGAATGATAAAGACGAAAAATGTGTTCTCTCGGGGAGCTCTCCTCTCTCTGAGACGAGAATTGGGCCCCTGGAAAATCCTCCCCTAATGACAACGACTACCTATGTCATCCGCGTAGCCTAGGGTGATGTAGCCTTAATCCTTTAGTTTTCTCAAGTTCATCCACGACTAGATTCCACAAGAGTGGTGAAAGTACTCTGCCCTGTGGGCATCCTTTTGTCGCGGTTACTTTAATAGAGGTTTCAGCAATAGTCGAGTTCAGTGTTGCCAAATTTTGATTTTGAAATTATGGTACATGAAGGTCAAAATTATGTTATTTGAAAAAGAATTATGGTACACATTAATTTTTGAATAAACTTTATTAGAATAAATAGCACAAACTAAAAATGCAAACAACAACAATAAATATTAAATTCTTGGTGAAAATAAACAGCTGTCCGCTGACGTGAGTGAAAGTGAGATAGAAAAGAACTGCGGCTCGGCAACCGATCAACCGTCCACGCAACCGGATTTATGACGTCACGCATAAGTCTCAAACGTCTAAACAGCAAAAACATGAGAAAATAAAAGAAGGAGTATTATAAAGTTAAGAAAAATACAAAGAGGTCAAAATTATGGTACAAATACATAATTATGGTACGCCTGGCAACACTGGTCGAGTTTATAGTCCTGTGTTTTAGCATGGACTTGAGCCATCTGCATGTGGTATCATTAATCGCATGTTATCCAGCAGTTCTGACTATACAAATCACTTACAAAAAGATATTTTTTAAAGGCTTAAAATAAACGTTTTTGGGCGTAACACCCGAAAAAATTTCTTCCTATGGCGGCCGGCCTACGGAAGCGCCTGCCTGCGGCGAGCCTTTATCATTATGAAAACCCCCCCCAAATAAAAAACCTGGGTGCGCCACTGCCTACGGGTTTATTTGGAAATGAAGATGGGAAAATAGTTAGAATGGAGAAGAAAATCCTGGATTTTAAAACTTCGTATTGGCAAACTAGTCACCAAATTCATGAAAGTCTATTTCTCTACATTTCAAGCAAGAAGTTTGTGTTAAGGTAAGCAAACATAATGGATATTTTTGTGCCCTAGCTGTCTTTTAGGACTGCTCTTAGGCATTCATTAAGAACCTATTATCTATTTTTGAAATATTTTGTTTGAAAATATTGACTGTTTTTATTATTTACAGGTGAGAGTACAGGTAGAGGTCGGATATTAGAAAAAACAGCTGTACCATCCCAGAATTTGCCCTCTTTTGCAGTGATCCATAAACCCAGCCAAAAAACAGATTCCATGTGTGCTGAAAGACTTGCGAAAAGAAAAAGAAATCAAGATTTTAGTGAGAGCGGTAGAAGTAATGAATGTATTGATACTTGTGATCAATTATTACTCTCTCTTGAGACAAACATACAAATGAACGAGCAAACAGCAGAAAGTGTCAAGTTTTTATTAAATTCTAATTACCAGTATTATAGGCAGGTTTGTGGTCAAGTTATTTGACTTTGTTAATTCAATATTTACCTATTTATAAATAAAAATAAAGAGTTATTTATGAAATATTTATTTATTTATTGCACATAAAAGTTATTCAAATACAGACATTATAAGGGACATATCTGCCTTGATTCTTTTGGCAATGTCCTATAGTGGAAAATTTTAAAAAAATATAAGAAAAAGATCCGTTTAGGCTGTTGTATGGATATGACCATTTCGGGTCAGGTAAACGAAATAGATTATATTGAATTTTGGCCTGCATCAAGAGCCATAAAGCCCATAAACATAAGACAAACATTCAAGCTAATGTAAATCATATGTAAATTAAGTTAAAAACAAAAGTGAGGTTATGAATCAATGTACTAGAAAGTAGTTGAGCTATTCGCCACCGCGGCGCTACGATCTTAATTTGAAATCCCAATAGGGGTTGACATTTTCTACAATTTTTCCTCATCAACTTTTTTTGTTACTCACCCCTATTCAGCGAAGGTTAGGTTGATTTTTTTTATTTTCATTATAAAATTCAAACGGCCTTGATAACCACAGACGGCCCTTTATCAAAAAAGTCTTCAGATAAACATTGTAGATCAAATAATGTTGCACATCTTTTATTTGGAACATTTTTTTGTAAAATCAATAAGTACCAATTAATCGCCAATGGCGCACTTTCAACCCCTATAGCGCAAAACGCTAGAGGGATGTATGTGTGATATCTTCGGTTTTATGATCACCCACCCGCCCCCTATCATCCCTGAAAAATTCATTTGGGTAGGTTTTTTTTTTCGAAAATCGACAATTTTTCTAGACTTATCGGGTGACGGGTGACACGGCGGTGACCCATCCAACTTGCAGCCCGGCCTCATATTTGCTTGGCCGCAGTTAGCTCGTTTTTGCCTCTACTGCGACCCAATAAGCCAGGTATAATTGTTCCATTATTTAACTAATTAAACCATTGAACCATTGACTCAATTTATTTCAGAAATTGCCTCGTTTTTTTCTATGCAGTTTGAAAGAAAAGCTCCGCGAATCCTGTTAAAATTTTTCCAATATTTGACTGATACAACCATTGACTCGTTTTATTTCAGAAATTGCCTCGTTTTTTAAAAATAAAAATTGTTGATATTATGTTCTATGCAGTTTGAAAAAAAAGCGCCGCGAATTCTCGTATAATCTCGTACTTACAAAAAAAGAATCGTGGTGTCCCGGTTTCAAAATGGAAATTTAAATATTTTTTCAAATTTCTATGAGTGCCAATGTCACTCGTTTTGGAAAATTTTGACATCGACTTGTCGCAAAGCTACCTATCTAGGCAAGAATTGCCGACGGATTTAGTGACCTAAGAATTCGGTACAGTGACTAAATGAACCTTTATATACAAACAGTAAACAGTGGCCACAATAGAGGTCCCGCCGTCATTTTGTGCCCTACTTCTTGCTAATTTTAGATATGAATATAGGATTTAAATGGACATCTATCATAAAAAATTGAAAACAATGTATTTGTTGACTATTAACATTAACTATTATTAGGTACATCAAATACGTTGTTTTCACTTTTTTATGATGATAGTCCTTTTAAATCCTATATATTCATATTTTAAATTAGCAAGAGGTAGGGCACAAAATGGCGGCGGGACCTCTATTGTCGCCACTGTTTATGAAGGTTTATTAGGCCGTGTTCGCTTTTGTCATTTTTTCATCGATTTGCTCCGAAATTTTGACAGGCACGTGACTGGATCAGACAGTTTCATTTTACAGATCACGTGCCTGTCAAAATTTCAGAGCAAATCGACCAAAAAGATGACAAAAACGAACACGGCTTAAGTCACGGTAGAGTTCGGTACAGTGACTTGATAACCACAGTCGCGACAATTGCCGTCTTATTTTTTATTGGTTCATAAAAATCCTATATATTCATATAGAAAACGCCGTCATTTTGTGCCCTACCTCTTGCTAATTTTAAATATGAATATATGTATAGGATTTAAATGGACATCCATCATAAAAAATTGAAAACAACGTATTTGCTGACTATTATTAGGGACATCAAATAAGTTGTTTCCGATTTTTTATGATGGAATTGATGGATAGCCATTTAAACCCTATATAATCATATTTAAAATTAGCAAGAGGTAGGGCACAAAATGGCGGCGGGACCTCTATTTTCGCCACTGTTTCTAAAGCTTTATTCAGTCACTGTAGAGTTGGGTCCTTGACGTTCCCACCTAGCGAGAAGAAAACGCAATATTAATTTCAAGAATATGCGCGTTCACCCAGATACAAACGTTAGTGAAACGCATTGTTCGGCTGAACGCTACGTTGAAAAGTTTCTCTAAATTAAAATTAATAAAAACATAATTGAGATCATATATGGTCCAAAAAAGTATAAGCGTTTAACGCACTAATGAGCATATGAAATCGGTGCTAAATTAATCGAAACTATTTTTAATAATATCCTAATAATTTGATTGAAAATGTGCCTACCTACCCTAATAGCGCAAAAGGTACGATGGACGTTTAAAACGTCGAAACGTCCGAGGACTAAAATAGAACGTTTTATAAACGTTTTTAAAAATGACATAAAAAGAAGTTCGAAATATATTCACAAAACGCCCATAAGCGTGAAGTTCTGAAAAAAAAAAGTTTTGGAAACTACTGTTGTAGGACGTTTTTAGAACCAACAACAACAAACGTCGTTACAAATGTTTTTTTTGGGTAACTAATCTCCATGTCATGTGATTTTTAAATAGGTCCAAAAAGAACGTTATTTAGACGTTTGATTTAAGTTGTTTTTAAAATGTCCGTTAGAAACAATCAAAAAACGACAGAACGTTTTCTATAGGTTCTTAAAAGTATGTTTTCATAAAACAGGCGTTATGTAACTATGACATTTGCACTACAAAATAAGTCTCTTTGGACGTTTTTGGATACTTGAAGTAGGGGAGTTTGGAGCAAAGTGGCCCCTGGGGGCAAAGTGAATTACCTTAAAATGTACTATATACCGATGACATATATGCGCGCTTCTAGGCTTAGTGATTCCTCTCTGGATACACAAGTAATTAGTTGCGATCAGATACGTACGCGTTTTTTACGGCAAGTGAAAACTTTTGAACCACGTGCTTCTAATATTCAAAGGTAAGTAAACTCTAGTCTAAGTATACCCACTTATATGTATAGTTTTTTGAGCATTACACCTTTTTGGAATAACATTTTATATGTTATTAACATGTCTGTACAAGCAATGGTATGAAAAACAGATGTGATTTTTTATTTATTTGAATAATCTTTCGATGTATGTTGGGGCTAAATGTTTTTTTTTTTGTGGGGCAAAGTGCCAAGTGGTCAGCCATAGCCACTTTACCCCATTGTCTGAAAAATATTGTTTCTAATTTTAAAATTTCAAATATTGAACTTGTGTCACAAATAAATATAAAAGCTTCCGTTTTTTTTCAATTTTTTCAGAAAATTGACATAATAGTGCGTAACTATAAACGTAAAAGCCAGCAGCACTCTTGGTCGGAGGGAAGTATGGCAGCAGCCATCCAAGACGTTAGAAACAGCATACTGATAGCAAAAAGGGCAGCAACACAGTACCAAGTGCCCTTAACGACACTTCGGAGATGAATAAAATCTTACAAGGAACCCAAAGCAACATCAAAAAAGTTGTTGGGACGATTTAGACGTATTTTTTCCGCAGAACAAGATAAGGAACTGGCTGATTTTATCTTAGAGATGGAAAGTAGGCTTTTTGGCCTTGGCACAAGGGAATTGAGTTATCTTGCCTTCCAATTTGCGGAAAAAAATAATATTGCACACACCTTCAATGAAGTTAAAGGTCTGGCAGGGCGTGATTGGATCTAGGGGTTTCTAAACAGGAATAAAAATATTTCTTTGAGACTAACAGAATACACATCAGCAGCAAGAGCTTCCGCCTTTAATAAATTCAACGTTAACTAATTTTTTACGCTTTTGGAAAAAATACTGGAAAAATACGAATTTCTACCCAGTAAAATTTTCAATTGCGACGAGACAGGTATTTTCACGGTATAGGCCGTCAAGAATATTCTCTATGAAAGGCAAAAACTCGGGCAAAAAACAAGTTGGCAGTCTTTCTTCCGCTGAAAGAGGCACAACAGCCGAAGTATGCTTTAACGCTGCTCGATTTCACATTTTGACTCCGCTGATATTTCCGAGAGTGAGAAAATGCCTAGCACTTGAGGAAGGACTTCCCCCTGAATCAATAGTCGAATATCTTCCGTCTGGGTGGATGCAAAGTGAAAAAATTTCAGAAGCCTGGTTCGAACACTTCACAAAATATTCCAAGCCTACTGAGACTGATCCGCTGTTACTGGTTTTCGACGAACATGCTACACACACAAAAAATATGAAGTTGGTCGAAAAAGCAAACAAAAATCATGTTCATATTATAGTAGTACCGCCACACACATCTCATCGTCTACAGCCCCTAGATGTAGCCTCAATAATTCCTCTTAATTCATACTACCAACAAGAGAAAAAAAATGGCTTATTAATAATCCTGGAAAGGTAATAAATGTGTACCAAGTTGGAGAACTTTTTGGAAACGCCTAAAAAAGCGCAGCAGCCACACAAAATGCGATTAACGGATTTAAAGTTAGTGGAATTCGCCCTTTTGATCCGGATGTGTTTCCAGAAGATTTATTCAAACCGGCAGAGGTCACAAATAGGGCACTAAATGAAGAAAGGCCATTAACTCCTCGACCCCAGTAACAACCCGATAATCTTGAAATTAATTACTCTCCACAACCAGCTCCCTCCAGGGCTAGAGCTCCGTCTCCTATGATTCTCAGAGTGCTAGCTAGAAACTCACAGTCCACATCAACTATGTTACCGAAAACCAATATTGAAAACTTATATTATTCACCAAAAGACATATTAGCCCTACCAAAAGCAGGAGAAGCAAGTGCTCCGAAACGAAAAATAAGGAGAGGAGAAACGATGGTGCTCACATCAACCCCTAATTATGAAGAACTTAAAACTGCAGCGTATGAAACTCAACACAGCCAAAGAGAGATCTCCATTCTCATATTTTTTTTTTAATTCAACGGATGACTGTGCTGCTGCATTGATCGAATCATATTGACTGTTATTAATTACCATAACGGGAACTCTTATTATACCATGCGTTTTTCAACAAAAATATTTACGTTGCAGGTGCTTTTATTATCCAACAAATTAACATATTTCTTTTGCAAGGCCAATATTATGCCCCGTTTTACAACTTATAGTATTTGCAGTTGCCTTTACCATGCTAAACGCCACCGCCATTTCATTCGGATATAAATTAAACAGTTAGAGCCATATTCTCCGTAGTTCATAAAACCTGGCTTAGTGGAAAAGCTCGGCTTTGTCACATAAAAAGCCAAGCGTTTCCACTAAGCCAGGCTTTATCAACTACGGAGAATATGGCCCTTAGATTATGCCAGACAGGCGAATAGGCCTATTCTTTGGTGTCAGTTGATTGGAAAAAGGCGTTCTGTGTATTCACGCTATACAAATTTGACAAGTTAAATTTAAACTCGAGCAAACAATAAACACGCTAGTAAACAGAAAGAACATAGGTACGCAAATTAACTGGGATATGAGCTAGTTCACGTTGCAGTTTGGTTGGTTAACAAACATAGAGAACTATCGGTTGGTGTTGACACTCTATAGGGAGAGGTTAATGTTGATGATATTTCTGTTTTAATTGAGCTTGTTCGCTTTGTTGTCCAGCCGTCATTGAGGTTTACTTTTTAGCAATGATGAATTGTTAAGCTGCGTACAGACCGGGCCAACGAACGCCAACGAATGGGTTCGTTCTAAGAATTTGTGTGCAGTGTGGACGGTTTAGCGAAGACCAACGAAGATTCGTTGGCGTTCGCTCGCAACCCGTAGAGTTACTGTAACATCAAAAGAAATAAAGGCAATCGGCGAATGCGGTGTGTACGGTTCGGCCAACGAACGAAACACCGATCAAAGCGTTTAGTTTAAATCTGCTTTTTTTAAAATAATGTCGTCATCCACCACTTTTGTTTGCGCTTTGGTTTTGGTTTTCTCTCTTCTTCTTCTTCTTATTCATTGATAATTATAAATGCAGCACAAGCAATAATAACTTCGGCATCCATTCGCCTATCGAATTTTGCGGTTTCGTGTCCAACGAACGTTTGCTCAGAGAGTAAATGCAAAATGGACGTTTTTCCGAAGGCCAACGAACATTCGGTATTTATCGCTGAATCTCAATCGTTGGCGTTCGTTGGCCCGGTCTGTACGCACCTTTCGTTTCTGTGCTATTAGGGTATACCTACATGAATTATCTGTTGATTATTGCCAAGAGTTTGGATTGGATTACTTTTAATTTGACCTTGTTTTCCTATGTTAGTTTTTTTTCGTGGTTACCTAACACATAATAAAATGTGTGATTTTTTTTCTACGAAAATCTCTCACATTTTCCTTAAGCCATGGGATGGGGCGGCAAATTCACTCATTGCCCAGGGCGGCACAATACCTAGCGCTGGCCCTGAGGAAAAAATTCTAGTCCTGCCTGCGAATGAAGGAAATGCACCGGTAATCATGAATGTGACTGACTATGAATCAAAAATTTCCGAACTGCTAGACCCCTCCACCTACAGAAAGCTGAAGCGCAATCCCACTGCTTCTATGTATATTGCGAAAAACCAATCAACTCGTCCGAGCACTACCGTTGGACCCAGAAACATAAGGAAACTCATCAAATCTGAGGCCTTACAACCTAGAATATATGGGCTTTCGAAGATTCACAAAACAGGTTACCCACTCAGACCCATTGTAAGTGCAATAGATTCGCCCACGACGCCCACATACAGCATAGCCAAATACCTCACCACTCTCCTTCAGCCACGGATTGGCCAATCCAGCTCTTATGTTAAAGACTCCACTCATTTTATCAAAAAGATCAGTGACATCACTCTACTACCAAACGACATTCTGTTTAGTTTTGATGTCGTCTCGCTGTTTACCAAAGTACCAGTGAATCAGGCCTTAGAGTATCTGAAAGATGTTTTTCCGAAGGAAGTCAACAACTTATTTCACCACTGTCTGACGACTATGTAGTTCCAATGACAAAATGACGCAGACGAGATGCAACACCTAAAATCGGTACTTGAAGGAAATGGGTACTCCAATTAGGAGATAAATAGAGCTATAAGACCGAAGCAACAGCGCACAAATAAGGCACCAGCACAGGTGGCAGGGAGAGTCTTTTTCCCTACATCAAAAATCCGGTCCTGGACCGAGATAGTACCTGGCTCCTTGGAGAGGTAATAATTTTTTACCGCGAAAGTTTTTTTTGTCCCTCATTTTGAGGGGTGGGTTGAGTTAGTTGAGTAGTACTATTGACCCTCTAACTACCCTAAATTTTATTTCAAAAATCCGGTTCTGGACCGAGATAGTACCTACCTAGCTCCTTGGACGTTGGACAGTAAATAATTTTTTACCGCGAAAGTTTCGTTTGTCCCTTGTCCCTCAACTTTGAGGGGTGGGTTCAGTAGAGTACTATTGAGCCTCTGATGGCCGTTTTCACCAACTATTTTAGGGAAGCCATAACGATAAGTATTCCCTAAACTGACATTTCTCCATGGACAACTGTCAGTTTAGGGAATACTTATCGTTACGACTTCCCTAGAATAGTTGGTGGAAACGGCCATAACTGCCCTAAACATTTTATATCGAAAATCTGATCCTGGACTGAGATAGTACAAAATACTACATTACACACATCCCTACTTCCCTTGATTTGAATCGCGACTCTAACCTAACTCGATATTATTTTGATTCTGTTGCTTGTTGTTGGTTAAAAAATAAATTTAGGTATATTCTGTTTTAAATTTATTTAAAAAATATATTCTTATTCAGTTTTATAAGCAATAAAAGTTGTGGTACGCAAGGAGCTCACTTCACACTTTCGACTACGTTCGCGGATCATATTTGGGGCAAGAAGCTGGCTACAAGGAGCTAGTAGCATCAGACTTAGGCATCACACACGTCTGGTTGGACGATTGCACGTCATTCACTCGAGGTCGCCACACTATAGGCAATTTTTCGCGAGGATAATCAGATTATGCTGGGTTAGGTGATGTGTCAATTGTGTTGTGTGATACTCCCCTAACTCCCTCCAAGGAGAATACACACTCTAAGGAGTCCTTATCGGCCTCGTTTTTGGTAATCGCCGCCATATTGATTTTCAACCATTGCCGACGTCATAACTAAGTCGTCAGCTGTTTGAACAGCCTATGTCAAGGCGAGAAAGGCTATGCTGCTTTCGCCACAACTAGTTGATTGGTCTGGGGGGTAGGGGGGATTTGTAACACACAGGCCTTGTGAGGATAGGCCATCCTGTAGTAGTAGTGTGTATCATCCTTGACTAGAGGCTACATCAACCTATTATAAATATTGACAGGTCATTGGATTTTCTAATTTAAAATAACATTTTTCTAACCGTTCGTTTTCAAGTGGCATTTTCAATGACGTCATCGCTTGACATACCGCTACTAACCGTTTTGTAACCCGGTTAGTTTAAACCCGTTTAAACCAGAGCCACGTGAAAAGGACTATAGCATTGCCTAATGTCACACTCGTCATAGTTCAGTCGTGAGTCGATGTTATTTTTATTTTCGTATTTTCTATTCGCTTAATCGCTAATTGTTAATTAATCGTAATCCTGAAACGTTTGTGATTTGTTTCTTTTTTCTGCAAAATTTTAATTTGATCCTGTGATAAGTGTGATTTGTGGTTTGGGTCGTTTGAGAGTTGACAGTAGTGGGTAAGGTATGTACTTTAGGCGACAAGAAAACAAAAAGATAGAAAAATAACAAATCAATAATTGAAATACCTACCCAATTATGGAAACGCCGGAAAATAAAACAAAAACGAAATCGTCTTCCTCCGAAATGGACTGGCCGAAAATAAAACAAGAAAGAATAGAATATTTCCAACAGTTGACGCAGTGGTTGGAGGAAGCTAGGCTATGGTACAGCTTGTCAGCTGGATTCTCCAATAACTTTTCTGGATTACCGTTCCCAGATGTTGGGGGTGCTTCGGCTCGGGAACAGAATGCAATAAATCCGTATGCAGCTTTCTATCAAGTTCCAGCATTTGGGTTCAATCGAGGGCTCAATGATGGTGCTAGACTTAATGATAATCAACAGGTCCCTAATGGAAATGTTAATAATGCTGCTACTTTCAATGGGGTACCTTTCTACCAAACATATCCCTGTGAGTGTAAATAGCCAATACATAAGTATAAGTAGACAGTAGGCCCTCTATCCAGTAATTAAAATTTATTTGTAACTTCAAAAGTTCATTTTGTCATGTTATTTAATGGCTGGTTTATACAACATTTGCATAGTCGTAATCATAATCGTAGTCTTAGTCTTAGTCTTAATCATAATCACAATTTTAGAAGGCGTTTATACAATGTCATAAGCATAAAATAAAATCAACTCTAACCCGACTTTTTGTAGGGAGAATTTGTTTACTTTTTGCGAATCGAACTCGTCTATTTACTTTTAATACTTTTTCAAAGTTTCAAAAAGTGTGGAAATTAAAATTCTGCGAAAGAAAACCATACAAGTGATAGGTCTGTCCTATTTATTTTTGAGTTTTGTTAATAAACAACTTCAACAAACGCAAACCATAAACAAAGAAGGTGGAAAGTGAGTCCCATCAATAAAAAAAGGCAGAAGGAAGGGCATTTTGCCACATTATTCAAAGACATGTAGAAGCTTGATGGAGACCCTTTTTTTTAAATACTCTAGAATGACTCAAGATCAATTTAAATACAAACAGAACTAAAATAGCAGATTTGAATTGTTTTTCTCTGTAACAGCTGATAATGGCGCTTGCGCAGTTTGGATCTCGTCTTAGTCACAATCATAAAAGTTAAAAGTTGCCAACTTTGAGTTATGCTTATGCTTATGCTTATGATTATGATTTGTGTATAAACGGTTCCATAAGAAAATATTATTTTAACTCTTATGACTAAGACTATGATTATGATTACGACTATGCAAATGTTGTATAAACCAGCCATAAAAGTCGTTTTACATTCATCCATCATGTTCTATTTTAGATGCAATTTTTATTTTACAGAAATACCTAATGCCAAATAACACTAGCAACCTTGGCTACTTTACCTTCATAATATTTAATTATATCATAGTAAGTGACTATTCTGCTGACCATTCTGCAAATTGGACTATTAGAATTATTGAACCAATCAAAAACGCCCCGACTGGTTTGTGATTTCTGTGAGAACAGACCTATTATACCTAGCAACTGAATTTGCGAAAATATGAACATACTTAGTTATAAGGTTTAACTTAGAATTGTTTTTAGCTCCTCATTTGGAAATAATAGTGATATAATTACACAATGCACACATTAAAAAAAATTAAAAATTGTCTGGCAACATCACATAACCTTCACTTGTGATGTCATCTCATATGGCCCAGCTATTTTTACATTGGTTTGTGACTGAACTTTTGAATAAAATTCAAAATAATATGGGGCTATACTGGTGACCCAAACTTGCAATGCAACACCCGGGGCCAGATTCTCAACTCAGGGAGTAGAGCTCCCCGAGAGAACAAATTTTGCATCTTCATCATTCTTGTTTACTTTTCGATTACGTTGACAAGGACAAAATCGGAGAGCTCTACTCCCTGAGAGGAGAATCGGGCCCCTGATATAAGGTCTGGGACTCTGTAACGGATAGAGATCATTATCCCCTCAGTTATTCCCATCACTATGGCACTTGCTATCTTCTTCTCTCTTTTCCAACTCAATAGAGAGGGGACGCCAATAGACAAAATATCTCTATTCATTACAGAGTACCAGAGGATTACTTGATTGATGCCGAATTTCAGCATAAAAACAATTGACTTGATCCTGGATCAGAATTTCTTGTAGAATCCAAAACTATAATATGTAGTAGGAGTAGGTAGGCATAGCAGGTGATCCAATTGAAATAAAAAAGATGATCGCACTTCCGCATGCGAGAGTTAATTGTTTTTGAAATTCTGTAAATATCAATAATAAACATCCCGAAAATTTCAAATATGCAACTACTCTACAGGGTGTATATTTTAAGTGATACCACTATTGCTATATCCGAAACGGTAATAGCTACAAGGTCGGTTAAATTAGAAAAAAGTTGCCTTTTTTGATGCCCATTTAAGACTTGTTTACAGTGTTGCCAAATTCTTTTTAGTTTATGAAATACAGGGTGATTTCTAAGAAACGCCCAAAACTATTTCATCAATTATTTTGAAAACTATTGATTTTCGAGACACAATTTAAATTTGAAAGTTTTTTAGTTTTTTTCGCTCTACAACATAATGTCATCAGATTTCAAATCCGATGTTTCATAATCGAGCTACTATCATCAACTTCATTTTTTTAAATACGGGCCTGGATTTTTTATGTCATTTTTAGAAAGTGCCATTTATTCCCTTTGTAAAAATGACATAAAAAGACCAGATTCATATTAAAAAAAATGAAGTTGATGATAGAAGCTCGATTACGAAACGTCGGATTTAAAATTTGAAAATGCCATGTGTTATAAAACTTTCAAATTTAAATTGTGTCTCGAATATCAATAGTTTTCGAAATAGTTGATGAAATAGTTTTTGGCGTTTTTAAGAAATCACCCTGTATTTCATAAACTAAAAGGAATTTGACAACACTGTAAACAAGTTTTGAATGGGCATCAAAAAAGGCAACTTTTCTCTGATTTAACCGACCTTGTAGCTCTTACCGTTTTCGAAATAGTAATAGTGGTATCACTTAAAATATACACCCTGTATAGATATTGATTTTCAACATCACTCAAAAATTTTAAGAAGAGTTTGAAAAAGCCTAGGAAGAAGGACTTTATAGTTCTAAATTCCAACTTAGTCTTGTACTTATTCATTGTCAGCCCTGTGCCATATTTATGGCGGGTTAATGGTTATGCCGAGTACTTTGTTATGGGTAACCTCTGGGTGCACAGACTTTGTAATAATATTAATTTAGGTATTGTGTAAGGGTGTTTTCGATTTTTTCCATATGTATTGAACCATATATCTTTGAAATTGGCTTGAAGGAACATATTAGATACTAACTTGGGTACCAACTTATAAAGCGTAATTACAGTATTGAAAAAACAGGGTGTTCCATTTCAATAAGTTCCTCTTAAAAAAAAATAGTGATTCGCAAATATGTACCTATATTGCATCAGCTTATAAATATGTATTTTTTTTAGTCATTTTGCCACCAAACTTACTAAGGCTTCCTACTACTTACCAATTCAAAATTCCACCCCTATGGAAACGATTATGTGCTGAGCTTATTGATTTTTGCATTCTATTCATAGTAAAACTGGCTCTTACCTTCTTATTCATGGAAAGCTTTAGTATTGGGTGAGTATATTTTAGTATTTTACATTTACAATTAGTAAATTACTTGAATCTGGTTCCAGAAATGCGTTTGATTTGTACGGTTTGGACATTTTGCAGAAGGGATTTCTAGAAGGACAAGAACTGAATTTCCCATTGGCCTTTGAACTGGTCTTGCTAGAATTTCTGCATAGATTCATAGTTTGTGCTTTTGAGGTAAGGTAAATTTTGATTAATGTTTCTCTTTCTATTATAATTATATTTATTTTCACTTTTCAAGTTATTTTTCACTGTGTCTACTAAGTTATTGCGTTTTTATATGAAGCTTTTCAAATCACAAGAAGCTATTAAAACTCGTTTTGAGTCGACGGCAATTAGTGGGTCAATTCTGTGCACATCTGTAAGCAAATCTCGAGGCAAATCTATAACTTTCTATAAGCCTATAGACACTGCAATACGCATCGATTGTCAAACACCCGATTGGAAATATTGATGATTTCTATAAAATTTTCTGTAAGCTACAGGAAGTGCAGAATTGCAAATTGTCTATAGGCATCTATAGGCTTATATTATAAAGTTATAGATTTGCTTACAGATGTGCACAGCATTGAAGCGTAGGTTTCTTGGAGCCTTGGAGTCCCGTCATACATAAGGCTGAAAAAAGTAATTTTTTTGTGATTTTACATTTTTCTGATCTCTTAGTTATGGGATATTTCCAAATCCAATTAGAATAATGTAAATTCCAAAAGTCATATACTTATCCTCAATGAATAAAAAACTAGAAGGACCCACCTGTTTGCAATTTATACAAGCAACACAGACGTGTGCTTGCAGCAATCGAAAGAAATCATTCAGAGGTGTTCAGCAGTAGTACAGTTAGAATAAATGTGTTCCAGTGGCTCTGTGTTACGCTTTAACATCACATCACTGCCAAAAAACTGGAAAAACAGTAGTCTACCATATTGTGACAATCATTCCAGAGAACAACCAAATGCTCCTTTTTGCTAATCAACAGCTAGTTTTCTAGTTTTTCATTTTTTATTTATTGTATATCCTATGTTAGAGATTAAAGTGTGGTAACGTTACCGCGGTAACGGTAATTTTGGTAATTTAACCCGACAAATTTCTTTACCGGTAATTTTCAGAAATGCTTCCTGAATGAAATCACATTCGGGCGACAATCCTTTTCATGCATTATTCGCCATCTAGTTGTGAATCTGTAACGCGCTTTCACAGTTGGCATAAACAAATAGTTATTTACCCAACAAGTTCGGAAAGTGGTGCTTTTCCGCACGCGACGGCAGTTGACAAGCTGTCAAGGGTGGAAAAGACATTTTCCGCAAGAGTTAGGTGTAATGTTTTTCCACGAGTGTTTCTCCCCATCTTATTTATCAAAAATTGATCAAAAAATTTGTGTAAGATCTAGGTTTTCTGAATGGAAAATAGTACCTATAGATAGTAATTTGATTTAAAGTAAAAAAATATGTAGTACCTATATCTTGAATTAAAATATTGTGCTCGTAGGAAAAGCCTATTCCAAAAACTCAGTGGGTTTTTGTTGACTTCTGAGTTTGAGATTATTTGGAATGTCAAAGAGTCAAAGATCTTAAAGCACAAAAGCCTACAAAAGCACAACTCTCGCAAAAATCCAAAAAACCAAAAGAAATTTCCAAAAATCCGGGCTTTTGCCAACGCTGCACGCTTAAAGTAATTAATTTTCTTGACAGTTAGGTATCTCTTATGCCCGTATTACATCTGTGTA
Source organism: Ceutorhynchus assimilis (assembly GCA_917834065.1). NCBI lineage: Eukaryota > Metazoa > Arthropoda > Insecta > Coleoptera > Curculionidae > Ceutorhynchus > Ceutorhynchus assimilis. The sequence continues at coordinate 28,421,620 of OU892277.1, read as the reverse complement.
TTTTTCCGTGTATTTATTCATGTAGTTCAGGGTGCCAACATTATTTTGTTTTCATAATGCTGATGTATGTTGCGTTTGAAGTTTTTCGGTTGTCACCCTGAACTACATGAATAAATACATGGAAAAATACACAGATGTAATACGGGCATTATGCTATACTTATTCAGATCATTTTATTTATTTGGTTTCTTTTTGCCCTTTGAAAGTAGGTATTTACTTTACTATTTAGTTTAGCACCAGATTAGGAATTTATTTCTGTTTTATTTTTGTTTTATTTTCTTTGTTCGTTTTTCGTTCTAGGAATTAGGTATTATTATTTGTTTAAGTATTGTAATATTTCTACGAGGTTAAGTTTTACAACAAACAATATTATAATAAATGGTTGTTAAGGTAAAAAACTCTGGAAATATATAATCCTTGAACGTATATAGTATATAATATAGTCATAATTGTTTGTTTTATGAAATATTCCCAAAATTACCGGAAAATTACCGGTAAATTACCACTGAGAAAGAACAAATGAAAATTACCGGTAAACTTCAATCTCTATCCTATGTAATTCGAATTTGGCCTTACAAACAACTTATATTATTCCTTCCAGACATATTTTCTTCGAGGCAAAATGTGCGCTACACCAGGAAAACGTTGCTTGGGTCTCATGGTGGTAAATGTAGAAACCCTAACACTAGTTCCCAACGGACAGAACATAGAAACAGTTACAGCTACAGGAGTAAAAACGGCTGGTTGGCAAAGAGCGCTTCTGAGATCAATTTTGAAAAATCTGATGGTAGGATTATTGCTACCTTTATGCGTTACTTTCTATATATTTCCTTATAATCGTACTAGTTATGATATGATGGCCAATACATTAGTTGTGGAAGCCCATCCTGAATTTTTGTTGTATCAGTCTCTTATAGTGCTATAAATCAGATTATACATCCAAATAGAACAATTAATAATAGCAGTCAATTTTTGCAAGACCTATAAATCTTTTGTTCAAATATTTTATCAGAAGCTTAATGATTTAGGTCTACAAAAAATGAACCAGCCAACATTAAAATGTGATAGTATTTAGAGTGTTTTTTATTGGGACATTTAAATCACATGAAAAAGTTTATTGGAGTGTCTATTTTGAAACGGAACGTCCTTAACTTTTCAAGGAAGATTTGTTTTCTAAATTACTGATCTCGTTGCTGATACACCAACAGGGAAACAAAACTGGAACTATATCATTGAAGTTGAATTATCCTTTAGGAACTTTAGATATTATTATCGTAATTAATCTGTTTCACTCAAAAATTTTGAGGAAGGTGGCTATATAGCAACCTGGGGGATGATTTGACTCCTATGAATATAAATATTCAATTTGAAAGGCAAAAAAACATTTGAAATTGAATTTGCAATCAAGAATAGATTGCGGGGAAGTCGTTTCGGCTTTTCAGCCGCTCAGCACTGCTACCTTTGCAGATATATTGTACATCAGTCAAGAATAATTCCGCTATCAATTTAAATTGCTGCAAGCGTTGAATTAGAAAATTCCAAACTTATAATGTTATGTTTTGGAATTTTTTTAGGTTATTAACTGTGACTTGCAGTGATTTACGTTAATTGATGAAACCCATATGAATATTAAACAATAAAATTATTAAATAAAGTAGTAAGAAAAGTCTCAGCTTCACTTCACGATGATTCTTGATTGGAAATATCAATTTAGGCATGGTTCAGCTTAAAATCAAGTTGGATGTGTTTGCCTGAAGCCATAGAGGGGACACTTTGTATAAGTATTTGTGTAATTACTTACCTACATATTTGTTGTTGATGAAAAATACATATACCGTATTAAATTATATTAATATTATTGATTATCTTGATATAGAATAATATGTAAAATGTATGTTCGGTTCGCTTTTATATTGTCACCTTACAATGTGACAGATTTTTGAAATGAAAAGTGACCCCCAAATATTGATTGGTATATTTTTATATAACTAACTGTGATAAAGCATACAACTTTGACAACTGTTATGCATGTTAAATTTATTTTTTATCATTTTCTTTATGTTGAAAGTTCTTAGCTTTATAATCACTTGATCGATATTTACTTTATTATTATTTTTCAGTTGTTATTAATAAAGGTATTATTTGTGATGGCTATGAATTTTTGTAACCTACTTTATATTCAAAAATAATTTCGGTAAAACTAGCATTCATTAAAATATATTTTTTTTTGTGGAAATAAAACAATTATTTTTGACCACTTGAGAGTGTATTTTTCAGTGAACTTATTTTATTGCCAGAATTTCATGTGTTTTCTATGTGTGCCTTTTCTTACACTCATCATTTTGAGAACTACCAAAGCCCAATTTCAGTAGAATGCGAAGGCTAACAGAAGTAATTACCAATCCAGCATTTAGAAAAGCAAAACTTATTAGCTCCATGGTAATTTGAGGTTTTTGATAAAATAGAAATATGCACATAACAACCTAGGCTACAGTGAAAAGAATATATGAATATAGACGGTTGGGACAATATGAGAGAAGCTGTTCCCCTGCCAGGGAGTTAAAAAGTGTCGACCTCCTTATAAAGACTGTCGCCAAACAAGTAGTTTTGAGTTTGTGAGTAGTATATACAGGATGTACAGGGTGCTGCAATTTGGAGTGTTTTAACAGGAAAAACATACTTCCAGACCAGATAGAGGAAAATTGACTTAGATGCCATGGGATTGATTTTCGAGAAACGTTGATTGGTAAAAACCGTATCGCGATATCTTCAATGGTACCATTAATACAGGGCGATTTTCGATTTTCATCTAGGTATTATGAAAAATGGCTATAAGTTTTTTGTTTATCATTTTTTTTAATCTCTGTGAAAACATCTTTGGGATACTTTTTTGAGCACAATCCAGTGGCGTACTCAGTTTTTTTCTATTTCACTCCCATTTTGAGATATTGACCAAAGTCCGATTTTTTTAAATAGGACACCCTATATATTAATAGCTCATTGGATAACTCTGCTTTTGCTGATTTCAATGATATAAAGTTCCATAGGTTTATCTCTAACAGTTTTCGAGAGAAAAAAAAATATATCTGTTTCAGTCATAAGAAACAATGTGTTAGCAAGAGACCTTCCTGATTTTCCTTACACATATAAAAATCCTTTTTTAACACATTAGTCCTTACGACAAAGACAGATATAAGTTTTTTTTCTCGAAAACTGTTAGAGATAAACCTATCGAACTTTATATCATTGAAATCAGTAAAAACAGAGCTATCCAATGAGCTATTATTATATAGGGTGTTTCATTTGAAAATATCGGACTTTGGTCGATATCTCGAAATCGGAGCGATATAGAAAAAAACTGAGTCTGCCACTGGATTGTGCTCAAAAAAGTTTCTCCATAATGTTTTTACAGAAATAAAAAAAAAAGATAAATAAAAACCTTATAGCTATTTTTCATAATAGGGGAAAATCGAAAATCACCCTGTATCAATGGTACCATTGAAGATATCGTGATACGGTTTTTGACAGTCGACGTTTCTCGAAAATCAATCCCATGGCATCTAAGTCAATTTTCCTCTATCTGGTCTGGAAGTATGTTTTTCCTGTTAAAACACTCCAAATTGCAGCACCCTGTATATTTTAAGTGATACCACTGTTGCTATATCCGAAACGGTAAGACCTACAAGGTCGGTTAAATTAGAAAAAAGTTGCCTTTTTTGATGCCCATTCAAGACTTTTTTACAGTGTTGCCAAATTCCTTTTAGTTTATGAAATACAGGGTGATTTCCAAAAAACGCCTAAAATTATTTCATATCAATTATTTCGAAAACTTGGTATTCGAGACACAATTTAAATTTGAAAGTTTTATAATTTTTTTCGCTCTTCAATATGGCATCCTCAAATTTTGAATCCGACGTTCCGTGATCGAGCTACCATCATCAACTTCATTTTTTCAAATACGGACCTGAATTTATTATGTCATTTTTAGAAAGGGAATGAAGGGCGCTTAAAATATACACCCTGTATAGTCTATGCGGTAGACCATCAAAATGGGGTTAAATGTAGCAAATTGAATTAAAAGCATGAAAACTTGTCATAGTTGTTTTTTAGACTATTTTAAGTGATTTGACCCGCAGCACCTCAAATTTCATCCCTCAGGAGGGTGGTTTAACCCCTATTTTATTTTTAAAGGGTTAAAATTACCAAAAACGTCTATGTTATCAGATTATTTCAATACTGGTGTCATTTTAGACTAATCCGAATATGAGGAAATTAAAAAATGTATCTCATCTTCATAGGAGCCAACGGTAGGGCTCGATTGCTGTCATATTTGACATAGGGTCAAAAATATATTTTTTTTTACATTCGGACTTATCAAAACAAAAGTAATGGCGATTTATATAGAATTTGGCATGAGAAATCCAAAAAAATATGTTTCGAATCTATACAGGTCACCGATACAGCTCTACAGCAGCAGCAGTAGTGAATATATTGGATCACACCTAACAACACACAGAAAAAAAAATCTAAAATAGGCGGCCTTCCTATCTGAAGCGGATAATTCATTGATATCTCAAGCTGCAAGAAAGGAAAAAAGGTGTAGGGAGACAGTTTTGGTATATCTCATCCGCTCTACCCCAAATGTGATCCGCCTGGTAAGCTGCGCTTAATGTTAGTAGGATGTTTTCGATTTTTGGCCTTATGTAGCTCATTAAACTGAACAATATAAAGGCGCACCACCAGATTTTTCGAGTGCTCTAGGAACATCGTCTTTCCTGGCCGAATGAACAATATAAAGGTGTACCAAATTTTTTTTTTCGAGTGCTCTATGAACATAGTCTTTTAACTCATCGCAGGGGAAAGATATTGCACGGAGGTGCTGCAGGTCAAATCAGTTGAAATAGTCTAAAAAACACCTCTGCCAAGTTTCACGCTTTTAATCCAATTTGCTACGTTTTTTCGTGAACCGCAGGGACTATGAAGGGTTTGTTTTGTTTGGATGAGGAATGGCGGTTTTTTTTGTGTGTGTTATGTGGGAGTGTTTATAGGACTAGGTATAGTGACAACTCAGAAGGTTGTTGATTCTGTGAATGTAAATTGAGTAGGTACTTATTAATAAACATTTATAAGCAACATGGCACATACAGATGCATCTAGGTGCAATATAGAGATGTTTTTGACTAAAGTTCATTTAATTCATTCACAATTCGAATAGCATACGATCCACTCACCAGTTTACCATTTACACTTTCTATGCGAGTGTTGGATTGGCATTGCTTGTCAAGACAAATGCCACGAAATTTACATGTGGTTTTACAACTCTCTCCGATTCTAAAACTATATCCCCACATACAAATTTAAATGTCATTATGTTAGTCTTTCTTGAATTAAAACTCAACAAATTTGAGTCATGCCATCTTCCCAGGTCACTTATTATTTGCTCTCTAACAGTACCCATATCCTTGCCTTTCCATATACCTCTGCAACGGTGAATGTCAAGCAGATATAAAAATTCCTTGAAATTGCGGTTGAAATTGTAGATGAACTAGTAAGGAATTGTTTCAGTTTTGATAACGACCGGAGATACTCCACCGGTCAAAACGTCACGGGTCTTGAAGATCCTTGAACTGATTTCAACGAGTTATAGTAGAGTTTAAATGCTTGCAGAAGTCTCTTGAAACAGATTTTCGTTTGCACTTTATTGCTAAAATCTAAGGACTACTTTTTAACATTTCTAATACCCTTAGTGCCGGTACTTTTGCTCTCATTTGACAGCCGTTAAAAATAATCAGGGGTTTGAATGTGCTTTAACCACATCAAACTTATAGACCTTGGCCCATGCAAAACTTTGACGACGTATCAAATTCGTTAATAAAGAGCAAAAGTATCGGATCGGCCCTAAGAATGCAAAATCAACATGTCGTCGAAAAATCGTCGTGTCCAGGAGGTGGTGGGAGTGAATTTTGCAAAAAATGCACAAACAATTTTTTAATTTTTAAAACAACCTTCGTAATGCTTTCATAATGTAGTTCCTTAACGAATAAACGCTTGTCCTGAAAACTCAGTTTTAGGTTATCGTTCACCTACTTATTTTGTTAGTTGAAAACCACTTGGTTTATCAAAAAAACACCTTCGATAAACGTTATGTATTGAAGATCAGGGAATACATTGGTTTTTTGAAAATCCTAATCTGATGAATAAAAATATTTTTTGGGCATTTTTTGCAAAATTCACCCCCACCACCCCCTGGACACGACGATTTCTAGACGACCTGTTGATTTTGCATTCAGTATTAGAGATGATAAAAAGTAGTCCTTACATTTTAGCAAAAAGTGCAAACGGGATGACACAATAGAAGCAGTTTCGAACCCTACTATTAAGAGTCCACTCATTCGCCTGAAATTTACCCAAAATCTGCGTTCAGCTCTATTGTAATTTCGTAAAAACTACAAAAGGTATTGACTTTTGCTAAAAATTTATAATAGGGAAGACATTGATCTTTGTTATTCTTGATGTATTTTTTGGAATTTTTATTTCATTTATTAAATTTTGGTCACCAAAATTGAAAGAAAATACATACCTCATTTTTACAAATTATTTTCTTCAAAATACGAATTTGAAGCAAAAATCTGCTTCAAGGGGAGCAAAGTTCATTCTTTTATCTATTCGATGATATATAATTTATAACAATTCTAGTTATTTTTGTTGCTAAATTAATTCAAAGTTTTGCAATGCTTTAAGTATGTTCTCAATAGATGGGCGGTCAAGTTTACATATCCCGAATATTTTTCAAGAATAAAATTTAAAAAAGTCGTTTCTTTCACAAGACCAATGCGCTAGAGAAAGACGTTCCTCATAGCTTTTGATAGAATAAACCTAAGTACATAATTTCATACTTGTTGTCAGTTTGAAGTTCGCCGCCAAATTCTGCTTTGAAAAGTTCATTCACAGAGGTAGTTTTTGCAGAAATCAGTTCTTTTCAGAAACAAAGATTTTATGAAGTTTTGATAAAATTTTTCAAAATCAAGAAACGCCACTGAGCGGTGAAACGGATGAACATATCAAAATGCGGTTTTTTGAATTTCACTAAAAAATTGATGTTTCCTATTAAATGTGTCCTAATCGTGCCACTCTGTATACACCTAAGACTTGGGGGCTCCCCTGATCATTGGGTGTTCCCCGGTATCCCCAGATTTCAAATCAATTGATAGTTGAAACTTGTTGACCATTCATTGGCACATCGCAATAACGGGAGAAAAGGAGCAATCCCAAACAAATTTTCATCGTATGTATCTTTGAGGTGCAGTGTATAATTATTTTTTGAATTGAGACTCTCTTGGTAGGAGGAAAGAATTCTTGAAATTGTGAAGCACGGAGATCAAGAGCCATGCAGCAGAGAACCCAAATTGCCATATCCACAAATTTATGCCTATGAGGATATACAATAAGATACATTATTGTTCTCTTGGCAGTCATCATAGTGACCTGGACCTTTTGGCTCATACTGCCATAAATTTTCCTTTTTCCTGTCTCTTTAAATCGATCATTATCTCGATTTATCATTGTCCTGTCAACGTGTCTTTAGTCAAATAACTTATTTTTCACTTGAGTTTTAGTAGGTATATCAAAACATGAAAGATTTCCAAAAATATAATCAAAAAACAATTTATTACAATTTGATCAATTTTCATTAAAGCCAAATATATTTTTGAGGGAATTAAATTTCCTTTTTTTTCGCATGACCAACATTAACCAATAAGAATAAAAAAATCACGAAAGTGAAAATATTGGCCTTTATACAATAGTTATTGGATTACATTATAATGCAAAATCGGATTTTGCAAAGATCACAGAAATGAACGATTTTTTTTATTTACAATAGAAAAGAAACTTTAAAATTTCCCTGAATATGATACCCTAGAAATTTTGAATTAGGTACTATACATATAATACAAATACGATGTTAAGCTAAATTATAACTAGAACCTTTTTATCATGCCATACAATGTTACTACATTATAATTAGAAACTAAAATATGTTCTACTTACTATTATATAAAAATATTATGCTGTAGCTACAAAAAAACTTTGTTCGATTCATATTTTTTCGAAGATTTTTCTTCTTCAAAAGCAAATTTATTAGAATATATCACAAATATATGAATCTTTATAGTTTATAGAGAATTGCCAATGATTTCATTTCTCACACAATACTAAAGTAGAATGAAACAGTTAAGGCAAAGTGCTGAATTTTTAATACTTATTAAAGCTGCTGGCAAAAAAAACAATCTAAAAATCAAACGATACTTGCGTAAAAAATGTAGATAGAAGTGTTTAAATTAAAAGGATCAATCCTGAAAAACTATAGTTTATTTAAAATTCGAAGAAACATCCTATGAAAAAGATATTACATTAAACCTTTGCTATTTTTTAAATAAAGTTGAAAATACAATATTTCACAGAAAAAGTAGGATTTCACCTTTCAATTGAAACAGTTCTGACATGAAGTTCCACTTATTTTGTAACATAGGGATATTTGAAAAAACATGCAACAATAATTTCAATAATAATAACTAAAATAATAAATATATAAAAAAAACTTTGTTTTTGTTCAGTTAGGTATGTTAAACTTTCTTTCGTACAAGGTTATTATAGTTAAACACAATTTTCTAGGTCATAGAGTATTTTTTAACAGGCCTCAGGGTTTTAAATGGTGAATTTTCTAGCTCTATATTAGGTCCCAGGTTTTTCAAGGGTAAAGAGCTGAAACTATAGGCAGGTAGAAATGGAAGATTACCATAATGTGCCAAAAAGCTTTAAGAAATGTTTCACTTGTTTTTTTAATCAAATGCATTTTTGCACAATCAAACAATCATTTTACTTTCAATAAAAAATAGGGTTGAAAATTTACCACATACAGCCCCTTAAAAAAAATGCACTGTAAAAATATGACTTAGGGATGATATTTTTTACATAAAAGATGGCGAAAAAAAGAAAAAGTAAAAATTATCCTAAAATAACTCTACAAATACTCATTTTAAACAGAACTCAAACTGTATCATGTTACCCGTACTTAAAATTCATACAAATTTGTCTGTTTTTGCCCCAACTTGTTTTGAAGGTGGGCAATTAATTTGTGCATATTGCAGTGTGACAGCCTCTATATTGCTATTTGAGAATGTAATCATAATATACTTTCAAAAGCAAACTTTTATAAGATGGTCTAATTGAGAAAAGTATGCTGACTTTTTCGCAGATTTGGTCAACAGGCATTAAAAAAAAATATGTGTTCTCTCATTTGCCTGCCTAAATTTCACTGTTTTTGAAATATCGACAGCTGAAAATAGGCAATTCTGCAACTTTGATAAGCTGTAAAATTTAAACTGCTAGAATGTTCAAAGTATCATGCATTTCGTTCTTTGATTAAAATTTTTGAACCATCGAATAATTTCTCCGTGACAAGTAGATTGAAAGTATGTTAAAACATAATCGAAAATTTTGCGTTACGGAGTTATCTGACAATATTATTCATAATTGGGGCATTCAAAATATGTATCTACCTTCTCAAAGTAGCTGTATGCCTGCTTAATCAAAAAAAGTTAGATTGTAACAGGTTCGAAAAAATACTCAGTGTATGTATTTTCTCAGGAAACAAAACATTAGAAATCTTAAAAATCAAGGATTCTTCTGCATAATTATTTTCATCCGTACCTTTTAACATGTGGAGTGTGTTCGAAAATGGGCCGAATTTTACCCATGGTAATAGTATGACAGGGCACTTGAATAAGCATGCAAGTCACCAAGTGTTTTGCCCTAAATGAATTTTGCACTATTTCGAAGGCACCCCTCAGCACAGAAAACATAAAGTTTTAGTAAACACAAATCTAATACATATTATACCTATATATTTAACACAACATAAAATTATATAAAAATATAAAAAAATATTTAAAAACAAATATTAATACAGAAAAATGAAGTAGATGCATTAAAAAAAAAATTATAAAATAATCCTTCGCATCCTTTTCCGTAATAGAGTGTATTATTATATCAATCATGCTTGACGATGAGATAAGAATATTTGAAGGTGTGAGCATTTTTGCTTAAATTTTATTCAATGTCTTGAAGGTGATTAAAAAACAGATTTTAATTTGAAATAAGTAATTGAAAATTTAAACTGACGTCATCAATTATGTATAAAATGCTAGTTTTTTTTTGCAGCAATATCCAGCCTATATTACAAATGTTTTTTGAATAGAAGTCACCCTTTAATAATAATACAAAATTAAATATTGCACGTTACCACCCTTAATGTATGTACATTAAATTTAAAAAAAAAAAAACATTCTAATACCCAAATACCTTCAAGACATCGCCAAGAAGTCTCCCAAACAACAAACCACAACTGAGAGTTATATTCTTATAAAAATAGAAACACTTAGAATATCTAAACATGGCTCAATGAATCATTTTGTGTATTTTTAAAATTTTACCTAATCGTTGCTTAACAGTCTTCATACCTTTTCTGGGCTTAGCGCTAGATGTGATGCTGTTATTCACAACCGCGACACTGGAACTCGATGGTGGTACTAAATTAGGTGTTTTGACAGGGACTCTGTTGACAGGTGCACTGTTACTTGCAGGTAATACAAGCGGTCCAGCTGAATGGCTTGATTGTGTTTGAACTTCTGGTTTTGGTTTTGGCTTCTTACGTTTGTATTGCCGTTTCACCAATATCTCCTAAAATAATAAATAATAACTTATAGCAGCGGCGCCGACTTTTGAAAGTCCTCATGGGTGCAGGATAATAATAAATGAATTTATAAATTTGTTTATAGGGAAAAATGGTCCCACGGATGCCACGCCCAAAAACGTCTATTTTATAGTGTTTCCGTGCTAATTCGGGCAACACTAGAGCAACCCTCGCTCAATTTTTGTATTCGATTTTATCCCCCCCGTATATGCCTGGATAGGCAGTATAAATTTTAAACATACATTTAATAATGTATTTATTTTTATTTATACAGGGTGTTCCCCTTCAACTGGTCAAAAATCCCCATTATGCCGACTTACCGAATGAAGACCAGATACGACTTGAAAGCCAATTTAGCCGGATTTCAAGAATTCTACTTGGAACCACCCCAAAAAAAATAAAATAAAATATAAAACAAATTGCTTTTTTTCCAAATTTTATGTTTATTTTTTTTTGGGGTGGTTCCAGGTAGAAAATGGGGGTGCATTATACGAATTTTTAAATATCATTCCTACATCAATATTCCCGAGAAATTTGAACGGCCTAGCATTAGCCATTCAGATGATATGAAAGGGGATTGTTTAAATTTCAACACCCTATATTTTGGAAACGACACACTTCCGACCATCATCGGTGTCCTATCTCAAATTAGTTCTCTATGGTTCCTCTATACACTCTAGCATTTTCGACCAGTTGAACGGGGATAAACACAGTGTCCCATTTTGGTTATACAGGGTTTCCAAGATTCGATGGTTTTGGGGGGTTTCGGGTATTTCTAAAGGAGTTGGAAAAGATCTGACGCTCACTTGCGAGCCTCGATTTTCAAGAGAAATTGACTGGTGGAAACCGCATCTCGATATGTTAAGTCGTTTTTATGCTACGAGAAGTTTTTGAAAAGAGTGGAGTATGGCAGGTGGTCTATAACTTTTTGTGGCTTAAAAACGAATCGAGATATCGAGATGCGGGTTTCACCGGCCAACTTCTCTTGAAAATCAAGGCTCGCACATGGGGGTCAGATTTTTTCCAACTCCTCTAGAAATACCCGAAACCCGGCAAAACCATCGAATCTTGGACACCCTGTACATACAGTCGTGAGCATAAAAAGTGGGACACCCGACTGACAGGTCTTGTCATTTTTCGCTATTTTGGGTAAATCAGTCTTTCCTCTACAATGGATTTTTTGTCGAATATGACAATCCCTGTCATTGCCGTAGAGGTATAGTTGATGAGCTCGTTTTACAATAGGGAAAAACGGGTGACCCACTTCTTATGCTCACGACTGAACATAAGGGATATCTCAATTGCTATTGGAGTTAGAAGGATACGGTTTTCGCGAACGTTGGCTTCATCGTCCTTTCCGTTTTTCAGATACGAGGTGTTTTTGAAAATATTGCATTTTGAGACACCTCTTGAATCGTATCTCGGTTCTCTCTTAAGTGATCGAAAAGAAGACAACGGGTTCTTATAGATCTTTCTACATAGATTTCAGTGGCGGTCAGTTTTTCTCTAGAAGTGACAGTTTTTGAATAATTAACCAAATATACGTTTTTTTCAAGTGACACACCCTGTATTAATAGCTCCTTGGATAGCTCTGCTTCTGCTGATTTCAATGGTATAAGTTTGATAGGTATAGTGAAATTATTTGAATAGTGTATTCACGTGATCAATGACGTCGAAATTATTGCCAATTGCAGTTTGTAAGAAATTAAAATTCGTTTCAAACTGAGAGCTTATTCTCCTTTTTATTTAACCTTAGTTAACAAAAGACAGAACACTGTTGGCATTTAACCGAATCGGCCGATAAAATGACATTTAGGTTGGCACTCATGGGTCATGTTGCCAAATATTGCTGCAAATCTGCGGTTACTGAAGAATAATTTGGAATTATTTCTATTTGTGTATCTATAAAATGCCAAAGTCATTGAATAGTCAGAGTCAGAAACTCGTTGCGTCTCTAATTAGTTTCTTTGAACAGGAACGAGATAATGGGGGCCCCTTTTTGCCATTAAATAGCGTTAGAGAGGTGAAGTATATTGATACTATCAAATATAAATCTTCTGGGGCTTTAATTGGGAATATTTTTCCAGCGTGTTGCAGCTGCACTGAATATTGGTAAAACCACTGTGAGTAAAATCCAATGTAAAATCTCTCAAAAAGTTAGGGATAATTTAGCGATAAATTCACCAAAGAAAAAATGTCCACATAAGAAGCGGGTTACGAATCAAGATCACCTTGATGTTAGCTCTATTCGCAATCAAATTTACGACGAAAAGTAAGTAGTTTTTTTAGATTGTGTTCATAATACACTTATACATACATATAAAAATCGATGTTTGTTTGCTTTAGTGATAACAAATTTTACTAGACATGGTATGTCAAAGTGAAACGAAAGTTAATAGCGGCAACATTGCGACGTGCTTATGTCATTAATTTTGATCACGTGCATACACTGTTTAATTAATTTCACTATATATCTCCATCCTGTTTGTTTTTGTCTTCGTTTTTGTCATAAGGAACAAAGTTTCAGGAAAGGGATTTACACCTTAAGGAAAATGAGAAAGTAAAACACTGTAACACTGTTTCTCATGACAAAAACAGATAAAAAATGTTTGCTCGAAAACTGTCAAAGATAAAGCTATCGAATTTTATATCATTGAAATCAGCAAAAGCAAAGCTATTCAATGAGTTTATAATATGTAGAGTGTCTCATTTGAAATAATGTATGTTTGGGTTCATAATTTAAAAACTATCGCTTTTAGAGAAAAACTGGCAACGCTTCTGGAATCTACGTAAAAATATCTATAGGAACTCGTTGTCACGTTTTCGATCACTTATGAGAGAGCCGACATACAAAGGGTGTCCCAAAATGCAACATTTTCAAAAACACCTTGTATCTGAAAAACGAAAAGGGAGAGGACAATTTTGTTGACGGCATCTTTTGTTTTACAGGAAAGTAGCTAACGTTCCCGAAAACCGCATCCATCTAACTCCAATAGCAACTGAGATATCCCTTATGTACAACCAAAATGGGACACACTATACACCCGAAGAAATAAGTACCTACAAGTAGTAGAAAAACAAAATCAAAAAGTAAGTTAAAAGTAAGCCAAATACCAAGTACTTATAGCTGAACCACCATTGGAATGACCATTAAACACTTGTATTTGTACTTCCGCATTCCCCACGAGAGCTCTCATGGGTGCAACTGCCCCGATGCCCCCATGTAGTCGGCGCCAGTGACTTATAGCATATTGCACATTATTATTATTATTATAATTAATTTAAGTTCAAAAGATGGCAATTATCACGACGATAAGAACTATAAAAAAATTATGAAATGGGAAAGGTAACATATATTTTTCACTTGCCTGATAGAACAGAACTGGTAGTTGACAATGCCTCCTACCATAATGTGAACATTTGACAATGTCACGATACCAAATAAGTTTGATTCTACCCTCATCAGTGAAATATCTATTAATGGGCGCGTTTAGCGACGATCAGCGCTGCTCAGCAGCTGAACTGAGCTGACCTAATCAGAATTGGTGAACGATATGTTAAAAGTATGCTTACTTCCAGCTGATACGCGAAACTGGCAGCAGATTTTTTTAGCGCTGCCTTTCAGCAACATTTTGGACACTGTCACTGGAAGAACATAAAAGTAACCTTCCATAAATCAAAAAAAAAGATCGATTTCTAGCGATTTAGCGAACTGAATACTGCTGCAAGTAATCGAAGTCAATGATTTTTCCTGCTAAGTATTAGCAGCTGAACTCGCTAAACGCGCCTAATGTAGGTATATCAGGGCTCGGCAAAACAGTATAAAAGGTTGATCTACCAACCTTGTTTAGCTCTGCAATAATATCTGCTGATCTTCTAGTAGCTGCGGCGTGTTCCAGTACCTTTTCTACCGCTTGTTTTTTGGTACCTTCTCGAGCTGGACGGTTCATTTTAGGCAAAAGCGGTCCCACCCTCGCCTTAGGGTTCCAAGCTTCGTCGATTTTTGTACGGCCCCTAGGTTTAAATATGTGAATGTCTTCCTCATCAGAGTTGTCCAAAGCTGGGTAGACTGGAAAATATATTCACTGAAGCTCCATTGAATAAAAATAATTGCAAAACAGAAATTCGATAAAAATAACAATAATACTTTTAACAAGGTCATTGACTTCCAGAAAGTGGAAAACAAATACAAATTGTAGGTCACAGGAGTCTTTCCAATTTGAGTGACGCTGTGAAAAGTTAAGACTATGGCGGATATCTTCAGTAAGTATGCTTCAAGAAAACATCGAGAATCTCTTTTAAATTATTTTTTATATTATATACCTACTATATGTATAATCGACAGGGTTTTTAAGATATGAAATATCGAGTTATGACCAAAAATCTCTTACAATGAATAATTCTAATATTAAAGGTGAATGACATGACCTGCCCAAAGTATACGGAAATTGTGTTTATGTCAGAATTTGCTAAATTTTGTATATAATGTAAACCACGCATTTCTGATCAAAAGTTACCATTGCACCAATTCTGAAAAATGACTCCTTTTTGAGAAAATTAATTTCATATTTACCAAGTAAAACGCTTGGAGATTATAATGAACTTTCAATGTAGCGTGAATGGGTAAGCTTGTGGCGCAGTGGTGTGCTACAGTAGCACACCAAGGAGTCATTTTTCAGGATTGGTGCAATGGTAACTTTTAATCAGAAATGCGTAATCTACATTATATACAAAATTCAGCCAATTCTGACATAAACACAATTTCCGTATACTTTGGGCAGGGTCCTTTATAGTAAGTCATGCAATTAGAAAACAAGGGCTATTTTTCGCGGTCAATACATATTTCATGACAAATGTTTGGACCCCTGAATAGATGGTAGCAGCACGATGAGGTGTTTTGTGTATTATTTATTTAAAGAAAAAGTAAAACAATGGCTCACCAATTTCAAGACAAGTTGTCCACAGCTAAATTGACTCAAAAAATATTTATTGGGTTTAAAATTAAATTATAAAAAAGTTACAAGAGTACCTAAAACAAAAAAACAAAAAACAACCCTTGAATTAACCAAATTATGACACCCTATTATGACACCCACCTGACATGTGACAAAATGAACCTCCAATATCGACAGAAGGTTGGAAACCCCAATATAGAGCTAATTATATTGAATTTGTGTTAAAAGGTTTACCTTCTTTGGAGAAACAAATTATACATTCCAGGCAAACAAGCCACTGAGGCTTTAAAATATCTTCAGTGTGAATTTTTATTTGCGGCTTAAAAAAGCGTGGAATAGGATTAGGAAGCTTTGTGATAAGTAGTGTTTTTTTGGGGTAAAATACAAATTATACTATTCTATTCTAAATATGTTATATTATTTCGGTAATTAATTTTAATGTCATTGAAATTTTGTATAAATTCTGTATAATTTTTGATAATAAACCAGTATTCAACTAGCAACTGTGTTAGTCAACTACAGTCAATCCTTTATGCCTTAAGATACATAGTGAGGCTGCCATGGAGTAGTAGTAGGGAATAAAGGAGGGTTCAGGAAATCCCTAAGTCTTTCCACCTACTTACCATACTCTTCATCTTGATGGACATTATTCACATCTTCCTCTGGGCTGTCCGCTTCATACCGCCTATTTTTACTAGTTGGTGACCAGTTTTGGCTTATCGAAAGCATGCCAGCGATAGCTTCTGATGTTGAAGGTGAAGTACTACCATGGGATCTACCCCTAATAACAATAATTAGATTATGCTTCATTTATTGAACTAACATTCGGGATTAATAAATAAATAAATAAGATTTGAAGTAAAACGAGACTACACATAGTTTGTAACTCACGGTAATGCTTGCAAAAGAGATTCAATTCCATTAGTGCTGAGCGTGATCGGTGATTTATGTTTCTTCAATTGTTTGGTAACTGTCAAGAAAAATATTAAGAATTTAAAGTAATTATTGTTAGCAATATTATTTATTACCTGGCAACTTTGTTTTAATACCACCTTTTTTCTTCTTCGGGCTTGGATTCTCGTCAATTGTAAAATTACAGTCTTCATCTCTATCACTATCGTCATGAAAATCATAAACATCCTTATTTTCAAAACCTTCACCATAAGGACCTTGCGGCATATTTACATCATGAGTTTGTACTATAGTAGGAGCAACTAAATCTTTTGCTCTGGAATTTAAAAATAATATATAGAAACAAATAATGGACCAGTATAATCATGTCATTTTTCAGGCAATTCCTGTTATCAAGACAATTTTTTTTTAATATCTAGTGAATCAAGTTATTGGATAAACTAAAAAATTAGTCATATATGTTAAAAAAATTACCCCAATTTGAATTTCAGAACAGTCCCTCCTTTATATTCAGCAACAGTTTCCTGGGGTCTATCAGTAGCGAACGGAATATTCCAAAGTTCGCTGTTATCCATACTAGGTAAGGGTTGATTGTCATAAACTACTTGGGTAGTTTCGGGGACTATTCTTTCATATGGGAACGTAGCTGGTTTTGGCAAGGTCAATTTTAATCCTGGAAGGTTACTGGCCGTTTTGGAATAGTTTGGAGGGAGATTGTATTCTGCTGGTGGTAAAGGCATAAACTATAAAAAAAAGTAGATAATTATTTCCCCTGATATATGTAATTAGGTTAAAAGAATGCATACATCAAAGTTGAAATTCCTGGGCGACAAAGAATAATCTACAAAATCCTTATTTACTGGCTTTTTCCTTTTCCTTTTGGATTCTCGTTCAGGTTTTGGAGGATTTATTTGATTAATTATTCTTTCAGCGTGCCTTATTTCCTTGCCTATGTCCTTTAAAAGCTTCGTTATATTTACACCATAGGGCAATTGCTCCATTACAATATTATTGTACTGAGAACAGAAAGAAAACATATTATACTTCTTATGTTAGCAAATTAATACTTTTTACTTTCACCATAATGCAAAAAATATTAAGTACTGTTGAACTAAAATAATCTTCAAGCATACTATAACCAAAACTTCATTGTCATTAACATTCAAACCTGAAGTAATTGATTTTGGCCTAGGCACATAAAAATCAGCAGAAAAAAGTTTTACATTTTATGTTCAATATTATGCATTAAATTATTGCATAAATAAAAAGCATAAATAAATGTGAATAATCAAGTTCATGTGTGTGCCTGTTTACATGAAACGCCCATGTTACAAGTGACATGTTATCTATTTGACATTTAAAGTAGACAACCGGTTGGTTGGTTAGTTGTGTTTGAATTCTAAAAGAAAACATTATAGCACCTTGAAGCGAAATGTTTTATCCCATTCGGCCCAGAAGGTCTTTTTTGTGTTCAATCAATTGTAGGCCTCAACTAAGTACGCGTCGGCTTTTAAACTTTGGAGCACAAAAAGTCCATCTTTCATGGAATCCGGCCCGTTTCCTGATTTTGGGAAACTTCATTTATCAGTAATTTTACTTTGCCTTCTATAGGGCCCTTTGTATTGATTTTGCGATTCCAAAAGTTTTTAATGCTCCAGTGACTTTTTATCTAACGTGAAGGAGCAAAAGATTCATTTTGTATGAGCAGCATGGCTTTCAGAATTCTCAATCTTCTTTGACTAACTTGCTTAGGTATGTAAATACCAAGACTACATATTGAGCGCCTTCGAAAAGAAATATCAGATGGATAGTATTTATAGAAATTTTTTGCGTTAGAAAAAGTACATCACCAGGAGCAACTGGCGTTGGTGAACATTCAATGATTATGTATGTATCTTTTCGAATTGATTTTACAGAGAAGTTCCGCAGGGCTCCCATAGTGTTTCTCTCTTTCATTTGTATTATTTATGAATAACTAGTAGAAACCACTACCTTCTTGAAGCTCAATTCTCAATTTTGCTGACGATGACGAAATTTTCTGACAAGTTTATTGTTATCATGATTGTGAAGAACTTCAGTCACAATTAAATTAATTTATCGACTGGTCTGAATGGTTTGATTCTAAATATCGAAAAAAATTGTCTCACATTCGCTAAAACCAAACATTGAACTGATTTCAATTCTTGTAAGTATAGAGGAAAAGCATTTTAATAAAATGATTGTAACAAATGTTCTGTTCAACAGCAGTTTGACTTACAGCAGCCGTTTCGCGTCTATTCAACTTGGTGCATACTAATTACCAAAATTAAATAAAAGCTGCAGAAAGTTGGCATTGAAAATAATGAACAATTGAAAGAATCAGAAATCTGTGAATGGATAGTTGCCCATGGGATTGAGCCTAAAGTGAAACCCTTCGAGGCAATTGATTCACCAAACGCCATACAGTGCACTGAGGAGAATGAGGCTTAATTGAATTTTTTGCCAATATTATGAAAGCAGTGACTGTGAGTCGCTCACTTACTGCTTATTTCAAATGTGCATGATATAAATTCATCTCCTTGGCTGCATATTATGTAATACACATTGATTTTTCTTCAGTTTCATTAAATAATAAAAATATTCACAACCAATTTTATGGTTTTTATTTTTATTACATTTCCCTATTAGATTACCAAAAAAAAAATATCTATCACTAATCCAGATACCTCAAGTTTTGATTGATCTAGATAAGCAAGCTTTAATGTATTAAGCACAATAAAAAACGTTAAACTTACATCTTTTTCATTATTCCAGTGTTTAATAGCCTGCTGAAGTGCCTTCAAACCAACTAAGAGATTCTCAGGTGCTCTATCCCCTCCAGCCATATTTATTTTAATAATTTCTTCCAACATTCCTCGGGCAGCAAAAAAATTTATAGTTATGAAATTAGGGTACAAATATTTATGTTCTGTCTTTGTTTTTCGTTCTATATCATAGCAATTTATTTGCATGCTAATGTTATAGCTATGTAAGAAATTTCCCCCAAAAACTAAGGAATCTACTGGTGTGTATACTGCATGAATCCATCCTGTTGGTATTAGCATTGTTTGGCCTTGGCGAATTATGCATCTATAACATTGATCGACCTGATGATAACAAATAATAATTAATATTAGATCTAGGTACACGTGTTAGGGCCTTAACTTACCTGATCACCAAAAAATGTCTCACTCTGATTGGTGGATGTCATCCATTGAGAATATAAGGCCAAGTTTGCAGGTGTGGGCTTAACAAAGAAAAATATTTTTTCTCCTCTCAATACATGGTACCAAACACTAGTGCCACCAAAATCAATGTGAAAATCTGTGTATGAATCCTTCACACTCATTAAACAATATTTTTGAACTTGAGGTCTCCCATCAAAAGCCACGCCATCCAAATTTTCGGGCCAAACAGTATTTACCCAATCTAGTTTTCGCGCTATTAAAGGGGGTTCTATTATGTGAGTCATCCTAGAAAGGACATTCAATATGGATAAATTTCAAAAAGGAATGTTCACAATTTGAAGTGAATACAGAATGCTACAAATTTGAGTATTCTTGGAGATCTTGGAAATCGATGATGCTTGGTTAGTAAATTGGGGCAAGGTCAATAGAATGTCAATAGAATGCGGTTTCACAATTTGACAAGTTCCAACTAGTTTCTGGCCTATCTGATTAAAGCCGACATTTTATAAAAATATATATTATATGCTTACATCTACTTGTATACAAAGTCAAAACAGAAATAAACAAATTAACTATAAACAATGAACCAGTGTGTGAAACGCTCAAAATTCGGTGTTCAGAAAAAAGTAATTTACTTTATACAGAGGCCTATGGAAACTTTCCACCCCGATTTTTTGAATTTGAAATGAAAATCTAGAAAAACCCTCGGACACGTCGATTGTTGATTTGAGGGAGAACAATTTTTCAGTTTTTTTCATCCCAGTAGCGTTTACCCCCTAGCTGGGGAGAGAAATACCCCCCAAATTTGAATAGGGATAGGGGTCGTGTCATACCTCTTTTTAAAGGTTTCATCGAGTTCTTTATGATCCTAGATTTTCGTCTTATTATTTTTATCCGCAACGAAATGACTGCTTGTCAAAATTTTGGAAATAGACTATGGTTTTAGTAGGAGTAAAAGCGATACTTACCTCCCTAATTAAAATACTACAATTTCAAATTTAAATAAATTTCACGTGTAGAGGTACACCTAATTAATAATAATAATAATAAAACAACTTTAATTGTAAGTATTTTGATTAAGGGTTGTAAGTATCGCTTTTACTCCTACTAAAACCATACTCTATTTCCAAAATTTTGACAAGCTGTCATTTCGATACGGATAAAAATAATGAGAAGAAAATCTAGGATCATGAAGAACTCGATGAGACCTCTAAAAGGAGGTATGACACGACCCCTATCCCCTATTCAAATTTGGGGGGGTTGTTCTTCTTCCAGCTAGGGGGTTAAAGTTACTGGGATGAAAAAAAAATAGTTCCCCCTCAAATCAAAACTCCACGTATCCGAGCGTTTTTCGAGATTTTTATTTAAAATCCAAAAAATCGAGGTGGAAAGTTTCCATTGGCTCACCCTGTATAAGGATCTCTCTAATAAATAGGATTTTAGAGCTATGCAGAATTTAGGAAGAGATGATATGGACTTGATTACTACTGGCAGATGATAGTGCATCTTTTTTGCGTTGGAGAGTAGAATGGAGCTCTTAATTAACTCGGAGGATGTGGCAAATAAAATAAAAATCCACGTTTGTAAGTAGATAGTTATGCAATGGCCTTTCTGAAATACTGGATAGTTGTTTGCGGATTAAGCAGATTGATTCTAATATAAATAGGGAAGGAAGTGTTAATATTTAATACTTTTTGAAAAAATCTCGGCAATGGGCTCTATTCTTTAATTTTAGAGAATATTGAATAGCTCTTTTTTGTAACTTAAAAATACACTCAAATTGAGTAGCACAGCTCGTATCCCAGAATGTTTCGAAATTTCCCTTTGTCTGTTTCAAGAGATCTTCTAAGTTGAATGCTAGGTACCTACTTCATTTTTGCCAATTTTTCTTTTCTAAAAAGTTTTCCAATTTCAAATACGATTTATATTTTTTTAATGCAATTTTGAAAGTTTTGACATCTTAATGTCATTATTCTGATTTTTCTTGAGAAAATAAAATCCCTTTTGTGTTTTTTATCCAACCAGAAACAAACGATGTTAAAAAAAAAAACATAATTAGTCACAAAGTACCAAGTATAGTGATTCGTGACTTAAATCACGTAGCCATTACTAATAGCCACTAATACAATAGCTTATCGATTGTATAAAACCACAATTATTGTGAAATTCTTATCCTTATCGCAGAGTGCATACCATAAAAATGAGTTAATTTCTGCATTACTCATACTAACCACAAAAGGTAATTGCTAATTTAATGGTTTATTGTAAAATTGGTTTTAATTTTTATATAAATTTTCGAATTTGGTTGTAACCAGGGTAAAAATGCCATTACAAGGAGTATCAACCAATTCTATAACATTCAACTCATTTTTGAAATGTTGTACAAATTTTTAAACAAATGGAAATATACTTTGTTTTTCATCCGTCATCTGGCAACAACACTATGTTCCTTCTATCTAATAAAAATATGCGAAAACGTAAGACAAGGAAGTTTAAATGGAAGGAGATATTTTTCAGATATTCAAATTTTAATAATAATACTAACCTTTATTGATGGCATAAGCTAACAAAATACATTGCAGCAGGTACAAAAAAGTGATTGTTTGTAAATAAGTAATTTCATCCAAGAACTTAGATCTTTTCCTATTCTACATAGTAAATTAGTTTTTCTGGATACCTTCTTTGTTATACATATAATTTGTGTGATTGGAAAATCTAAGTTTTCGTCTATAATTATTTCTAAATATTCAAGTACATTTATTTGCTTGTTCGATTTCACTGCCATCAATTATTACAACATTATGATTGTAAGTATTAGTCACATAATATTTTAATTTCAATACCATAATTTTGTTTTTTTCAAACTGTTATTGTGCAGAACCACTTATATATATTTTCTAGATCTTGATTTAATAAGTTTATAATGTCCTGTTCTGTATCACCCTCAGCAAAAAGTAGAGTGTCATTTGCAAACAGCTGTATTTTGCATTTGCATCATTAATATAGAGCACAAACAGTTATGAGCCCAATACGGTTCCCTGAGGAAAACAATGGTCATTTCCTTTAATTGAAGAGAAATTCTCATTACTTATATTCTTTCTTTTGTGTCCTTGTTTTCCAGTATTGTGACGAGAACCAATTCAACACTCTACCATCAAAACCATATTTGTGTAACTTTTAAATCCAAAATTTTCTCTTTATTGTCTCAAAAGACCTACAGAGGTCCAACAAAACTACCCCCACTATTTTTTTTGCAATCCAAAGCAATTTTCCATCTAGAAATTACGGTCTGCAAGGCACTTTCACAGGAATGTCTGACACTAAATCCTGTCTGAGCATTGATAAGAGGCCTATTTTCATGTAGGCACATATGCACGTACTTGATTTGTTTCCACAGTGTCTAAACAAGTGTTATAAAAGCACAAAAAATGCTTTCCAGAAGAAAATACGGAGAAGTTTGGAGAAATCTGAGAAAGTCTAGATATTTCGGAAAAAAAAAATCAGATCGAGGCCAAGGAAGCAGTGAGTTCTGGGAATATTTATCAAATATTAGATGATATTTCTGTGCAAAAAGACAAGGAGGATATATTTTGTTTTGCATATGTTGCTGCGGTGATCATTCATCAGGATGAGCATTACCATTAGTGAAACCCAAGGTAAAACCAATTGTTTTGCTTTCTCACTATCTGCGTGCTCACTTCCAGAATTCCAAAGCCTTAGGTAACACACAACGTGATTGATTTGAGTGTCCAGTACTAGGTCCAGGAAAATTGTCGATTTTCAAAAAAAAAATTACCTACCCAAATGAATTTTTCAGGGATGATAGAGGGCGGGTAAGTGATCATAAAACCGAAGCTATCACTCCTCTGGCGTTTTGCGCTATAGGGTTTGAAAGTGCGCCATTGGCGATCACTTGGTACCTATTGATTTTACAAAAAAATGTTTCAAATTAAAGATGTGCAACATTATTTGCTCTACAATGTTTATCTAAAGATTTTTTTGATTAAGGGCCTACTGTGGTCATAAGGGCCGTTTGAAATTTATAATGAAAATAAAAAAATTTAACCTAAGGGACGTGTCCCCCCGCTGTATGGGGGTGAGTTACAACAAAAAAAGTTGATAGGAAATTGTAGGAAATGTAATCTTATAAAACTTTTATTAAGAAATTTTTTCTGCATTAAAATAATTTTTTTTTTTGCAATGCAGGTATTTTTTGACAATTTTCCTAGACTATACCGTTTGCCAATGTAATCTGCTTTTTGTATTTATATTATTGAATTTTTTTATGGAAAGAACATGCAAAATATGTACCTAATTGAAAAAATACGGAAAATGATACCTATTTAAATTCTAAAGAAATATTTAATCTTTGAAAGTGATATTTTTTGTTCTTGTGGAATAAATTGTTGATTTTGGGTTGATTATGGATTCATTGTATGGGGTATGAAAATAAATTATTTTTAAACTGCTGTCTTGCAGAATACTTAATCCAAATCACATTGTATGTAGGTATGTCAAAACTATGTTCACTGTGTTGGTCCAAAGATTTTCAATAATTTACCAACCAATATTAGGTTAAAACCATAGGATAGTGGAGAGCCTACACAAAAAAAAAAACGCCAAATTGGGTTACAAGCATGAAATTTGGCATAGTTGTCAGGAAGCTCATTTTAAGAGATCTGACCCGACTAGCCAGGCTCTACGACCCTCAAGACTCCCAATCTCGCTTTTTTTTTCAAAATGGCGGACGGGAATTTCCTCAATTTCAAAATTAATTCACTTGGGCAGGATTATACATTTTATTATATAATTTGAGGTCAAGGAATTCAAAAAAAATATTTTCAAAACGATATGACCTTCAGTAACTTTGAAAATTACAGTTTAATTCGATTTCAAAATAATTTTAATATATGTAACATATTTGAAACCGCCAATAGAGGGGGGTTAAAAATCAAAAATGATTGCTTAGCATAACAAAATTAAAATGTCTTATCAAAGACAAAAAGTTTCTTCTATAATAGATCAGCGCTGGCTGAAGCGGTAGTACTAAGGTACATGAAGCCATGACATTACTTTGTTTTTCACAGAAATGTTTCAAAGTATCATATATGAAGATCTTTTTTTTTTTCAGAAAAATAAGGTATTGCCATGGTTCTGTGGCACCATGGCACTACCTCACCAGACGCTGCTTTAACAGATACCTACTGCAAACTATAGGGATCGTTGGTTTTGACATTCGCCATCGCAGTTAGTATAAGCTAGACCTGGGGGCAGATTACGAACTCTCGATTCGAACCGAAACCGCCATGGATTTCGAACACATTCTCATGCATTCGCATGGAGTGCGTTCGAAATCCATGGCGGTTTCGGTTCGAATCGAGAGTTCGTAATCCGCCCCCTGCTTTCTGATACGAACATCTGTTGGTTTCACTTTGACTTTCACATCCGCACTTCTCTAGTCTTTTAGAACTCACCAAATTTCTGCTAGCTGGCTCCCAGCGGTTGTTGGTTGAATTCCAACCCCATCCTCCAGGAGATGGAATAGGTTCACCGGGTGACAGCGATCGACCCCGACCCCATATTTGACTGGCTCGATACGCAGCTCTTCTGTAGTCTTCCATTAAACTGTCTTGTGACGGTGAACACATGGCTATTGGTCGTTCTCCACTACGAAACTGCACCTTTCTCAATTTATTAACTTTTTCAAGTTTACTTTTTGCATCATATACTGGTATAGTGAATTTCTCTAAAATTTTGAATATTTTTTGTGCTATATCTGTGCTACTATCCATTAGAGATAAATGATAGATGGGCAGGGTTGCCTCTGTATAATCTTTCCATGTGCTTTCCATTCTCTGTTTTTTCTTTTAAATGCAAAAAAGGAAGTAGTTTCGCACCCCCTAAAATCATAAAAGCCACGCAATGCTAAAGATTTTTCAGGTCCCAATAAATGATTTGCAATGTTATGAGCTGCAATATATCTTTGTGATTTGTTAACCCCATATACAAGCTACCATAATTCCTCAAGGGTCAAGGACTTAACATGTAGAAACATTCTTCCATCTGCTTCCTCCATGTCGGTACAAGATAGTCCATCCAGACTGGTTTTGACATTATGTTAAACATTTGGCCCAAAATGGAGCTAAATCCGCTTCAGTACGATTCTCGGTCACAGCTGCAATAATAGGAATATAATTTTTTTATATATTGAACTCCTCAGGCCTTGAGGAATTATGGTATCTATATGGGGTTAGCAAATCACAAAGTTACCCAACATTTTTCGCAACTTATAGTAACACCAAGTTTTATACTGGTTATATAAAGGTGATAGAAGTATAAACGAAAGTTTCGTAGTTTTATAATCCGTACCTTTTGGTGATGTATTTATATAACTATTATACAAACAAAAATGTTTATTGGGTATACCGGGTGTCTACGAGATCAGTTTCGCGCTGGCATTTGCTGGGTTTTTTTTCGATGGTAAAGATTTTTGGTATGGAGTGTAGGTTTGAGAAATGTCATCTTTTGACATGTGTGTCAATGTTTGGTAGCTTCCGGTTTGACCGGAAATGGTTCTAACTCCGTAATTTTGAATGGCATCCCAACAATTTTTTCACATTTTTGGGATCTGCGGATCATGATGTGTACGAAAACGTCAAATTTGAACATTTTTGAAGAAATTTCAAAACTCTGGATGAAAATTTATTTTTGAACAGGAAGTGACGGAGCGGTCTTAAAATTGTTAATTTCAACCAACACAATCGTAGAAAAATGCGAATGCCAAGTTATTATCCTATGCTTGTTCTCCAAAGGCTTCCAAAGCTGAAAAAATCACATTTTACGTGATAACTCAATGAAATCAGTGAAATCACCCGACTTTCATAACAAATGTTTTTTACCTTTTTCAAAATAAAACCAACTATGCATTAAAACTTTTTATTCATGCCAGTTTTTAATTATTTTTCCAATATTTTTACTATGCATTACTATAACTGATAAAACTACTTATAAATAAACCCCTGTATTCAAACTTTGTATTTACAAATTCCCAAGATGTCAAACAATGACAAATAAACATATCTTGCCCACAGATCTTGTCAATGGCTTGTCAAGAAAAAAAAAACACCAGCTCCTTTTGGAAAGCGTTCTTCATACAGGGGTTCATTTATAAGTTTTATCATTTATAGTAGTGCATTATAAAAATAATAAGAAAATAATTAAAAACTAACATAAATGAAAAGTTTCAATGCATAGTTGGTTTTATTATGAAAAAGGTAAAAAATTCTTGTTGTGAAAGTTGGGTGATTTCACTGATTTCATTGAGTTATCACGCAAAATGTGATTTTTTCAACTTTGGATGCCTTTGGAGAGCAAGCAAAGGATAACATCTTGGCACTCGCATTTTTCTACGATTGTGTGGGTTGAAAATAACAATTTTAAGAACTCTCCGTCACTTTCTATTCAAAAATAAATTTTCAGCCAGAGTTCTAAAATTTCTTCAAATATGTTCAAATTTGACATTTTCGTACACTTCATGATCCGCAGATACCAAAAATGCGAAAAAATTATTGGGATGCCATTCAAAATTACGGAGTGAGGACCATTTCCGGTCAAACCGGAAGTTACCAAACATTGACACACATGTCAAAATATGACATTTCTCAAACCTACACTCTATACCAAAAATCTTTGCCATCGAAAAAAAAAAACAGCAAATGCCAGCGCGAAACTGATCTCGTAGACACCCGGTATTATAGCTCATAACGTTGCAAATCATTTGGGAAAAATCGTAAGCACTGCGTCGCTTTTACGGGGTGCGACATTACTTCCTTTCTTGCATTGAAAGGAAAAAACAGCATGGAAAGCATGGGAAGATTATCTGAAGGCAACCCTGGCTTTCCATCTTTAATATATAGTACCACAGATATACATACCACAAATTTGGTAAGCTTTAAGAGGATTAGAGAAGTGTGGCTGTAAAGGTCAATGTGAAACTAACCTAACAGATGTTCTTATAGGAAAGCTATAGTACGGCCGCATATACTAACTGCAAGGGCGAATGTCAAAACCCCAAAAATAGGTTTTATAACCTAACCTTCATACGATACTTTGGAACATTTCTATGAAAAATAAGGTAATGACATTGCTTCATGTACCTTACCACTAGCGCACCAGCCACCACTGATCTGTTGAAAAAGTTAATAAATTGAGAAAGGTGCAGTTTCGTAGTGGAGAACGACCAATATCCATGTGTCCACCGTCACAATACAGTCTAATGGAAGATTACAGAAGAGCTGCGTATCAAGCCGGTCAAATATGGGGTCGATCGCTGTCACCCGGTGAATCTGTTCCACCACCTGAAGGATGGGGTTTGAATTTAACCAACAACCGCTGGGAGCCAGCTAGCACAAATTTGGTGGGCTCTTAGATTACTAGAGAAGTGTGGATGTAAAAGTCAAAGTGAGACCAACAGATGTTCGTGTCAGAAAGCAGGTCTACCTTGTACACCCGCATGTACTAACTGCAAATGGCGAATGTCAAATTTGCAGTATCTGTTGAAGCGGCTGGTGAGGTAGTGCCACGGTGCCACTGAGCCATGGCAATACCTTATTTTTCTGAAAAAAAAAGATTTTGTATCCTTCATATGATACTTTGAAACATTTCTGTGAAAAATAAGGTAATGACATGGCTTCATGTACCTTAGTACTACCGCATCAGCCAGCGCTGATCTATTATAAAAGGAACTTTTCGTCTTTGATAAGATATTTAAATTTTTATGTTATGCTAAGCAATCATTTTTGATTTTTAACCCCCTTCTTTTGGCGGTTTCAAACATGTTATATTAAAATTATTTTAAAATTGAATTAAACTGTAATTTTCAAGGTTACTGAAGGTCATATCGTTTTGAAAATATTTTTTTTGAATTCCTTGACCTCAAATTATATAATAAAATGTATAATCATGCCCAAGTGAATTAATTTTGAAATTGAGGAAATTCCCGTCCACCATTTTGAAAAAAAATGCGAGATTCGGAGTATTGAGGGTCGTAGAGCCTGGCTAGTCGGGTCAGATCTCTTAAAATGAGCTTCCTGACAATTATGCCAAATTTCATGCTTGTAACCCAATTTGGCGTTTTCTTCCAAAATTTCGTACGAGGGAACTCCACTAGGAACCATAAAGTGGAAAAAACTACTCAAAAATGGAGAGTAGGTGAAAATTTTAAATACAAAAAAATCAGTTTTCTCAGTAGAATCGAAATATACAATCACATGCAGGGTGTTCATTAAAAATACAAATTTGGTCTGGATGGCAACTTGACCAGAGTTGACAGAAAAAATTCATGTAGGTAGAAATGTAGGGAATAATTTACTAAATCATTATCATCAATGTTACTTTTCGTATACGAGGTAATTAAAAAGTTACAGGTATTATGCATGACTGTTTTGCCAATCTGTATTATGTATTCAGTCAGAAGTAATTTTGCAATAAACTCTTATCATATAAGGCTTACTACGCCAAATGCATTAGCTGGGTACAAGTAATACTACATTTAAAATAAATTAATAAAGAATTATGTACAGAGTGTCCCATTTTGGTTGTACATAAGGGATAACTCGGTTGCTATCGGAGTTAGAAGGATGCGGTTTATGCGAACGTTGGCTACTTGTTTGTCAAACGAAAGATGCCGTCGACAGAATTGTTATGGCTCTTTTTGGTTTTCAGATACTAAGTGTTTTTGGAATTGCTGCATTTTAGGACACCTCTTGTATCTCAGCTATCTCATAAGTGATCGAAAAGGTGACAACAGCTTCTCCTAGATCTTTCCACCAGTCACCCTGTATATTAAAAACTCATTGGATACTGATTTCAATGATGTGAAGCTCGATAGGTTTATGTTCTAACAGTTTTCTTAAAAGAATTATGTCTGGTTTTGTCATAAGAAACAATGGTGCTAGGGGGTAAACCACCTTGAAATTATGTACAAGCATTATGGGATTCCAGCGGGATTCTGTAGTTCAAAAACTCCTCATTTTTTATAAAAATCAGAACGACTTATTAATAAATTAATTGCAAAAGGTTCAAAAATTAGTAGAACTCAGTTTATTCATGAAATGTACTTTTTACTCATCAGTTTATCAGAATTATTCTTCTCAATAAGTGAATTACTTGCAGCAATTTATTCATGAAATTTACTCATTAGTTCAATAACTCAATTCAGAATTATTGCTCATTAATTCAAAAACTCATTAATTTTCAGGTCAGAATCATTGCTCATTAGTTCAAAAACTTCTCATTTTAATATCAGAACAATTCATTAATGAATTGATAAGTAGAACTCTGTTTACTCATGAAATGTACTGTATACTCATCAGTTCAAATTTCAATTCATTTTCAGTGGAATTCCAGTAGGATTCCGTGGAATTCCAGCATGATTCCAGTAGAGTACCATAGGATTCCAGTAAGATATCATGGGATTCCGGATTCCGTTAAAAAAGGGATTCTGGTGTACACATTTTTCAAGGTGGTTCACCACTGAAAACAATGTGTTAGAAAGAGGTGTTCCATAATGCAACATTTTCAAAAACACATTATATCTGAAAAACTAAAAGGGCGATGACAATTCTATTCTATTGATGGCATCTTTCGTTTGACATAAAGTAGCCGACGTTTGCGAAAACCACATCCTTTTAACTCCAATAGAAACTCAGTTATCCCTTATGTCCAGGGTGTTTCAAATTCGAGCCACATCATTGTGAGAGATACAGGGTTGTTTAAATTGGGGCAAAGTTGCGTAATTTGATGCTTAACAAAATGCCGCTTTGATATTCAGGATATCCCGAATACTTACGGAGATATCCGGAAAAAACCGAAATTTTACAAAATAGTTTTAATTTTTGCCTGACTTTATTTGGAGTGATATTCAAAAAAAAATATCACTTCATCATAGCCACTTTTTCTCTCCTAGAAGATGCCACCATCAAATTTGAAATCTGACGTTTCGTCTTTGAGCCACCATCATCAACTTTATTTTTTTAAATACGACCCTGGATTTTTTATTTCAGATTTTAGGAGCTTCTGATGTCCCAAAGGCTATGACGTATCGCATTTATTCGAAAAAATATTTTTTTATTTTTTAGTAATTTCCGACGGGTGTTTCACCTACCCAAAAATGTGTACACCACTGCCTAGTCAATGCCTATGGCGATTGCTGCGGACACTTCTGTCAATGCCAACAATGTCGCCATCAATGTCAAGAATTCCAACATCAATGCCGTCAATTCCGACATCAATGCCTTTAATTCTGACATCAATGCCGTCAATTCTGACATCAATCCCGTCAATTACAAAATCAATTCAATG
This sequence comes from Ceutorhynchus assimilis, assembly GCA_917834065.1. Lineage (NCBI taxonomy): Eukaryota > Metazoa > Arthropoda > Insecta > Coleoptera > Curculionidae > Ceutorhynchus > Ceutorhynchus assimilis. The sequence goes on along the minus strand of OU892277.1, from coordinate 28,390,433 downwards.
CCGTCAATTCCGCGATCACTGCCTCAATTTCCCTTATTTATCTATTCAATGCCCACAATTCCTAAATCATTACTCTCACTGCCGTAATTATTACCGTAAATTAGTACACCAATGCCGATTGTGAAACACCCCTCGGTAATTTCCTACCAAAATTCTTTTCTCTGTCTCTCTTTAACACATTAGGTTCTTATGTAAAGTGCCAATAATATAAATTTTTCGAATAAGTGAAATAGGTCACTAGTTTTGGGACATCAGAAGCTTATGAAATCTATACAGGGTGAATCTGAAAGTGAGGGTTTTTTTTTAACAGGATATATATCTCGCCAAAATAAGTTGTTTGGCAAAAAATTGTTTACATGAAAAATTTAAGATAACGGAAGTACAGGTATTTTAGGGTTATGTGCATTAAAAATCTAATTTCAATAATCTAAGATTTAGGGTGGGTATTTTAAAGCTACTCTGAGAGTTAACTTAAAGTTAACTTCTGGAATAACATGTAATTCAAAAAGTTAACTTCAAGTTAACTGTCAAAGCAGTTTTATAATACCCGCCCTTAGAGAAAATATGATAAAAATTATCAGTAGTAATAGCCCAAGGACATTGATAATTGTCCGAAAAAAATTTATAAAAGATTTCGAAAGCTTGTTGCTAGAAAACAGACCGACGCGCTAGCGGAGGTCTGTTTTCTATAAGCAACAAGCTTGAGAAAGTTGTTATAAAATTTTTGAGCATTCATCAATCTTCGAGGGTTATTCCGATAGAAATTTTTTTGACAGCAATGTCCGTGACAATGTCATAGAGTGAAAACAATCCATGGGTTATTTTCAGTATAATTTTGACATGATTGGGTGATTTGTGTCACATGACAAGAAATACCAAAATTTAAGTGGCTGTTAGAAATGTCAGAAAATTTTCACAAAAATTGTTCAAAATTATTCCCATTTGTCTGTTGCTTCATTTCCCTCCTGAATTTTGTCTGTTTCACTTTAAAACGAAAATTGATGGGTTGAAAATGAATTTTTTTCTGATGGAATAATGCAACTGTGCGAACCTATTATGGAATAAGACTCATTATGCTGGACTAATAATGGCTTTTTTGCGGCTTTTTTTTGAGAAAATGTAAACAAAGTGATTTATAGTGGAAGTCTCCTCTAACCTCAAAATAGCTGTACCTCCGTTATCTTAAATTTTTTATATAAACAATTTTCTGCCAAACAACTTATTTTGATGAGATATACATCCTGTTAAAAAAAAAGCCTCACTTTCGGATTCACCCTGTATATACAGTGTCATTACTTAAGTGTGTAACATATGGGATTTTTTTTTAGTAATAGCACAATCAAAATACAAACAAGGCCAAAAGATGTCTGATAATCATATTAGGTGCACTTAGAATGGTTGCAAGTCAAACAGCATACAGGGTGGCTCAAAAAATATCAAAATTCTACTAATATTTACTTTAATAAAATAAAACTTTTGCACTTTAAGGAGAGTTTTTTTAATATGGCTATTATCATTAGTAATGTTTCAACTTGTTAAAAAAAAAAATTCGACATTTTAAAGTTGTGTTGAATATCATTGCAACAAACATGAATTTTGTGATTCCATAAAAAATTAAAAATCTAAGTTAATTTTACAAATATGCTTGAATTTGAACAAAGCTATGTAAAATTGATTTGATTTTAATTAATTTTTGAAAGTCTTAAGGGCGAAAATAAAAAATAAAAAAAATATAGAAATTATAGATTTTTTTCGAAAGAAAATAAAAAAAATCTTAGGAGGCCATGATTGAGTATTTAGGCATAACTTTTAATTCCAAACAACTTTTCTCTATAACATTTTGCTGAATTTTCTAAAATAAGGGTACTTTACAGTACCAGCTTTGATATTGTTTGAGCTACCCTGTATGCTGTTGGACTTGCAACCATTCTAAGTGCACCTAATATGATTATCAGACATGCACCAACTTTTGGCCTTGTTTGTATTTGCGTTGTGCTATTACTAGAAAAAATCCCCATATGTTGCACACTTAAAAAATCACACTGTACATACATACATATATAAAAATCAATGTTTGTTTGTTTCTGCCTTATGCGCTCCTACACCACTTATCCGATTACGATGAAACTTTGGTAGGTTGTTATGGCCATCCCAAGGAAGGTTTGTGGATAGGTTACGCATCTCGGAAAAAGAAATTAATTTTGAATTAATTATTAATTCAATTATGAACAAACTCATTCACATTACATAACAACATAACCCAACTTTTCTTTGACAACATGAAACAACGTTGCCACATTTCATTTATTCAGGCTTGCGCATTCAACCGACGTAACTTTATTATTTTTTGAATTCGAGAACGGCTGGACCGATCTTGAATTTAATACCACGTATCTCTATATAAGCCGAATTCGATTGACCTAGATTAGATCGATTTGGGTTCAATTTAAGTGAACTTCTTCTGATCTAAATCATTTTTTTGTTGATGAGGGTGCACTGATCCAACCTCAATCGAACAACAAGAGCTTGGTGGGAGCCCCAAAACAATTCAAAAAGGTTAAAGGAAGGAGTGCTGCGTTGCCAAATTGACGTCAAAGTATTTTATTTTGTTTTGGTTAGATTTTCCTAACAGGTGCGGACAATGTTTATTGTTCGACAAGTGACGAAAACAGCAGTTTTTAAAATATGTACGTAATGCTTTCAAGTTGCAGAAAATGATTTTTGACTGAAGTTGTTTATTTTTCAATGGTCAGAAAAAAAGTTTTTTGCAGATGCTAGTTTGATAGCGCAATGAAAATTTTGGATTTTGTTGGAATTTTCGACATTTTTATACAATTATTATCAAAACCCAAGAATCGTGAACAGGATTGCTCATCCTAATAAGGCGTACGTTCACTTTCTTGAGTACACAAGGTCTGAGAGTGACGTCACCACACCAGCTAATAGTGATGACGTCACCCGCAGACCTCGATGGAACGCTTGCGATTCAGGTTGAGCACGTAATTTGAATTTTGCGTCGATTTTAAATTTAGAAAAGGTGACTTAAACAAGATTTTAATGTACCGGAATTCTTTTTTTCGAACTATACTATAGTGCTTTGAACTTGAATAATGCATTTTACTCCAAGAGTTGAGATCTGCGGCTGACATGGCAGTTGGCAAGGAAATGTCCTATGACGCTCGAGAAGCGGCAAGTGCGCGGAAATGTCGGTGTATGTTGGTCTTGAAACGCTTCAGGTTGTAACCTGCAGGGAAAACCGTCGCAGGGAGTTTATTCCACAGCGACGCTGTTCTCCAGAGATATGAATTCTGATATAATGAGGTTCTTGGTGCCTCTAGTTTGACAGTAAATTCATGGTTACCGTCTGTTTGACGGGTTCGCCTGGTAGGTGCTACTCTCGGTGGAATCATACGTGCCAACTCTTCAGAGCATTTTCCGTGATAGTACCTGTAGAAGAGAGATAAATCACCCACAGATCTGCGATGTTCGAGACCATCCAAGTTACGAGTAAGTGCGGGGTCATTGATCAGCTTGATAGCTCGTTTCTGCACGGTGTTCAAAAGCATTAAGGTATGTTTGGGTGCTGCACTCCATATATGTGAGCAGTATTCCATAGTTGGTCGAATCTGGGCTTTGTAGAGTGTCAGCAATTGGCTTGGTGTGTACAGATGTCTTGTACGAAATAGCACCCCCAGCTTTTGGGACGCCCTTTTAGCAATATCTGCCACGTGACTGTGCCAAGACATGTTGGTCTCTGCAGTAACCCCCAAGATGTTCAAATGACTCTGTAATGTGACAGCACTTCCAGATAGCATGATGTTTGGCTCACCGGTGCTGGTCTTTTTTGAAAACAGAGCTGCTTGGGTTTTCTGCGCGTTGAACTTTACAAGGTTTTTGTTACCCCAGTCCTCTATTATCTCCAGGTCGTTATTTATCTGCGATATTTGAGTTAGTCTAAGATGATGGAATTCACGTGCGGAAAGACCTGTGGGTGGTGTGAGTGAGGAGACTACATTGCCATCGTCTGCAAAGCAATAAAGTGGATTTACTGTTTTATCTATGAGGTCATTTATGTAAATCAGAAAAAGAGTTGGCGAACGGATTGCTCCCTGTGGCACACCAGCATTTATTTGGTAAGAGTTGGAGTTCTGGCCATCCAGTGCAACATAAATGATAAAAATGATAATGATGATGATAAAAGAACCAGTTTATTTCAATTTCAATTTCAATTTATTCAATAATAGTTAACAGTTTCATGATTATAAACATAATAATGTACTTAAAACTATTTAATTATATGAGGCAAAAAAAAAAAAAAATGGATCTGTCCTTTAGGTAACTTTCAAACTAAGTGCAAAGTTCCGGCGATAATCCCATTGCTTTGAGCTTGTTGAGCAGATTTTCATGCCAAACTTTGTCGAATGCTTTAGATATATCTAAGGCAATTGTTCTTGTTTCACCCCGCAACTCAATTGCTTTTTGCCATAAGTGAGTGACGTATGTAAGTAAATCGCCAGTTGACCTATATTTTCGAAATCCGTATTGCTTATCGTTGATAATTTTGTACTTTTCCAAGTACTTGGTTAGGTGATTGTTCACAACTCTTTCCATTACTTTTGATATCACCGGAAGTAGAGCAATTGGTCTATAGTTTAACGGATCTGTCTTTTTTCCTTTCTTTGGAATGGGTTGTACTGCGGCAGACTTCCATGATGATGGATATACTCCTTGCCTGTAAGACAAATTGAATAATTTTGCGAAAGTTGGGGTAAGTTCGTTGGCGCAATTTTTGAGTACTATTGCGGGAATGCCATCCGGACCCATTGCTTTGTTTGTATCCAGCTTTTTAAGGGACTTTCGTATTTCTCTGTGACAAAAGGGTACCTCTGGCATACTATGGGAAACCCTTTCAATGAACGGTGGAGTTTTTCCGTTTGTCACTGTTAGGTTGGAGTTGGAGGAAAACATTTGGGCAAGCATATTGGCTTTTTCCTCTGATGTTGTGGCTAAGTGATTATTTTTATCTGACTTGGTGAAGTTAGATCCAACTTTTGCAAGAGACCAAAAGGACCTAGAACTACTTGGACAATTCAGCAACCTGTTCTTTATTCTTTGATTGTATGTTTCTTTAGCGGAGTCAATAGTAATTTTGCAACTATTTCTGGCTTCTATAAATTCTGTGTGGTTTTGAGCGGTTTGTTGTCGTTTCCAAAGGTTATATGCTCTGTGTTTTTTCTGTACAGCCGTTTGACACTGGCCGTTGAACCAAGGTTTTGCATTAGCTCTACGTTTAATTGTATGTGGGATATATGCATCCATTCCAGATAAAATTACTTGTGTTATTTCATTACAGCAAATAGTGGGATCAGCTGTTTTAAAGCAAACCTCTTGCCATGGAAAATCCAGGTAAAACTGTTTTAGGTCATTCCATTTTGCCGATTTATAGTGCCACATTTTACGAGGAAGTGGTTGTTGGCTTGGTGGGATGAGCATTTCGCACTTTGTTATTATAAGTTTATGATTGGACGAACCAAGTGGAGCATCTACTTGAATTGTGTACGAGTCCGGATTTGTGCTTAGGAACAAGTCTAAAAGCTTTCAGCTCAATAAGCAGTCCTACTAGGGATTGAAAACAGGAAAATCTCTGCCAATTTCTGGACACCTGAAGCAAAGATGATCCGTTTTTTTCCTACGAATGTGCTGAAAAAAAATTTTTGGCATGCACAAAGACTAGAGAGTAATCTTTCCGCAGGCCCTTGGGAAAAATTGTGCTCCTAACATTTGCGAGAAATGGTATTTCACGCACTTGTTAGAAAAATAACTATTTTTTTTTTCAAATTTGATATGAAAAAATTTTCCGCCCTGTGGGAGAACAAACGACTATCCAATTCCACTCCAATCAAAAAGCAGTGCTTGCTCATAGAAAAAAATATTTTATTTATTTATAGGTACTCCTTCAAAATACAAAATTTGTAGTTTCAATTTTATTCTATTTTCAATTTTTTCAATCATATACAGTACAATCAAATTATAAAATGATATTATATTCTCTGTCAACTCAAAAGGCAGGGATAATAATAATAAAAAAACTGTGGTGGCGTGCCGAGGCGCTGATTCCAATCCCAACATGAAAATGCCAAAAATTGCAACGTCGCGTATAAATTGTTTTGGGACTACCACCAAGCTCTTGTCAATCGAACACAAGTGTGGTTCACTTAAATTGAACCAGATCGATCTAATCCGGTCGATCGAATTCGGCTATAGAGGGGAGTGGCATAGGCTATTTTTTATCCCGAAAAAAAAGTTCAATTGCGCGAATCTCTGATACACTGAAACGCGTATAAACAGCCCGGGGCGCTCTAGAGCAGCTCTTGAGTGCTTAAAATGCGTCACTGAACTCACTGGCAAGCAACTCTGGTATCGGATAAAAAAAAAATTTTAGAAAATCAACAAAAAAAATTTGAAAAAAAGTGTATTATTTCAAAATGTATTTTCACGCTGGCAACGCAGCTGGTCATTAGCTAGTCTAAAATAAAAAATAAGGGTCCCTATTTAAGAAAATGAATTTGATGATGGTGGCCCAAAGAAGAAATGTCAGATTTTAAATTTGATGCTAGCAACCTGTAGGGGAAAAAAGTGGCTATGATGAAGTGACATTTTCTTTTAAATGTCTCTTCAAATAAAGTCAAGAAAAAATAAAAACAATTTTGAAAAATTTCGTTTTTTTCCGGATATCTCCTGAAGTATTCGGAATATCCTAAATATCGAAGCAGCATTCTGTTAAGCATCAAATTACGCAATTCTGCTCCAATTTAACCAACCCTGTTTCTCTCACCATTTCCGAGATCCCAATGATGTGGCTCGAATTTGAAACACCCTGTACAGCCAAAATGGGACACTGTGTACCTACTGTTTGTACTTTCCTATTTAAGTAAATTATCATTAAAAAAGATATGAGGAATAGCTGCGGGCATCAAGAATAGCTAGGTATACATTCAAAATCAAAAAATATTATTGAATTTAATAAAAATAATAAATTCAGGATACACTATACCCAAGGATTTTTCAAATGACGAAGCAGTATTTTAGTTAGAAATAAACGTACAACCTTGTCTAAATTTAACAAACTCCGCATCTCTTATTGGCACAACTTCCAAGATCATCATGCAAAGGCATGAATTAAATTACTTAATTTGAAAAATCACTTACCCCGTATTTGAAAATTCCAAACTAACAACATTAAATATCCGCGTCCTTTCATTACTAACCACATACTCAATGAAATCCCCCAGGGTCATTCTTATGTTTGCCTGTCGATACACATCAATCACATCAATTTCTTTATCATCTCCTACTAATTTTAACACATCTATGTACGAGAAATTATCTGGTGGCATAATCATATCCAGTCCATCTTTATTATTGACAATGATTGGTGTGTGAAAACCTTCTATGTTTATATATTCTTCTGTCAATTCATATCCACTAAGTTTATTTATTATCTCATCAGCTGGTGTGAAATGTCGGGTTCTTAGTTCTTGAATAAAGGCTGGAGTACCTGTTTGTACTGGTTTATTTGAGGCATTTGGATCCCAGAACTCATGGCGATGTGTATTTTGAATAGGTTTATCTAGAAGGAATAACATTGCAGAATAAGACAACTTTTTTGCCTCGTTTTTTTTTCAGTAGGTACAAAAAATTAATATCATCAAACCTGTGAATATGTACTCAGTTACATAAATATAATTGGGAAAAAGTTTTGATGCTCTACTTTGTCTTTTGCAAGTAGATACATACCTACCTAGAGACATAGGTAATACCAATACTTATCTTGGTTTATTCTCTCGTTTATTCTTAGGTTACATACAAATATGGCAAAGCGATGTCACAAGTAGGTAGGTAGGCTTATCTTATGAGTATACAAATGACACTGTATTGTACAGTATTTTTGAACTTTGGACTTAACACACGTTCAAACCGGAGGTTACTAACAACTTACTCAATTTTGAGCAATTTTGTACTGTTGATAGTGCTTAAATCGCAAGAATGGCTAACTTCATAAAATAGCTCCAAGCGCATAAAAATTACAAATTTTGACAGTTGGAGCGATGTTATAACTTATTTTGAAAATCTATCTTCTGTGGTTATGATATCTCACAAAATTGGTGATTATTTCCGTGAGGTCTATGTTCGGTGTACAAAATTGTCCATATGTAAGAGAAAAAGATACTAAGCATCGGGAACAGTACAAAACAAAATCCGTTTTATAGAAAATGTGCAGGCGACAAAAGAGGGGGGGGTGTAGGGGAACTGAAAACTCTGGTGAAAACTAGATAGTAGGGTGTCCACAACGCTGTCCAAAAAATATGCTTGAGCTCTCAACTGACAAAGACATGTAGATGTTTGCCCAGAAACATGTTTTCGACAAGCTGCTCAATTATATTTTTTCTTTATAGAAACCTAAAAAATATGGAGCAAAATATGTATTGTGAGGTTAGGTTATCTATTTTCCATTATCAAAAATTGTCTTGTGTCTGTTATAATGGATATTAAATCTGCTCAGAGACAGGCAGCCAACCAGGGCAATGCAAGGTGCTCTCTTTGGTGGAATGAGATTGTGAAATGTCACAAATTACCTACAAGAAACTGCACTTCCTGCATGCTAAAAAGTGTGAGGGTGTTAAAAGTGGTTAAGTAAAATATTGGTCTAATACCTATCTCTTCAACTGAGGTAGAAATATTAGTTACTACTTGTAAATAGAACAACAATTTGTTGTTAGTTAATTATAGTCACAGGTACCTGTTTTGGATCACATCCAGATGCAGATGTCAGAGTTAAGAATATATTTGTGCTAAGACAAAAATTGCTACAGTTGTTAGGAACTTACGTATTGAAGGTCCAATAATCGGGCTACATCTGGGACAATGGTATTTATCTATTTCAATTGCCTGCCATTCTCTGAAATTACAGCATCTAAAAGTATAATTGAATAATTTTTATTGGATTTTCACCTATGGAAAAAAAATGCAGGCCCTAAAACTCTTGATTATTTACAAACTTACCTGCTGTGAAACCAATCTTTGCAAGAATCACATTGTATCATAAAAATGTCGGGATTGTAGGGCTGCCCGCAAAGGCAGTAGGACGGTTCTGATTCGGGGGGCACATTGAAATTATTTACGGAAAATGAAGTTTCGGATATTTCCATTCCAAAAAATGGATTTTGGGGATGTTGTGCCTGTAACATTTTTGACGAATATGAGGATTTTTTTTTTGTTCTCAGCAAAATTTTGTCGTTGTCAATGTTGTCACTTGTCACTGATAGGGATGGCAAAAATACATCGATATTTTGTAAATATCGATTATATTACTCAAAATATATCGATATATTACTCAAATATATCGATATATTTTAATCGATATTTTACATTCGATATATCGAAAAAATATCGATATAATCTTTTCGATATATCGGAAATTTTAAGATCATTCTTGGCTCGTGCGCATAGTTCATTTGTTGACTGCAATGAACTATAACCAAAAACTGGAATGCGAACACATATAGACGAACGTGAAGCCTAGTGCCGCTGCTGTGGAGGGGATACCTGTTTTTGTCGCACTCATTATGTTAAATGGCGGAAATTGCTTCCAACACGTATTCCAATTGATGAAACCTGTGAAGGTAAATATGACAAAACTTTCCAAAACATCATATGTCAGCGAGCAACAGAAAAAAACAACATTCCCCATCAGTTGTATTCCTTTCACACCTAGGAGGAGCTCCGGAACAGCTCCGGGGCTTCACGGGCTTATTCCTTTCGAAAAGTGCGGCTAAAATAAAACAAACGTCAGTTAGGGCATGTTCGTACCAACAGAATTAGGAAAAGAGACTTTCCGCATGATTAAGGAACGTTATTTGATGAAAGTATTGACATGAAAGGTTCAGGGAGACCTAACATTGCATAATTATTTCACTTTTCCACACTAGTGCGGAAAAGTGATATTTTCATGGCCTAAAATACGTGCAGAAAAAAAGCACTTTTTGCACATTCGTAGAAAAAAAAAAAAAATATATATACAGGGTGTCCGGAAAGTCAACGATAATACTGAAAGGGCTGATGGAACAACTCATTAGCATCCAGAAAAACATAATATGACCTTAGTAAAAAATCGATGGTTTTCGAGATAATGTCACTTTAATAAAATTCCATAAAATGGTCCTGTTGGACCAGATTTTCGAGTGTCACATTAAAATTTTCATTATTTTCAGATTCTCTATTAAGTTTTGCAATGGTGAGTAAACATTTCATTTGTCATGGAATAACATTAAAAGTCAAAGTTCAAAACATTTACTAAAAAATCTTTTTAAAGTGAATACTCCTGATACTTCACTTTAAAAAGATTTTTTAGTAAATGAAAATAATGAAAATTTTAATGTGACGCTCGAAAATCTGATCCAAGAGGGCCTTTTTAACGAATTTTATTAAAGTGACATTATCTCGAAAACTATCGATTTTTTACTAAGGTCATATTATGTTTTTCTGGATGCTAATGAGTTGTTCCATCAGCCCTTTCAGTATTATCGTTGACTTTCCGGACACCCTGTATATATATATAAAATGAAAATAATTTGGAGATATATATATATCGATATATTCAAAATATCGATCTTTTTCATTCGATATATCGAATGTATCGATATGTTATTTCGGTATATCATTATGATTCGATATATCGATATATTTTTTTATGTTGCCATCCCTAGTCACTGAAATGAAACCGAATCGTATTCAAAGGCGATTTTCAGCCTATGATTAATATCGGTAAATACCGTGGTTATTCTTTTGGTTGACAACTTTGACAGCCAAGTGTGACGTCATAGCCCCCCACCATTCAAGAATCATAACCCAAGGAACTGACCGCTGAAATGATTTGGTTATAGCAGTGTAGGATTATGTTTATTATTCTTATTTGTTTTTTCGTTTCAACAATAGTATTATGTTTAGGTACAAAAAATGGAGCTGAATCTCTCGTTAGTCTCGTTTATCGGACAGATTTTCTTTGGGGATGATCTAAACCTCGATCTAAACATGGTGAATTGCAGTGAGTGAGTGAATGTATACTTCTTTCATTGTGCCAGGCTACAACGCAACTGCAAAATCACAAAACACCAATACAAATTCCAAAAATAATAACAATAATATCAAAAAGCTGTAACCAAAAGATAAACCCAAGTCCAAAGCTGGGTTATAATCGGTTATAAGTGGTAAATACCAAAAGCAAATCAGCTGATATGTGACGTCACAACTTCCCCTACTTTGGTTAAAACCGCGACGGCGGAAATGCATTGGTTATAACCAAATAATAAGCATTCCAGGCTGAAAATCGCCTCAATTCGGTAGCTATACGACAGCTCCAGACGTACCGACTACCGAGTAAAGCCTAGTACTCATAACCGCGCAATTCGCACTTTTTTGACATTGCTTCGACAATTTGACGTTTGATTCACGCATAAAGCCTTGAACTCATAACTGCGAAATTCGCACTTTTTTGACATTGCTTCGACAATTTGACGTTTTATGCGTGCATCAAACGTCAAATTGTCGAGGCAATGTCAAAAAAGAGCGAATTTCGCAGTTATGAGTACTAGGCTTTAAACGTCAAATTGTCGAAGCAATGTCAAAAAAGAGCGAATTTCGCTGTTATGAGTACTAGACTTAAAGCTTAATTCTCACTTGCGCGCAATTCGCTCTTTTTTGACATTGGGTACATTCAGGCGGTCCCAGCGGCTAAGCTCAGCTACTCAGCAGGGACTTTATTCTCGAAACTAAGGAACAGCGTTCTCATAAGAACGATTGCTCTGTCATTGTCAGTGTTATGCCGGACGACAAAGACAAAACCTTCGTTCCAATGAGCACGCTGCTCCCCTGTTTCGAGAATAAAGTTCCTGCTGAGTGGCTGAACTAAGCCGCTGGGACCGCTTGAATGTACCCATTGCTTCGAAAATTTGACGTTTGATACAAGCATAAAACGTCAAATTGTAAAAGCAATGTCAAAAAAGAGCGAATTTCGCGCAAGTGAGAATGAGGCATTACACGTATCGAAAAATAGAATCGCTGTAGTCACAATGCGAAAATGCGATACAGTTTTCGACTCGACTGGACGAATCTGGCTGTGTTCTTTTTTTAACTGGCAGTGTAGGGGAGGTTGGGGTATTATTAGCGCAGTCCGGGAAATAGCGCAGATTCAATTTTTTGGACACCTGTGACTCTTGGCAACATAGCTTTATTGCCCAAGGAGGGGTATTGAGGAACACCGATGCATTACCAATTGTTAATGTGAACACGATCGTTTAAGATTAAAAAAATTATTTGTAAAACTACACAAGAAAAGTTTTTTTTTTGTGATTTTTTCTTCTGTAATTTAGTGGTAAGTACCCTTCTAAATTTAGTGCACTCCTAGTTACAATTAATTTATGTCCTTGTGGTCCAGAACCAAACCTATTTTTTTTCATAGTTTTGTATCAGATTGCAGTTGGCAGCTTTCCAAAAAAATGACGTAATCGGGGAAATAGCGCAGTTATCGTGTCGGGGCATTAGCGCATATGCGCTATTACCTCGATAGGTAGGTAATCCAAAGTAATTTATTTCAGATGCCACGAACGGACAAGAAAAAGAACGTAGTCAATGGGAGTTAGCAGACCTCAGAAAAGCTGTCCAAGATGTCACGTCAAACAAATTGAATTATTATTTTCTGTTTATCGGCAATTAATCCAATAATAAGTTTTATTAGTAAGGTTTTATTAATTGTCGACTGATTTTTCGGAAATAAAGAATTTAATTTTGAAAATGTTGTGTTTTATTTATAAAATCTATTGCTACTTGTTACTTTGTCATATGGGGCAATAGCGTTAGTGTGCTGCGCTATTACCTCGATAAGTAGGGGTAATAGCGCAAATACAGATTTTTCATTTTTGAATGATAAACAAAACAAAAAAAAAACTTTGCAAAGTTTTGCATTTGGGGCATGAAAGTATATGAAATTAGTAACAGATAACAAGAAAAAACCAATTTTTATCTCAAAAATCCTTTAATTTACAAGCAACGGCGCCCGCAGAATTTTTCACAGGGGGGGGGGCAAATAAACTGCTCTTGGGGGAATCGTGGAAAGCGCACCGCAGGCGGAATTTTTTTTTTGGGCCACACCCAAATTTTGCTAATTGTAATTAATATAATAAACATCTATATATATAAAACACAGTTGTGTTTTGTGGAAGCACTTATAACTCGAGAACGGCTGGACCGATATCCTTGAAATTTAAACCACGTAGTCTCTATCTAAAGGGAAGTGACATAGGCTACTTTTTATCCCGGAAAAAAATATTTTTAATTAATTAATAATTATAAACAAACTCATTCACATACATGACTCAACTTTTTTTTGTTGAGAACATGAAACAACGTTGCCACAGTTATTTGAGCTTGTGCATTCAACCGACGCGACGTAACTGTATTATTTTTTAGAGCACAAGAACGACTGGACCGATCTTCTTGGAATTTATACCACTTAGTCACTATATAAAGGGAGTAAGTATAGGCTACATTTTTTCTCGGAAAACAAAATTAATTTTTAATTAATTATAAACAAACTTATTCACATACATGACCCAACTTTATTTGACAATATGAAACAACGTTGCCACATTTATTTAAGTTTGCGCATTCAACCTACGTAACTGTATTATTTTTTTATTAAAAAATTTGAAAATTCAAATTTTCGCATTCAACTGACGTAACTGCGTATTATCTATCTATATGTCGGGTTGGTTGCAGAACATATAACTCGGGAACTGCTAGGCCGATTTTTATGATTTTTGTTATATTGGATTTGTCTGGCCCGAATTACATAACATCTATTGGAACATATAAAAAAAAAGAAAAAGAAAAACATATTTATGAAGAAAATTCACTAAATATGTATACGGCGCCATGTCTTATAACCGATACCAAGTTTGCAGCGTCAGATTGCGCGGTTTGTTCCATTTTAATTTTTGAACATTTATTGAATCACATAATTTATTGTTAGTAATCATTTTATCTTATTAAAAAACTGAATTTAATTAAGCTAATTAACGCATTAGCATTTATTGATTCTGAGGCGTTACGAAGTTCGCCGGGTCCGCTAGTTAAAAAATAAAACAATTTGGAAATACTTTTATTTCGGACGGGAAAAAAAGTTAATTCTCTGTATCTTTTGATCGGTGCACAAATTACTTTTCCTTTAAGTATTTATGTTAAAAGCCAGGGGGGGCAGATGCCCCCCCCTGCCCCGCCCACCGGGCGCCCATGTTTACAAGCGATCAAAATTTTACCTGCGCTAATACCCCGACCTCCCCTACTGATTTCTGCTGTACGGTTTTTACTGAAAATTGTCGTTTCTTTTTAACCAGTTTGCTATACCTATATTGTTGATTTTGGAACGGATTTCAGTACTGAATGAAAAAGCTAACCTAATTAAATACAGCGCCAATCAATGAACTATAACCAAAAACTGGAATGCGAACACATATTGACGAACGTGAAGCCTAGTGCCGTTGCTGCGGATGGGATACCTGTTTTTGTCGCACTCATTATGTTAAATGGCGGAAATTGCTTCCAACACGTATTCCAATTGATGAATACGTGAAGGTAAATATGACAAAACTTTCCAAAACGTCATATGTCAGTGAGCAACAGAAAAAAACAATATTCCCCTTTGTAGGGTTGACAAACTATCGAAAAAAAAACTATCGATAGTAATATCGATAGAATGGCCTACCCATCGATAATAACTATCGATTGTACTATCGATAGTTTGCTCTGACCAAAGTAACCAAATTTGTAATTAATTACGATAAACATTAACCTCCAACCTCCATCAAGTCCATCAAAGTCACTCGTCATTCCTCCTAACCGAAAAATTGGCAGCACAGCATGTCTATCCCCAAAAATAATTACAGATTTCTCAAAAAAACTACAGATTTCTTTATAATTCCCTCAATATACAGATGTTTTCATTTACCTTTGGCTACATTGGAACTATCGATATTGGTACAGGTCTATCGATACTATCGAAAATTAAAAAACCATCGATAGTATCGATATTCCTATCGATAGTTTGTTATCCCTACCCCTTTGTGGCATCTGTCTTTCATGGCTACATTTTTTTGGCAGATATGGCAATAGTTGTATTCCTTTCAAGAGCTTGAAACACTCGAGCTACTCGCTTCGGTGCTTAGTCGCCCCCGATTTGCAGGGAACATATGCGGGGTGCAACAAACACTTTTCGAAAGGAATAAGCGCGTGAAGCCCCGGAGCTGTTCCGGAGCTCCTCCTAGGTGTGAAAGGAATACAACTAATGTGTGCGCATTCCAGTTTTTGACTATAGTTCATTGGCGCCAATATATTAAAAATCTAGGAGCAACGAACGATTGAACGATAAAAACCATAGATAAAAACATAAGAAAAACAAAACAAAGCAGAACGCAACCCAATGTCATAATGAGACAAACAAAAACAAAACTAAAACAAGTGTGTATGCAAGAAGGACAAAAAACGATTCCGTCAAAAGGTGTTGTCGGAAACTACGGAATGGTTCTCGCTCCGAGTTGTCTTGCTTCGAGTACGTTCGTAACCGCTATTCCGAAAGAAGATGGAGGATTCGATTCGTATCGGACGTTCGTAATACGGAACGGAAAAAGTGTTCAATTCAATAACTGTCACTTGTCAGTTATTCATTTTGGATGGGTTCCGTTTCGAAACTTGGTTAACCGATCGGTACAACGTCGGTTGACAGTGGCTGCTGAAAAGTTCGGTTTAACGGAACGCTTTTCCAATCGAAGATGAAGAAGTGACTTTGACACTGATCACTGATATTTGAGTTGAATCAAGTAGAAACGGAAGAGCTAGAATGGCAGTTACCGAAAAACCGATGAGCGATTTCCGGTTGCCTCGGTGACATCTTTGACATAACCATGTTCAGGAACCGGTTTTTCAGGCAGGTATTACGTGCCGGTTTCTAAATAGCAAAGTCACCCCCGGGTTAAGGCATAACTCGGTGAACATTGCAACTGGACACGTTTACCCTGGAGTTAAAGTCAACCAACAGGTGACTCGCTATTAATTGTATTCCTTTCAAGAGTATAAAACACTAACGCAACTCGCTCCGGTGTGAGTCGACCCCAATTTAAGAGGAACAGTAGGTTTTGGCAGCATTGCCGTCCTTGAACTCACTCCAGATGCGCTGGCTTACGTGCACCAAATGGTTTGAGTTCGGGCTTGACCACTTCAGGTTCAAGAAACACTTTTCGAAAGGAATAAGCACGTTATTCCCTGGAGCCTGTTCCTGACCTCCGCTTATCGGCCTCGTTTTTGGTAATCGCCGCCATATTGGTGTGATACCATTTCCGACGTCATAACTAAAGCCGCTTTCTAGCTGTATGCTTCAAGCACGGTGCAGCATAGTGTTCTGTGTTTGAAACGCAAAAGTTAGCAGCTCTCGAAGCGCAGTACGGCTGGAACTCGAACACGCGCTTGAAGCATTTGCGTGCGCAAAAGCTCGATTGCCTGCTCAAAAGCGTCAGCTAGAAAGCGGCTTAGGTCGTCAGCTGTTCAAACATCCTACGTCAACGCCAGAAATAACATGCTGCCTACGTCACAAATGGTTTTTTGGTTAGGGGGGAAAGGGGGGATTTGTTACACACAAGCCTTATGAGGTTAGGCCATCCTGTAGTAGTAGTGTGTATCATCCTTGGCCGTAACCAAGGTTGGAAACGGAATGTGCTGGGGCGAGTTCAGGAATGACACACTCAGTGTGACACCACGGCTGCGTTCAGGAATGGCTACAGCCAAGCCAAAATTGGCATTTTGCGTTCGAGCTCGGCTCCAACCTACTTGTTTCGGTATTACCGGTGGAGGGGGAAAAGTAGGTTTTGGCATTAGCATTGCTGTCCTTGAACGCACCCCAGTGCGACGCACTAGCCGTTCATAAATGCTGTAGACACACCGAGTGCGCGCACTCTGTTCCGTTCAGAAAGTACTTCGTGTCACACCATAATTTTTTGGTGTGGCTGCGGTGTGGTCAATGAACGGTTGTGTCTTTATGTCAACAATGTCAACCATTCCTCACATTCATAAACCATCAAACAGACAACAATCAAGCAAAACAAAAAACCGGCATTAGCCGGTTTTCCACTAAACGGACTGTTGAGTTTGTGTTTTAAAACAAAAACAAAACTGTAATGCCGGTTTTCCACCAAACAGACAAAACAAAAACAAAACCCAAACTCAAACTTTTTCCAAACATTTTCAAGACTAGAGTGTTTTGAGACAGTTGGGGTTTTGTTTTCCCGAGAAAACAAAACTTAGTCTGCTTGATGGAAACAAGAGTTTTGTGTTTATTTCAGTTTTGCTTTTGCTTTAAAACACAAACTCAACAGTCCGTTTAGTGGAAAACCGGCATAATAAACACAAAACTCTTGTTTCCATCAAGTGGACTACGTTTTGTTTTCTCGGAGAAACAAAACTCCAACTGTCTCAAAACACGCTAGTCTTGAGAATGTTTGGGGAAAGTTTGAGTTTGGGTTTTGTTTTTGTTTTGTCTGTTTGGTGGAAAACCGGCATTAAAATTAAAGTTTTTCTCCAAAGATTTGAATTCATGCATCCTCAATGTATCAAAATAAAAGCTGTTTATTAATGCCGTTTTTCCACCAAACAGACAAAACAAAAACAAAACCCAAACTCAAACTTTTCCTAAACATTTTCAAGACTAGCGTGTTTTGAGACAGTTGGAGTTTTGTTTCCCCGAGAAAACAAAACGTAGTCCGCTTGATGGAAACAAGAGTTTTGTGTTTATCTCAGTTTTGTTTTAAAACATGTTTCAAAACATAAACTCAAAGTCCGTTCAGTGGAAAACCGGCATAATATTGCTTTTTTTCTTATACCAGTCACTCTACAGCTAGCAGTTAATGGCTTCTCAGCGTTCAGAAATTGGCTAAATCTAGGTGTTGTGTGAAACCGTGAAGGTCGTGGGACCAAAAATATCTTCAATAGTCCGACGGACCAAAAACGATATCAGCCCCATATAGTTAGCAGACAGATGATTTAATTATTAGTACCCGATCGCTTGGAAATGATAACTGATTAGGTTTATAGTTGGCAGAATCAATAATAAATTTATATTCTCTTTAGAATGGTAGGTGCAGGTGGTCTACCAGAAAGTCAGATGAAATTAGGGGTCCATTATAGAACAGAGTTTGCAACAGGAGTCTGCACAAAATGGGAAGATAAGAAAATAAGTATATTTTATGGAAAAGGTTCGGCAACGGGGAAGCGAGAAGAGGCTGAACAGCATAGGAGCAGTTTTAGAATCGAAACAGGAATAAAAAAGTTATAGGATTAGAATCAGCTGCTCTCAGACCTTTTCAGTGACTAACCCCTTATATCCTCTCGTAATAACACATAAAGACTAGAGCGAGGACTAGAGTTAAACCACAGCATTTCAAAAACAATCAGAAGGTTAACTCTAAATCCAAGCTCTAGACTCATCCATTCCACACACCTGCACGCCACCATTCAAGGGTAGAGCCGATTTGGATTGTTTTTGTATATGCTGTGGTTAAACAACAGATTGAAGAGGTAGAGCGCAGAGCTTTGAGGGTCGTGGGATTGTAAATAAAATGTTCTCCAGCATTTAGCACATTTTTATTTACAATTTACTCAGCTGTCTCTTCTTGACAGCATAATACAAAATTTTTCAGGGTAAAGTGTAAAGTACCTATAAAACTAATAAGAATATAAAAAAAATCAACTCTATTGAAAATGGGAAAAAGAAATCAAAATAAGAGCTAGATATAATAAATATAATGAAAAATAATCAATTCCTGATAAGTTTTTGGATAGGCCGCTGCAAAGGATGGGCCACAAGTCTTCCAATACACTTATGCATTCTTCTCAGATCCCTACCAACAGGAAAGAAATATCCAATACCTTTTTTATCCAAATTTTGCAATACATCAAATATTTTCTGACAATTATTACTTGTTTCCATCACTTCGTGGGTCATCATGACATCACAAAAAAAGTAAGGATTTATGAAAAGTGCTTCCAAGTTTTCATCCATTGTGATTTGGGGCAAAGTAAAAGATCTGCCATAGAAAAATACAGTACGTAAAATGTATGGTGGTTCTAATCCTGGTTTTAGAGGGCTTGGCCCAGACGGAGGCACACCTATGTCTTGCAATTTGGAAAATACAGTGTTCAAGTCAAAAATGTCTTCAGTTTCACATTCAGAAATTTCATCTAGGCATTCAATGAGGTTATTATAATTATTTGTAAATTCGGAAAGTACCTCAGCATCATTTTTCTTCATTATTATTATAGCAAACTCGTGATGAGGATTTATATTCAATTTTAATTTAATAAGGATGGAGATGGCCCTTTTAACCATACTTAAAGGTGTGTATTTTTGATTCCTTGCAATAAACGGTGTAAAGTTTTCATCTTGAGCGCTATCAATTACCAAAATTATTTTTTCAAGGATGTCACGGTTTGGTAGACTGTATTTTTGCATAATTGCTTCAATGTCCCTTCCTTCAAGCTGGTCGAAGTTCTTTAGGTATTCATATTCACCCTCGTCTTTTGGTGATACTGCAGCAGATTTAACTTTGACTTTTGTCGTGGTACTGGATGGTCCAGGTGTGTCCGAGGGTGTGTCAGATTCCACTGGATTAGTCGGTTCTGGTAGTGGTACCGCAGATTCAGATTCAGATGATGGTGTGGTCGTGGACAACTGGCTTTGTTGTTGTTCATCGTTTTCGTTTACTGTTGGAATGGTTTCGCCCTGGGTTTGTACCGCAGATTCACATTCAGATGATGGTGTGGTCGTGGACAACTGGCTTTGTTGTTGTTCATCGTTTTCGTTTACTGTTGGAATGGTTTCGCCCTGGGTTTCGCGTTGGGAGCTCGGATCGTCATTTTCAATTTCAATTGGAATAATACGTTCAGACATTATCGAGATTCAACTTCAATAATTATTAGAAAAATAAAATTTTATTATTAGTTGTGGGTGGTGGTAAACTAAAGGTTACCTAGCCGGTGTTGTTCACTTGTTTGTAGTTGTTGTTGTGTGGTGTGATGTGTAATGCGCAATGAATTGTGTGGTGTGTGTTTCTTTTAGTGATGGGCAAACTGTATCGATGTTTCAAAAACATCGATTTTTTTATTTCGATGTTCGATGTTTTTTTATTCGATATATTAGGGAACATCGATATTTTTTGCGATGTTTTTTCGATGTGTTCTTCTGTTCTGTTTAAGCTTTTAATTTTGAGAGGGCAACAGTACCCCATATTCATGCGCATATAGGTCAATTTTCGTGAAACGCTTTGAAGGTGCAAAAACAAAAGGGCACACCAGAATTGGCTAAAATTTGGCCTAAACATTCTCTGATCGATTATCTAAAGATTTGCCGAGTCAGTTTTTCCATATTTTGAGCTAAAAACTGGTTTCACTTTAGCTCATGTTTTCAAGTTCACTTTTTTAGTTTTATATCAAAATTGCTCGTTTCTACTCTATATCTGTAGGACACTTTGACAGGACAGCGCCAATCCCAAGGGCGCTTTCACAAAAATAGTTGTTATTCCTTTCACACCTAGGAGGAGCTCCGGAACAGCTCCCCGGAGCTGTTCCGCCCCGGCGTTTACGCGTTTATTACTTTCGAAAAGTGTTCGTTGCACCACGCATCTGTTCTTTTCAAATTGGGGTCGACTAACACTGGAGCGAGTAACTCGAGTGTTCCAAACTCTTGAAAGGAATAAAAATTTTAGACACGGGCCAACTCTAGAGGCGTACTACTACTAGCGTCGGGTAATGGGTAAATCATTCACGAAATCACGAATAGAGATGAGAAAGCATTCACGATGACAACCTGGTGCACTCTGCACTCTTTGATCTTTCTGCTCCGGATTCTATTTTACGAGTCGAGTCGAAATTCGTATCGATTTGTCAAAATAGCGATTCTCGATACGCAAGGCCGGGAGGCGTATTTTAAAAGTTGGCGCCCTGGGCCTATAAGGTTTGCCGCCCTATACTTTAACAAAAAATTCATTAATGAAAAAACATTTTAACAAAAAAAGAAACACTGGAAGTCAAAGTTTACTGCAGTGCATAGAATCATACGTAAAAACTCTGTCTAATGAATGTTGAACACTGGGTCATCCCTAACCATAAACCCTTTTCACGTGGCTCCGTTTTAACAAACCGCAACATACCGCTCAAATTCGAGTGGTAGGTATCCATCACGTTACTTTGCATCCGGGTTAGAAAACGGTATGTCATTTCTCTAACCGTTTTGTAACCCGGTTAGTTAAACCGGAGCCACGTGAAAAGAACTATAGGGTTTAAGTCGGCCGAGTTTTTTGACCGTGTCGGCGATGGAAAAAGAAATGATAAAATTATTAAACATTAAATATTATCAATAGTAATATAATGAGTACAATGGAAATTATCGATAATTTATGGTAAATTTACTCGAATGCATTTTTAGTGAAAAAAGAGCACGAGTGCACGAGTGCACGAGTGGCTTTTTCAGTTAAAAACTCATAAGTGCAAAATTATAGATAAATTTCCATTGCACGAGTTCCATTTTATGAGAGAATTTCATGAATCAAAAATTTAATTGAAACCATATGTGTGTGCAGGGCCGCCGCTAAGGTGTTGGCCGCCCGTGTGCAACTCAATTTTTGCCGCCCCCTTCCTACCTAGGTTTTTTCACTTTAGAGCGGGGGTGTCATGCCCAAAAACGTTTATTTTAAGCCTTCAAAAAAACATTTGGAAAATCTTTCACAGCAAAGGAGGCACTGTCCCACCTGACGAGCCGCTACTGCTACACTGCTAGGTATTACATTCGGCAATTCAGTATCAAAGCTAGATACTAAACTCTGTCTAACCAAAATTGAACGTTGAAGGTCACTTACTCATCCTTGTAACCATAAGATTCACACGTTCGGAGCTATTTTGATTTGATAACACAGTGCGCATGCAATAAAGACAGCAGCAAAAAGCCAAGTCTGTGATATATTCGAGTAAGTGACCTTCAACGTGACCGGTGCGACACCTGGAGCGCGCCCAAAGTACTTTCTGAACGCACAGAGTGCGCGCACTCGGTGTGCCTATAGCATTTATGAACGGCTAGTGCGTCGCACCGGTGTCACACTCATACTGGGTGTGTCATTCCTGAACTCGCCCCAGTTTGTTACTAGAAGTTGGACTCGGATTGTTTTTGTTGTTTCATTGCAAATTTTGTTTTCTTATAGGTCAAACTAAAAAATGCTTCCAATATTAGGTCTGTTTCTGCAGAAATCACAAACCAGTCAGAGCGAGTTTCATTGGTTTGTGATTTCTGCAGAAACAGACCTATTATTCCGAACCGATTGATTGCTAATTGCTAGAAATAAGTCCTTTTCTAGCTGAAGGGATGTACCAATAGACTCTATCCCTAATTTTATTAAAATCTGTGCAACGCTGAGGTTCTGTGCCACAGGATCATACCAGCGAGATTTAGGACTTTCCATAGAAAAATAATTCCAGTTTAGTAAAGAGAAAAAACAACAAAACGTCAATATTGTCTGTTAAGTTCATGTCGAAAGCGAGCATTCCAATTAGAGCTGGCGAGTAATATCGTTCTATTCAAAATTCGAAGCGAACGTTTCATATCTCGAATGGGATTCGCAAATTTCACCGAAAGCGCCTAATCTGATATCGTATTGTCATTTGTCAAGTGGAATCCGGTCACCCAGCCAGACTTGTACCATACTCCATCCTCAATCATGTAAATAGTCATTATTTTAAAAACAATTATTGTAGTAAACATCAGTTTACAGTCATGCAGTCAATGACAAATAATCGGAAAAAAAATCCACCGCCTAGGCCTCCACCTCCTAATTTCTCTAAATGCAGAAGTAAGTCGACTAGCCTAAATCAACAAAACCAAAGTGCAATTGGAAATCTCATTGACTTTAGTCCCCCAAGCTCTCCAAAACCAGAGAGGACAAGAAATTTTGGAGGCAGCGTCTCCAGTTCCTTCAACAGCAGCACAAGTAGTTTAGCTTCAAGTAAGAAATCTCTGGAGTTCGAACCCCTTGTCACCAATAATCTCTGGCCAATACAAGCTCGAGTTACTCACTCTTCACAAACTAGCAACAATGGGATAACTTTCCAGAGTTATCTTACACCTGGAGGTAGTCAAACAAGTGCACACGTCAAAAGTGAACCAGGCGCTCCTTCATTTTTTGTACCTACCATTATCCGCCCAAAAGCCAAAGCAAACGGTCGTCCTGACGATTCATGCACTATAACAAATTCTCCATCTGGATCACTTCCTATGCCACTTATCCCGCCCCCCAGTCCACCCAAAGATATTGGTAATGTTGAAACTCCATATGGCTTGGCTTTGTATGATTATCCTGCTACACATCCCAGTGACCTTGCTTTACAAGTAAGTAGTGAAGTAGTAGTAGGTGTAGAGTGTAGATAATTCCACAACTTTTCATTTCTTTTTTTACTATAATTTTGCTGTGCTATCTGAAATCTTATCATTCCTTTTAGTCATTAGGTACCTAATTGTGGTTTAGCAGACAAATTATTGCATCATTTTAATGCACTGCTGATATCATAAACCAGCATGTGTTCTAGAAACTACATCGAAATATGTTGCGGAAACAAAACAAGCTGAAATCACCTTTATATTTTCTATTATACATGTTTCAGCTGACATCTCTTAAGCTAGAAGAGCAAAGTCAGCAGAATCGAAAATTAATACATGGAACATTAGAGGCTAATTAAAGGCTAATTCTCGGGCTAATTAAATGCCCTAATGAGAAATTTAAGGCTCCTTAATTTTTCGCGAAAATGACTGTTCTGCTAGCTTTAACTTAAGCTAGCAGAACACAAAACAACGAAAATTGCAATTCCACTTGCACAGACATTAAAGGCTCTCGAAATACACCAATCCCAAATTTCAGGCTCTCCTCTATTAATTTAAAAGTACATGTAAAGGAACCCACTAGAATTACTGCGAATTCAGCGACATTGTTGGATTATATTTGTACAAATTCTGATGAAGGGAGAGTGAGTTGTTCAACAGTTGGTGCGGGTCTTTCCGATCATGAGGCGGTTGTGTGTGGACTGGAGGTGGAATGTGACTATGGCACAGTTAAACTGCCAAAAGAGTACAAACGACTTTACTCTACAGGTAACTTCGAGACATTTTTGAGACTCTGCGAGCAGACTGGACCGAGATTGGTAGATGTGGGAATTCTTTGTCGGGGTTGCATTCTGCTTTGTTGAGAGTTTTTTATAGATCTTTTCCGCTTAGAACCAGGAAGTGTAAGAGTAAAAAGCTGTGGATTACAAAAGGTATAAGAGTATCGGCTAGAAATATGCGTTCTTTGCATTACATTAGGAAGTTTTATTTGGGGAATGATGGTTTTATGCTTTTTTTCAACAAATATCGTAAAATATATAGGCAAGTAGTTAAAACCGCTAAGCAATTATATTTTAGAAATAGGATAGAGATGGCTGGCAACAAACAAAAGGAATCATGGAGAATTGTTAATAACTTAAGAGGAAAAAAGAATACTTCACCAATGGACTCAAATTTGACTGCCACGGAAATTAATAAATTTTATTGTTCGATTGTGGCTTCTCTTTCTAGCAAAATTAGTTCTGGGACTAACCCTAGAGAATATCTAATTCACATAAGCGTATCCGAGTCTTTTTTCTTTAAACCTACTACAATACAAGAAATCAGAGACACCTTAAAAGATGTTAAAAATAAAAATTCTGCGGGATGGGATGAGATTACGCTGAAGGTCTTTTCGCATTTGCCCGAATCGGTTCTAGAGGTGTTTGCTGATTCTGTGAATCAGTCCTTCCAATCAGGTATTTTTCCTTCCTGTCTGAAACTTGCAAGGGTCTTACCTCTTTACAAGGGTGGTGACTGCGATACACCCTCAAATTTTAGGCCAATCTCATTGTTGCCTACAATGTCTAAAGTAATAGAAAAGCTAGTCAAGGCGCGTTTAATGAGTTTTCTTAAAAAACATAGTATTCTCTGTTGTGAACAGTTTGGATTTCAGGAGTCATGTGGCACAAATGATGCAATTTTCGCATTTTTGGAGAAACTATATTTGGGATTGTGATGATGTCGCAGCAGAGGTTTTTTGTGATTTGTCAAAGGCCTTTGACTGTGTCAATCATAAAATAATATTATGTAAGCTGGAAGCTTATGGGGTGACGGGGGTAGCTCTAAAGTGGTTTGAGTCCTACTTTTCTGAACGGGCACAGAGAGTTACTTTTGATGGTGTTGATTCAGAACAACTGGCTATAAGTGCAGGGGTTCCACAAGGATCTGTTTTTTTTTGTTATTTTAGCCACTTTTTCGCTTATGTTCTGCCAGCTTAAGTTAAAGCTAGCAGAACAGTCATTTTCGCGAAACATTAAGGAGCCTTAAATTTCTCATGGGGGAATTTAATTAGCCTTAATGAGCCTTCAATGTTCCATGTATTGATTTTCGATTCTGCTGACTTTGGTCTTCCAGCTTAAGAGACGTTTTCAGCTGATTTATATTAGGGATAAGCAAATATCAAGGTTGAGCATGATTACGATTTACATTTTTTTTCTAAAAAAACAAATCTTTGAACCTTTAAATTGAATATTGATCAATAATTTCCCTGAAATTTCCCTCAAAATTGTATAAAATGAATGTGCTCTAGGTAAAATTCCCAATGAGTGCCACAAAAGAATATAAATGTGACTGCCTCTTTGCATGCTCAATTTTAGTTGCATTCCTGAAATATTGGAAACTTAGTGTTTTAGGAATCGGCAGAAATGAACATAGATAGCAATTTTACCAGAAATTTTACCTTTATTTTTTGGCTCGTTTTTTTTGTAAACTATGTTTGTTTTCAGTTGCTTTAAATAGAGCTTATGTGTGACAGGCAAGGGCAAGAAATTGAAATGTACCTAATAAATAGGTGACAAATTAATGAAACCACTGCTTGACATTCAATTCAAAATCGAATTACTTTTATGTGTAGACCAGGTGTAGGTATTTTTTATTTATGTTTTCTGTTTTATGTTAGAAACAACTTCGGAAACAGCTTGTTTGCCGAGTTATTTACTTTACCTAAGCTTTTTTCTCTTGATTTTGTTTTTCCCTCTTTTAGGAAAACAGGTACCTCTTGGTTAGTCCATTATCGATCTGCTTGAAATCATCAAAAATTAAAGAATCCTAGGTGAAACCCGAGGTGTAACCGCGGAAAATACACACTCTTCATTATTTCAACCAGATTTATATGATATAATATAATATGATTCATATCATATTTGAAAAACCTTGGAAATAAAATGGAATATACCCATTGTTCAAATTTTCTTATCAGATTAATGAAACTGTGTGCTTAACAGTTTCCGATTTTGTTTGAATTTATGTAAAACTGAGATATTTGAGTACCTATCCATAATAGGCCAGTGCAAATAATTTTGAATTTGCAAAAATTTTTATAAAGCTGCAACTATCAAAAATAGTTAGCATTAGTACTTCTAGTAAACATACCAAAAGTCCCCATTCGTCCAGTTGTTGCGTCATTAGAAAAAACAATCCGCCATCTTGAATTTCGGCACTTTTCGGAAAAAATCGTGAATAAGTCAAAAACGGTACATTCTATCGAAAAAACTTAAGAGAGGAAAATTGAATAGAATGAAAAAATGAAGGAGTAATCATAAAAACTGAATGTGTACCATAACGTAGTAACAATCTAGAATTTTTTGAATTTTTGGAAATTTAGCAAAATCAAGGGAACCAGACCATAATGCAGTTAATGCATTTTTTCAATTCAAATAAACAAATAAAATTACCTTTTAACATTTATTTAAATGAAAAAACACTGTAAAAGTGTAACCTATATATTAATTTAGTTCAACTACCCTCCTATGAACTAATAATGAGTAATCGCAGATTCAATACAATAATACTATTCAACTCAAAAAAATTGACAAGGTCAATTTTACAATGTTTTGACCAAAAGACAGGATAGGTAATAAGCAAATTTAAATTGACAATTTAATTCATACACAAAAAATCCCTTAAGGACTGGTGTTTTTGTCATTATTACAGCGACTATTTCACTAGAGTGTATTACACCGGTCATACAACTCATTGTACATTATTCCCATATGACCCGAGAGGCTTAGGAAGTGATAAGCCTTTTGGGATTATCGCGCTTGGTGGCAATATTGTTCATTTACTATTAATAATAATGAACATTAATAAAGTATCAAAGTTTAGTTCGTTGTATAACCTTTTGAATACCACTCGAAGTTTCAGGATTACCTAATACTTTAACCCGACACTCAACGTGTTACCAGCAACACCACTCCTCCTTCGGAGTCGCGGTGTTGTTGCGTAACGCGTTTCGTGACAGGTAAAAGTATTATCCTGTAATCCTGAAACCTCTTGTGGTATTACATTCGACAATAAATTCGGTATTCACCTGACAATATTGCTACCTGGACAATACCAACAACATGGTATTTCAGCGACCATTTTTTGACATTGTCAAACTGATATTTTTAATTTGAAGTTTTTTTATTTTATTTTTTTTAAATTCATATGTCATTCGCGAAATTGCCAAGCACCAAACTTTCATACCTTTCGAAAATTTTGCCGACAAATTTTTTTCTCTTGTGATATTATATATGAAAAAAATTTGCCCTAACTTTTCCAGCGACAAAACTGAACCTAGCTTAACATGACCAGCAAAATTTGTCATTTACATAGGTATCCATTAAATTATCTTACCGAATTACACTCAAGCTTTTTTTTTGTCGAAAAGGAAACTTTACTTTATAATTCGAGTTTTGTTGTATTTAGGCAATTTAACTCAAATTGCCAGGCAACAAAATTCTCATATATAATATCACAAGAGAAAAAAATTTGTCGGCAAAATTTTCGAAAGGTATGAAAGTTTGTTGCTTGGCAATTTCGCGAATGACATTTTTGACAAAATCACGACCCGTTAGGCGAGTGATTTTATCAAAAATGTCATGAGCGAAATTGCCGAAAAGCAACAAACTTGAATAAAACCTTGAGAACAAATTTGCCTACACAATTTTTTCTCGAGTGGTATTCGTCATGACTATTTCACGTGAGATTTTGAAAATAAATAGAATGCAAAATTATTAATAAAAACTTCAAATTAAAAATACCAGTTTGACAATGTCAAAAGATGGTCACTGAAATACCATGTTGTTGGTATTGTCCAGGTAGCATTATTGTCAGGTGAATACCGAATTTATTGCTGGTGGAATACACTCTAGTGAAATAGTCATCGAAATATCAAGTTTACTTTGACAAAAAAAGGCTCTACACCATTTTTAAATTCAAGCGGCAGTAAATGACATTTTAATAACCTAAATTGTAAACAAACACCAGCCTTCCTATTGGTTGAAACGTCCTACTTGGACCAGTGCGCATGCACGGAGGACATTTGATAGGTTGTAATGAAAATGACCAGTTTGTCATTTACTGCCGCTTGGATTTGGAAATGGTGTAGTGTAATTAATTATAAGTGACAATTAACTTTCTAATACCAAATAACATCATGAGAGTGAACCAAGGCCTTTCTGTTACCATTCAACAGTGACTACAATCTAAAACTGGGATACAATTTTTTCCTACGAGCGTGCGCAAAGTAGTACTTTTCCGCACGTATTTCCGGGCTCAAAGTTACACTTTTCCGCACTCAGTGCGGATACAGGCCTTATCCGCACTGAGTGCCGAAAAGTATTTATATTTGTCAAGCAACAATAAGTGCACCTGTCGACTTTGACACATGATGACACATTTTTCCTGTTTCTATATCAGCCAACATCTATACAAACACCAAATATAAATTAACTTTGACACATTGTCAGATTTGTTCTCTATTTATATGCAAAAATCTACAAACTTTCTCATCAAATTCAAACGCTTTAAGATGAACAGCTCTGACGAGGATTTTCTGTTATTTTTTTTGTTATGTAATTTTTTGATAAATGCATAGGTTCCCTTCAAGTTAATTAAAAATAATTAAACAAATTATCGTTTTTTTTTAAAAAATTTTTGTTATTACCTACCTGATATGAAGCTCGTAGGAAAAATTTTGTTCCTAACACGTGCGCAAAGTGTCTTTTCCGCACGCAAACACAGTTATACAAACGACGCGAAGCGGAGTTCGGATAACTGTGTTTGCGTGCGGAAAAGGAACACTTTGCGCACTTGTTAGGAAAATAACTATTTCCATCTTATTCGAATTGCTCTTCATCTACGTAAATTTGTTTGTTGTCAAAAGAAATGCCATTACAATTACCACATAGGATTTATCACGGCATATTCGACTTTATACATGTGCATAATTTGTTACATCCTGACTTGCAGTTGCAATATATCATATTCAGAACAAAATCAGTTGCCACTGCCTTTGACATAGTTTTTGGAACCAACATGTCTTTTTTTTTTTCATCCCAACCCCAATGTGTTGGTTCTTTTTTATTATTAAGCCAATATTGAATTTGTAAGTAAGTCCTATAGTAATGATTCTCATCAGCTCCGTCTGGAGTTGGAGGCAAAGTAGCTAACTCAAAATTGTTGCTAAGAACTTGACGAGATGTAAGGGTTTTGTATTTATAATATCTCAACTGATCTAAATCATCAATCATCAAACATTTTGTTTTGTTCTGCGATTCCCGCGCCTTAAATAATTAGATTATCAAAATCGAATAATTAACAGAATTGAAAATTCCCCGGAAAATTCATAAGTTGATAGATCGCTATGATACAAAATTACTTCTTATTGTATCTGATAGATTTTTTAATTCTCTTCAATTTTCATGTCTTAATTTTTTTCAAAAAAATGTACCGTTTTCGAGTTATTCGCGGTTTTTCCCAAACAGTGCTGAAATTCAAGATGGCGGACGACTTTTTTTGGTGACGCAACAGTCGAAGCATGGGGACTTTTAGTATGTTAATAAGGGGTACTAGGGCTACTTATTTCTGATAGTCGCAGCTTTATAAAAAAAATTGCATTTTCAACATTGTGAATTTCATAACTGCACTGGCCTATAAAGTTTGCTCTTAATGCGCTGCAAGAGTGACGTCACGGAGAGGCGGTCGAATAGAGCAAAAACAGATGAAGCTCAATCTGGGGGTCATAGGTAACAAGTGAGAAACACTGCGAGAACTGACGTCACAATAATTGTTTCAGGGTGTCATACCTAACTATGCATACAAAACTCGATATGAAATAAAAAAAAAACTGTGATTTAACACCATTACAAATGACAAGAATAAAACCTAATAAATAAAATATTTATGGGTAGAGTGGGGTAGGATGAATTATATAAAATTGATTAAATTTCAAATGCAGTGTACCTACATGTACAGGAAAATAGTCGAATTACAGATCCATATTGTAGAAATTTAGCATTGCTTTTTTTTGCCAAAGCTAGTTCTTTTTTTATGGAATAGACATCAGCTAGGGGATTCCATTTGCTATCGAAATCACGAAATCGAATCGCTCTCGTAATCCATACCAAATACGATATCGAGACCTAAAGCGTCTAATCCGATATCGTATTGTCAATTGGAATCCGGGCCCAGATACATGGCGAATGCATAGCAACCCTTGTTCATTGAAATTTCCGAGGAGCTTCAATTAATCAAGTCAACAGCACATGGTATTGGAAATCACTCGAGAAATCATTAAATTTTAAAATTCCTACTCCTATGAAAGATTCTGACCAATCTGTTGGTTTTCGCATTTTGGAAACATCCCATTCGGAAAGTAAAAACCGCTCTCATTCTAAAGGAAATTCACCAAATATTCTCGATTGCCGATTGCGGCATACTGCATATTTTTTAAGTGTTCCTGAGATAGAAGTACTTAATAGAATCTGACGAAGAAAAACAAGTTAGTACTCAAATATGCAATAAATGTCTTTCTCAAGTAGTTTGTTAGCAAGAATGATTATAGGTACTTACAGTTTCACATTTTCTTAAAGGGGCTACTAAATATATCAAGAAATATTATACATATTTAAACATTTTTTTAAATTTTTTGAGTCGTTAATATTCAAACTACCTGCACAACCAGGGTTATGGAGCTAATTGTAAATGAGAATTTGGTTAGCAAGAATGTAGGAAGTTTTTATCTATTCATTTAAAGTACCAATAGCACAGCCAATTACAGATACTGACCTAATAATAATAATACAGTAATACAGCTAACATACATTAAAATCCTATAAACAATCTTAGCAAATTAAACTAATCACAACATATACAAGGAAATACAATTTTAGGATGATCTCCAATTATAATTTCAAATGCTTTAAGGCTAATACTAACTATATCTACATCTGAGGCATAAAGGTTGAATCGAGGGTTGAATGTATCACACAAATTATAGATTGGACAATACCTATATAGATGGGTTCTTCTAGGGTTTTACTCCTTGAATGTATTCGGTTAATAGCAAAAGGCAGCTGTTCCTAGATACTTGGGCAGTCAATATTATTGGCTCGATTATTGGTCTACCCCCCACCCCATACATTGTGCATGAAAATATTTTTATTCACCTTTTCTTCAGTGAAAGTCTATTAAAAATACCCAACAAATAGTCATTACTACAGTTACACTAAGGATACACTCCAAACTTTCTGTAGTACATACACTTCTAGAATTTTCACTGCTTGCTTTCTCACATCAATTATGGTATTGGGGTGACCTTGCATATTACACTGCCATAATTATTCTAAGCACCCAGAAATCACCTTGTAGTCTAGGAAAATAGTCGAAAAATACATGCATTGCAAAAAAAAAATCCTACCCAAATGACCTTTTCAGGGATGATAGGGGGCGGGTGGGTGATCATAAAACCGAAAATATCAAACATTCACCCCTCTGGCGTTTTGCGCTATAGGGGTTGAAAGTGCGCCATTGGCGATTACTTGGTACCTATTGATTTTACAAAAAAATGTTTCAAATAAAAGATGTGCAACATTATTTGATCTACAATGTTTATCTGAAGACTTTTTTGATTAAGGGCCGTCTGTGGTCATAAGGGCCGTTTGAAATTTTATAATGAAAATGAAAAATTGTAATCAACGTGAAAAAATTTTCTACAACACATACAACCTTTTTGCTTTATGGAGTTTTTACTCACCCCCTGCCGTTTTTCAATAGGGGTAGCTTAAAGTTTTTTTATTTTTCTACAAAAAAATTTTCTTGATAAAAGTTTTATAAGATTACATTTCCTACAATTTTTCCTTATCAACTTTTTTTATAACTCATCCCCATTCAGCGGAGGGACACTTCTCGTAGGAAAATTTTAGTTTTTAAGTGTATATATTAATTTTTTTTTCTTTTCTCGCCTTTAGTGCATATAAAAAGTTGCAATTAACATTGTATTAAAAGGATTTTTTTTCCACCACCTTTTTGTTTTTAGGGGTAGTTCGCCTATTTTTAACTTCACAAAAAAAATTATAAAGAAAAGGTGTTCAAAATAATAAAATGAACAAGTATTCTTGATAATTTTTTTTTGTAAAGTTGAACATAGGCGAACAACCCCTAAAAACAAAAAGGTGGTGGGAAAAAAATCCTTTCAATACAATGTTAATTGCAACTTTTTATGTACACTAAAGGCAAGAAAAGAAAAAAAAAATTAATATATACCCCTAAAAACTAAAATTTTCCTAATAGACTGTGAGATAGAGGCTGTTTAGTGGAGTCATTTTCTTTTGTCTGGCATTTTGAGGGCTGAATGTGGCTACTAAGCTGATGAGAATATGGGTGATTTTAATGCCGGCCTCCCGTTCGAAAATTTGCAGAAGAAAAAAATTGATTTACATGAAGAATTTTTTTTTAATGATCTCAAATTTTCTAGCTTTTAAATAAAAGATTGATATTGATAAATAATTCACCCATGAGAAATATCAGATGCTTTTCAATAGCTGAAAAAATGGGGATGGGTGTCAAATTCCAAGAGAAATGAAAAGAACCTTCCGCGTTTACTTTTTGTCTGGCAATCGAGAGAATGAAAGGTTTTGTTGTGAAAATAACGCTGAAAAATCGCCAGACGGTAATCACAGTTCGAAATCGAGTTTTCCGGCGAAACATTCTGTGGACATTTCGAACAGGAGGCAGGCATTAAAACCACTTATATTCTCATCAGCTAACTAGTCACATTCATCCCTCAAAATGCCAGACAAAAAAAAATTACATTACTAAACAGGCCCTATCTCAGGGTCTATAAGGAAAGTGTCCCCCCGCTGAATGGGGGTGAGTTATAAAAAAAGTTTATAGGAAAAAATTGTAGGAAATGTAATCTGTAAATGTCGTCGTTGGTCGTCCTAGTATTTACATCGCTCCGTCGTTTTTCATTTTTTCTTGCTTTCATACTCAAAATTAATTTGTGAATTTTCGCAACAGTTGTGCTTGGTTTGTGATCTACGCGTTCTGTGAATTGTTCGTGTGTTAACGGTGGCAAATCGGTTATTATTAGTTACTTATCCCATTGTTCTCAGTCTGCATTGCTTCAAAAGTATCAAGGTTACTTGGATAAAAAATTGTGGTACCTGTTTAAATTGTTTGAATACATTATTTGAATAAATTTATTTAAATAAAAAAAAAAAGGAACAGCAACGAGTGGTATAGATTGCTGAAAGCAATAAAATCTATAGTGCGTTTCATCTAATTTGAACACAGTTTCACCCTCGATTATTGCCATATATAGCCTGTCCCATATTACATTCAGCTTGCGGCTCAAATTATTGAGAACAATGTCGGCGTGCTCCAAATGTCGTATCAATTTGACAGATAAAGAGGTGGAATACAAGATAATTTGTGACTTCTGTGGGTCCTGGAATTGCGTGGCCTGTTCAAGGTTCTCAACCTCAGAGGCTCAGGTGACCCGGTTAAAATCCAGAGTAATGCTTTATGCGTGCAGTGGCTGTGTAAATTCCGTGAAGTCGCTTGGTAATGATGTTGGCGGCGGCTTGAAAGTGCTAATCAGAAATATCACCAGTGAGGTGTGTGACACACTCTACACCAAACTTGCAACTAATTATAATGATTTAAAGTTGAAACTGGATGGTGTTACTGACACTGTTGGTGAAATCAAAGCCACTCTTTCTTCACTGGAAAAACCAATCACTTCTGCAGTTAATAATCTTTCGGAAATAGACAATACTAGCGTTATCATGCCTAACTCAGCGGCATCTGCTGTTTATGATATGAAGCTAAGGGAACTGGAACAAAGTAACAAAGATTTACAGACAAAGTTACTCAAACTTGAGAATGAGTTCCAGCTGCTTACTGCAACCCTGAATTCTATGAAAACTGCATCAAGCTGCTCAGGTTCTTCGCAAACCCCATCTCAGTTCCCTCCTAATCTGCGGGCGGTACCCATCAGGAATGAATCAAGAAGCTTTCAGTCATCAAATAGCCTGCAACTAGCTGGACAGCAAAAGTCCCAGCGACCAATCCGCAGCATAGAGCGCCAATCAGTGCCTAATCCTGTGAGAGTATCGGACCGCTCAAGTAATAATCCTGTATTAATTGGCACAGGTGCTGATGGAGGTCTTTTTTCTGCAGGTGAGAGACGCCAGTGGCTATATCTGGGTCGATGTGATCCGAGTACCACTGAGGAACAGATCTCTAACTATTTGAAGAATCAGCTCTCCATTCCTGATGTCAAATGCTTGGTGTTGGACAAAAATGA
Organism: Ceutorhynchus assimilis; assembly: GCA_917834065.1. Taxonomy (NCBI): domain Eukaryota; kingdom Metazoa; phylum Arthropoda; class Insecta; order Coleoptera; family Curculionidae; genus Ceutorhynchus; species Ceutorhynchus assimilis. Next base: position 28,355,580 of record OU892277.1, on the reverse strand, counting down.
AGATGTGGTTTCATTTAAAATTGGGGTTAAAGAATCACTTTTGAAGGGCCTGCTGGATCCTAACCTCTGGCCAGTAGGCATTGCTGTCAAGGAGTTTCATCCTCGTCGTATGGGGGCAAAACCGTCCAATGCAAATTTTCAGAGAGGAGACAGAGAGGACCAGTCTCGTTAGATTGTGCTTCCTTTCTCTACCAAAATGTAAGAGGCTTAAAAACCAAACTCAAAGATGCTTTCTGTGCGGCTCGCGCCGAATCTTTCTCAGTTATTGCACTTACGGAAACCTGGCTAGACTGTAGTATCTGTGATGCCGAATTTCTTGACTCGTGTTACACGGTTTATCGCTCTGATAGAAGCAGTCTGAACAGTACTAAAAGCCGTGGAGGTGGGGTCCTTTTGGCAGTAAATAATTGCCTAAAATCTCATCGCCTGTCAATTGGTGAAGCATCGGTCGAGGAAACGTGGGTGTCTGTTACGCTGGGTGACATGGTCTTCTGTATTGGCTGTGTCTACATTCCACCTACCATGGATGTGCTCCATTATGAAAACCATTTGAAATCAGTTGCTAGTGCCTGTGAAATGTTTGATAATGTGCTTGTTCTTGGAGATTATAATCTTTCCCAAATAACGTGGTCCACTAGTGAGGATCTCTCGGGTTTATTACCTGGAAATGTAAGGACAACTAAGGAAATATTGTTATGTGATAGTACTGCTTCTCTTAATCTGTCTCAATACAATGGGGTGGCTAACGATCATGGTTCAATCCTGGATCTATGTTTTGCCAACTTTGGGCCTATTTCACTTGTAACATCTGACGGTCTGGTGGGATGTGATCGTTATCACCCAGCTCTAGAGTTTTTCATACCTGTTGTTAAAGCTAAATTTCTGAAGCCTCTTAATTATTTTTCTTATGACTTTAAAAATGCCAATTTTGATTTGGTTAATGAATATTTTCTTTCCTTTGATTGGCGATCCATTATGATGGATGATCTAAACGAAACTGTTAAGAGCTTTTACTTGGTACTGTTCGACTGCTTTAATATGTTTGTTCCAATAAAGGCACATTCTTACAGCGAGAAATTTCCTATCTGGTTCTCTAACGAATTGAAAAATCTGATTTTTCAAAAGAAAATTGCTCACAGACGATTCAAGCGGTCGAATAGAGGTTTGGATTACTTTGCATTTAGTACACTTCGGCGAGATTGTAAAAACCTCACCAAAGAGTGCTATAAATTATACATAAGTGATACTGAAAGAGCCATAGGCACCAATATGAAAATTTTTTGGAACTTTATTCACTCCCAATCTAATCAGGGTACTATTCCTAACGAAATGTTTCTTGCCTCAGAAAAGGCGTCCAACGGTGTTGACATAGCTAATCTTTTTGCTGTCTATTTCTCCTCCGTCTATAACCCTCAGAGAAATTCCGACGCTGGAACCTTTGCTGATCGATTTGAGAATGTTTCAAGCATTGTCATAGATCCAACAGATATTGAGAGGGCTTTAACGCAATTGGACATCAACAAGTCTGCAGGACCTGATGGTATTCCCAACAAAGTACTAAAATCTTGTTCTAACACTTTGTATCTTCCTCTGTTTAATATTTTCAACAAATCATTATCTTCTGGAATTTTTCCAGAAATGTGGAAGCTCTCCTACGTTTGTCCTATTTACAAGTCAGGCAGCAAAAATGATGTAATAAATTACAGACCCATCAGCATTCTGTCTGCGATTCCAAAATTATTTGAGCAGTGCGTGGAAGGAATTCTTTCAAAAATATTTCATCAGATTGTGATCAGTCAACAGCACGGTTTTACAGCCGGTAGATCCGTTGAGACGAACCTGTTTCTCTTTACAACATTCATAAATTCATCATTTGCTAATAATGCAGAAACTCATGCAATATATACTGACTTCAGTAAAGCCTTTGATAAGGTAAATCACAACATCCTTCTTTCAAAGCTTTCAAGTTTCGGCGTTTCTGGACATTTATTTTCATGGATGAAATCATACCTTACTAACAGAATGCAACAAGTCAAGATCGATGGCTATCTTTCTTCTCTTTTCCATGCATCCTCTGGGGTACCCCAAGGTTCTCACTTGGGCCCCCTTCTATTCAGCTTATTTATCAACGATTTAGGATCGTTGCTCTCGTCAAATTTTTTACTTTTTGCTGATGACTTGAAGTTGTATCGTCAGGTGACGTCAACTCAAGACATACTTATTTTGCAAAATGATCTTAACATCGTTCACGATTGGTGTCAGCTTAATTACATGTCCCTCAACATCGATAAGTGCTGTTGTATAAGATTCAGTAGACGCACCCATAGTGTTCCCTTGCAGTATTACTTAAACAATGTTCGCTTGTCTGAAGTTTCTATCATTAAAGATCTTGGTGTCTATCTAGATACTAGGCTAATGTTCACTGAGCATTTTGAAGTGGTAATTGGCAGGGCTAATAAAATGTTGGGGTTTATTAAGAGAGCTACTAGGGACTTTACAAGTATACACCCTATCAAAATTCTTTACACATCACTGGTCAGGTCCGTTCTTGAATTTTCATGCATAGTTTGGTCACCTTACTATCAGATCCACATCAATAGGCTTGAGAGTGTTCAACACAAATTTATTAAGTTTGCAAGGTACAAACTTTCTTTGAGTGGTGTAATTCTCAGTGAGGACCTGACTATGACTTATTTAGACTTATCTACTCTTGTTCGCAGAAGGGAATATTTTGATGTCTGTTTTGCATTTAAAATTCTTAACTACTACATAAAAAGCCACGAATGTCTTGAATGTTTTAATCTACACATTCAAAGTTATCAGACACGAAGTAAATCTTTACTGCACATTCCTTACTGTCGAACCTGGTACCTACTATTCAGTCCTGTGAATAGAATATCTGCCAATGTAAATAAGTTCTGTGAGGGCCTTGAGTTCTTTGGTTTATCTCTGGATAAATTTAAGACGAAGGCCAGGAGAATTGTTTTAGGTTAGATTTTTTTTTTTTATTTAGATTTAAACTCTGTTCAACTTCAAATGTATTTTTCTTATACGTAAATAAATGAATAAATAAATAAATAAATAAATAAATAAAACTTTTATTAAGAAAATTTTTTTGTAGAAAAATAAAAAAAACTTTAAACTACCCCTATTGAAAAACGGCAGGGGGTGAGTAAAAACTTCATAAATCAAAAATGTTGTATGTGTTGTAGAAAATTTTTTCACGTTGGTTACAATTTTTCATTTTCATTATAAAATTTCAAACGGCCCTTATGACCACAGACAGCCCTTAATCAAAAAAGTCTTTAGATAAACATTGTAGATCAAATAATGTTGCACATCTTTTATTTGAAACATTTTTATGTAAAATCAATAGGTACCAAGTAATCGCCAATGGCGCACTTTCAACCCCTATAGCGCAAAACGCGGAGGGGTGAATGTTTGATATTTTCGGTTTTATGATCACCCACCCGCCCCCTATCATCCCTGAAAAGTTCATTTGGGTAGGATTTTTTTTTTGAAAATCAACAATTTTCCTAGACTATTGCTTGAAGTTGAGTTTATCGCCATAATTTTGATTCTTGCAACCTCCCGAGGTGCGCCATGTCCGATTTAATACTTATTGCCTATCATGATCCAATCTCTAATTTTTTTTCCCATAAGATAAAGTGACATTTATAGTCTTTTCTCTTTTTCAGAAAGACGATGTTGTAATCCTAATTCGCAGAATCAACGGAGATTGGCTTTATGGAAAGGTCTTTGACAAAGAAGGAATGTTTCCAGACAATTTTATAGATATACAAGTGCCACTAAGCGGAGAAGACCATATCGTAATTGCCTTGTATGATTTTCCTCCAGAAATGCCAGGCGACCTTCCATTAAAAACTGGCCAGAAAATAAAGGTGATCAAAAGGATATCTGATTGTTGGTTATTTGGAGAAAGCAATGGTCAAACTGGCCAGTTTCCTTCTAACTACATCAATCGAGTGCCTGATAATTTATAAGTAATTACTTATCTTCTTGAATTTTTGAAACGATCTATTTTGAATCGAGTTTTGAATACATATTTATTTTTTTATTGAAACTATCTTATTTTATGGAATACTTATCTCATTTTGGTATCTGTTTAGAGTTTAATGTAGTTGTTTTATTTTTTGACAGGGTTGAGAGTATTATTAGAAATGTGATGTTTAGTTTAGTAAGTTATATCACATTAAAAATGTGATAATAATATGTGCCTTCATTTATCGTCATATCTTGTTATTTTTGATACCTATTAAAAATTTACTATTCATAGTCACAGCTAATTGGTAATAAAAGTAAACATTTTTGTACTAAATCGTTAGTTTTATTGCTCTCAGACCAGTGTTTCCGTCACGAACTAGTTCCCAATAATTTTGAAAATCAATCCATTTATATTGATTCCAACGTTAAAATGTAGATTATCAAAAAAATTGAAAAGAACATGAAGCAAAAAAATGACAGTTTCTCAAAAATGTTTCAAATGGTGTAATATTTGAAACCAGCTTATCCAATTACTTTAAAATTTGTACATTCACAGGACATGTCCGCAAAAATGTTCAATGCTATGAAAAATAAATAATGTTCTTGAAAGCTGAAAGCACATGAAGCAGTCTATAACTAATACAAGAAATATAGGTACATATAATATACAAGTTACGTGTCTATTTCTTAATCTATAAAATAGTGAATTTTCCCCAAATAAATAAGTGGCATACCTATATTCCTATGTTCAAAATTTACAATCCCCCAGATTCCTTGAGGTACATTTAATTTTATTCAAAAAAAATTAAGAACGTCGGGTGGTTTACTACAGTCAGAACTCACAAGCTTAATCTCTTATGAGCTGAACACTTCCCACTTGAAGTATTTTTTTTATACAGGATTGTTGATTATATTCAAGCGCATACCTACAGCCTCAACTAGTTAAGATCGGAAAAAAAAATACAAAAAAAAACTTGACAGTTATAAAGATTATATCTCTTGACATTCTTATGAAATTTCTTTGCAAATGATTTATAATAATGTCAAAAATGGCTCACGCAAATGTGATCAATATACCGGGTGATTTACGTAGCCTGTGCATTAGAAACTTTTGTGGTTGCAGGGGGATTAGAAACTTCAAATTTGGTTTGAAGCCATAATCAATCGTTCCGGTGTCACCTATAGTATATTGTGTATTTAGGTGGAAAAGTGACACATTCTCGGCCGACGGTGTAAGTTGACGGGCGAAGCGTAGCGGAGGCCGGCAAACACCGAGGGCCAAGAATGTGCTTTTCCACAGAAATATACATACTATTTTTTCTGCGATCGGTTAAATATCTGTTAAATGTTTATCTTTTTGTTCCAATTGTTCAGCAGTACTATTGAGTCTTGCGACCTGTCAACCGGTCAAAAATGCGGACATTTCTTGTCAATCGCAGAAAAAAAATCTTTTCAGGTCTTAACTGAACTATACAGAGGGTGTACCAAATGTAAGCACTATCTTTTTTATTTCAAATAGACAAATAGAAACTGGCATCTTTTCCAACATAGTTCGGTTGGCATTGCAAGTTTGAGTTTGGACCACCCAAGTTTTGTCAACCTATCTTTTATAGTTTTTGACATAAATGTAATTTTTTGTTTTAAATTGCCCCTGCAGTTATTCAGAAAAAACAAGAGTCTGAAATAATAAACCAAGTTTATTGGAAGATAAATAGCTGAAGGTTCAGGCTAACTCCTGATTTGTCATTAGTGCGCCCATTTCATATCATATGAGTGCAGGCGACCTACAAACATCGGAATCAATAATGGCCAAAAAGTCAATTGTCTCAAATTTTTTGGCAGCATTCGAAAGAAAATACATGGCGTTCTTAAGCATTCCATATACCTAACTTGATTCGTTATGGAGTTATCCATAGAAAAGTCCACTTTTTCTCACTAGGCAGTCAAAATACACCTTTCGCTCCTGTCAAGTGTTAATAGCCGCTTTAAATGTAATTCGGAGAAAAATAACTATTTTTGCTGTTTGTTTATGTTTTTTTTGGTTTACACATCAAGGAACTGGTGGACAAGTTAAGGGATTTTTTGATTTTTATGAATAGCGTCGATAACGAATAAATTAAGGGATGGGGAATCCTTAAGGCCACGTGAAATTAAATTTTCTTGCAAATGGTGCCAAAAAACATAGGTACCTATACTTACCTAAGTGAAATTTTAAAAAAATTACTTTTTGACAATTATTGATTCCGATGTTTGTAGGTCGCCTGCACCCATATGGTATGTAATGGGCGCACTACTGACACATCAGGAGTTAGCCTGAACTTTCAGCTTATTATCGTCCAAATTTGGTGCATTATTTTGGAATGGTTTTCGAGAAACCTCCCCAGTAGCACAACAATATTGGTAAAATATTATAATTACAGGTATTGGTCCAACGATGGAAGCGTCAGATTTTTGTTATTGGCCCCATATATGGGTGTCCCACGGTGGATTGCGTATTAGACGTTTATGGAGAAGTAAATAGCGGATCATTTTGAAAATTTGGTAACCGGGATAAACGACCATGGTCTACACTTCAAAATATTTTCGACCATGCGGTGTTGCCGCTTCTAGCCTAAACCAGTGGCAACATCGCTATTTTAAATGGAACACCATGTATATTTTTAAATTTTTGAATTCGGCATATAATTATGAGCAACTTTCCCTGATACTTCCCTACCTATCTGTCGCCGTTTTTTGGGAATAAATTAATTTCATTTTTTTTTTAAGGAAAATAGGACTTCCAATAAATCCTAATATCTCCCTCCTATAAAACAATTTTGAGCTGAAATTTGGGTTATCCCTGAACAATGTCTGTAGGCAAGTATACAGGATGGTCCAGAAATTAATTTCTGTCGGTAAGTTACAATAATGCCAGAAAAATTATTTTTTCAAAGGGAACACCCTGTACGGATTTGAAAAACTGATGAAATTATTAGCTTTCAGAATATGTATACTTTGCCTATACAGTGTGATTTTTGAAGTGTGCAACATATGGGAATTTTTTTTAGTAATAGTACAACCCAAATACAAACAAGGCCAGAAGTTGGTGCATGTCTGATAATCATATTAGGTGCACTTAGAATGGTTGCAAGTCAAACAGCATACAGGGTAGCTCAAACAATATCAAAGCTGGTACTGTAAAGTACCCTTATTTTAGAAAATTCAGCAAAATGTTATAGAGAAAAGTTGTTTGGAATTAAAAGTTATGCCTAAATACCAAAACATAGCCTCCTAACATTTTTTTTATTTTCTTTCGAAAAAAATCTATAATTTCTATATTTTTTTAATTTTTTATTTCCGCCCTTGAGACTTTCAAAAATTAATTAAAACCAAATCAATTTTACATAACTTTGTTCAAATTCAAGCATATTTGTAAAATTAACTTAGATTTTTAATTTTTTATGGAATCACAAAATTCATGTTTGTTGCAATGAGATTCAACACAACTTTAAAATGTCGCAATTTTTTTTTTAACAAGTTAAAACATTACTAATGATAATAGCCATATTAAAAAAACTCTCTTTAAAGTGCAAAAGTTTTATTTTATTTAAGTAAATATTAGTAGAATTTTGATATTTTTTGAGCCACCCTGTATGATGTTTGACTTGCAACCATTCTAAGTCCACCTAATATGATTATCAGACATGCACCAACTTTTGGCCTTGTTTGTATTTTGATTGTGCTATTACTAAAAAAAAATCCCATATGTTGCAGACTTAAGTAATGACACTGTATACTTACCTACCTAATTCTTCATGTTTTCGATTTATTAGCATTTATTCATGAAATTTCATAATCGACAAACTTTCAACAGTTTTAATAGTAACGGTGGGAATAGTACATTAAAATACAAGTTTCATAAGACGTCATTTTATCCCACGAGCCCTATAATAGAAAACGAGCCGGAGGCGAGTTTTCTAAAGGGCGAGTGCGATAAAATGTCTTATGAAACGAATATTTTATAGTATTTTTTCTATTTTGGTGTTGTTTAATTAAAAAAAAAACAAATTTTTTCTTAGAAATTTTATTCTCATATTTCCTGATTTCATATGTTTAGGTTGGTAATACTACATGCCAAATATAGAAATCTTCTAATCAGCCCAGGGACTCCGTGTCATGTAGAATTCTACATATCGACAGGATTCTATAGGCCTGGCACACTGTGCGGCATGCGATATGTTTCGATATGTCGAATTCTACATGGCACGGAGTCCCACCAGGCCTATGATGTAGGTATCATTTTCTGTTATTTCAACAGCAACGTTAAGTTATTTGTCACTGTTTATTCTATACGTAAAAATAGAGACAAGTATAGATTTTGAGCTATAACGCAACTGTTAAAATAACAGGAGAGGTTACATCATAGGCCTGATTATAAAATCGCGAATGACAGTTCGATGGCCATCAGTCAGCCAGTGTTACCAACCTCCGATAAGTAAAAAAGGAGTGTCACAAAGAACTTCTTTTCAAAACTACTATTTAGTGTCGAAAAGACTTCGATATGACACCAAAATAGAAAAATAAATTTTTTGTTACATCCCCATGACAACTTGTTTATAAAAATGTCATTCTTTTAATAATTGTGATTTGAGTACCTAAATGGTGGAAGATAATAATTACTCCAACACAAGTTGGATATATAATAAAAAAAACGGGTCCCTTTATTTTTAGTTTGGCACATTCTTTCGACCTTTTTATGGAATTTACTCCTCTCTTAAGGGTAGAAACCACCCCCAACTTTTTTTTTAAATGTAAAGATATGTATTGTGATAGCTCGTTGGAATGGGCATAAAAAAAGGCATATGACCCATTATTTACTTTCGCATTTCGGTGATCTAGTTATATAATTATTTTTACATCAAGACTCTATTTTAGGGTTGAGAATCCGAGTATCAGGCATCAAATAGTATGTTAACGTCAGAAATAATTGCATAACGTTACAAATGGGGCCTGTTTCGCATTAGGGTTCTACCAAGAAGAAATGCTGAAGATATTCAACAATTTTAACTGTAAAAAAATTGTGTGGAAAAATATATTTTTATTTTTTTCTTGCTTTCTAGATCACCGGAATGCAAAAGTAAATAATGGGTCATTTTCCTTTTTTTATGCCCATGCATTTCAACGAGCTATCACAATACATACCTATCCTAACATTTGAAAAAAAAAAGTTGGGGGTCGTTTCTACCCTCAAGAGAGGGGTAAATTCCATGAAAAGGCCGAAAAAATGTGCCAAACTAAAAATAAACGGACCCGTTTTTTTTTATTTCTCCAGAAAATAAACGGGCTTTCTGATACTGAATTTATTCCATTCAAAAATTCCATCCTGTATACTTTATATATAGGCACAATATAGGTTGAAATATCGGATATATATAGGGTGACATCAAAAATGGACTCCTATCAGCCAGAGGAACAGGCAGGTTTCCGGAAGGGATATAGTACCTTCAAACAATTCACACACTTATAGAAAAATGCACTGAATACAACGTCCCACTACATATGGCTTTTGTAGACTACAGCAAGGCCTTTGATTCCATACACCTAAGCGCAATATTTAAAGCAATGGAAAACGCACGGATTGACTCAAGATACATAAACCTGTTGAAACACATCTACGAGAACGCCACATTCCAAGTAAAGATCGAAAGCGACATGATCACGGACAAAATACGCATAAGAAGAGGCATGAGACAGGGCGACACAATTTCTCCCAAGCTTTTCACCCTAGCCATGGAAGATACCTATATTTAAAACTCTATCATGGGAAAACAAAGGCGTGAATGTGGATGGCAAATATCTAAACCATCTAAGGTTCGCCGACGACATCGTCCTAATCGGCAACACACTCGATGAACTAAAAGAAATGATACAGCAACTGAAGCAAGCATCGCAGGAGGTGGGACTAGAGATTGAGTGGGGCAGACCTACTCACCATCGAAGGCCAAGAAATAGAAAGAGTGGACGAATACGTCTATCTGGGGCACCAGATCAAGCTTGGGAAAGAGAACCAAAAGGCTGAAATTACCAGAAGAGTGAGCATAACCTGGGCAGCATTTGAAAGGTTGCGGTTTATCCTGAAAAATCCAGATATTCCTATAAACTTGAAAAGAAAAGTGCATGACATGTGCATACTCCCTGTACTGATATACGGCCTGAAAGCCATGACGCTAACCATGAAAAGTGCAAACAAACTGAGAGGGGCATAGAACGCGCAATGCTAGGCATTAGTCTGAGAGACAAGATAAATAACTACGACATACGTCGACGCACGGGTGAGAACGATGTGATCGAATGCATACCAGAAGTAAAGTGGAGATGGGCAGGCCACGTTGCGAGGCAACCGAACAACAGATGGACAGAAACAGTCATGCAGTGGAGACCAAGAACACACAGACGCGGCAAAGGGAGACTCCAAAAGGGGTGGAAGTCGAAACCAAAGCCTTATTGAAGAAGAAGAAACTAGAATCTAAAAAAGAGTTATGTTTCGCAAACGTCATCACGTGATATTCCTGGCTTTTAAATACTTTGAGGTGTTGGTAAAGGTCAAAAACTGATCTATCGCCCAGTATAAGGACATGGCGTTGAATCTGAGTAAACTCATAACTATCGGGACGGTCTTTATGAAAACTATTTTTCTGATTAAGTTTGCTCGGGGGTGAACCGTTCGTTGAGCGGCAGTAGAAGTACGAGCGGCACACTGAAAGCACTCTTACTGCCGCTGGGGTTACCTAGCAGTTTGGAAATTAAATTTCTACCATCTGGACAGGTGTTAACCCGCTGGATTAAGCCTAGTACTCATAACCGCGAAATTCGCTTTTTTTGACATTGCTTCGACAATTTGACGCTTGATTCACTCATAAAACGTCAAATTGTCGAAGCAATGTCAAAAAAGAGCGAATTTCGTTATTATGAGTACTAGGCTTTAGCCTAGCAGCATAGAAATTAAATTTCTAACATCTTGTTAGGTGTTTAAAAAGTGACGTTTTTTTTTGACGTTTGGAGAAAAAAGCAATTTAATTATTAAGTACTTGCCATAAAATAGTGAGTTTGACAAAGACAAATTAATGAAGAAAACAATGTGTTTGACGAAGATGAGTATCTCCATACAAATTAACATACTTTTTTGACTGAAATGTCATTCTATCGACTGTTTTGTTACACCATTCCATTAAGGGAGTCAAAAATTAACAAAGAACTAAATAAAAAATCCAGAGCCGTATTTAAAAGAATGAAGTTTATAACGGTGGCCCAAAGACGGAACGTCGGATTTTAAATTTGATAATACCATATCGTAGAGGAGAAAAAGTGGCAACAATGAAGTGTCATTTATTTTGAAGTATCTCTTCAAAGAAGCTCAGGAAAAAATACGATAAAAACGATTTTGCAAAATTTCGATTCTGTCCGAATATCTCCGGAAGTATTCAGAATTTTCCAAATTTCGAGACGACATTTTGGTGAGAAAGAAATTGCGTAACTTTGCCTTGATTCGACGGACCCTCTATCTCTTTGAGCCCGTATCACATCTGTGTATTTTTCCGTGTCTTTCTTCATGTAGTTCAGGGTGCCAACATCCAACATTATTGATAGATTGCATCATCGGAAAACTAACTGGAAATGCAAAATTGATCCTAGGTACAGAAAATGTCACAACTTGGGATAATTTGAAACGAACATGGAACAGGCATTTCGCAGATCAAAGGAACGAGACATGTTTAAATAGAGATCTCGTAATGTTGAGACAACAAAACACAGAAAAACCTAGTCAGTATTACGACACTGATAATGATGATAAAATATCACTCTCTCACCACGTACCGAACAGCTAGTGGAAATCAAAACCAGCCTACATGATGGCGAAGTCATAATTTCATATCAAAAAATGCATAATTGCGAGATCCCGAACTCCCTAAGCATTGCTAAAAATATGGATACGCTTTAACGAAAATCTTAAACAATACATGTCAGCCAATAATATTAGATATTTCACCACCAGTTGAAGTGGAACCATTTATTACAGAAGAAATAGAACAAATTGATTTAAATAATTTTATGGCAGCAAATTACGATACTGATAATTTTGTCTATACTCAAATTCGCACAGTCACCTTAACTCAGAAGAGAAAGCCAAAATAATTGAATAATGTAGAAAATATTCTGACACATTTTACCAAGAAAATATGCCATTGACAATCAGAAGCGAAATGAAACATTCTATAAAAACGACAGATGAACAGCCTGTATATACAAAGACATATAGGTACCCATTCATTCATAAGCAAGAGGTCGAATCACAAATAAGAAAAATGTTGGACCAGAATATAATACGCCCAAGCAATTCTCCTTGGTCTGCACCTATTTGGGTAGTCTCAAAAAACGCAGACGCTTCTGGGAAGCAGAAATGGAGAGAAGTTATTGACTTCAGAGGCGTCAATGCGAAGACCATGCCAGATAGATACCCTCTTCCTAATATCACGGACCTCCTAGATAAATTAGGGTATATTTCACAACCTGAGATTTGGCTAGTGGGTTCCATTAAATACAAATGAGTGAAAAGGACATTGAAAAAACGGCATTAAGTACAAAAAATGGCCATTTCTTATTTTTGAGAATGCCCTTCCGACCCACCAACGCCCCAGGAACCTTTTAAAGGGTCTTGGACGACATCCTACGAAGAAAAACGAAAAGTGCCTAGTTTACCTTGATGACATTATAGTCTTCTCGTCGTCATTGCAAAAACACCTAAAGCGATTAGAAACCGTATTCCAAAGATTAAAGAGGAACGAATTTTAGGATCCAATTAGATAAGAGCGAGTTCCTAAGGCACGAAGTAGCCTACTTAGGGCACATTATAACCCCTGAAGGAGTTCGTCCTAACCCAGATAAAGTCAACGCATTCAAAAACTATCCCATACCAAAAACAACGAAGCAAATAAAGGGATTTCTTGAACTACTAGGTTATTATCGACGCTTCATAAACAATTTCGCAAAACCACTAACCAAATGTTTGAAAAAGGGAGCCAAGATTGAACATAACTCAGAGTTCATTGATTGTTTTGAAAAATGTAAAAAACTATTGACAAATGACCCGATATTACAGTACCAGGACCAGGACTTTTCTAAAACTTTTAATTTGACTTGTGACGCTAGCACATAGCGCTAGGCGACGTACTATCGCAAGGGCCTATAGGTCAGGACTTGCCAATAGCATACGCATCACGCACATTAAACGATTCGGAACAAAACTACTCTACCATTGAGAAGGAATGTTTGTGCCTAGTGTGAGCGACAAAATATTATAGGCCATACCTGTATGGACGAAAGTTTAACGTTCAACATCATAACAGACCATAAACCTTTACAATGGCTGTTTAACTATAAAGATCTCACTTCAAAATTAATACGATTGCGAATAAAACTACAAGAATTCGACTACGAAATAACATACAGAAAAGGAAAACTTAACACAAATGCTGACGCGCTAAGTCGCATTGAGTTACACACAAAAGTCGCCGCCAAAATCTCAAGTTTAGTCTCGTACATCGAAGAATTTATTGAGCAACTTGGGGATGAAGGCACCTCATCTACGAACATCGAGAATATAATTCCCAACGAAAAGAACTTAGACCTAATTTCAACAATGACACAACCCGACCTTGACCCACCAGCAGACGAAGACAACAACGAAACCGCACATACAAATAATGAACAAGATCCTAGTAGGAGTCCCTATTATAGAATCAGCAGTTAATTACGGGGCTTATCAAGTGATTATTACGAGCGTCTTGCACTCGCCTGCAAATACAAAACGCTTGATATTATTCGAGAAGAAAAGAAGATTTCTAGTCCAACTAGGTATCCGAAAATAATTTTGAGAATGACATCTTGCAATTTGTGAAAGAAAATGTAGTACCCGGAAAGTTATATTCCATTTATTTCGAAAATCCAGATACTTACGCACCTTTCTGCGAAATAATAAGAAAAAACTTTAAACGCCATTCAATTAAATTTTAAAGATGCCTGATAAAATTAATTGATGTCGTCAAAAAAAAGAAATAGCAGAAGTAATTAAAAATTACCATGAGAGCAAGACAAATCACCGAGGAATCGAAGAAACCGAGCGACGAATTAAGGGGAAATATTATTGGCCCAACTTAAAAAAATCCATTTAATCATTTATCAATGAATGTGAAATTTGCCAACGTAGCAAATACGAACGCCACCTAATGAGTATAGAAATGAACATTACGCCTTCTGCAACAAAATTATCTGACATCGCACCTTGATCCTTGATACATACACTCTCGATAAGGTTAAATTTCTCACCATAAGAGACAGTTTTTCTAAATATGCCCCAGCTTATGCCCTTACATTTTTATCCGCTACCGAAATATGTGATAATCTCATATCCTTTTTTTCACATCATGGCATTCCATCGAAAATAATCACAGACAACGAAACTGAGTTCAAAAATACTGTTCTTACTGAATTACTTCAACTCCACAAAATAAAAATTCATTTTTGTTCTCCTGAACACCCTCAATCAAACGGCGTGATTGAAACCTTATAAGATTTTTTTAACAATCAAGGATTCCTCAAAACGCCAATTACCCAAAAAATTAAATATTCAATCTTAGCATACAATCATACGATCCACTCTGTAACCAAACACAAGCCTATTGACATAATCGCAGGACACATTAGTCCCAATGATCCATTCGATCTTCAGTTAGAGCAACTTCTAATAACAGATTACGTCAACGAGCACAAAAATAAAACAAAACTTTTGTATTCCAACATAAACGAGCGTCTTACGGATACAAAAAATAAAATAATTGGCAAAATCAATGAAAATCGTGATAAGCCAACATTATTTAGACCAGAACAGAAGATAAATTGGGAGACGAATTTCAACCAGCCACACAAATAGAGACCATTGACCCTACACGGAAAACCATAACGACTGACACTCTAGGCAAAGGTCATATGGACAATATTAAACGTCCCCTAAGGAACAAATATAGTTTTGATATATTGGTACTAATAAGTATGAATATAACCTCACGCTTACGCTTACTAATCTTTATTTCAGCTTTCTAACCCATGCACTCGGAAACCAAGAGCAAATCTCCATAAGAAAATTGGACGATAATCTTGGAATTATCCCAGTAAAACTTGGAAATTCAAAAATTAGAGGCTACACCTACACATTAATACATTACTATGACCTAAATTCCATACTAATCGAAACTAACAAACTACTACACTCTAAATCCAATAATACGAAAACTCTTTAACTTTTTCTATGCATCTTAGCATAATGAGAACTGAGGATCTCTGTAGGTACAGAACTAATGAAATTACAAAAACAACTAAGTAATGAACAAAAGCCTTTAGCCAGGGCCGATCCTAGGATATCGGCCGCCCGCGTGCAAAGGAGAACATTTGCGCCGCCCCATAGAGATATAGCACCCTTACGTAGGTGCCTGTGGTCAAAGATTTTTTTTTTTGGTGCCCCGCTCAAAAGCCTTCATTTCGAGCCTCAAAGTGAACGTTTTTGGGCGTTTAGGGTTAAAGTTAAAAAAAACCTGTTTGGAACAACATATCAACATACTTGTTTTCTATGAGTTGTTTGAATGCGGGTGAGTGGTGATCAATAATGACAAACACTATCCTAAACTAAGTAGGACTTGGCTTGGGCCTAGGTACGAGAGTGGAAAATAGGGCCCTTTGGAAAGTCAAGACACTCCAGTCCCTAGTCGTAATACTTACCCACGGTATAACATACCCACCTGCATTTGGAAGTCTTTGGTATAGTTTTTTCAAAGTTAATTGGAACCAGGTGAACATAAATTATAACTGGTGGCTGACTAGTAGCAGTGCATTTCTTATGGAAATTCTCAGTGACTAGTCAGCCACCAGTTGGTATACCGTATTCCAATTGAGTTTGGAAATACTATACCAAAAAAGTTGGTACTATTGTTAGTGGGAGTATTCAACTAGTTGTGTTGAACGGTTAGTAATTATTCTTGCAGAATTAGGTGAATCGGGAACAAAAATAAACATTTTGAAAAATAAAGCAGAAGTATTTAGGAAATATAAAAAATTATGCGATCTTATGATGGATGTGTATAGAGTTAAAACATTATTATGCGTGAGCCTACACATTGACTGTGCACTAAACTTTCTATTTATGCTATCAGGAGATCGGGGTTTATTTTCATTTTTCAGGAGTTTTTTGAAGTTCAGCTTATTTCTTTGTTAGAAGTAGTTTCATTTTGAGAAATTCGTAAAAAGTTTTACTTGAATGGCTTGAAGTTAAAATCAGCAATTTTAGGTTCCTAGTGGCTTGTGTATATAGACAAAAGCAAAAAACAACCGTAGAGCTTAACTTAGGACTGATACGAGCTATTGAAATTGCTATGACATTAAAACAGCCTGTCTTTATCATGGGAGACTTCAATTACCCTGAAATCACCTGGGACAAACTAGTAATTCATCCACACAACCAGTGCAGTTATGACTTCCTGGAGAGTTACAAAAACCACAGAGGACACCAACATGTTAATTTCCCAACAAGAATTAGAAATGCCCAGCAATCACTTCCAGACTTACTTATAACAAATGAGAAGAAACTAATTTTCGATATTCACCAACATGCACCGCTGGGAAAAGGTGACCATGTAGTATTTACAGCCACAACGCAATTTCAAGTTATAACTCAGCCAACTCACAAGGTTTACAAGAGACAGTTCTGGAAAGCTGACTATGATGCTGTCAACAACTCACTACAGCAAGAGTAACATAAGGTAGCAAATCAAACAAATATTGACACCTTCTACGAAGCAATAAACAGATCAATCAACATAAACATACCAATAAGACCTCAAAAAGTTAACAAGCAAAAAACCGTGGCTGACTAAAGAAGTACCTATTTAAAGAGATCCAGCTAAAAAGAAATCTGTGGCATAAATATAAAATATCCAAAACTGAAGATAACTATCAAAGGTATCAACAACAAAACAACAAAACTAAAGCGTGCAGAGGGCAAGAAAAACTTATGAACATAATCTACTGACAAACGACAAACAATTCTATGCATGCATAACTCGCACCCTCAACTCCAAGCATAAAAACTTTACCATAGTTGATAATGCAACCCAACAACCATTTGAGACAAACCAAGAAATTGCAGAATGCTTTGCAGAGCAATTTGAAAGCGTATACACATTACTGGATCAGAACATAAATAAACCCACGGAGTTAGAGGTAAACTTCTGAGGTTGTTGGAAGGCTTTCTCACTGTACGTACCTTCCAAGTACGTGTGGATTCCTCACTTTCAAAGGAGCACAAAGTACACAGCGGTGTTCCTTAGTGGTCATTCCTTGGCCCGCTGCTGTTTATAACTTACATAAGTGATCTCTATCAAGGGCTTCACACGAATAATGCGACATTTGCTGATGATGGAAACCTATACACAAATCCGCTGCTACATCAGGTTGAATTACAAATGGACCTTAACAACATTAAAGCTTGGATACATAAGTGGGGGATGCCTCTGAATGATTACAAATGCACTGTCCTTCATATTGGTCAAAACAATCCCAATTTCAATTATTTTTTTGAACAAACGGAAATAACACCAGTAACGTAACAACGAGACTTAGGAGTCACTCTAACATATGACCTGAAATTGGATACACATATCACCCAAATGTCCAAAAAGGCTAATTCAATGATCTACCTTATTCAGACAGCCTTTAAAGACTTATCAAAGGAAATGATCTTGAAACTTTACAAGTCGTATGTAAGACCAAAACTTGAATATGCCCAAACGATCTGGAATCCATACTACATTAAAGACATAGAACAGATTGAGAGAGTTCAAAGAAGAGTAACCAGATTACCGCAGGAACTTAAAAATCTGTCCTATGAGGAACGGCTCCTGAGGTTCAATCACAACTTTAAGAGACAGGAGAATCAGAGGTGATCTCATTGAAACACATAAAATACTCAACGGTCACTATGCCTGTAACCTGAGAGACATCTTCCAACCAAGCCACAACATAAATCTGAGAGGACACGATCAAAAGCTTTCTAAAGAAAGATGCAATAAGCTCCTGAGGAAGAATTTCCTTAAGAATAGAGTTGTTTACAATTGGAACCGCCTGAGCGCTGAGACCATAAACTCTACCTCCAAAAATCAGTTTAAGAATCGCCTCGACCAGGAAATGACAATCTGGGCCATAACCTCCTTTGTGCACTACTGTCTATAGACCATACAATCAGAACTAAGAATGCGATAGCTGTCTAAACAAATACGGCAGTCTCATCGGTTTTTCTTTAAACCGCCTACTGCTGTTAACAATAATAATAATAATAATAATCTTGAATGACAGAATTATAGGCGGCCTGCCTAGTTTTGGCCGCCCGCGTGCGGGGCACGCGCTGCACACCTGCTAGGATCGGCCCTGGCCTCAAAGTTGGAATTTTGCCTAAATTTCATCCAAAACTTCAAGTTGAAATTGCTAAAAAACCACTGGTGGTACAAATATTTCTCAAATACCACATCAAAGCATTCAGTAAGAGCTACAATCTCAGAAAAATTTGGCACGATACCTCTTATGGATATTGAGATATTACCTCTTCAATTATAACAGGTATATAAGGTAGAAAGCACTTTTGTTGGATAATCTTGTACATACATAATATAGTGAAATGAATGTAAGTAATAAAAAATCAATCAGAAAATTTCAAATTTCCAATTTCACAGTCTGGTAACTCGTGTAAAATTGCCCTTTCATTGCTCAAAAACTCAACTTCCATAGCCAAAATAGATCAAAAAAGCTATATAAATCATGAAAACAAATTTTCCAAACTTGAATTTTGTTTCTGGAAGTTGGAAGTTGATCTGAGATCTTTTTTTCCTGGAAAAATTAACTCAAACTTGAAACATTGAAAAGCCATCTTTTCCCCAATTTGGAAATAGGTCTGATTCTTGATTCCAATGTCCAAAATGAAAAAAACTTACCAGGATTTTTACCATGACTCCATATAATTCTGGATTCCAGTCACAAGTCTTGCCGATTTAAGCTTAAAACTCTCGGTTATTAGTGCTGCCCTATAACAAAAAGTTTATAATTTTAATAAAGAAAGTTTTATTTTCAATAACTTACCTTGTTAAGTTTCAAAATTGTAACTTCAAGCCCAATTTCCACACCACCCTAGAGGTACGAGCTGTCGGTGCGTTTTTTTTTCAAGTGCTTTCCCCGTTAGGCCTAATGCACTTTGAAATTACACTTGAACAGCCAAAACCGTCAACTCTCCATTAATTCAACCTTCACTCGCCAGCTAGGAAGGCACCACTGCGAACACTTACCATGCTTACGGTGTATATTTAGTGCAACAAATGAGGTCCAGGACAACTATGGTATTAGGCTCCCCCGGGGCTTCCCTGCTTTAAAGATTCAGTCGAATCATGAACTGTTTTTCGGGAATTGACACATATGTAATTTCACCTGGAAGAGAAAAGTAATAAAAGTTTGGATCCATGCAGTCATGTCCATCATTGTCCAGTCGGCTGTGGCTACGTCTACCATTGTCAGTCATTTGTTTCAATGTCCACAAATCCTAGTTATTTGTCCCATGTCTAGAGTGGCTGTACAATGTCCAAAGTAATGATAAACTTAGCCTTTATTGATCCATTTGTATCATATCCATGACCAAAACCAGCTCATCACTTAATTCATGGTTCAAAATTTGGAAAAGGGATGTCTGGAAAAACAACTTTATGTTAGTGAAAATTCAATGTTTTATATTAAAAATTACTTATTTATTCAGCTTCCAATATCCAACACCCAAAATACTAAAGCACCAATGTAGGTAGGTACAATAGAACCCCGGTTATCCAAAGTAACGTGGACCTCGGATAACTGAAAACTCGGATAATCCGAATGTACATATATTTATACATATGAAGAGTGTAGGTAAATATTCGTGACTGGCCAGTTATAAACAGAAGTTATTTTCTGGGGTATCAGTCTAAGGGCTAAATAGGTCTCAGAACTTTTATACTATGTATGGTATATTCTAGAAACTCGGTTAATACGGTGTATGGACCTCGGATTTTTGGGTCTTTAGACTGGCATGATTAATCCAGAGCTCGGATAATCGAGGTTCTATTGTATATGTGAAAAATGTACTATTACCTTGCACTTACAAACCACAATTAGGATTTTTACCAGAAATAATTAATAGCCTAATATTCTACTTGGGCTCAGAATGATTCTGGACTTTATTGGGTAACGGCTTACCTAAGAAATAGAAGTGACACAATTTTTATGGATATCAAACGAAAATGCACTTTTATACAATTTAATTTTTTCTGGAAAACTACTAGAGGGAAAATTGTGAAATTTTCAGGAGAAAAAGAGGAAAGTTAGGAGATCATCAGACTAAAATTTCAAACTTTTTCAGTGAAAAATAATAAAATGGGAAATTGATGAATATGTACTTACCTTTGTCAAAAATCCGTCGAGAAGAAGATTCTTATTATAGACTCTTAGAGTCATCCGACAACTTCTGGATTCTGTTTGTTTACAGGGAGGCTCACCTGAAAACAATTACACAGCGGCAGAAAAAAATTGTTCATGTATATACAGGGTGATTAACGTAGCCCGTGCATTGGATTGCAGGTGGATTACATACACCATCTCTATTAATCCACCTGCAATCTGCAAAATTTAATGCACAAAGCAAGAAAAAGTCCTCAAAATTTCAACTCTCCACTCACTTCAGTTTTTGAGTGGAAAAATTGTTTGTAGAGTATTACTTTACAAAACATCATTATTTAAAAGAAGTCCTAACTCCATTAATAATAACTCGATTTAATCCCTTTTTGTTTTTAGTATTTTTAACAATGAATCTTCAGGAAAAAGTCCCCAAAATTTTAACTCTACACTCACTTCAGTTTTTGAGTGAAAAAATTGTTTGTAGAGTATTACTTTACAAAACATCATTATTTAAAAAAAGTCATAACTTTATTAATAATAACTCAATTCAATCCCTTTTTGTTTTTAATATTTTTAACAATGAATCTTCAGGAAAAAGTCCTCAAAATTTCAACTCTACACTCACTTCAGTTTTTGAGTGAAAAAATTGTTTGTAGAGTATTACTTTACAAAACATCATTATTTAAAAAAAGTCATAACTCCATTGATAATAACTCAAATCAATCCCTTTGAGTTTTTAATATTTTTTACATTGAATCTTTAGGAAAAAGTCCTCAAAATTTCAACTCTACACTCACTTCAGTTTTTGAGTGAAAAAATTATTTGTAGAGTATTACTTTACAAAACATCATTATTTTAGAAAAGTCATAACTCCATTAATAATAACTCAATTCAATCCCTTTGAGTTTTTACGTACGTCGGGCAGCTATGATTATGCTTAAGTGTAGGTCGAACATATACAGGGTGACAATCAGAAAAGCAGCAATCAGGAATATTTCTTAGACAAAAAATACTATTAGGAAGATCTTAAATATATAACCTGTTGGATTATGGATACAGGTAAATTCGCCCCAATGACCATGAGTTTCAAAAGGTCTACTTTAGCCGCTCAGGTATAGCAGATAAGATTCTATAAGTATAAAAACATTATCTTATTTCAATTTTTGTCCTATCTTATTTCCATTATAACCCCTCCTGTTTTGGAGATAGGGCTTGCCCCTCCCCCCTAATGATTTTTCTAAAATGAGAAACACCCCTTTGAAGCCGTGGCCATTTTATTTCAGCTACAATATAAAATATGATCAATTGACTCTTTATCTAGAAAACACATAAACAATTTTGCCTGCGGCAAAGTTGAAGAGCATTCAGCTATTCTATTAAAGCCCCATTATAGGCTGAATATTTACGTTGTGCAGCTGACACCCAACACCAAATTATAATTCAACCATTTCTCGCCGGTATTCGGTAGTGCCCCACTGCTACACTTACCGTATATAGTATATTCAATGCAACAAATGGGATCCTAACCTATTATGGTGGACGGCCTCCCCAGGGGACACCAATTACCAAAAAGACATGATCAAATCCTAATTTGTTGCTCTGGATAATCAGTGAAACGCAACCCCATAATATTGTAAATAACCCCATTGAACTATATCTAAGATTAGTTTTTTCTGTAAATCAATGAATCCTCCCCTTCCTTCAACCATAAATGGTAGTTGCTCAGCCAAAAAGGCAACTACATGAACTGTTATCATGTAAAACTTAAAAATCATTAATGTAAATAGAGGCTAAGATCCACACAATACTCTTCTTGACTAAATATAATCCTTATGTAATTAAATGGCATTTTCTTATTCATAGTATTTTTTGTCTCAGTGTTAAATTGTCACCCTGCATGTCCGACGTGGCCTACATGGAAACATCACTGTCGGACAGTTTTGCCCGACGCGACAAGCAAATGGTCTCTAAAAATTTCATTTTTTCGACATGGCTTCACAAAATCATCTATTACTCTGTTAATATTCTATATATTTCAATGTAAAAATAACTATTCTGAACCAGAGTTTAATGCTCTTCAAGATGAAACACGTTTCATTACAATCTTTGAAACGGTTCTGAAGATATGAACTTCCAAAGTTGAAACTTTGAGTCAGATTTCCATAGAGCTCTTTTGATCCTACATCAAAAATTATTTGCATTTTTCAAATTTCTGACTTTACCAGTCGAAAAATAACGTCAAATTTAGTAGAAAATCATTGGAACAACTTTATGTTTAAGGTTCCAAGGCTTGAAACAAATTGAAAACACCTATTGATGTACGTTAATGACTGGCTTTCCAAAAGTGCACCCAATACCACTTTACAAAACATCATTATTTAAAAAAAGTCATAACTCCATTAATAATAACTCAATTCAATCCCTTTGAGTTTTTAGTATTTTTTACATTGAGTCTTTAGGAAAAGGTCCTCAAAATTTCAACTCTACACTCACTTCAGTTTTTGAGTGAAAAAATTGTTTCTAGAGTTACTTTACAAAACATCAATATTTAAAAAAATCATAACTCCATTATAGTCTAGGAGGCAGTGAAATTTTTTAGCACTTATTTCTCCAGTTGGTGTCTATGAAATAGTTTGTTCTCCTGGTGATACAAAAGCAAGAATTTTCGGATGGGTTCACAAGATCAATGAAAAATACAACTACGCTTATTTTTGCAGATATAAATACTTCACATTTACTACAATAGAACATAAAGTATATGAAAATAGCAATTTGGCTTATCTCAGATAGTGAAAGTGAGTCTGGCTGAAAATTTTCGGATCTTCAATTTTTCACTTGCCAGACATATTATTCATACTCACAGATTAGCCGGACTATTTTTTTACGTAACTTCAGTATACTTCCCATTAGTAGACCTATTTTTATCACTGAGAAAAAAAAGGGCCGTGCATTCGTAACCTTTAATGCATTTTGCGATTCAACCCATCGGAAAACTCCCCCTAAAAATATATGTATTTTGCTTAGAATTACTAACCCTACAATTCTATCCAAGTTGCCTGACTGGGAAAATAAGTACCGAAAATCGTCACTGCCTCCTAGACTATTAATAATAACTCAATTCAATCCCTTTGAGTTTTTAGTATTTTTCACAATGAATCTTCAGGAAAAAGTCCTCAAAATTTCAACTCTACACTCACTTCAGTTTTTGAGTGAAAAAATTGTTTGTTGAGTATTACTTACTTTACAAAACATCATTATTTTAGAAAAGTCATAACTCCATTAATAATAACTCAATTCAATCCCTTTGAGATTTTAGTATTTTTTACATTGAATCTTTATTAAAAAGTCCTCAAAATTTCAACTCTACACTCATTTCTGTTTTTGAGTGAAAAAATTGTTTGTAGTGCTACTTCACAAGACAACATTATTTTAAAAAAGTCATACCTCCATTAATAATAACTCAATTCAATCCCTTTGAGTTTTTAATATTTTTTACATTGAATCTTTGGGAAAAAGTCCTCAAAATTTCAACTCTACACTCATTTCAGTTTTTGAGTGAAAAAATTGTTTGTAGAGTATTACTTTACAAAACATCATTATTTTAGAAAAGTCATAACTCCATTGATAATAACTCAATTCAATCCCTTTGAGTTTTTAGTATTTTTCACATTGAATCTTTAATAAAAAGTCCTCAAAATTTCAACTCTACACTCATTTCTGTTTTTGAGTGAAAAAATGGTTTGTAGTGTTACTTCACAAAACAACATTATTTTAAAAAAGTCATACCTCCATTAATAATAACTCAATTCAATCCCTTTGAGTTTTTAGTATTTTTTACATTGAATCTTTGGGAAAAGTCCTCAAAATTTCAACTCTACACTCATTTCAGTTTTTGAGTGAAAAAATTGTTTGTAGAGTATTACCTACTATACAAAACATCATTATTTAAAAAAAGTCATAACTCCATTAATTATAACTCAATTCAATCCCTTTGAGTTTTTAGTATTTTTTAGAATGAGTCTTTAGGAAAAGGTCCTCAAAATTTCAACTCTACACTCACTTCAGTTTTTGAGTGAAAAAAATGTTTGTAGAGTATTACTTTACAAAACATCATTATTTTAGAAAAGTCATAACTCCATTGATAATAACTCAATTCAATCCCTTTGAGTTTTTAGTCTTTTTCACATTGAATCTTTAATAAAAAGTCCTCAAAATTTCAACTCTACACTCATTTCTGTTTTTGAGTGAAAAAATGGTTTGTAGTGTTACTTCACAAAACAACATTATTTTAAAAAAGTCATACCTCCATTAATAATAACTCAATTCAATCCCTTTGAGTTTTTAGTATTTTTTACATTGAATCTTTGGGAAAAGTCCTCAAAATTTCAACTCTACACTCATTTCAGTTTTTGAGTGAAAAAATTGTTTGTAGAGTATTACCTACTATACAAAACATCATTATTTAAAAAAAGTCATAACTCCATTAATTATAACTCAATTCAATCCCTTTGAGTTTTTAGTATTTTTTAGAATGAGTCTTTAGGAAAAGGTCCTCAAAATTTCAACTCTACACTCACTTCAGTTTTTGAGTGAAAAAAATGTTTGTAGAGTATTACTTTACAAAACATCATTAGTTTAGAAATGTCATAACTCCATTGATAATAATTCAATTCAATCTCTTTGAGTTTTTAGTATTTTTTACATTGATAATAATTCAATTCAATCTCTTTGAGTTTTTAGTATTTTTTACATTGAATCTTTAATAAAATTCCTCAAAATTTCAACTCTACACTCACTTCAGTTTTTGAGTGAAAAAATTATTTGTAGAGTATTACTTTACAAAACAACATTATTTTAGAAAAGTCATAACTCCATTAATAATAATTCAATTCAATCCCTTTGAGTTTTTAGTATTTTTTACATTGAATCTTTGGGAAAAAGTCCTCAAAATTTCAACTCTACACTCACTTCAGTTATTGAGTGAAAAAATTATTTGTAGAGTATTACTTTACAAAACATCATTATTTTAGAAAAGTCATAACTCCATTGATAATAACTCAATTCAATCCCTTTGAGTTTTTAGTATTTTTCACATTGAATCTTTATTAAAAAGTCCTCAAAATTTCAACTCTACACTCATTTCTGTTTTTGAGTGAAAAAATTGTTTGTAGTGCTACTTCACAAGACAACATTATTTTAAAAAAGTCATACCTCCATTAATAGGGTTGCCACCTTTTGATTTCCGAAAACCCGTACATAATCGAAGCTAACTTTTTTTTGTAGCATAATTTACACTCGTATCTGTAAAATGAATTTTTAGAAACAAATTAAAAAAGGTACCTACCTACTTAATTTCAAACGCCACCCCTCGTAGTTACAGAGACACTTGTAAGTGAACAGAACGACACAATACATACATAATTATTTGTTTTATTAGGCAGAAAAGCACAATATTCAATGCCGCGGCTAGTGTTCCATAACTTCCATAGCCGAAGGCGAAGCTAGGAAACCAACCAAGGCATTAAATTTGATCTTTTGCCATGTGAAACCATTTTTTCTCCGAATTTATTACAACACGCATAATCCACTTTTTTATGTTTATCAATTATTGCGCTGATAACGTTTGTTGAATGGATAGCAACGAACTTTTCTGCCTAGGCAATTTTTCCGTCCCTAACTGGAAATCGGAGACGTTCGTGACACACCCGTCATTCAAGAAGTAGGTAGGTTCAGAAATTAGTTGGGTAGGTATATCCTAAGGCGTTCGACATTCGCCTTTATAAATTTTATGTTAAGTATTAATTATATAGTTATCCAGATATTCCCGGACATTTTCATCATGCGTCCGGACACCGGACAAACCTTTAAAAAACCGGACAGTCCGGGTAAAAACCGGACAGGTGGCAACCCTATCCATTAATAATAACTCAATTCAATCCCTTTGAGTTTTTAGTATTTTTTACATTGAATCTTTGGGAAAAAGTCCTCAAAATTTCAACTCTACACTCATTTCAGTTTTTGAGTGAAAAAATTGTTTGTAGAGTACCTATTACTTTACAAAACATCATTATTTTAGAAAAGTCATAACTCCATTGATAATAACTCAATTCAATCCCTTTGAGTTTTTAGTATTTTTCACATTGAATCTTTAATAAAAAGTCCTCACAATTTCAACTCTACACTCATTTCTGTTTTTGAGTGAAAAAATTGTTTGTAGTGTTACTTCAAAACAACATTATTTTAAAAAAGTCATACCTCCATTAATAATAACTCAATTTAATCCCTTTGAGTTTTTAGTATTTTTTACATTGAATCTTTGGGAAAAAGTCCTCAAAATTTCAACTCTACACTCATTTCAGTTTTTGAGTGAAAAAATTGTTTGTAGAGTATTACCTACTTTACAAAACATCATTATTTTAAAAAAGTCATAACTCCATTGATAATAACTCAATTCAATCCCTTTGAGTTTTTATGTACATCGGGCAGCTATGATTACGCTTAAAGGTCGAACATATACAGGGTGACAATTAGAAAAGCAGCAATCAGGAATATTTCTTAGACAAAAACTGCTATTAGGAAGATCTCAAATATATAACCTGTTGGATTATGGATACAGGTAAATTCGACCCAACGACCATGAGTTTCGAAAGGTCTACTTTAGCTGCTCAGGTATAGCAGATGAGATTCTATAGGTATATAGGTTATCTTATTTCAATTGTTGTCCTATATCTTATTTCCAATATAACCCCTCCTGTGTTGGAGATGGGGCTTGCCCCTCCCCCCAAATAATTTTTCTAAAATGAGAAACTACCCCTTTGAAGCCGTGACCATTTCATTTCAGCTACAATATAGAATATGATCAATTGAATTTTCATCTAGAAAACACAAAAACAATTTTGCCTGCGGCAAAGTTGAAGAGCATTCAGCTATTCTATTAAAGCCCCATTATAGGCTGAATATTTACGTTGTGCAGCTGACACCCAACACCAAATTATAATTCAACCATTTCTCGCCGGTATTCGGTAGTGCCCCACTGCTACACTTACCGTATATAGTATATTCAATGCAACAAATGGGATCCTAACCTATTATGGTGGACGGCCTCCCCAGGGGACACCAATTACCAAAAAGACATGATCAAATCCTAATTTGTTTCTCTGGATAATCAGTGAAACGCAACTTCAATAATTGTTATTAAAAACATTTACAGCAAAATGTTTTTCTTAATAAATAAATAAATAAATGAGATCTTCTTCATATAGTATTTATTGTCTAAGTGTCAAATTGTCACCCTGTATGTCCGACGTGGCCTAAATGGAAACATCACTGTCGGGCAGTTTCGCCCGAAGCGACATGCAAATGGTTTCTAAAAATTTCATTTATTCGACATGACTTCACAAAATCATCTATTACTCCGTTAATATTTCATATATTTCAATGTAAAAATAAAACTATTCTGAATCAGAATTTAATGCTCTTCAAGATGAAACAAGTTTCATTCCAATATTTGGAACAGTTCTGAGATATGAGCTTCCAAAGTTGAAACTTTGAGTCAGATTTCCATAGAGCTCCTTTGATTCTACATCAAAAATTATTTTTTCGAGTTTTTCAAATTTCTGACTTCACCAGTGGGAAATAAGGTCAAATTTGGTAGAAAAAGATTGTGACAACTCTATGTTAAAGGTTTCAAGGCTTGAAACAAATTGAAAACACTTATTGGTCTCTAAAAATTTCATTTATTCGATATGATTTCACAAAATCATCTATTACTCGGATTAATATTCCATATATTTCAATGTTAGAATAACTATTCTAAATCAGAATTTGATGCTCTTCAAGATGCAACAAATTTTATTCCAATATTTAAAACGGTTCTGAAGATATGAGCCTCCAAAGTTGAAACTTTGAGTCAGATTTCTATAGAGTTCCTTTGGTCTTACATCAAAAATTATTTCTTTGAGTTTTTCAAATTTCTGACTCAGCCAGAAAAATAAGGTCAAATTTAGTAGAAAAACATTGTGACAACTCTATGTTAAAGGTTCCAAGGCTTAAAATATATTGAAAACACTTATTGATGTACGTTATTGACTGCGGCTTTCCAAAAGTGCACCCAACACATCCATGAGTGTCTCAAAAAAATTGAAAACTTTCAAATTGCCTGTTTGAAAAATACAGCTACATAACTGGATAGCTATACTATCTTTATTAAAGAGTATTATTGTGTAATGCACCTGTAGATTTTCAGCTGAAAATGTTTAGTGGACTTCCACTAGCAATTTACCCCAAGGTGTTAATATGGGTACGTTGTGTTGGGTTAGTTCGGTTGTTGCTAGTGGTAGTGGCTTATTGAAATTTACAATAATTAAGACTTAAGACCCAAAAACATCTTTGGATAATTTCCAGTGACAGAATAGCTATATGGATTTAAAGTGGCTTAAACAGCAAAATTGTGGACAAATATCAATTTTTTTGGGACACCTCTGCATTTTATTACAACAGTATCTACATCCAGCATACAGCGTTCTATTCCAACAATACCTACATACTACATAACCAGAACCCAGCATTCTATCTCACAACAGTGGATCATTCATCCTTCACACAAGCTCATCTATACTTTCTTCATTAACGCACTTTTGGAAAGCCAAATCAAAAAAAGAAAATTAATGATGAAAATAGATACTGGAAAACTAATTTTTGGACACTTTGTATATTTTACTAATTGCCAATAGTTATAGAGAATCAAATGAATTACAATTTAAATTAAAAAAAATAAGTTGGATTGTTCGAAATTCAGACATTAGAAAAATCAAGGGTTGTTTATTCAAGATTCAATAAATCCCAAACCAAAAAATAATTGTTGGTACTACTTACCAAAATCCAGAAGTCAATTGGTACACTATATGGGCACACGACACAATAATCTAAGCTTGTGTAAAAAAAAATCGATAATTCTCGGACGCAACTGACGGTGCTTCTTCTCCGACTAAATCCGAATAAATTTAAATCCCTTTGTCCGACAAAAACCCCCACAAAAAAAGGTAAACAGATAACGTAATAAATATGAATAAGTTAGGAGCAAAAAAAATTAACTACGTGATAGAATACAAGGTGGGCCAATGAAAACTTTCCACCCCGATTTTATGGACTTGAAATGAAAATCTGGAAAAACGCTCAGACACGTCAGTTTTTTATTTGAGGGGGACCCATTTTTGAGTTTTTATCACCCCTGTAGCTTCAACCCTCTAGCTGGGGGAGCGCAACCCCCCAAATATGAATAGGGGATAGGGGTCGTGTCATACCTCTTTTTAAAGGTCTATGACCCTAGAATTTCGTCTCATTATTTTTATTCATGACTGTTTCGTCCACTCAATAGTTTTGCTAAGATTTTCCTTCATTGAATTATTTCTGTTTTGTTTATTTTGCCAATTATTTATTGAAGTACCTACATTACTTTGAATTTGGAGTAAACTTTTAGTCCACGATTCACCCTTCAGATTATTTTCGCGTTCTTGAATATTTGAGGTCTTTATCTACTTAACGCATTGCCCTCATACAGGGTGTCCCAGCTAAAACGAAACAGAGGAGTTTTTGCATATTTTGAATTATTTAAATGAAAAACACTCGGACACGTCGATTTTTGCATGAAAGGGGACAACTTTCAAATTCATCTTTAATGACCTACCTGTCATCCCTTAGCGGGGGCGCGTTCAACCCCTAAAAATTAAATAGGGAAAGTGGGTCGACTGACCCCTCAATAATAAGCTCTTCAAATTCTCCTTTCAATGGTACCACATTTATTGACATTTATGTCAAAAAATTTGACAATGACGGGTCCCACCCAAAACGAAACAAGGCAATTTAAAGGCATTTCTCGTTTTAAAAGTAAAAAAACGGCTAACACGTGACTCCACAACTCGCCGCTGTAAACTGGATTAGGTAAGATCTCAATTGTACTCGTAATTTTGAAACCGCAAAATACAGTCCACTTTTCTCACAGCTGATGCTCAGCTATAGACTAGATTTTTTAGCAGTTAATGTTGAGAACACCTTTTTTTACGAAAAAAATCATCAAATTAGAATAATTTGTTCTTAACAATAAAATAACTTATTTGGTCCACATACCTATAATGTACCCTGAACCTTTCGATTATTTCCACCTTTATTCAATACCAATCAAAAGTCAAAGTCAGTTTAAGGTAGTCTTTCCACAAAATATATAGGTATCTTTTAAAAAACGGATTGCACTACGCACATTATGGCCAAGAATGGCAGGAAATCCTTCCTGAATTTCACCTATGCGAAAAAAAGAACTCCAAGAACTTCAAGACCGCAGCCCATGTGAAATACAGCTAGTGTGCTCTGAAAAAGACACTTCTATCTGCAAGCCAACCGAAGTCAAAATCACACAACAAATAATCAATGGATTGGACAAATCCAATCAATGGGTATTCGTCCTTCCGGCTACCTATAGAACGCAAGTGCTTTGGACAGGAAGAAATCAGAAAAGTTATTGGAACCTTTCTAGTCCATATACCAATCAGTTGCCAAATAACTATCTCTTCGAGACAGATAATCAACGGAAGGAATAAGCTTCTAAAATCCGATGCCCAACCTATACTATTTCCCGACCTGCCAAATGTACCTGAATTAGGGCGGGTATTATAAAACTGCTTTGACAGTTAACTTGAAGTTAACTTTTTGAATTGCATGTAATTCCAGAATTTAACTTTAAGTTAACTCTCAAAGTAGTTTTATAATACCCACCCTTAATGCATTCCCTAAATTAAGGTACACACTTGACAAACACAAAATTGGACAATCTCCACCAGCTAGCTTACGAGATCGTAGAGAACCGTTTGATATTTAATGAAATCAGAAGACTACCTAGTTTGGAAACCATTCTGATTTATGCTATATTCTTGCTGGGTGTGCTGTTCTTGCCTATAAGAAACTAGCACCGAAGTTCAAGAACTGAAGAAGGGACAACCACCTTGAAGAAGAAGCCCAACCAATCCAACTTTCCCGCCTAGCATGAAGTTGCATCCTAAAGAAGGGGGAAGTAATGTCAGCCCTCTTCGCCTATAATAGTTGAATTAGCGTTTCGTAAAAACCAAACTACAAAAAAACTGCTCCAGATATCGAGATGAACTAATTAAATTTAAACGAAGGATTATACAACCAGCCTACAAAAGCGTTTTTTTGATATATTAAATATTTATTATAGAAAAATATTGCTGAAGATCGCCTTTTTTTGCTCTTTTTTGAACACAAATATGAGCGATGGATTTTTTTTTCTTTGAAAAATCGCTCTGTAGGCTGGTAGGTTGAACCCTTGTATTAGTTTTTGTTCCAAAAATGAAGTCTGTTATTGCTTTATTGACTCCGTAGTTTGAGCTTTCGTGAGCACTGATTTGATGCATTTTTGACTAAAATTATTTAATGCAGGGTTAAAACGATTTATTGTAGTTTAATTTTGTGTTTCATAAGCTTTTTAATGGATGTCGCAATTGTCTAGCTTTTCTTGAACTTTCGTCTCGCGGTCTGTGACTAAATAGCTTTTTGCCTGTAGTGGAGCCCTAACGCGTAACGCGAAAGTACTGTAGGTATTGTAAATAAGTGAATAAAATGTTTTTTAAAAACTCGTTATCGGCTTAAGAATTGATAACTTGTGTCATTCACTGAGATACTTACAGGGTAAGAATCTGCGGAACGCTATACAATTCGAATATACATATATTTTTTATTCACAGGTACAAATTCGTTTTCCGAGTAATTAAAACCTTGTTGGGGAGCTTTCATATTCTTCATAGCTTTGTCTAAGGTTTTATATTTTATGGGAGAGGACTCAATTGCTTTTGGTGAATTGACATTACCTACGTTACCTAAAAATTTCAGAAAATTTTTGCAGCTTGCGCCACAAATTCGCAATAATAGTTCCAAGAACAATCAGAAACAATACAATACGTTTAATGTTTAATTAGAAAATGCCATAAAAATGGTGATTCAGTAAATGCGCTTATCGCATAAACAGGCGAGCTTAGGTAGGTATGGGCAGTTTTCAGTATTCGGTAATTTAGTCACACTTTAACACTAGACTAATCCGCACAATATTATATGGTTTTCTGTTTGATTTTTTAGGATCCAAAATGAAGACATTAGTGATGACCATCATGATAATTTTGTTTTTAACCGTTACTATATTAGCTGCACCATATTGGACTAATGAAGTGCAAGGTAACTATTTACTAAGTACATAACATTATCGTTTATTTTTTGAAATTATTAAGTAGGTAGAAGACTAAAGTACACCACTCAAGAAGAAACTCCCGGTATTAATTATAAATATCTACTTATAAAAAACGAAACAGAGAAGAAGTGGTGGTGGATGAGAGATCCTCCATCATCATGGACTGTACGAGAGACGATATATCCATGATGAATGTACGTTCTTAATGCACTGATGAAGACAAATAGTATTTATTGCTGATGTTTATTGTAGTTTAAAAATGAAATATATTGTTTAATTGTGTTTGTTGTGTTTTATGAACTGTATTAATTATAATTTTGATATAGGTACATGTTGGTTGCATTTTCCTAACAGTGTAACGAATCTTAGGGCGGGTATTATAAAACTGCTTTGAGAGTTACCTTAAAGTTAACTTCTGGAATTACATGTAATTCATAAAGTTAACTTCAAGTTAACTGTCAAAGCAGTTTTGTAATACCCGCCCTTAATCAAACTAGTTTTTGTTTTTTTTTGTCAGTTCTTCCAAGAAAAAGGTTACTAGTGGGATGGGTATCGAAAGCGAATGCTTACTGCTATTGCCGTTCCAAATGTGAAGTGCTTGTTATGTATAAATATACCTAATTATAGGTCGAAGACGTTCTAGGTTCTACGTCTTCCGATTTCCGATCTCCAACCTTCTCTATCAATCCAGGCATCCTTGTTTGAGCCTCTGTCTCTCATTTCTTCATCTACTACACTTTTCCAGCTTTTTCTACCGCATCTTCTTCTTTCCCCTGGTTTCCACTCAATAATTTGCTCGGGTATTCTATTATCGTATCTGCCTTTCTTCGTACTTTTCCAACATATCCAAACCCGAATCAAATCAGTTGTTTGTTTTTGATATCATCAACTCGTGTATCTTACATTCATAATATCTCTAATTCTCTAGGTTGTTATAATTTCCATTTTTGACCTGCCTGCCGCTCTCCTCCGGATGTCCATTCAAGTGCTTCCAGCAATTTTGCGGTTCTGTCCTTTATTAGTGGCCAGACCTCTGCTGTGTGACAAAGTGACAATAGGTCTGTTTCTGCAGAAATCACAAACCAGTCAGAGTGAATTTCATTGGTTAAAACTAGTTTTCTGACTGTTTCTGACTGTTTTCAACCAATGAAATTCGCTCTGACTGGTTTGTAATTTCTGCAGAAACAGACCTAATGATTTTGAAGATGGTATATTCTCTAGTTTTGCTGATATTTTGTTACAACAGCAGACCGCCACTCGATTTATAGGCCTCTGTTACCTTCCGTCCTTGTATATTACCATCCTTGGCTGAGTTCGGCTTTACACTCTGTCAACTCTGAGCGCGCTCGAAACGATTAGATCCTGTTCGTTTTAGCTCTCAGAGTTTTCTCTTTTGCGTTGGGCTTATGACCGCGTATGACGTCACGATATCCATGCTCATACCGTTCCGCTCCGTGGAGTGCAAAGCCGAACTCAGCCAATATTTCCTTGTATAAAAAAGGGTGGCAGCCTGCCAAGGATACTATACTACTAATGGCGTTTTCCACTTGTTGCACGGAGGTGCACTCAGTGCAATTTTTACATTCTATTTGACTGCACATTATCAGTTTTTATTTTCCATTTGAAATCCAGTGCAATTATGTATGCACTCAGTGCGCATTTTTTGGCACGAGCTAGAATGGCTCGTGAAGGGCCAGTGCAGTTTGTTTTGTTTTTGTTTACATGTACCGTACATGAAAATTTGAAAAATGTCTGCTAATATATTTTCGAGAATATTTCCAAAGAAAAAGTTGTTGCACCTTTGGATTATGTAGCATCAGCGAAGATGACGAAATTATATAGGGTGTCCTAATGAAAAAAATCGGATTTTGGTCAATATCTCGAAATCGAAGCCAAACAGAAAAAAAACTGAGAACGACACTGAATTCTGCTTGAAAAAGTGCTTCCAAAAGGTCTTTACGGAAATGAGTTATTTTCATAAACAAAAAAGTTATGGAGGCTTTACAGTATTCCTCAAAATCGAGAATCGCCCTCTAGCGGCTAAACGGTTGAAGATATCAAAATGCGGTTTGCACCAATCAAGATTCATTGAAATTTGAGCCTCAGAGTGGGGGGTCCATTTTTTTCTATCTCTAAAGATAAAGGGTGTTTCCATAAGAAAGTGTCCAATATGGCCCACCCTGTACACACTTAAGCACTTTTAATAGTGCCTTCGTTCCTCACGAAGTTTTCCCCTTTATTTTTTTAAAAATCGGAAAATCCAGGAATTAAAATTTCAGGTCTTACAATTTTCACCAATCGACAAACTTTTTTATTTTTGCAAATGTTTGTATACATACAGCGAAGCAAATGATGCCAAAACATGACAAAAGTTTTTGAAATTATTAGTTTTTACCCAATATCTATCGTTTGGCAAGAGCGAATTTTCAATTGCGGGCCAAAATAATGTATCGCGTACGCTCGCGCGATAGCTAGACAACTCGACTACTATCTGTGCTATTGGCGGGATTAGGAAATTAAAAAATCTTGTTGCTGTCTCATCGAAATTCAATTTCAAACTCTGCTTTCGATGTTCTTAAAAAAAACAATGCAGTTCTTCAAGAAATGCCTGAATTGTCACTGCAGTCACATGACAAAGCATTAGAAATCGCTAAACAATTGGTTCTTCTACTCTACAAAAACAAAGATAAACAAATACAGTAACTAAATGACCTGAAGATAAAACTAGCAACAACTACAAACAAACCATCCTCGGAGCTTCCTCCAACCGAACGCGCTTTTTATCAGCACTTTTTAAGGTAAAAATGGATTTATAGTTAGAGATGTATCAAGGTAATTATGAGGGTGGTTGAAACCCCAGGGCAAATGTGGGCCCGAGGGACAGCAATTACCCGTGGATATTAACACCTGATAATTTCCGTGGTACATAGATAATTTTATTTCCTACTGAATTTACTATATTTTGCTTATTTTTATAAAGGAATAAACCATAAACCAAAATTTCAATTTTTATTTCTCAAAGTTTTACCATCGGAGGTAAAAGAGGGAGTTATGAAATAATTAATCACCGCGCGAGAGTTGAGACACTATTTATGATTATGGTAACCAAGATATACTATATGGTTAGTAATAGTTCAATAGGATATAAGACAATTCATTTCCTATAATTAGTAGCTATATTCTATAATTTTCTGCAGCTGTATGTTCAACTTGAAACATGGTACAGTAGCAGTAAGCCAACACCACTTATAAATGCAGAAGGTTCAGGATGGAATTTATCTGACGAGGTTTGAACTCAAATATTTTCCAATGACAAGCCAATTCCTGATTTTGATCGACAATCATTATACAGGGCTCTCATTTCAAAACTTGCCACGTTATTTGCGTAAAGAGGCATATTCGTGGAAATCGCCAAAACAAAGCAGGTGTGTTTAAAAATAAATAGGCATTTTTGAGCAACACTGAGGTCAAGTTCAAAAAATGGAACGGCAAATTCTACAGAGATTAAACAGCCCTTCCAAATGATCTATCACTCGACCCCCTGTCTCATTTAGAAATTTTGGGGTGGTGTGGTAGCGTAGCCCTGGAGGTTAAAGAGTTGGAGGAAGGGATTTTTCACGTGAAAACCCCCCCCCCTTCCCCAATAAATATGTTGACGTGTTTCGGTGTTTTCCACGAATATGCCTTTTTACGCAGATAACGTGGATGGCAAGTTTTGAAATGAAAGCCCTGTATATTTATTCCTCAGATAAAAATGGTGAAAATCGAAAATGTGCTTGCCTGCAAGAAGGTCTAAAATGTTGTAACGAGTGTAAATGTCGTTCTTGTAATAACACTATTAAAGATTTTGAAGAAGAGGAAAATGATGAACAGGAATGTTTTTAATGTCGAAAGTTAGGGCCACATTTTGTTAAAATATAAATATATTTTAGAGAAATAAAAGGTATTATATCCATAAAAATATATGATACCCTACCAAATGGTCATAAGGTCTTATGAGTATTGTACTCTTCTATCTCTGAGTAAATGCGGTATAATACTGTCTCGCGATGGCTTTCGCTCGCGTTAGATTATTTTAGCGCACAAATAAAAAATCGCTGTGGCCAAATATAATGGGTAGAAACTAATAATTTCAAAAACTTTTGTCATGCATGTTTTGGCATCATTTGCTTCGCTGTAGGTATACAAAAAATTTCAAAAATAAAAAAGTTTGTCGATTGGTGAAAATTGTAAGACCTGAAATTGTAATTCCTGGATTTTCCGATTTTTAAAAAAATAAAGGGGAACAACCTCGTGAGGAACGAAGGCACTATTAAAAGCGGTTAAGTGTGTAGGTACTTTAATTTTAAAAAAATTTACTTCGATAACTTGATTGATTTTGAAGATATGACGGTGGAAACAAAAAAAAAACACATTTTATCAAAAATATATTTTTTTTTTACTTTTTTTGTCATAAAAAAGTTCGAGACCACGGGAAAATGTCTGGAATTTAGATTTCGTATGCCCAGTGACATGCTTAACAAAACCTACCAGGTTTGATTTGGTTCTACGCCAAAAAAAAAAAAACGACGAGATACGGCTTCCAGATCGCTCCTCTACATTTGTTAAAAAGAAAACCGTCTTCCGGCGGCAAGGTGTTCTCACAATATGAGAATTGAGAAAGCCGCCGAAAATATGACCTGATTTGTTGATTAGGGCGGCATGCTATTAGTATATTGATAACTGCCGCTGGACGACGGTCTACTGTGTTTGAAGTAGAAGTATTGAATGCCGTCGAAAAAATTAACATAACCTTTCCCCTTCCTTATTTCTGCCATTTCCATGTGAATTTTCACTTCTTGAATATTCAGTAGTACCTAATAGTTAATTATTGGACTGTTATCTTGAGTAATTGTGATCGAGTGTAGCTAGGATAGCTTTGTTGTTAATTAAATCAAAATTTCGAAACAGTGGCTCAGGATGATGATTGATGAAACTCACATTCCAGAAATGGGACGAAACGATGAAATTACCATTAGAAGATGATATACCAATTAGGATATACAATAAAGATCCTAATATTTTCACAAACTGTGAAACTGAAATATTTGATGATGTTGTTTCAAGAGAAGAAAATGGCCTTTCCGTATCTTTCACAAGCACCACATCAGTGTTATTAATCTGATGTGGTAGAATAGCTGGCACATACCATCGGTATTCAATGTTTTAAATACACTAGACCGTCGCCCGGCGGCATTTATCAATAAACTAATTAACAATAATAACATACCGCCCTGATTCTGATTGACCAATCAGGTTAGATTTTCGGCGGTTTTCTTATATGTAGGAAAACCTTGCCGCCGGAGGACGGTTTTTTTTCTTCACAAATACAAGCACCGCCGGCCGGCGGTCAGTTAGCCACAGTGTAAAAAAAAGTCCATGATGCGAACTTTAACGGTCACACTGCATACTGTATAAACTCTTCGAATTAATCCGATCTTTTTTGGAAAGCCTTTATGATTTTTCCAGATGTTTCCATTTCGTATCTCTCGATAGGTACACTTCTTTGGAATCATATACAAAATTTGCACCGATAAACTTGTTGATAACTGTCTACAAGACAAATATACAAAACTATAATAGGTCCTGTTGCACAGAAATCACAAACCAGTCAGAGCGAATTTCATTGGTTGAAAATAGTCAGAAACTGGTTGTTGGCAATTTGCACCAATCAAAAACGATCTGACTGGTTTGTGATTTCTGTGACATGTGTGCGGTTTTATTCGTCAGATTCCATTTCCTGACAATTTTAGAGAGGGAAAAACCGTGAAGTCAGTTGTTCTGTTCCTGGGCATCCATTTGTATCTGGTAGATCTGCTCCTGGCAGTCCTGGCAGATCACACTCACACTCCAATAATTCTAGAAACAGGGGAACAGCTTCCTCCTATAATTTTATTGCAACGCTGCTCCACCGTCTTGAAATGAAACCCTCTGTACCCATATAGCACAAAATATTTTCCGAACATTTTTTTTTGATCCAATAGTGGATATTTTCTGAACAATGCTAATAAAATATTTTTAAAAGATTCAAACAACATTTGTGACCAAACATTGGTTTGGGAATGTTCAAAAAATGTTTTTAAAATGTACTCAAAAAATACATTAGTTTTACAAACATATCCAAAATAATATGTTTTAATGGATATTTTTTGAACATCATAAAAACATGATCAAAAGAATATTTTTTTTCCTACATTTGTTGAACATTTTTCAAACATTCGATCCCTAGAGTCTGATAAAAGAGAGACGAACTTCACTAAAATACCTATATCAATTTTTATTCAAAAAAATAGGTAAGTATAGAGATATTCTCTACTTAGAGAAACACTCAGTGTTGTCAAGGACAATGAAATGCACCTTGGCTTTTTTGATTCTGGCTACTTAAATAATAAATATGTACAGATATTTCACCCCTATCAATCTACATTTAGAAAAACCGAAAAACCTTTCGACAAACACACAATCGCCAGTTTGCTGTGTCTAGTCGAAGCGCCGGCGCCATACATCTACCTGCTACGGGTTGAATTAATTCGCAGTGTTGTCAGCTAGTAACCACTGTAACCTACTGTAACGGTAGAGTAAAAATGGCCATACTGGGAAACCCATGAAAGCTTCCAATTATAAAAGAAGTACAGGCAACACTGTTGTAGATTTGTACTATTTTTTGAGGCGGTCGACGTTGGAGGAATCGGCGTGAAGGTTGGGTTTTAGCGTTGTTTTAGGCTTAGAAGTGTACTGACATAGTCGATATTCGATTTATTTTGAGTATGTGATTCCGTTGTATTTTTTTTTCCAACTTTTGCTTCTGTTTTGTGACGTTTGTGTGCGAGTGTGCGTTATTTGGGTCTGAGAATAATTGGAATTTCGATCGAGGTTCACGGTAAGTGGTATTTATTTCAGGGTTTTCCAAGGAGGAGCTTATTTTTGAATCTCCTTGTATTTTTGTGAAAATCCAAAATAGCCATCATCCATAGCGTGTCTTTTGTTTTTGGTTCAAAGGTTTTTTTGATACAATAATTGGATTCTGCAGGAAAAAATACATGAGATAGGCATTTTAGATTTTCTCAATAATTCAGATGAATGAAAAAGAACCCTTCGATCAATCCTCGTTGAAAAACCCTGTATCTATAAAAATGATATTGATAAATTATTCTCATTCAAATTACTTTTTATTGCAGGAAGGGAAGAAGAAAGGAGCTGTGGAGAGCAGGCGCAGCTGGAGGGGCAATAAACCATAACCAGGCAGATGCAGCTTGCAACAATAACTTGAATCCGGTGCATATGTACAAATAAAAATATTTCTGAGTTTCATTCTGAGTTTTGATTACCTAATACCCATTTTATTTATATTTTTTCTTTTCAATGTTCCACAAAATATCCAAAAGACGTTTTAAAAATATATTTGGATATTTTAAAAATGTTTTTAAAACATTCTCAAACATATCATACAGATACAAACATTTTTAATACATCGTTTCTAAATCCGCATTATTTTTTTTTCGATGATGATGTTCAAAAAACATTTTCATACTTTCTAAAAATGTTTTTAATACATTTGAAAAATATCGTATGGATATTCAAAAAATATCGATTCGTTACCGCAGAATGTTCAAAAAATGTCCTAAAAATATGTTTTATGGATATTTGGATGTTTTAAAAATATACTTGATCCGAAAAAAAATATTTTTTGAAGCTTCAAAAAATATTATTTGGCTATATGGGATGGTATACATATTTTGATTTTTGACTATAGCTTTTGTATTTATTTCCGAAAAACTGCTTTTTAACAATTAGAATATTTTTGCATTCGCACTGCGCCTGTGCAAGACAGCTTTATCCGCTGGGAAAACTAACCACAAACCCAAACTCTTGGAAGTCATTCGGACTGGAATAAAGTCATAATTCGCGACCACCGAATTCTGCGAACCGATATTTTGAAGGCAAACTTCCCGCTATTTGGGATACTTAAAATCAACCATTAGAATCAATATCCGCAATTAACGATTCGCGAGTACCTATTTGCATATAGATCTTCAATGATTTTAGTAAAATTGCGTTCCGAAACCAAATTTTAACTGATTTACTTCCAGTCCTATCGCTGGCCAGATTTTCCAGTAGAGACTTGCTCTATTTCTGCTGGAAGTAGTGAATCGCAGGAGGTGCAGAGGTGATTGGCAAGTTGTTTTTTTTTATCAATTTTTTGCCCGTGGTACAAAATTTTAAACGTTTCTGGAAAACTTCATTCGAGTTCAATTTTTTTAGAGTTTCATTCCCAGAGAATGAAAAATCTGTTTCTTTCTTCCATTGTCTTACAAAGTGAGGAATCTGGTCACAGTACTACACAGATATGGCAATAGTTGTATTCCTTTCAAGAGCTTGAAACACTCGAGCTACTCGCTTCGGTGCTTAGTCGCCCCCGATTTGCATGGAACATATGCGTGGTGCAACAAACACTTTTCGAAAGGAATAAGCGCGTGAAGCCCCGGAGCTGTTCCGGAGCTCCTACTAGGTGTGAAAGGAATACAACTAATGTGTGCGCATTCCAGTTTTTAGCTATAGTTCATTGCATGATACTAAAACACAGAAGATATGATCATTTGGTGGACAAAATTTGAACCAGTTCGCGCATGACGTCATCGCGTAACAAAAATGTATGGAGATAATAGAGAAATTAGCTTGTTCGTTATGATTTGACTGGCAAATCAGAGTTTCTCGTGATAATAATTCAGATATACAAAATAAAACACGATCCAGCGTATAGTGTATAATTTATTTTATATAAAATAGCTATTTAGAAAATGTTTTTATCATTGAATTGAATAAAACAAATTCCAGTCCCCACAGGTAGAATTTAACAAAAATGTGAAAAATGTCACAGTTAAATAATATGTTAAAAGTAAACAACTATAATAAATGAAAATTGGAACAGCATTACACCACACATGGCTACTACATACTTTTTATTTTTGACCAAATCCCTTTCATTATTTCTTTTGTCATAGTCTTTCTGTTTAGATGTTTCAGCTTTCAGAGATTTAAATTTTGATACTGAAGTCCAGCTTCCGATAGCGTTTTTGCACCCATATATCACAATTATATCGATAACTAGGCATGTTTTTACTTTTTTTATTATTGTTACTGCTACCTGCTACAATCCACGACCGCACAGTAAACCATGGTTTATATTTATGCTAACTATTATTAAAGAAACTCAAACACAAATGAACAGAATACAATTTCAACAAAGAGATTTTCACGTAAGAACGGACAAAAATACTAATAAACAGATAAAACGATTAAAAACGAACAAAAACACGCCAAGACGCCATTAATCGGACCGAATTTGTCACAGGATGACGTCAGCGGAGGGAGAGAGACAGAACATAAACATGCGCGTGATCTTATCTTGTGTGTTCTAGTATCATGAGTTCATTGGTTGTATATGAGGATGAAATGAATCTAACCTTCGTCCTATATTCGACACACACTTACTCATTAGTGCAAAAAAGAGAGATATATCAGCGTCTGTGTGTCATTACATCTAGGCGCACCCTCAACTTAACCCCACTTTTTGAGAGATTTCGATTTGTCAATCAATGCGCACTGAGCTTATCTGCATCTTTTTCTAGAAGCATGTAAAATATAAGGACGCACTGACCGCGCTCTCGCCCACTCTTATTAATGGCGGAATGCCTTGACACTATAAGACATAACAGCTATGACGTAATTTCCGGGCGGTAAATTATAGCGTTTGAAATAAGTACAAATTTGTTTATTTTTTTTTAGGCATATTTTTGTTTTCTAAAATCAAAGAATCATCAACTATTACTTATTTTGTTATGGAGATTAATAAAAAAAATATTTCAAAAAATTGTCCACTACCCTATTGAATAAATTAATAACGGATAGCCGTTCCAAGAACACTACGTTCCGTTTGTTCCATGAAAAAGCGGTTAGATACGGAACACGGCTTATGAAATGACCAGGGTTAGGTTTAAATATTTACAATTCCATTTGTACTGGAAAACGTACAATAAATACACATCCGTGGGTGGCTATTTATTTATTTATTTCTTGTTATATCTCGGGATTGAACATTTTCAAAATATAGTTTTGATTCTCATTCATTTTTGATAAATAAAAAAAACAAACGGCACAACCAAAATAATTATTTTTAAAATTTGACATATTTGACACTAAGACAGGCGTCTCACGCCATGATACTGGAACGGTACAAATCTAGCGCGTGGCGCCCCCGAGGTTGTCTAGAGCGCGCCAATGTGCATACTGAGGTGCTTTCCAGTGACCCATTTGAGCTACTCCTGAGCAGCTCAGGAGTGCTCCACAACTACTTTGCGAGTTCAAGTGCTTAGAGTGTCGTACACTTGAACTACTCATTTCTGTTATCCCCTGCCCCCTCGTGCACCAACCTTTAATAGTTGTATTCCTTTAAAGTGCTTGAAACACTCGAACTACTCGCTTCGGTGCTTAATCGCCCCCGATTTGCAGGGAACATATGCGTGGTGCAACAAACACTTTTCGAAAGGAATAAGGGTGGGTATTATAAAACTGCTTTGACAGTTAACTTGAAGTTAACTTTTTGAATTACATGTAATTCCAGAAGTTAACTTTAAGTTAACTCTCAAAGTAGTTTTAAAATACCCGCCCTAAGCGCGTGAAGCCCTGGAGCTGTTCCGGAGCTCCTCCTAGTTGTGAAAAGAATACAACTATTGCGGTGTTTCATGCTCCTGAAGTCCGAAACGGTAGGGGTTAAGACGGGAGCGTTCCAGTGCTGCTTGTGTGGAACAGTTCAAGTGCGTCACATTCCAGGAGCGTCACACTCTAACAATTTAGGCACTGGAA
Source organism: Ceutorhynchus assimilis (assembly GCA_917834065.1). Lineage (NCBI taxonomy): Eukaryota > Metazoa > Arthropoda > Insecta > Coleoptera > Curculionidae > Ceutorhynchus > Ceutorhynchus assimilis. The sequence goes on along the minus strand of OU892277.1, from coordinate 28,311,875 downwards.
AGCAGCTCTGGAAAGCAGCTAAGTTGTATTCCTTTCACACCTAGAAAGAGCTCCGGAACAGCTCCGGGGCTTTACGCGCTTATTCCTTTCGAAAAGTGTTGGTTGCACCCATTAGTTGTATTTCTTTCAAGAGTTTGAAACACTCGAGCTACTCGCTCCGGTGTTCAGGAGCCCCCAATTTGCAGGGAACAGATGCGTGGTGCAACAAACACTTTTCGAAAGGAATAGGGGCGTGAAGCCCCGGAGCTGTTCCGGAGCTCCTCCTAGGTGTGAAAGGAATACAACTAATGAACTACTGTGACTATAGCTAAAAACTGGAATGCGCACACAGTAGTTGTATTCCTTTCACACCTAGGAGGAGCTCCGGAACAGCTCCGAGGCTTCACGCCCCTATTCCTTTCGAAAAGTGTTTGTTGAACCACGTATCTGTTCCCTGCAAATTGGGGGCGACTGAACACCGGAGCGAGTAGCTCGAGTGTTTCAAACCCTTGAAAGGAATACAACTATTGCCATATCTGCCAAAAAAATGAAGCCATGAAAGACAGATGCCACAAGGGGGAATGTTGTTTTTTTGTTGCTCGCTGACATATGACGTTTTCGAAAGTTTTGTCATATTTCCCTTCACAGGTTTCATCAATTGGAATACGTGTTGGAAGCAATTTTCGCCATTTAACATAATGAGTGCGACAAAAACAGGTATCCCCTCCGCAGCAGCCGCGATAGGCTTCAAGTTCGTCCTTATGTGTTAGCATTCCAGTTTTTGGTTATAGTTCATTGGTTACACCTGAAGCGCCCAAGCCCGAATTAAACCATTTAAATGCTCGAAATCTAGCGCATCTGTTCCTTTCAAATCGGGGTCGACTAACACCCGAGCGAGTAGATCTAGTGTTCTGAACTCTTGAAAGGAATACAACTAAACAGTGGCGTTTTCTTCCGTCTCAAATATTTCAAAATATTTTTCAAAACTGGTTTAAGTAATGTCATCATGACGTCATAATTTCTCGGTGCCAGAAAATGGTTTGAAAACGTGGATTGGATTGTATTTTGAAACGTTTTTAACCAATTTTGACGTGACTTCATGGGTTTATCGCGAGAATGTACTGTTTCAAACCCGTTTTGAACCATTTTCAAAAAAGTGGCCTCGAGAAAACGCCTCAGTTTTAGGTTTTTGTGTTGCGGAGGTGGGTAACCATCAAGGAGAATAAACTTACTAAGGAGTGCTTATCGGCCCCTTTTTGGGTAATTGCCGCCATATTGGTTTTCAACTGTTTCCAACCACTGCTGACGTCATAACAAAGTCGCCAGCTGTTTGCGCCAGCGGTTTTATAAATTTATAATTTGTCATGAAAAATATTTTATTTTGATTTTGATTAACCATTATAGCGGGTAAAGGTACCCTATGCTATGATGGAACCAGTAGCGCGATATCTGGCTAGCTTTCGTCATTCCGCCTATTTACATGTTTTCTGCATGTATGATTTAATGGAGCCCTAGGAGAATTACGCGGCGTTTTGTTTACATTTCTTTATGTAAGTATAATAACTATAAGATAATTTATTCTATACTATTTAATTGTTTTTAGGGTTTTCTCATATTATTATAACATATTCCTATTCGAGCATAAATTGTTTGTTTATGTATTATATTCTTGTAAATATTACTGTCCCATATGGCATATGGGCCTGGGCAGAAGCTAACATTTTTAGCTGTACTTACATTTTGTTTGTGGAATTAGCCATCAGGAAGCTTTGAATACTGCTTATGATAATGAAACTGTTGATGGCATAATATATCGAGCCCACACAGAAAGCAAAGAGCTCACTGACTAAGATTCAGCAGATGAGGAACGTGGTTTTGACTTATCTACTAGGCAACTTTTGTGCTAGTGCAGAAATTGTTTATTCGAATGGGAAATATATCACAGGTAGAGTAGAATTAACAATTTTTTGGGAAATCATACAATTTTAACCTTATTTTTATTTTCAGACATACCCGAGGAAATATAACGTACCACCTTGCGCTACAGGAGAATATGCTTCGGGCTGCAGCAAGTGATTTTTGAGTCAATAATGATATTAGGTATTATGGACTGCATCATTATTGAAACACTTTTCCTGAACGTAAAAAAAACGATGTGGTGGTCAAAACTGTAGCAGCCGAGGAAGAACAATGTGCTGCAAATGCAATATCGACTTATTTATTCACTGTTCTCGAAAGTTTCACACTGGGTAATAATTTTCACCCATAATGCTGCTCGTGATGATGCAGGCCAAAATTCATTATAATCTATTTCGTTTATCTGACCCGAAATGATTATATCTATACAACAGCCTAACCGGATCTTTTTCTTATATTTTTGTAAACTTTCTACAATAGGACATTGCCAAAAGGGTCTCAAGGCTGGTATGGATCTCCCTTATAATGTCTGTATTTGAATAACTTGTATGTGTAATAAATAAATAAACATTTTATAAATAACTCTTTATTTTTATTTATAAATAGGTGAAAATTAAATTAACAAAGTCAAATAACTTGACCACAAATCTGATTTTTACTCGAACTACCGTCAATTGGGGTGACTTAATACGCCGGGGTGTTATGATACGATTTGACGTATTACTTTGTTAATATGTATAAGATATAGAGCCGTCGTCGTTGACAGTTTATTTGTCATTGATTGTCGCTAGCGAGTATATGTGAGTGATCCCTAATATTTTTAGCGCCACAAAGCTAAAACACGTGCTTCAGTACAGGCTCAAATCAAAACAAATCAACGTCGTATTTCTGGTGGTTCGTAAACTTTGATCTGTAGCTACAGTTGTATTTGTTTGATTTCCATGAAATTTGGTGGTAAGTTAGCTTATATATTAGTTAGTAATATGACAAAGTTTCAAAGTGAAAAAATAAAAATTAATTATTTTGCAAATAAAATAGCATATTTGGTTCCAGGATGGGGTGACTTGATACACAGGTAAAATGCCAAGAAAATACAAGAAGTGTCCGGGAACGCGCAGATATGCATCGTATTCGGTAGAAAATTTGAATAAGGCGTTGGAAGATGTTAGAAGCGGGAAGTTAAGTATACGGGGAGCCAGTGAAAAGTACAGTGTTGACAAAATGAAAATCCATCGCTGTTTGAAAGGGAAAAATCAAAAGAAGTATGGGGGACAAATAGCGCTTTCTGCAGAGGAGGAAACCTTTCTCACTGATAAACTTGCTCAGGTCATCAGTGTGTCAGGTTCATCCAATGGCGCCAACAAGGCGGTCGAAGTTTCGTTTTTGAGACCTTACAGAGTTTCGAAAGATACATTTACTTGGCCTGATGTTAAAGACACAAGTTTTGTTTACCCTTTCGAAGTGAAGTACCGTTTACCTATGCCACAAAAGCAAAGAAGAGGACTTTTTAAATTTTCTTTTGATGTTTTATAGTCATATTTGTCTTGTTAAAACATTTATTGTATTTTTTTTAATGTATAAAGGGATAACTAATCCCTTTTTTCGAATAAACGTTCATTTTTCATAAGTTTTGCATAAATTAACCTTTTAATGTATTTTTTTCAAACTTAAACCTTTTAAAAAATATATTTTTGTGTATCAAGTCACCCTTTAAAGCTTACGAAATGATATTTATGAAGAAATAAATACGTGTATCAAATCACCCCGACCCACGGGGTGACTTGGTACACCAACATTTATTTTTTTTTTACCAAAACTGAAATTTATGACAATTTGGCACTTTGACTATATAAACTAGAGATCGAGACTAAACTTTTGAGGGGTATATGAACTTCCTAGGTCTATCCATTCCAAAACTACAGGCAATTGAATTTCAAAAATGTATCAAGTCACCCCAATTGACGGTACCTATAATATAATACTGGTAATTAGGATTCAATAAACACTTTACACGTTCTGCTGTTTGCTCGGCCATTTGTATGCCTATCTGAGAAGAGTTTAATAATTGATTAAAAGTATAACTACATTCATTACTTGTATCAGTCTCACTAGAATCTTGATTTCTTTTTCTTTCGGCAAGTTTTTCAGCACCCATGGAATCTATTTTTTGGCTCGGTTTATGGATCACTATAGAAAAGGGCAAATTCTGGGATGGTACAACTGTTTTTTTCAATATCCGACCTCTACCTGTACCTCTAAGGGTGGGTATTATAAAACTACTTTGAGAGTTAACTTAAAGTTAACTTCTGGAATTACATGTAATTCAAAAAGTTAACTTTAAGTTAACTGTCAAAGCAGTTTTATAATACCCGCCCTAAGACCTGTACTCTCACCTGTAAATAATAAAAACAGTCAATATTTTCAAACAAAACATTTTAAAAATAGATAGTACTTGATAAATGCCTAGAAGCAGGCCTAAAATGAAGCTGAGGCACAAAACTATCCATTATGCTTGTTTACCTTAACACAAAATTCTTGCTTAATTGAGATGCAGAGAGTACACTTTCATGAATTTGGTGACTGGTTTGCCAATACGAAGTTTTAAAATCCAGAAGGCTTTTCTTCTCGACACTTCTTTTTCCATTTTCGTTTCCAAATAAACCCGTGGGCCTGTTTCAAGGGGAAATATGTAGAAACTCAATCCTTTGTCAGCTTTTTTTTTTAGCCCAAGACTTGCATTGAGGAACACAACAGTAATAATTAAAAGTCATGATTATATGTATCTGATATAATTTTATAATTTTAGACTTTAATTATACTAGAAACTAGTTCCATAATTTCCAGCCAGCAGCCAGATCATAACATAACCTGTGGTGCAAACAGCCTACGTCAAGACGAAAAACGCCATGATGTTTACGTCACAACTGATTTTTTGGCTAGGCGGGGTAGGGGGGGATTTGTTACACACAGGCCTTATGAGGATAAGCCATCCTTAGTAGTGTGTATCATCCTTGGGTAACCATGGCAACACTGGATCAGTCGTCACTCGTCATGTCTCATGTCATTTTAGTTTAGGTTATTGGCTGTGACACACGTGATAGATCTTTCTTTTCTTCCTTTTCTAGTAGCCTGTGTTCAAGGTATGTCTATGGCCGACAAAAATAATTAAAAAATCCAAAATTATCTCGTAAATGGAAGTCAATCATTGAAAAAAATGCTTCAATTTTATCATCTGGCATATTTCTAAATTGATTTTAGTGTAAATTTTTCACGAATCGGTGATAGTTGTTGAGTTATAAGTAAAAGTAGAAGTTGGTGCAGAGTGTTAATAATCGGTGTTTTTCTTATTTGTAGGTAAATTATAAAATGGGACGATACGCTCGCGAACCTGATAATGCCGCTAAATCCTGTAAGGCCCGTGGCTCAAACTTGAGAGTCCACTTTAAAGTAAGTAAACCCATAGGTGTTTGTTTATGTGGATTTTTTATTATATATGTATTGTTCTATTAGCCCTTCACTACATGTAAGAACTTAATGTGCTCGTCGTAAAGGGTCTCATTATGCCTGCTTTATGTGTCAAAAATTAGAAATACTGGGATTAAACTATATCGAAAGTTAAACTAGACTCAGACTTGGTTCCTTTAATTCAAACCTCCCAAAATTAGATAGATTCCAAAACGAAACTAATTTCATAATGGACTGGGGGAACATACCCTGGAAAATGAAGACAGGCTTTTAATATACAACCGAACAGACCACAGTAACCATTGCAAGCATATCACTATATTAAAACTCAAATATGAGCTTAAGGTTTGGTTAGAAACTAAAAAAAAAAATGTGAATGGTTAAATTCCTTCTTGATGCATGATCTTGGATCACTAAACATTTTTTTTTAAATAATTATTGATAATTACATGTATATATAAATATCGGTTTATAACGTTCTACGTCTTCCGATTCCCGATCTCCAACCATCCAAGCATTTTTTATATGGAATTTATTGGTTAATTTTCGATAATTATTCTAATCCAACCTAAAAAAAATTAGTTTAAAAATGTATTTATTTTAACTTCCTATTTTATCGAGTATTTTATTTATTTCTAGAACACTTGTGAAACAGCTAATGCCATCCGGAAAATGCCCCTCAAAAGGGCACAAGCCTATCTCAAAAACGTTGTAGGCATGCAGGAATGTATCCCATTCAGAAGATTCAATGGAGGCGTGGGCCGTTGTTCTCAAGCGAAACAGTTTGGCACCACTCAAGGTCGTTGGCCAAAGAAATCTGCTGAATTCCTTCTGCAACTTCTAAGAAATGCTGAGAGCAATGCTGACTACAGTGGTTTAGATGTTGACAGATTAGTTGTCGATCACATTCAGGTAATTATTTAGTTAGATAGGAATCCTTCACCTATAGTTACATAATAATAATAGCCTTTACTCTGTCCTAGCAAAACATTCAGGATTTAAGCCTGTTACAAGGCTGCCAGTTACTGTCTTCTCTCCAGACTTCCCTTATCTCTTATTTTTTCTTTGACAATAAGTTGTAGTAATTACTCAAGTGATTATCGATATTCGTCTTATAGAAAATGATATGTATGCTGTTTTTCATTACTATCAAAAAGAGCTCATAACCTCTGATTATTTCATTTGCCCTGTGGTTTCTGATTAGAAATCCTTATCTATGTATGATGCTTCAATTTGTTTCATTAAACTAAGTATTAATGGAATACCCATATCTGAGAAATATTTCCCCAACGCCTATACTGTGAAAGCAAACATTTGTTTTCTACTACCCTTTTACCCTTCACCCAAAATAAATTGAGACATTTACTAATTTCCATACTTAACAAGCTGTAATAATGATATTACTTTGTATAACAGCTTGGTATTTATTCTAACCTACTGCATTGATGACTAAAAAGTGAGCAGTTTGATATTCCAGTAACCTTTTTTTGGAGAATCCAACCCCTGTAGATTTTAGAGATTTTTCTTGTACTTCTTTTTTTTTGATCGCAACTGTACATGTAATTTTAGAAGCTATAATCAGGGTCTTTGGGTCTATAGATTGGCAAGGATACTCATGGTTCTACTGTAAATGTTTCCTACTAGGTATTTGGATCCTAAATAATTCATATATTTATTGGGAATCTGAAAGTGAGATATATTTAGGCAAGGACAATTTCTCAGACAAATTATACAAGATATATTCTTTTTCCAAAGATGATTAGGTATATATTTTTCAATATAACTTCAGTTTTGTCCAAAATATACAATATACATAATATGTACCTATGTGCCATGTATTCATTTATTTTTAATATTTTTTAAGCTATAAAAAACCGATATTTTAATGCAGATAAATTTATCTTGGCCTGCATTAATTTTATTTAGGCCCTGTGTATTCATCTTCTGATTAATTTGCTGGTACCTGTCAACAAGACAAATACATCAAATTAGCTATATGGCCGAACAATAGGATTATAAAATGTGTATTTATCCTTCAGATTCAATTACCTGACAGTTTATCAGAACACAAACCGTGCCTTAGGGCCAGTTTATTTCCCTTCTGATAAACTGTCAGGTAATGTAATCTGACAGATAAAAACGCAATCTGTAATCACATTGGTCGGCCAGTTATCCGCCGACCAACAGGATTATAGATCGGTAAATTTATCTTGCAGGATAGTTACCAGCAAGTTTATCTGATGATGAATTGATGAGGGATTAAATAAAGTAAAACCTTCACATAGAGGTTTAGAGTGGATTTAGGTATACATACCTGCTTATCATTCATTAGCTTAAGTTTGCCTATATCCGGTTTGGAAAAAATGTTTCTCTTATGTTTAAACCGAGCACTATTGTATTGTTTAGAACTGTTTTTTTTTTAAAATTTAAAACATATTTTTAACTTATTAAAATTAGGTTTCAAACAAAAAACAGAAGGGTATTTTTGTTTGCTGTTCTTAGCACGTTTGAAACATTTTTCATCATCTGCTATGTTAGTATGAGTATGAAGCATTCTATAGAAACAAAATTGTGAGATTTGCAGGCATAAAAGAGATTGAGTCCACTAGAAATAGAAATTTATCTACAGCAAATATTAGAAATAGAAATTTATCTACAGCAAATATTTTTTGAAATCGCCAAAAGCAAACTCATATTACAATCTTTTTTGCAACGTATCTTTTTGATTTTTTTTGTGTTTTAATACATGTGTAAGAAACGTAATATTAAGGTAAAGTACCCAGTTGTTGACAGGGTCCCAAAAGTTGACACATTAGCATATTATTCCCGAAAATAAGAATTTATGTAGGTTATAAGCTAACTGAAATAGCTTATAGTATTGTTGGAGCCATCTTTCAGGCTATAGCTGATGTATGGATTTGAAATGACAAGTTTTTTCAAAATTGTGGCAAGAAGTAGTGAACAGGTGGAAATGTTTGAATTTTCCCCCAGATTTCTAGTGAAAATAGTTAAGAGGATATAAAAACAAAAGTTCTCAAAGCTAAGGTAGGGTTGATAAATTATGAATAATATACAGGGTGTCCCAGAATATGTGGGCAATCTCTCGGATTCAGATAGAACACAAAAAAATAACATGAAAACTTCCTATAAAAAAAAATTCCTACGGCCCCCCCTACAAAGTTACGTGCCCCTAAAGGACGCCTCTGAAAATCAGTTTTTTGTTGATAACTTTCAAAATACTTCGTGTAATTTTTTTTTCTTTTAATATGATGGATACTAGATAAGACCTCTTAAAATGGACCCTTTCAAACACACTTGGCCAATCTAGTTTGCCAGGGACGGACTAGCTCTAACACAATAATGCTAATTTTTTTTACACCCTGTATGATATAGGCATAGCAATAATATTTTTAGATTGTTTCAACCTTGAACTAGAAAAAAGGTACTCTTATTCGATGTCAAAAAAATGAGCTGGTTTCCAGAAAAATCTGTTTTTGTGTATTAATGGTTTTTTATTAAATAATTTTTTATGTAGACTCAACATGAGATCCTTCTAATCTGTGTGTTTGAGAGGGTCCATTTTAGTATCCATCATATTAGAAGAAAAAACATTACACGAAGTATTTTGAAAGTTATCAACAAAAAACCGATTTTCAGAGGCGTCCTTTAGGGGCACGTAACTTTGTAGGGGGGGTCGTAGGAATTTTTTTTTATAGGAAGTTGTCATGTTATTTTTTTGTGTTCTATCTGAATCCGAGAGATTGCCCACATATTCTGGGACACCCTGTATATTTACTGTATAATAAGATACATTGTAATACATATTTATTATTGTTTTATCTCTTAAACAACTGGCATAAACTTTTTAAGGGGGGGTGTCAACTATTGAAGCCCAAATCGAGGGGTGATCCAAATGGTGACACTAGTGTCAACTTATGGATTTTTGGCGGTAAAAATATTTTAACATTGTAGTCTGTCTCTTTTTATTGCTCTGGATTAAAAAGAAACCTAGATATGGGTTTGGGGAATGTTTTTTTTTTTTTTTTTTTTTTAACAAGTCTTTATTTTTGAACTTTAAACAGTACATTGGCATACTGGTAACAAGTCCTAAACTAATTAATTTAATTCACAGTTGTAGGTTTCAGTCGGTGCAATAAGTAATAACAATAATATTCTTGCCCAAACATAAATAATTCAAATTACATAAGGTATACCTAACTAAATATTTGACTAAACAAATTTCCAAAAAGAAAAAACAAGCAGGTATTCACCTTTTATATATATATATATATATATATATATATATATATATATATATATATATAAAAAAAAAATAATAATAATAACAATAACATAAACCAAAGAGGTCCACAAACCATAAAATTGCGCCTGATCTCTCCATATAAAAAAAAAACAAACAAAAAACCAAACAATAAGCAAATTGAATTTAGGTACCCAATTAATTGATTCTATACATTTTGTGACATTAAGAATAATTTAACCTTTTTTGCAAATAAAGCAGGGCTGGATATTCTTGAAATTTCCGTTGGTAAGGAATTGTAGGAGCCCAAAGCAGAGAATTATACTATTCTTCCCTACATCTGTCCTGGATCTTGGAATATACATTTGGTTACAGTTTCTAGTTAGATGGTTATGCAGGTCGCAGTTTTTCTTGAGCACTATTTTAGATTTTATTTGTCCATTTAGAATTTTCTCCATTAGTTTACATTCTTCCAGCTTAATTATCTGCTCTATTTTTAGGAATTTATAATTTTTGTATAGCTCACTGGTATGGTAAAGTCTTGGAAGGTTATAGAGGCACTTTATAACACGGTTTTGAAGTCTTTGTAGTTTTTGGATTATTGTGTTTGAAGCAGCTGCCCATAAGGTACTCATATATTGCACATGTGATTTGAATAGGGATTCATACACGGAGAGTTTGATAGGGTTAGGAAGAAAATTTGCACATTTTCTCATTGCACCACAAGCACTGGAAAGTTTTTTCTGTAGTTTTTCGATGTGAAATTTGAATGACAGATCCTCGTCCACTGTTAGACCCAAGTACTTATAAGCTTGCACCTTTTCTAAGATGATTTTATTCAGTTTAATTTCAATATTTGGGCCCATTTTGTTTTTTTGTCTGAAAATCATATAAACAGTCTTTTTGACATTTATTTTAAGATTGTTTTTAAGTAGCCACATATAATAAGTTTCGACACAATTGTTTACTTCAGTTTCAATCCTCTTCAAACATTTGCCTTGAAAAAGCAACACTGTGTCATCTGCGAAAGTTATGTAGTTGCCTTTTAAATTGGCTTTGCTTAAACTGTGCACATAAAGCAGATAAAGTAAGGGCCCCAGAACCGAACCTTGTGGAACTCCAATGGTGGACAATTTTGTGGAGCTGGTTTTTTCATTTACCATGGTATGTTGATATCTATTTGACAAGTATGACCTAATTAGACTGTGAGCAACTCCTCGAACTCCCATGTTAGATAGTTTATTTAATAGTATTTGGTGATTGACGGTGTCAAAGGCCTTCTGGAGGTCAATAAAAACTGCAAGTGCAAAGTTATTTTCATCTAGTGCTTGTGATATATAGTCAATCAGGTCCACAGCAGCTATATGTGTATTGCTGGACTTCTGGAAGCCATATTGTTGGACATCAAATTTAAAAGTATTTTCTACAAAGTCCACTATTCGCTTCTTGATTACCTTTTCAACAATCTTTGAGAAAGTGGATATGAAAGCGATTGGTCTTTTATTTCCTGGATCAGACTGCACACCCGCCTTATGAATTGGGATAACCTTTGTGATCTTAAGACATTCCGGAAAGACACCACTGGTTAAGATTTCATTTATTAATTTCACTAGTATAGGTAACAAATATATTTTTAAGGCCTGTAGATCTAAAGTTGTGATTTCATCTGCCCCTGGAGCACAGTTTCTTTTCAGTGCATCTATGATGTTACTGATTTCCTCTTGTGTACAAGGATGTAGAAATATGGTTTTTCCTTCTACTTCTTCTGGAAAGAATTTGTCATTCTGTACATGATTTTTTTCCTGCTCAACTTCTTCCCCAATTTTATTTCCTATTTCTATAAAGTAAGTGTTAAGGGCCTCTGCTATTTCTTGGGAATCTTCAATTTTTTTGTTATTATAGTTTATACAAGCTATGCAATTTGGTTTAGTATTATCAGCATACCGATTTTCAATCAATTGATTTATGGCTTGCCAGGTTTTTCTTGCTTTTCCATTTGCACTCTGAAATCTGCCAGTAACTAGGTCATGAGCGCGCTTCGCGCGCTTTTTTTTTAAATCAAGTCCATCAAAATAATTATAAAATGGAAAATATTTATTAGGTGTTGTACAAAAAACAGCATAATTTTTGATTTAAATGTACGTTGTACGTGGCATTCGGCACAAATGTGTGTGTGCGATACAAATTTAGGCGAGTGTGGACCTGTTCGCAGCATACGGACGCACGCAAAAATTTTCGCGGCATTCAACGCACGCGATCCGCGGATTGTCGGTTTTTTTCAAAACATCAAAGAGATTTACGGCGCAACATGTTCTGGTGTGGACGTATTTTTTCGCGAACGCATCGATTTTGACAAATTGTGAATCCGTGATTACTGTCTTCTGATGGATGGATAATACTGCAAGAAAATGTGTTGCTTTCATAGTTATGTGCCTTATTCTCATTAGGAAAAAGGAAGAGAAAAAAAGAAACAAATCCATCAGGTCTATTGGACTAAGTATCTGTATCAGCATAAGAAAAACTCTGATGGTAGCACATTATTGAATATTCTATCTATGGATGAAAGTACAGGGCATTTGAAAAAAAAATTGCGTATGTCTTCAAATAATTTTGAATTTTTGATACACAAGATTGGGCCCAAAATTGCCAGAATGGATACAATAAGCTTAGGAAAGCCATACACCACCGCCACACGACGTTGAGCAAGAACGCACGGCGCACAACACAAATATTTATGTGGTTCAAGATACCAAATTTGCGCCAAAAAAATGTGTGGCGAATCCCGAATTCAACACAACGCATTTATTTACTAATCTGGACGCGGCTTTATACATTAAATGTAACAGTAGTGAGATAAGTTGTATAGATGTTATTTTAGTGAAGAAATTTCAAATGCGATGGATGGAGTTGGTGACTAATTATTTTTGTATGGTATATCATAATGATTTTAAATCGATCACATTTCTTGAATGTACGGTGTGCGTATGTCTACTTATCTCATTCTGTTTTATGGAACTCGTAGGTATACATTTTTCGAAGTGGTTTAATTAAAACAGAATAATCATAACCATAATCAAGGTGTTATTATAAACCGAGTTATTGACTATTTATGTACGAGATATCGAGTCTTAAATTTTTTTTTACATTTTCATGAAGTTCCTTTTTTTTATTAGGCCAGTTATTGAAGTCTACTCGATCAACATTTTATTGCAAACAATCGAAAAAAAAATTTTTTTAAAAGATTTTTTGTTTGTACCTACGTGGTAGACATAAATTTTAAATGTGATCAAATAGGCCAAGCAATGAAGGAAGTTTACCTCAACATAATTAGAAGTTAACATTTTTTGGGTGGGATCGGTTCATTTTCATGTGCTTAATAATATATCAAGTTTGCGACCTTGTACTTCCATAGGGTTTTTAGTTAGTGGTGGTTTTTAGGGGTAATTTGCGGTTTATGGAGAACGCTGCTCAAAGGGATGGTCCAATAGCAAAAAGTTTCAAATGAATGTTGTACCTGATGTTTTTTGCTATAAAAAACTCAGGGACAGCACCCCTCTATCTTCTATAGTTTTTTTTTCTGCAGCGTCTTGAATAGTAGCATGTTATTGTTCAAGGTCACTGAATCAACGTTTTGCTATTTTGCGCGCATTTGTTGCAGCAGCGGCCGAATGTATAATCCGATTTCAATTTTTCGAACACCACATTATTGCTAATAAAATGCACTCTCCAATGCTTTTTTGTTCGAATTTTTTACTTGAAAATTAAGCGAGCACGGACTTGTCTAAAGTGCGAGGAAGTTGTAAATTGCATCGAAAACTACCCCTTTCTTGCATTCACTCTAATTTCTAAACGGGGCCAAATATTGGGTGACAGTTTTCGACAATCGGCAGCCCATTTATTCCTCTCATAATGCCCCTGCGCATTTTTTTTTTCGTCGAACAGTCAATATCTCACAGCTTAACAGATTATCCCCAAGTTCCAGAACTAAAGGCCTTGTACCATTGCAAAGACCTGCACTGATGCTTAGATTTCTAATAAGCATAAAATAGAATTCGTTTTCAATCGTAATTCATGGAGCGGGAATTCGGCGGATTAAGCGAATTCAAATATTTTGGAAGAATAGCATCATTTAGATCACTATTATCACAGTTCTCGACACTATCTATACTGGTGTAGAGTTTTTCGGTCTTGACGTCCAACAGTTCGACAACTTATTCGTTTATTTCTTCGACATCAACATTTCTTGCAGACAGTATTGCAGATTTGGTCAAGTCCCTGAATCTTCCTTCTTTTAGTATTGTTCGTCGACTTTTCGTATGAGGAGCGAGGGGGTGAAGTATATGGCAAAAACCAGGGGTGACGTTAGGTGACCATTGGCGTTCAAATGTAGGGTGCCACCAGCTCACATTCCTTTCGAGTATTAGATTAAAATCGACGGACTTTACTTCTCCATAGCTGTTTTCAACAATATCCGAATTATCAATACATTTCTCCGACAATTTTAGATTGTCGTTAGAATCATTTAGTGTTCGTTATCGCATAAAAATGGCTCAATTTCAGCAATAAGTGCTTAATGTTGGCCTTTAAGGCGGCAACCGTTCGAGGTTTGTCAGCATAGACTTTGGATTTTAGGATGCCCAGAGAAAAAAATCCAGTGACGTTAGGTCGGCCAATTGTGGATTCTGAAGGACGATCGTTGACATCATAAATTGCACGGAGTGCACGAAACGCTTTCCGAATAGAACATTGGTTTTGATAATGATAATAATTTTTAACAATTCCGACGCGTTGCTCAATCGTGTAGCGCTCCATAATAAAATGCAGAGACTAATTGAATACGGCTGCCAAAGATAGCACCTGTGTGACTATCGAGTTTTTCATGGGCTATTGTCAACCATCGAGCGTTACTATTGGAAAACCCTATACATACCTAGGTTCTTCTATTGGACCTCGAAAAAATATTAAACCAGTTCCTTGCTTTGAAAAACAACCATCTACAGAGCAATATCTAATAGCACAGCTAATGGGCATATTGTCAGAGAATTGTCACTTAAATAAAAAATTCACAGTCCTTCACAAAGATGCAACCGAGGAGAACATTGAAAATGCCGAATCAACGCTAATGCTTGTGATTATTGTGAGCTTTGAGATCCGCTAAAATTCAACCCTTTCCAGAATTTTTCCGACCCAATCCAGACAATCCAGAAATTTCCATGCGTTTTCCAGACGTTTCCAGACTTTATCCAGATTTTTCCAGACTTAGCTAGACTTAATTCAGACTTGTCTAAATTTCTCCAGACCTTTTCAAGCGTTTTCCAGACGTTTCCAGAAATATCCAGACTTTTCTAGACTTGGCTGAATTTTTCCAGACTTTATCCAGATTTGTCTAGATTTCTCCAGACCTAATAGAGCCTTTTCCAGACGTTTCCAGAAATTTTCTGGCTTTTCCAGACTGTATCCAAACCTATCCAGACTTTTCCAGATTTAGCTAGACTTTATCCAGACTTGTCTAGATTTCTCCAGACCTTATCCAGCCCTTTCCTGACCTCTCCGGACTTCTTCCAAACACTTTCCCGTCTTCAAATACACTTTTCCAGACTTGTCTGAATTTCTCCAGACCTTATCAAGCCTTTTCCAGACGTTACCAGAAATTTCCAGACTTTATCCAGACTTGTCTAGATTTCTCCAGACCTAATAGAGCCTTTTCCAGACGTTTCCAGAAATTTTCTGGCTCTTTTCCAGACTTTATCCAAACTTATCCAGACTTTTCCAGACTTAGCTAGACTATCCAGACTTATCCAGACTTTATCCAGACTTGTCTGAATTTCGCCAGACCTTATTAAGCCTTTTTCAGAAATTTCCAGACTTTTCCAGACTTTATCCAGACTTTTCTAGACTTAGCTAGATTTTTCCAGACTTGATCCAGACTTGTCTAGATTTCTCCAGACCTAATAGAGCCTTTTCCAGACGTTTCCAGACATTTTCTGGCTCTTTTCCAGACTTTATCCAAACTTATCCAGACTTAGCTAGACTTTATCCAGACTTATCCAGACTTTATCCAGACTTGTCTAGATTTCTCCAGACCTTATCCAGCCCTTTGACCTCTCCGGACTTCTTCCAAACACTTTCCCGACTTCAAATACACTTTTCCAGACCATATCCAGACTTGTCTGAATTTCTCCAGACCTTATCCAGCCTTTTCCCGACGTTTCCAGAAATTTCCAGGCTTTTCCAGACTTTATCCAGACTTGTCTAGATTTCTCCAGACCTAATAGAGCCTTTTCCAGACGTTTCCAGAAATTTTCTGGCTTTCCCAGACTTTATCCAAACTTATCCAAACTTTTCCAGACTTAGCTAGACTTCATCCAGCCTTATCCAGACTTTATCCAGACTTGTCTAGATTTCTCCAGACCTTATCCAGCCCTTTCCTGACCTGTCCGGACTTCTTCCAAACACTTACCCGACTTCAATTATGTATAAGTAATTGCCTATCTATGAGTCAGCACTTAATGTATGCAAAAGCGGTGACAACCTTGAACTAACATAAACATATCGATTTTATATTCAGATTGCCTTATTTGCATAATTAAAGCGGTGACAACCTTGAACTAACATCTCGATTTTATAGTCAGATGAAATTGTTTTTTAGCTTGCTTCCTAGGGTGTTGCATCTATTTTTAGGCATTCTAAATTCCTCTTTAAGATTATTGTTTCCTGGATTTTTTTGTGTCTTATGTATGATTTGTCTCTAAGCTGAACTAAAGTCAAGAAATCTTTTGTAATCCAAGTTTTGTAGTGGTTTTTGGTTGTTTTTTCTGACGTTGATTCCTGCTTAGCCTCTTGTATAACTTGAATAAGTTGTTCAAAGTCGTCTATCTCACTGGTTTCTAATTTTTCTACAACTTTACTTTCGAACATTACTTTATTCAGGATTTTCATTGTAAGAGTAGTTTTAGGGTGTTTTTCCATTTTTTTCATTTTTATTTCAATTAGTTGGATTTTATGATCTATCATATCCATGTCAAAAAATTGTATTTTAATTTCAGAAGAGTTAATGTTACTTAGGGCATGATCAATGATTGTTTGTGTGTTGTTTGCTACTCTAGTAGGTTCATTTCTATTTATAATCTGAAATCCATTTCCGATAATAGTATTTTCATATTCATTTTTAATAGTATTCTGTTGAAACAAGTCCAAGTTCATATCTCCAATCACAAAAGTTTCCCCTGGTGAGTCTTGCATAATGTTATCCATGTCGTTTATAAATAATCTTGCATCAACAGAGCCAGGTCTATAGACTCCCACAATTTTTACATATGGCTTATCTATTTTCACTGACAGCCAATCACAATTGTTAATGGATTTATTTAACTCTACATCATAAATCAGGTGACTTTTAATATATATAGATGTTCCACCCCCTCGCGTAGGTCTACAGCAGTGTTCCATTCCATAACCTTGTAGATGATAGAACTGTACCTCTTCCTGATAAATCCAATTTTCAGTGAACACCAAGACTTCAGGCTCCTCATGATTTTTTACTAAAACGTCAATATCCTCTAATTTATTTCGAAAACTTCTCAAATTGACATACAGAATTCTCAAATTAAAATCAAACTCTGGAACTAACTATATTTACATCTTTTTTTTTTTTTTCTCTTGTAAGTAGGCAGATATGGGAAATAATATTATTTTACTTTCCTTAGACACTCGATGGTAAGAATTTTTATAGGCTCATTTTCAGGACTCTTTTTTAAATATATTTTTCCATGCAAGCAGTAGGCACTTTTGAAATTGTGTTCCTTCTTGAAGTTTCTCACTTCTTTGAAGAGCTGTTGATTGTACTTTGTCAACTCTTCATTTAAAAATATCTGTTTGTTCGGCCCCTGAAAATTACAGTCCTTAGTAAATATCTTTTTTATTACTTTCCTTTGCTTAAATATTTGATTTCTTATCACTGGTGACCCACATTTTATTAAAATGGGCTTATTTTCATTGGTCGTCTTCAGTCTATAGCAGTCCCTGATATCACCCTGGTTTAATTTCATTCCCATACCCTTGAATAGATTGCTCACCACCTCATCCATGGATTGATTGTTTTGTATAGGAATACCAGTCACCAGTATGTTGTTACTTTTTTCGTTCTGTTCCATGATATTCACCCTGTATTCAAGCATCTGTATTCGCTCTTCAAAAACTTTATTCTGCTGTAGAAGCTCCTTATTTTGGCTGATTGCATTTTCAAAAAGCTTCCTTTGGGTTTCAAAACTCTCCGACATGTATTCAATGCTTTGTAAAGGTCGTAGATCCAATAGATGACACCCCTGTTACCCCTTTTTTTTTTTTTTTTTTTTTTTTTTTTTTACGGATATGCGCGCTCGCAAGGAAATGTCCTATCACGCTCGAGAAGCGGCAAGTGCGCGGAAATGTCGGTGTATGTTGGTCTTGAAACGGTTCAGGTTGTAACCTGCAGGGAAAACCGTCGCAGGGAGTTTATTCCACAGCGATGCTGTTCTCCAGAGATATGAATTCTGATATAATGAGGTTCTTGGTGCCTCTAGTTTGACAGTAAATTCATGGTTACCGTCTGTTTGACGGGTTCGCCTGGTAGGCGCTATTCTCGGTGGAATCATACGTGCCAACTCTTCAGATCATTTTCCGTGATAGTACCTGTAGAAGAGAGATAAATCGCCCACAGATCTGCGATGTTCGAGACCATCCAAGTTACGAGTAAGTGCGGGGTCATTGATCAGCTTGATAGCTCGTTTTTGCACGGTGTTCAAAAGCATTAAGGTATGTTTGGGTGCTGCACTCCATATATGTGCGCAGTACTCCATAGTTGGTCGAATCTGGGCTTTGTAGAGTGTCAGCAATTGGCTTGGTGTGTACAGATGTCTTGTACGAAATAGCACCCCCAGCTTTTGGGAGGCCCTTTTAGCAATATCTGCCACGTGACTGTGCCAAGACATGTTGGTCTCTGCAGTAACCCCCAAGATGTTCAACTGACTCTGTAATGTGACAGCACTTCCAGATAGCATGATGTTTGGCTCACCGGTGCTGGTCTTTTTTGAAAACAGAGCTGCTTGGGTTTTCTGCGCGTTGAACTGTACAAGGTTTTTGTTACCCCAGTCCTCTATTATCTCCAGGTCGTTATTTATCTGCAATATTTGAGTTAGTCTAAGATGATGGAATTCACGTGCGGAAAGACCTGTGGGTGGTATGAGTGAGGAGACTACATTGCCATCGTCTGCAAAGCAATAAAGTGGATTTACTGTTTTATCTATGAGGTCATTTATGTAAATCAGAAAAAGAGTTGGCGAAAGGATTGCTCCCTGTGGCACACCAGCATTTATTTGGTAAGAGTTGGAGTTTTGGCCATCCAGTGCAACATAAATGGATCTGTCCTTTAGGTAACTTTCAAACCAAGTGCAAAGTTTCGGCGATAATCCCATTGCTTTGAGCTTGTTGAGCAGATTTTCATGCCAAACTTTGTCGAATGCTTTAGATATATCTAAGGCAATTGTTCTTGTTTCACCCCGCAACTCAATCGCTTTTTGCCATAAGTGAGTGACGTATGTAAGTAAATCGCCAGTTGACCTATATTTTCGAAATCCGTATTGCTGCAAAGCAATGAAGTGGATTTACTGTTTTATCTATGAGGTCATTTATGTAAATCAGAAAAAGAGTTGGCGAAAGGATTGGTCCTTGTGGCACAGCAGCATTTATTTGGTAAGAGTTGGAGTTTTGGCCATCCAGTGCAACATAAATGGATCTGTCCTTTAGGTAACTTTCAAACCAAGTGCAAAGTTTCGGCGATAATCCCATTGCTTTGAGCTTGTTGAGCAGATTTTCATGCCAAACTTTGTCGAATGCTTTAGATATATCTAAGGCAATTGTTCTTGTTTCACCCCGCAACTCAATCGCTTTTTGCCATCAGTGAGTGACGTATGTAAGTAAATCGCCAGTTGACCTATATTTTCGAAATCCGTATTGCTTATCGTTGATAATTTTGTACTTTTCCAAGTACTTGGTTAGGTGATTGTTCACAACTCTTTCCATTACTTTTGATATCACCGGAAGTAGAGCAATTGGTCTATAGTTTAACGGATCTGTCTTTTTTCCTTTCTTTGGAATGGGTTGTACTGCGGCAGACTTCCATGATGATGGATATACTCCTTGCCTGTAAGACAAATTGAATAATTTTGCGAAAGTTGGGGTGAGTTCGTTGGCGCAATTTTTGAGTACTATTGCGGGAATGCCATCCGGACCCATTGCTTTGTTTGTATCTAGCTTTTTAAGGGATTTTCGTATTTCTCTGTGACAAAAGGGTACCTCTGGCATACTATGGGAAACCCTTTCAATGAACGGTGGAGTTTTTCCGTTTGGCACTGTTAGGTTGGAGTTGGAGGAAAACATTTGGGCCAGCATCAGCATATTGGCTTTTTCCTCTGATGTTGTGGCTAAGTGATTATTCTTATCTGTAAGTGGTGGTATGGATGACTTGGTGAAGTTAGATCCAACAGCTTTTGCAAGAGACCAAAAGGACCTAGAACTACTTGGACAATTCAGCAACCTGTTTTTTATTCTTTGATTGTATGTTTCTTTAGCGGAGTCAATAGTAATTTTGCAACTATTTCTGGCTTCTATAAATTCTGTGTGGTTTTGAGCGGTTTGTTGTCGTTTCCAAAGGTTATATGCTCTGTGTTTTTTCTGTACAGCCATTTGACACTGGCTGTTGAACCAAGGTTTTGCATTAGCTCTACGTTTAGTTGTATGTGGGATATATGCATCCATTCCAGATAAGATTACTTGTGTTATTTCATTACAGCAAATAGTGGGATCAGCTGTTTTAAAGCAAACCTCTTGCCATGGAAAATCCAGGTAAAACTGTTTTAGGTCATTCCATTTTGCCGATTTATAGTGCCACATTTTACGAGGAAGTGGTTGTTGGCTTGGTGGGATGAGCATTTCGCACTTTGTTATTATAAGTTTATGATCGGACGAACCAAGTGGAGCATCTACTTGAATTGTGTACGAGTCAGGATTTGTGGTTAGGAACAAGTCTAAAAGCGCTGCAAATTCGCCCCTTTCTGAGATACGGGTAGGTTCATCGACAAGCTGCGTTAGACCACAACTTATGACAAAAGTTTCTGCTTCTCTGCCTTCGTTATCTGTTTTGTTGTGGTGTTTCAGCCAGGGTATATTGTGGACGTTGAAATCGCCTCAAAAGACAATTTCCGCCAGTGGATAGTTTGACTGTATACTATCACAGCTTTCGGATAATGTCGCGAAAAATTTTTGGTACTCGGTGTTAGATGGCGGTTGGTAGAGGCAGCAGATAAACTTGGTCGATGACTTTGAGGTGAATTTTAGCCATATGATATCAAGGTTCGCTGGTTCTAGCTTCTCCTCTCGATGACATGAAAGGTCATTTTTAATGTACACACAGATCCCAAAATTATGTCGAAATCGGTGGTGTAGGTCATAGCCGGGATAAAGATAGTTCACAATAGGTGTTGCAGAACTGATTTTAGTTTCAGTGAGAACAAGGATGTCAGGTCTTTGTTCTTCAAGATGTTGGTGAACTGAATTCATATTTGTACTTATTCCTCTTATATTGCTAAAATCAATTCTGACTTGAGTTTTTGATCTTCTCTTTATATCTTATCTATATTATATCTATTATATCTATCTTAAACTAAAATCCTTATATGCATTTAAGTATTTACTACCATGTAGTACAAAAATGATGCTGATTGAATCATTAATTTACCCTCACTTGGATTACTGTAGTGTTGTTTACTTCAGCTTCTTGACAAAAGAACTGAGAAATAAAATTCAGTTAGCCCAAAATTCTTGTCTACGATTTGTCTCTTGTACTGGTAAATTTGATCATATCACCCCAATTTACATGCAGTATGAACACTTGAGGTTTGAGTCGCGTGTCTCTCTGCATTTTGCTGTTTTTCTTATAAGATTTTTAAGAGTAATTGCCCTGGTTATCTCTGGTCTCTAATTGTGCCTAGAAATGACTTGCATAATAGGGATCTTAGAAATACAGTAAGATATAATATACCGCTACATCGAACATCCAAATTTAGAAGTTGTTTTGCATTTCTGTCTGTAGAATTACTCAACTCAAATATCTATGATTTGTTAATTAATAATTCATTAGTGATTTTCAAAAAGGTTTATAAAAGCCAATTACTGGAATCTGTGTAGTAGTATGAAAGTGTTCAAGGAGACAGGGCATCATGGAAGAACGCCTCAGCGAATGTTGCCTTTTGTGTATTGTTTTTGTATTATATTTATTATATATTATACTGTACAAATTACGCAATAAATATTATTCTATTCTATTCTATTCTATTCTATCTTTGCATGAAGGACCCCCAGGATCACCCGACGCCCGGAGATCCGAGTGGTCGGGTATTTTACCTCCGGAATATTTTGATCCTGGAGGCGCCATCATGCTATCTGTTACTCATTGTTGGAACCGGACTGCCAGCACACTAGCGGAACGTGGTGATACCACTTAGCGCTACTCAATTCTGGCATGGTGGTATCTCACCGGTCGACGCCCAATGAGTAAAAAGCGTCTACCACCTGTCAATGTTTGGAGCTTTGGATTGTCAACAATTGGTCCTTTCAGGTTTAAATCAAGAGATGACGTATGAAAAATGGAAATTGCTGAAATATGCACCAGAACTACCAGAAGACATGATTGATGCGTTGGATGATTGTGATAGGGGGCTTACTGCAGCTACATCAGCAAAAAAACACAATGTACCAATGCTTTCCAAGCAATTTCTTTTATTACCAATTTGGAATTGAAATTTGTATTTTTTTCCCAACAAAAAGTTCCCCAATGTTATTTTTTATTGATAAAAAGTTTGATTCTTACATCATTGGTGTTTCTACCAGGGTATCTACTGATACAGGCGACATGTCAACTATTGGTTTCAAGAGTGTCAAGTAATGGAACCACAACATGTACTTAAAAAAAATTAAAATAACTGGTTATTATGTGCATATATTTCATTTAAAAAATTGTACACTTAGAAAAATATACTTCTTGGTTCCACAGACCGTGATAAAATTTCTTAAAAGTAAAAATTTGGTTTTGTAAAAAAATATATGTCAACCTTTGGATCAAAAATGTGTCAACTATTGGGGTTTTATCACCTTTCAGGTATTTATGGCATAATAACACAAATAATAGGAATATGGGGTAAATACATGGGCGTCGTTACGAGGTTTCTCAGTGGGGGGGGGGCAGTATTATAATAAGACCATTTCCATTAGCGCCGCAGGCAACCGCCGTAGGCTAATTTTTTTTGGTGCCACGCTCCTTTTTGAGCATTTTAACGTACTTATTTGATATCGATATTTAGTTAAAAATGATGGTATTTTTTTCCGCAATAAATTCAATGTCCGTAGGGATGCCACCTTGGAAAGCAAGTTGAACCGGAGAAAAAAAAAACCTTATTAAAAAAAAAGCTGAAAAAAAAAATCCTACATATCTGATAACAGATGCATTAGGTACACTCTATCTATACACAAGTCTCCGAGATGACCGGATGATGCTCCAGATTTGGTAATTGAGACGGTGTGAGAGGGACATCCAAGGATTATTACACACTACACGGGATAGGACAACCATAGGATAGCCTATCCGCATACAGCCTCTGTAGATCAAATCTCAAGCCGCTCACTACGCCAAAGCACCAGTGATGACGTAGGCAACGTGTCCTCGGCTCGACGAAGGATGTTTGCACCACTGGCTATGATTCCGCTGACTTTTGCTTTATGCATACTTGGTTTTAGTACATTAATGGCAACGAGATCAATCATTAGTCAATCCTTGTTAGCAAACAACAACCTCAGATTGTGCCACACAAAAACAATCTCACATTGACATTGACACAATCTGAGGTTTTTGTTAACTAACTAATTGATCTAGCCGCATGCAACATGCTAAAACAACCCTTTTTAGATCTCGTTTGCATCTTCCGCTTTGCCTCCTATGTTATTCAAAATTAAATAATATTTTTCATCATAAATATATATTTTAAACTACGACCGCTGGCGCAAACAATTAACGACACCGTTGATGACGTCGGCTACGGTGCAACACCATATGACCTTGATTTCAAAAATCGAGGCCGATGAGCAATCCTATATTAGTGTGTAATATCCTTAAGGGAGAACAGGAACAGTATTGAGCTGTTGCAATCTTATTTTTTTTTCCTGGACAAATATTTTTACCTTTTTTTGTTAAATGCGGTTTTACACCTAGTAATCCGGAGCCCGGAGACCATATCTGAAAACCCGTAGACTCCGGGTGAAACACGGAGAGGTGGCAACCCTAACTGTCCGCATCATTTGTTTAGGTAATTTTCTAATGGCTGGTATTATTATTATTATTATTATTATAAAACACTGATGATTGAGTTTCAACCTTCTAGTCTGGGAGACGCCCGCATTTTTCCTACCCCGATCGAGTTATGTGTCGACACTATTATCAATTTATAATATTATGTGCATCTATTAACCTGTATTCCTGCCTGAGAGCAAATGCTGCCGGAAATATATTTTTCCTACAGCCGTGTGGAAAAATCGATTTTCCGCACTGATATGCGTGCGGAAAATGAGTTTTCCCGCACGGTGCGGTAAATAGCTATTAACAAATTATTAACAAATTGAAAAAAACGTAACACTACCCCCATCGAGTTATGCCCTAAGTAGGGTATCAGATTGAAGGTATCGATGTCCCCTATCTGAAAAGTCGATCCTGCCCTGTGAGAACTTGCCGGAAAAGGGTGGCACGACAGCTTATTGGGGCCTGCGGTCTCTGCTTTGACACCTATCAAGCTTTGCACTAAATGATGTGTCAAATTATAGGTGTCAATAAGTTGATTTAAGGTCTGTTCGCACAGAAATCACAAACCAGTCAGAGCGAATTTCATTGGTTGGAAACAGTCAGGAAACTAGTTTCAAACAATGAAATTCACTTCTTCTGGTTTGGGATTTCTTTGCGAAGAGACCTTAAATCAACTTATTGACACCTTTAATTTGACACATCATTCAGCGCAAAACTTGATAGGTGTCAAAGCTGAGACCGCGGGCCCTAGCCCCAATAAGCTGCCCTGCCACCCTTTTCCGGCAAGTTCTCACGAGGCAGGATCGACTTTTTAGATAGGGGACATCGAGACCTTCAATCTGATACCCTACTTAGGGCAAAACTCGATGGGGGTAGTCTTACGTTTTTTTCAATTTGTTAATAATTTGTTAAAAGATATTTCCGGCAGCATTTGCTCTCAGGCAGGAATACAGGTTAATAGATGCACATAATACTATATATTGATAATAGTGTCGACACATAACTCGATCGGGGTAGGAAAAATGCGGTCGTCTCCCTAACTATTCGGTTGACTCCATTCCATGCAAATTGATAGGATTCAACCAAAGGTTGAAACTATACCATTGGTTCAGTGTTTTATAATACCGGCCCTAAGTCAAGTGAAATTCAATTCCGTTGAATGCAATGGAAATGTCAGCCAATTTTTCAAAGTACCTAACAAATTTTGAAAAAATGGAAAAAAGCAATACGAATACAAACTCTCTTTTACTGCTTTATTGTTCAAAAGACTATTTCTAGGGGGGGGGCAAATGCCCCCCCACCCCCAAACGACGCCCATGGGTAAATAATATATCTACACATTTAATTATGAGTTTGGAATCACGCCAAAAAATATATCAAAGCCTTGGGATTGAAAATTTGGAAAATGTGTGGTGATCATAAGCAGGGATACCCTTAACATGTCAACAACTGGGTACTTTACCTCAAATGTCATTTATTTTCTCCTTGTCTTTTTAAAAAATATGTGCCTATTTTTGGTAAGAATTCATAAAAACAATAAAAAGGTAGTATGTAATCATATAGATTCTAATTTTGTTAAACAAGCTTCTGATATAATGTATCATTTTTTAGGGTCCACTTGAAATATGTTGAACATTTTTTACTTATGAAAAACAGGGATCGACCGATACGGTTTTTTTTTTTTTAAAACCGATATTGCCGATACCGATACGATATGGCTTTATAGAAGGCCGATACCGATATAAGGCCGATACCGATATATTATTTGTTTTCTCGCACCTTTTCCTTTAATTTGAATGTTTTATTTGTTTTCTCGCACCTTTACCTTTAGTTTGGATGTTTTATTTATTTGTTTTCTCCTAGTTTTAATATTGTTTGTTTGAGTTCAGATGAACAGAAAGTTTTTTTTTTCAATAAATAAATAATTTCAAATTTAGATAAGCAGAATGTTAAGTTTTTTTTTTATATAAATACCTAATTAATTTAAAATAAATTTATGAAAGACAATTTCTAATATTTACTTTCTTCTTAGTCACTCCCATATGTACGAACCACAATTATTAGCTCTGTCAAGCTTCAAAAAAGCCTTAGTGATGATTACTGATCTTTTAAAATATGATTTGTATCGGTCTAAAGTTATCGGCCAATGAAGGGCCAATATGCCGATACACCGATATACCTGAAAAAGGCCGATACGCCGATATACCAATATACGATATCGGTATCGGTCGATCCCTGATGAAAAATGAAAGTTATTGCACAGTTTGGTTGAATTTGGTAGGCAGTTAGGTAATTAGGTACTACCAGATTTTTAGTAATCTTTTTTTTGTGGAATAAAATAATTTCATTAATTACAAATGCGTTTTCAATTAAAGGGGGTAATTTAATTGGTTCACGTTATTAGTAGTAAAAAAAAACATCTAAATGCATGTCATAAGTATGCCAAAATTTTTAATTATATGAAGTAATTCTGCAAAAAAAATTTATTATCCAAACAAAGCATATTTATCCAGTGTTGTGTGAATGCTTTTCAACTAACTTTTCCCTTTTTTTTAAAGATGTTTGTCTTATGGAACACTTTCAATTCAATGTGCAGTTGCTATAGAAGTCTTTTTATCAGTATTTCATTTCTATAAATACCTTTTGAGCTTGGTGAAATTTTCTCCTAAGATAGTTATTGTTATGACAGGACTTACTGTATAGGAAAAGTACTAATAAAAAACAGATGATTGAAATAATAAATCATGAGTAAACCCTCTGCCTTGACCTACTACAAAATACTCGACAAAATACTCGACAAAATATGTAAAAAGCTTGTCACATAAAATAGAAACAACAATCATATTATTATTTCATGGTATCAGTAATCAGTTGTGAATAAGAAAAATACTAAATTTGATTCATAGAGTGGTTTGTTGGAATAGAACAGAATCTACCTAAGGAAATTACTTATTTCGTTATTTAAGCCATTTCAGGGCTACAATTATCGAATAACAGAAGTTTGGTACAAAATAGAAAATAAGTAGAAATTAGGGTTTTCATAAAAATTAAAGGTGTTTAATAAATATTTAGAAATATATATCATACACAAAGTAGCCATCATGAACATTATGTATCACGGTGCCGAGCAGAAAATCTGCAACCCAGAAAACATTATTGCTATTTATCATTACCCCTGTTATAGTAGCCGCTGGAGATATTCCAAACAAAAAAGTATGTCCCTTTATCAGCCGGCCTGGATTCAGTCAGAAGGCACAGGTACGGTTCAGGTGACTACTTCTTACATACAAGATTTTATTGGTATGAAATTATTAGATTTAAATTGTTGTAAATAATGTTTAAAATTATTTTTCAATTTTCTGAAAAGATCTTTTAAATATTTAATGCAAAAAATTAAGTACTTAATCCAGAACAATACAATTATAGCTCTGTTCCAACCGACATGAGAACCATTCCAGAACCACTAATTTCCAATTGCCCATCTATTTTTCAATAAGTTGAACGTTTATCCTACTTGACAAATGAATTGATTGACTGGAAATTACCGTTCTAGAACGGTTCTTATGTCGGTTAAAACACAGCGAATACTAATGCAAAATGAATTTAATTGATGCTCTTGGACTAAATTGATGCTCTTGGACTAAATTGATGCTCTTGGACTAAATTGATTCTCAACCTTCATCTGTGGAGTTTTTGCCTCGGTTTTTGCTTTATATATAAATATTTTTTTGTAGGAATCTCGAATATCTATGGCAGCTACTATAAAAGCAAGTGAATTTTGTATTTAAGTCTCGCTAACTCCTTTCGCCTGAAACCTTACCTCTTCGCTTACCTCACTGGTTGGTGTGACTCCATGCGAATGCCACTCATGGGACACTTGGATCCAAAAGAGCGTTCTTTTTGAGAGTTACTCTGACTGACTCTGCCTAAGGCCACCTTGAATCGGCAATAAAGATTCCATATCAATCAACCTTTCCATATAGACCCTGAGATAGGGCCTGTTTAGTGGAGTCATTTTTTTTTGTCTGGCATTTTGAGGGATGAATGTGACTAGTTAGCTGATGAGAATATAAGTGGTTTTAATGCCTGCCTCCTCCGGAAAACTCGATTTCGAACTGTGATTACCGTCTGGCGATTTTTCAGCGTTATTTTCACAACAAAACCTTCCATTCTCTCGATTGCCAGACAAAAAGTAAACGCGGAAGGTTCTTTTCTTTTCTCTTGGAAGTTAACACCCATCCCCATTTTTTCAGCTATTGAAAAGTATCTGATATTTTTCATGGGTGAATTATTTATCAATGTCAATCTTTTATTTAAAAGCCAGAAAATTTGAGACCATTAAAAAAAAATTCTTCATGTAAATCAATTTTTTTCTTCTGCAAATTTTCGAACGGGAGGCTGGCATTAAAAATCTTCCATATTCTCATCAGCTTAGGAGCCACATTCAGCACTCAAAATGCCAGACAAAAAAAAATGACTCCACTAAACAGCCCCTATCTCACAGTCTAATAGCATAATATCTTAATTTTTTGGTAGAGTTCTAGGTAATTTTTAAGAGGGTTTTAGGTAGGAAGTTAAAAACTCCTTTAATTTCGTTTTTAATGAATGAATTCACTACAAGACAACAAAAGGTCTGGTCCGACCTGCCAAAAAACCATCCCAAGAATGGTTTCGGAACCACTCTGTATACGAATTTCAAATTCTATTCACAAATTTTACTTTTTGCGCGGAATCCTGATGGTAAAATGCATGGTTCCCTGCCGGATTAGAACAAAGCTGAAAAGACTTGGCTAAAGACTTTGAAAGTAGGCTAATTTATTTACAAATAGATGGCCTTAACATAGGGATATCGGAATCCCATATATTCTGTGAATAAATTAAAAAATTATTCAATCAATCAATCAAAATTTGCTTTATTATCGAAGATATCCAATCTTATTGACAAAGCCATACTTAAATCTATAAACACCGCAATAAAAAGCCTTAGAACTAGTTACTTAAAATACAATAAAATAAAATTCAATAAAAAAATATAACACTTGCAAACACTTAAAAACAAACTGATTAAAATATACTCCTGGACAAAATTATCGCACCACTGCTTATGGTGGTGCTTATGTGCAGTGGTGCGATAATTTTGTCCAGGAGTATATAAATACACAATCAACATTGAAATAGAATGCCTAAAATCAGTCATAAAAATGGAAATTAAACAATAAAACCGAAAAACAACCAAGCAGTGACCCGAGGTAGTGACTCACTGCAAATTTTCCAGAAAAAAATCCTCAATGTCATAAAAAGCAATAATGCCTTTAGGCTTTTACGAAAAATCGTATCATTATTTATTTGCCTAAGGAAAAGTGGTAAATGGTTGAAATTTTTTTTACCATTGTAAATTAGCGACTTTTTGGTTTGTGCACTGTTAGGTATAGGCAAGTTACGCGAATGGGAAAGACGAGAACTGCGTTCTAATAGGCAACACCTTGCCTCTGCTTATACTTCTTCTGCACAAGACAAGCAGTTTCCAATATAAAAATACTTGGCAAGGTCAAAATTCCCTCCAACAGAAATAAACGCCAACATGAGTCTCTAACTTTTCCTCAGCATATGTATCTCACTGCCTGCTTCTGCAAAATAAATACGCTATTAAAGAGTCGCTTAGAGCAAACACCCCAAAAGCACACACCATATCCCAAATGGGACTCGATCAAGGCGAAGTAAGTTTTATGTGCCATCGACCTATCAAGTTGGGCACTGATAGTTCTCAGTGCATAACAGCCAGATGCCAACTTCCTATTGAGAGCTTCAACATGGGCCTCAAACTTCAATCTGTCATCAATGTATATACCCAGAAATTTGTTTTCGTTCAAATTGGTAACATTAGAATTATTGAGTGAAATACCCTGTATTTCGCCACTGTTGTGTTTGTTCCACTTGTGGTTTGGTGTTTTTTTTTTCTCTTAGGGACACATTCTCTTCGTTCTCAAATTACCTTGTGTGTGTTTCCTAGCAAATATGATGCCCGCCGGCCTCACTTATTTTATATTGGGTAGTAGGATGAGGAGGGGAATGTGCTGGCTACTGAATTATTATTTATTATTATATGTATTATATATTATCTAAAGAATTGATTTTTTTTTTCAGGTCAACAGAGCAGCATGCTTGAGACGTCGTACTTACCGTGCTCACGGTAGAATTAACCCCTACATGTCTTCACCATGCCACATTGAATTATGGCTTACTGAAGCCGAAACAAATAAAACTGCGCCCAAAACTGGTGAAAAGCCGTCGAAGAGAACTAAGTCGTCGGCGCTTGCTGCACATTAGTTAATCTTTTGTTTTTTTGTGAAATAAGTCCAATTATTTCACAAAAAAACAAAAAAAAAACATCTTATTTTGTCATAACATGCCACCAGGTTTTATGATTCAATAAATGAATATATAAATAAATAAATAGTGCCTTTAATTTAGAAATACGCGGCGAAGTTTTTTGCTGCTCTGCTCAAGGGCGAATACAGAAAATTTTATGAAATATAGTTGCACAATGTAGCATTTGGAGTAGTTTTTACCATATACAGGCTCCGAGATTGAATTACATGCCAGTTTATCAGAAGGTTAATAAACCGGCCACAAGAATAGTAATATAGTAATATCGGCCTCAAGTTGCTCAAGTGGTGCTGCTAAGCCGAAAGCAACGTATGTGTTTTTGATTGCAATCACAGGTATAGTTGATTGTATTAATTATTGTGAGGCACTTACAGCTTATTTCTATTTAAGTGAGGTTAAGATTGTAGTGTGATTAAAGGTTAATTTTTGTTTTCTCATTTCATGGTCTAGGCGGTTCTTACACTGGTCTAACATAGTGATGTTGCTTAAGTTATTGCAATGGTAAACTACCATAGTAATAAGACAATTTCTTCAAGGTATACTGTTACATTTTTTTTGGACATAGTTTTCGATTATGCCCTCTCAAATTTTTGTTGTGACTGAAGTAAAAAATATCATTTGTTGATTATTTGTAGATACAATTACACCAAAATTTAATTTATTTTCTCTAGATTTACCTATACTGGTTCTCCTTGAGGTATGCCTTTAATGCCCTTCAAAAGAGGCCAATGGTAAGCTTTGGAAGTTTTCAGGTAGCTTATTGAAATGTTGCTGCACAATCCAGGGCCGTAGCTAGAGTCAAATTTGTGATAGGGCATAACAAATTTGACATAGGGCATACACCCCCCCTTAAATTTTTTATAGGTTAACAAAAGAGGAGTAATAGCCTCGAAAGCAAATTTTTCAATAAATCAATGTTATTTGAGAGAGGTAGGTTGCCTTATAACTTTATGACGCCATCTGGGGTGCCTCAATATAATGAAAATCTTCAAGGCACCCTAGATGCGTCATTAAGTTACCCGCATTACCAGGCAACAGGCCCAAATTATGGACTGACTGGTAAACGTCTAATCGTTACCTAGCAGGTACTTTCTATGCGCTAGAGAATAGAAAGTACCTGCTAGGTAACAACCAGATCTTGTCAAAAAATAACATCTTGGGCAGTGAACAAAATGGCGCTGATTCTCGTGCCGCCTTGGACTATTTGGCACTCTTTCCAAAGAAAAATCTTCCTCTGTGCAAATGTCGATTTTAATTTATTTCAATTAATTTCATTGTTTACTCTTTCAAATTTCCTAGGGAAACCTTAACGCATGTAGTGTTTTAAAGGTAGGGCATCATCATTTGAAAGATAGGGCATTGCCCCCCAATGCCCCCCCCTGGCTACGGCCCTGCACAATACAAAAAACTGAATTGGAATTGGGAAGTGCGATGACAAGGATAATCAAGAAGTCTCGAATGCCGAATAATGCGAAGAATATTTCTATTGTGAAGAGCACAACGATATTCCAGCCCCTCTTTGGTTTGTTTGAAAATTCGTAAAAAATAATTATTACGCTTTGTAGGTGTTTTTTGGATATTGAGGAAGCTACACAACCCTCAAGCACATTCCAGGATATTTGCTCTGGGAGAGTTATAACATCCTTTTTAAAAATGTCATAAAAGTTAATTTCTTGGATTTTTTTTTCAATATTTATTTAACTAGACTCCTAGAGGTCGCTCTTTGCTCTGATCTGGCAATATATCAAGTTTCCCAGTTTGATTCTGTCTGGTATAATAGCCTTCCGTAATTTTTCCAGAATTTCCTGCATAAAATCTTTTATAATTCCTCCTATTGGTCTACTTGAAAATCCAGTATTATTCGAAAATTCTTGATGCCATACTGGACGATTTATTGAAAAAAATTATATAGGACGCGCAATAAAAAAATAAATCTGTTTGCACGAAAACTGAAAGAACAGAAGTTCAGAAGTTGTAGACGTTATCACCCGTATATCCGCGCTCAAATGGAACTTGGCCAGACACGTGGCTAGAATGAACGTGGACAAAAAGGCTGTGAGTGGAGATCACGTAAGGTCAAAAGAAGCGGAGGAAGACCTCCAACTGGCTGGACAGGACAGATGACATCAAAAAAATTTGGTGATCCGGACGCATTTTTGTATCGAGCGCCCAGTATACCGCATTCGGGTAACGTCGTATTAACCGAGGCCTGTCTCATAACGAGCGTCTGATAACCCGATCGATTGTCAAGCTACCGTACGCTTGATACTAGTCTTCTGCGAAATTATGGATCGGCGTCCAACAATTCAGTTTTTTTTTTTAATTGTTTATCATTTATTATGCACTGAAATTATATGTACCACATTGTCGATTCCAGCGAAATACGAACTAATTTCAAGACTAAGCAGGAAGTCGAGGTAAGGGAATAAGTAAGAGCAAAATTATGTTTTATCTACATAACCTTACCATGAATAGAATACCATGGCGAGATAGAATAGGCCACTTTCACGTTTTTTCAAAAACATTTTTGAATTATTGTGTTAGCCATTCTTCCAATGACATTATCATCTGTATACTTTTTTCTCCAAAAAAAAACGCCTATTTTTTGAAATATGTTAGAACGATTTAAAAAATTTTAAAGCAGGTAAAAATTAACAAGATTTTTGCTATTTACTTAAGGATTTGTATACCTGCAATCGTTATTTGACAAATGCGGAGATTAGATTCAGGCAGATGTAAATAATTATTTATGATGCTGTCTCTAAGTAACAAAACTAACCAAAACTAACCCAAATTGGAGCTGAGCAAAAGGTTAAGGTAAGGACAGCCTTAGGGTTAGTTTGGGATAGTTTGTTAGACAGCATCAAATAACTAGGCAAATAGCAAAATCTTATTAATCTTTAAGTTTTTTGATACTTTCCATTCCACTTAGTGAACTACTAGAATTAAAATTGCTTTACGATTTGACTACCAAAACCAAAATTAAACTAATAGGTACATATTATCAAGTAGCTTGATGGTGAGGAGCCAGGAAAACTCAAAAAGATATTCGAGACTGTAGGCGCGAGTCGCGAGTATCGAGCATACGGTAGTCCGAGTGATTTTCGTACTACCGTGCGCTTGATACGTGCCGAGGTCGGGTACCCCGAATGCGGGTTGCTGGACGCTCGATACAAAAATGCGATCCGGACTGCCCAAAACAGAAAAGAGTGGACAAGTAGGTAGGGGATCGAGACCTAGCAGTGGGCCGCAAAGGGCAGGAAGATGATGATGACTGATGTGCACAAAAATTCAACGGGCCTATTTTTAAAGGTTTTGACAAGTGCTCAATTATATTAAAAAAAAAAATTCAATAGCACATGGACATCTAGGACGTTTTTTGCAAGGCCCTTTTGGAAAATCCCACGGACCTCTTGATTCATAAACGAACATTAATTGGGAAATAAATAGTAACCAGTTAACCAGTAGAGTTCAACTGAACTACTATTTGAAGTCAAATGTACCTACAACTGGGGCTAAATATAATGAAAACAAACTAACTAAGTACTGATTGTGGGTAGGTACTTGTTAATTTCAGATTTGGAGGAATATTCGAATTACTTTTTAGGGTATTCAAAATATTTTAGGTATTTCAAGTAAACATGCCCAGTATTTAAATTACTTTTTTAAAATATATAAAAATATGAGATCATATACTTACCTCGCTCCCAAACTGTAGAACATGTTGCCTCTACAAGTTAGGACTCTGTCAAGACAAAGATTCAATATTGAGTGTAGAAAATTTATTTTTGATAATCTGCACAGTTTCAGGGCCCTATTTTTGATGTGAAAATTTGGCTTAGGCAATATTATTATTAATACTATGTTTTTAGCATAAGTTATGAATTTAGTGTTAAATTTCGTTGCACATACAGGTGTTCAGTCACCTAGGTGCAACTTTTACATTCTTATTGGACTGTTTTCGACATTAGACTTAAGAGTATTTTATTATTATGTACCTAATCAAACAGTTTTAAATAAAATTATTATTATTATTATTTATTAAAATTTTTCGTAAATTAAAGAACCAAATACGAACTTTATAAAGTAGGTATTTGCAGAGGTATTTGCAGAGTCCAGTACAAATATCCAAACATAAAAGTACAATATAGGTATAGTAGGTACCACTTCTAAGACTAAAAAGTAATTGAAGAACATTTTTTAAGTAATTTTACTTGAATTTTGGAAGAAAACAAAAAAGTTCCTAGATTTCCACAATTTTATTTATATGATGCCATAACAAGTTCCAGCACAATGGTGCCTTTTCAGCACTATATAAATAAAATTGTGGAAATCTAGAAAATTTCTTCTCAAAATTTGTAATGGATTTTCATCAAGTATCTGCTAAATCAATCTATCTTAATTTACTAGGACTTTGGAGTACCTATTGATGATTCTGTTGTTCGATATACCTAGGACACAAACGTGAAATCAAGGTACAATATATGAAGAAAATGGCAGCCAGAGCTATCATCACAAAAGCACAAATTCAGTAATCATCAGCAAGCTCAAACTAGGCTTTATAACGGCTTTTCCAATACAGAGGACGCGAAAGAGATGACAATAGCCCAACAAACTTCAAGAGATAACCCTGGCGTGACGTACTATTAGGAAAATTCACTGGATGTTGTCATGGATGTGACAATCACCAGCTGCAAAACATCAATTCTATCACCTCTATAGTCATAAACGTAGGTACCTTGCTAAGTTTTTTCAAGTGGAATATGTGGATTTTTTTTTAAATTGCACCAAGCTTAGAGCATTTCCACGACATATTTTTTTTTAAATACGATTCGATTCCGCAAGCAATCACAATTAATACCTAGAATTGCTCCAAAGTCGACCAATTTTCTAGTGCAAAAATATCCCTAAAGCCGGGCCCAGACCAATAAATATTTACGTTCTGCGTTGTACCTATTTGACGCAAATTTGCTCGTGTTCATCAAAATATTTATAGATGTGGACTGTGCGCCGCACAGAGAACCACGCAAATATGTGTGCCAGATACAACACATGCTATCCGCGGTCTGTCGGTTTTTCGACGAACATCAAAGAGATTTGCGTCGAACGCTTGTCTTGATGTGGACTTAAATTATTTTTTGAAAGTATTTTTATGAAATATTTTTGTCTCTATAGTTAGTGTTTCTGTGCTATCATGTCTTCCCAACTTAGTATTAAAAAAAAGTGTGCAGTTTATATAATACTGAATTACCTACGACATAAGAATAATAAGAGAAAATGGTAAACATAGAAGTTACTGGACAACAAAACTTTTTCAGTATAGAAGCCAGAGTGGTGGTAGTGGTGAAACCACGCATGAGGCACGAAAATGGATCGCAGAAAAATATACCAACGCCGCGCACATATTTGCGCGAAAAAGTCACAACAAAAAAATATTTGCGCCGCAAATAGGTATTTTTGTCGAATTCAACATTCAACATATAAATTTATTGGTCTGGACCCGGCTTAACGCATACAGAATTGAAATAAAATTTTGCGTTGCAACTTGTTGCCAGTTAAAATGAAAAATGAATATTGACCCTGATGGGCCTCATCTGACGATGGAGAATCTGCTTCCGACAAGGTTCTTCCTTTTCTTACCTAAGTATGCTTTGGAGTAATTGAAGAACCAAGACGGCCCTTTTTGCCACTGTGAAATAGAGGACTTCTATTAGGAAATTATTCGCAATAATCTGCTTGCTTCGAGGCTTGCTTATTTAGTGCCGATTTATCAATGATGTCACATGTCAGAAGGCAATTTTATTTATGAAGGATATATTCCATAAAACATTGTTGGAAGGTTATTGTCATATTATACATATTATAGCTGTGGGATTCTCAATCGTTAGTCGACAGGTAACATCCCGACTCGCTCGTAGAAAGGCAATGGGATAAACGGGACGATACCTAGGTTGCGACTAGAGGTTGAGAATCCGGCCCTAGGATTCCTTTTGAGTCCCTCTCTGTAAGGTCGTGCCGAGCAATAATAGGTCTGTTCGCAGAGAAATCACAAACCAGTCAGAGCGAATTTCATTGGTTGAAACTAGTTTTCTGACTGTTTCTGATTGTTTTCAACCAATGAAGTTCGCTCTGACTGGTTTGTGATTGCTGTGCGAACAGCCCTAATATTAATTAGAATACGCACATGCGTAATAGAATAGGTACCAGTGAACAAAAAGAAGAAGGCTCTCTTCTGCAATGGCTACGACACAATAAAGACTGAAATCGAAACCCACAATAGTTTTATTGAACACCATGATCGAGTTATTACAGTTATCACAAAATTATCCCTCGTTAAAGTTATTTTTAAAATAAAACTTAGAACTAGCAAATTTGTCAGTAATAATTTATACATGTTATTTATATCAATAAAGAGATGAAAACAAAAACAATCATAATTGGTATAATAACATTTTATTTTTCACCAAATTCTTATCATATAAGGTATACAAAAAAGAATTAATAGGTACAAAGAGGTACGGCGATAATACGTGATATAAACACACTAACTGTGTACCCAGGTACAGAGGTACCTAGTTAGGTATCTATATTATTAAAATATTTACAAACTTCCTTCCATGGAATTAGAAGTAGGCAAGTAAGTTATTCTTTAAATTAAGTATAATATCTATCTATTCTATACATTTTACCTTTCGCACTGTTACAGCCTTACTCCAAGATTTGAGATTTGAATACACATGCAGATATTTGATTAACTTACGGCCAATAACGGATAATCAAGGGAGAATCGAAAAAAATTAATAGGTATGTTCAGGGGCATTTTTTTCTCGTATACCTGTGGTTGAAAATTTGTATCAGGAAACAGACTTGAACATCGGAAAATGTCAAAATTTATTCTTCTTAACATGAAACACTCACTTACATGGTGATTAAGGAAATCCCAGGTTTATTGAAGTTAACTCTATTACTGAGTAAACCGTTGGGCAACAAAATGAATAAACGCTCTAAAACATTACCTACTTTCATAAAAAACATTTCCACTGATCAAATAGAGTGACGAAGTGACCCATTTGTCAAAGAGCAAAACGAACATTGCATGAGCTACATAATTAAATTTTCAATATCATTTTCTAGAAAAAAAAAATCAAAAAGGACTTACCAAAGAAAATGTTTTAGCAGCTTTATTCGCATTTATCAAAGTCTTTAATATTCTCTGTCTGTGTATGCTTTCCCTCATTGCAGCGAACAAAAATGCGATACATACACACTTTCCTGATACTAGCCCCCGAGTAGGTACTTACTACCCTAGATATAAATAATTATCTATGTTTTAATACTTAGCTGGGGATACGGGATACGGCCAATCTTTATTTCAAGAAAAACTCTTTTGTCAGTAAACGTGTTCGAAACCAGTTTTATTGCTTCTTCAGTTACAGTTTTATTAATGGCCCAGAAATGCTGACAGAAACGTGAAACTTTCGACAGCGTCCATTTTCAGATAGGTAGGTACCTACTTAATTGATGGGAAGTACAGAAAATAAAACTATCCACTATGGTAATTTATGGTAATTTATAGAAACCACAAAAAAAAGTTACATAGGTATAACTATATTCGTGGAATGAAAAATGGGATATTTAAAGTGCATCATTTAACAATAAGGTAGAGGGAAAAAAGAGTTATTTCTTGAAAATTCTAATTTAGTATTCTATTCTCACTTTTTCTACAACTAGAATTTCAGATAACAAATTATCGAAAATAATTCGAATAATTAAGGATTAAAAAAAAGACTTTTGCTCAAATTTCAGAGACAAACCAACACCCCAAAATGGTTCATATCCATCTCATCGAAAAGTTCTTAACAACTTATCGACATGAACAGAAGAGACATTAGAATAGTCGTAAGCATGGAATTAGAAAACAAAACAACCAATACAACATGGTTTATATCCATCTCAGCAAAAAGTTATCAACAACTTCTCAATATGAACAGATACAATAGAAACTTCAGAAAATCTACTCTGTGCTAAGTATTGCAAGAGGCTGAAAGTACTTTGAAGAAGCACGGCTAACTCCACAAAAAGTGAGCACCGAACATCCCACGAAGCTGGTTTCTTTTGGGAAAAGCCTACAAATCTTGGACACCAGCTAGGAGCAGAACCCAACAAATTTCTCACATAAGATAAGATAAATTATATAGTTTGCGAGAAAGTTGCATTCATGAACAGAAAATGGAAAACCTAATTCACGTTCATTTTCACATTATTAAAGTGATACACTTACCTACACGTATAAAACCAGAGTCTTATGATCTTTCCCAACTTGTTGATCAAACTGGACGTTCAATGGATTTTCATATTGCTCTGGCTTCAACAACTGAGAAAAATTACTGAACAGGTGATTTTCAAAAATGTGCAATAAGGTTTATTGAGCGGGAGTCAAATTCATTGAAAACTTTAAAAAACGACCTTAACATTTTTTCAAAATCAAAATAAACAAAAATTGAACATTCAGAACGACATTAATAAATAAGTCGCAATATTAGATATTTATTGAATAATATCATTATTTCAGGCACGTACCTTTTCTGGCTTTTTTCTAATTAATTTCCGTAAATTTTAGAAGCCAAAAAGTTCTACGATCCTGTTAGCATATTTGGTACAGGTGTCTGGATATAATTTTAGACCCCACCTGCAGCCTTCACCTTTACAGTTAGACGATAGGTGTAATTACAAAAGTTGTGCAGTTTCATCTAAACTATAAGCATCCATACTCAGAACCAAAAATTGTATGTCAGAAGTTTGAAATTTTGAGTACTTTCATCTTTTTTCAAATAGAATGCCCTACATTTCGTTTACTTTTGAAGAGCGCAATTTTCCGATTTCAAAAACATATTATAGTTTATCTATATTTGTGAAGAGTATGAGAGTATTTTTACAATTATTACAGCCAAATTAGGAGACTCTTCAACCAAACAACACACAAGACAGACTATTTATTTTAGGAAATAGGAAAAT
Organism: Ceutorhynchus assimilis; assembly: GCA_917834065.1. NCBI lineage: Eukaryota > Metazoa > Arthropoda > Insecta > Coleoptera > Curculionidae > Ceutorhynchus > Ceutorhynchus assimilis. The sequence goes on along the minus strand of OU892277.1, from coordinate 28,272,468 downwards.
TGTGCTCTTCAAGAATATGGAATCAAATATAGGGTATCCCATCCGAAAAAAAACTATGCAAGATTTTACATTTCTGACATTCAATTTCTTGTTTCTGACCATGGCTTCTAAAAATTTAGCCAAAACTCCACAACTCTTGTATTCACACAAAACATTTTTTTAAAATTTTAACTCACCTTTGTAAGTTTCTTTTTTTTTTTTGAAGAAGCAATCGAAGCTTTTACGGAAAATGAGAGTTTTTCTCACAATAAACAATGATCGCATCTCCACTGTTTAACCATTCAGGCTTCAAACTATATGCCACGAAGTTTTCCTAATACATACCTATATGGAATGTTAGTATAGAGCTTTGCTATCATAATCATGACTGATGCATGGCTAATTAATTCTATTAAAAAGTGCATTTGGAACCGAAACCACCTACATAAGCTGTGGCCAGAAAGCAAGACGTTAACAATGTATGTTTTATTGCTTTGTATAAAATTAACAATGCATTTTGTATGTATTTAATAATATTAGTGCCTAACATACATTAGTTGAACTATATAAATAGATATGTAATATAAATAATTCCCTTGCTTTGCGAGGCCATTGAAGAAGGCCATTATACAGGGTGTCACGAAGTAAATGCAACAAAATTTGCTCAAAGATTTTTGAAAAGAAAATAGGAGATCCGTATTTTTTCTGTTTTTCTCGAAAATTGGTTATTTAATCATTCAATATTAAGTTTAAATTTGTTTATTGCGAGCCACCTCACCTACAATTAACGAATCTCGTTATGCATTCGATATTCGATTGCATTTTGCTGAAAACATTTTTTTTTTTTTTTTTTGAAGAATCTTTGAACATTTTTTGTTGAAGAATCTTGGAACATTTTTTGTTGCATTTTTTATTTCCGTACACCCTATACATATAGTCTCTTTTTTCCTGATTAAAAGAATACTTAAGTAACTAATTTTTAAGGCGTGAATTCGACTGAATTTATTATGATAGAAAAACATTTTAAATTATTAGGTAACCAAACCCCTTCAACTGAATATAAAGCTGGAAACTGGTCTATAATATAGACTCTTATATTTATGGAAAAGGGAAGTTGGGTCCCATGCAAATTGAACAAAGGACGGTTAGCATTTTTAAAAAATTTCAACCTAGAGATTTGAGTTTAGATATTTTTACCTACTGATTATATATGTTAGATGTTCTGATACAAGATATGAAGGGACTAGCCATAAATGTTTAAAACTTAGCTAAACATTTTATTCATTTAATTTTATTGCTACAAAATTCATATCAGACATTTTTAAGTTAAACATGAAACACGCATTATAATGTTAATGAAAACACTGGAACGAACCTATAGGTGAAACAATCTTAATAAAACTGAACAAATCTGGTCATCAAAATATGTATAATATAGATGTTAGGTTTTGGATATTCTTAATTTTAAAGTGCATTAACTCTACAATACAGTTTTTTGAAAAACTAAATCTATAATAGTGTGTAGATTAACTATACCTTGTTCTTTTTTTGATACAGTAGGTAGCTTCCATTCTGTGCCATTTTTTTTCTATGAACTTTTCGATGTTTAGCTAAATGATCAGATCGTGCAAAAGCTTTTTCGCACAATTCACATTTATAGGGCTTGATACCCGAATGAGACCTTTTATGCCGAGCTAGTTCGTCGGATCTTGAAAATTTCCACGTACAATTTTGCCAGGTGCATATGAAAGGCTTTTCACCTGTATGTCTTCTTAGATGCGCTTTCAGGTGGGATGATTTTGAGTAAATTTTATCACAATCGATTAGGGGGCATGAAAAACACTTATGGTCATCTGCTTTGGTTTTCTGAGTGTAATCATGATCTCGCTTCTTGAAAAAATGCACGTCATTTTTAGCTTTTCCACTGGTACCACTAAATTGTGGACAAGGATTTTCGTATAGTAAATTTCGCCTTCTTCGATTTTTTTCATCACTCATGTGGGGAAACTTGCTGATGATGTCCTGATTTTCGTATTCATTTAATGGACCGTCGATGGTTAAATTATAATCCAACGGTGTGTTTGCAAATAAGTCACCTAATCTTTCCGAAAACTGAAAGTCAAAGTTGAAAGGATCGCTGTAAGTTGTAGTAACTGGGTCGGTCTGTAAGTTAAAATCCACACCGAGAACTGACATTCCATGATTATCCAACGAAGGATTGTCCAGAAAATTTCCAAACTCCAACGTACTATCGTTCGAGCTCTCATCAGAATTTTTATTATCATTATTATCCATGAGACTCTGTATAATACTGTCGAGAAACTTGTCATCTCCATTAATCAGTCCATTATCCTTTTTGAAGGGTTCGCTGCAAGAGTACTCCAAAGGAGGATCATCTTCAAAGGTCAAAAAGTCCAAAAAGGTGCTCGGCTCAAGAGAACTATCCTCATACATTATACCGTGATTGTCGTTTGAGGGCATTATGTCTGAAAAAACAAAAACATACACATAAAAAAACTGATCACTACCCACACAGGAAACATCTATTTAGCTCAGGTACTTTATCGAGTTATAAAGATACTATTCGGAGTCTTGACACTACTGGTGCCATGGACTTTTATAAATCTTTAAATTGAATTAAATTACATTAGTTAACTTGTAGTGCATTGAAATAACACCGAATGAATACCTAGAGTTAAATAATCATACAAATGCTTGTCTGTACGATAAATACTTAGATTTTGTTTTGTTATCGGTTTGATTCTGTAGTTTAGTATTTTCCATTTGAACGATAATTAATTGAACTCTCAACAAGAAATCGGAAATTTTGTTTACCACATTGTTTTTATCTAATAAAAATAAAAGGTTTCACCGAACATTTCTGTAAAGAGTAAAGAAACAGTAAGCTCACTTTTCGAAAGTGTAGAAATAGTCTTTTTCCTTCTAGAATGTTTCATAATCTTTTTATTTTATTAATTTTTGGACAAGAATAAGTATTTAGGACTGACTGTTGACTGTATGTCGAGGTTGGAAGATGGAGGAAAACTCGCTTGGTACTATAAATCTGACATATTGTACTAGGTCTTCGCCTCGAATTAATACCGAATTGAATTTGGAATATTTCTCACCTTTGAGAAACTGTTATAAAATATCTCAAAAATGCAAAAAAGTGTGAGCTTACATTGTATTATTCCTAGTTTATCATAAAAATAAAAAGTTATCAAACCATGGAAATGCACTATTTCAAACTGACCTACAGTGTATAAGTAGAATGAAGGTGGATTTACCATTACATTAAAAATCCTGGGTATTTTATATAGTCTACTAGGTCATGAGCGCGCTTCGCGCGCTTTTTTTTTAAATCAAGTCCATCAAAATAATTATAAAATGGAAAATATTTATTAGGTGTTGTACAAAAAACAGCATAATTTTTGATTTAAATGTACATTATACATTAAATGTAACAGTGAGATAAGTTGTATAGATGTTATTCTAGTGAAGAAATTTCAAATGCGATGGATGGAGTTGGTGACTAATTATTTTTGTATGGTATATCATAATGATTTTAAATCGATCACATTTCTTGAATGTACGGTGTGCGTATGTCTACTTATCTCATTCTGTTTTATGGAACTCGTAGGTGTAGGTATACATTATTCGAAGTGGTTTATTTAAAACAGAATAATCATAACCATAATCAAGGTGTTATTATAAACCGAGTTAGTAACTATTTATGTGCTGTGGTATAATACGAGATATCGAGTCTTAATTTTTTTTTTACATTTTCATGAAGTTCCTTTTTTTTTATTAGGCCAGTTATTGAAGTCTACTCGATCAACATTTTACTGCAAACAATCGAAAAAAAAAATTTTTTAAAAGATTTTAAATTCAATTGCTCAATTATTCAACTTCATTTTTTGTTTGTACCTACGTGGTAGACATAAATTTTAAATGTGATCAAAGTAGTTGGTGAATTATTACTTTTGCGGTACATCGTAATGACTTTAAATCGATCTTATTTTTTGAATATACGGTGTGCATATGTCCAGTGCAACTTATTCTATTTTATGGAACTCGTAAGAATCCAAAGTTTAAAGAGTGCTAAGTCTTCATGTCGTTCTTCGTTATTTTCAATCATTTATGTTTATCGTGTTCAGGTTTTTGTCTTGTGATCTTCAAATATCTTGTAAATAAGTTGTAAAGATCTTCTGAAATCATCTATGACTGCGAAATTTCAAAATTAAATTATCAAAAAAACAATTCTTTAAAAACATGGTTTTTGACAACACTATTGCCTCTTTGTTTCCCTGAATAAAGTTTGAATGAGTCCCACGAACGAACTCTGAAAAGCGCCACATAAAGTTGTCCGTGACTAATACATCCTTTCTGGAGATCAATTACTATCCTATCAAATGTTTGTCCTTGAGATTTGTTAATCGTAACTCATTGCAAAGGCTAATTTTATTTTAAAATTGTCTTTGTTTGAACGTAAAGGGGTAGACGTTTTCGCAGTAGAGTGTTATTCGATTTATGAACACTATTTCTCCCTGTTTATCTACAGTCAATATCTCACAGCGTAACAGATTATCCCCAAGTTCCAGAACTAAAGGCCTTGTACCATTGCAAAGGCCTGCACTGATGCTTAGATTTCTAATAAGCATACAATAGAATTCGTTTTCAATCGTAAATCATGGAGCGGGAATTCGGCGGATTAAGCGAATTTAAATATTTTGGAAGAATAGCATCATTTAGATCACTATTATCACAGTTCTTGACACTATCTATACTGGTGTAGAGTTTTTCGGTCTTGACGTCCAACAGTTCGACAACTTATTCGTTTATTTCTTCGACATCAACATTTCTTGCAGAAAGTATTGCAGATTTGGTCAAGTCCCTGAATCTTCCTTCTTTTAGTATTGTTCGTCGACTTTTCGTATGAGGAGCGAGGGGGTGAAGCGAAAACCAGGGGTGACCTTAGGTGACCATTGGCGTTCAAATGTAGGGTGCCACCAGCTCACATTCCTTTCGAGTATTAGATTAAAATCGACGGACTTTACTTCTCATAGATGTTTTCAACAATATCCGAATTATCAATACATTTCTCCGACAATTTTAGATTGTCGTTAGAATCATTTAGTGTTCGTTATCGCATAAAAATGGCTCAATTTCAGCAATAAGTGCTTAATATTGGCCTTTAAGGCGGCAACCGTTCGAGATTTGTCAACATAGACTTTGGATTTTAGAATGCCCAGAGAAAAAAATCCAGTGACGTTAGGTCGGCCAATTGTGGATTCTGAAGGACGATCGTTGACATCATAAATTGCACGGAGTGCACGAAACGTTTTCCGAATAGAACATTGGTTTTGATAATGATAATAATTTTTAACAATTCCGACGCGTTGCTCAATCGTGTAGCGCTCCATAATAAAATGCAGAGACTAATTGAATACGGCTGCCAAAGATAGCACCTGTGTGACTATCGAGTTTTTCATGGGCTATTGTCAAACATCGAGCGTTACTATTGGAAAACCCTATACATACCTAGATTCTTCTATTGGACCTCGAAAAAATATTAAACCACTTCCTTGCTTTGAAAAACAACCATCTACAGAGCAATATCTAATAGCACAGCTAATAGGCATATTGTCAGAGAATTGTCACATAAGTAACAAATTCACAGTCCTTCACAAAGATGCAACCGAGGAGAACATTGAAAATGCCGAAGCAAACTTCAACGCTAATGCTTGTGATTATTGTGAGCTTTGAGATCCGCTAAAATTCAACCCTTTCCAGATTTTCCAGAATTTTTCCGACCCAATCCAGAAATTTCCATGCGTTTTCCAGACGTTTCCAGAAATTTCCAGCCTTTATCCAGATTTTTCCAGACTTAGCTAGACTTTATGCAGACTTGTCAAAATTTCTCCAGACCTTATCAAGCCTTTTCCAGAGGTTTCCAGACATTTCCAGACTTTCCCAGACTTTATCCAGACTTTTCTAGACTTGGCTGGATTTTTCCAGACTTTATCCGGACTTGTCTAGATTTCTCCAGACCTAATAGAGCCTTTTCCAGACGTTTCCAGAAATTTTCTGGCTTTTCCAGACTGTATCCAAACTTATCCAGACTTTTCCAGATTTAGCTAGACTTTATCCAGACTTGTCTAGATTTCTCCAGACCTTATCCAGCCCTTTTCTGACCTCTCCGGACTTCTCCCAAACACTTTCCCGACTTCAAATACACTTTTCCAGACTTTATCCAGACTTGTCTGAATTTCTCCAGACCTTATCAAGCCTTTTCCAGACGATACCAGAAATTTCCAGGCTTTTCCAGACTTTATCCAGACTTTTCTAGACTTGGCTAGATTTTTCCAGACTTTATCCAGACTTGTCTAGATTTCTCCAGACCTAATAGAGCCTTTTCCAGACGTTTCCAGAAATTTTCTGGCTCTTTTCCAGACTTTATCCAAACTTGTCTGAATGTCTCTAGACCTTATTAAGCCTTTTCCAGACGTTTCCAGAAATTTCCAGGCTTTTCCAGACTTTATCCAGATTTTTCTAGGCTTAGCTAGATTTTTCCAGACTTTATCCAGACTTGTCTAGATTTCTTCAGACCTAATAGAGCCTTTTCCAGACGTTTCTAGAAATTTTCTGGCTCTTTTCCAGACTTTATCCAAACTTATCCAGACTTTTCCAGACTTAGCTAGACTTTATGCAGACTTTATCCAGACTTATCTAGATTTCTCCAGACCTTATCCAGCCCTTTGACCTCTCCGGACTTCTCCCAAACACTTTCCCGACTTCAAATACACTTTTCCAGAACTTATCCAGACTTGTCTGAATTTCTCCAGACCTTATCCAGCCTTTTTCCGACGTTTCCAGAAATTTCCAGGCTTTTCCAGACTTTATCCAGACTTGGGTAGATTTTTCCAGACTTTATCCAGACTTGTCTAGATTTCTCCAGACCTAATAGAGCCTTTTCCAGACGTTTCCAGAAATTTTCTGGCTTTTCCAGACTTTATCCAAACTTATCCAAACTTTTCCAGACTTAGCTAAACTTTATCCAGCCTTATCCAGACTTTATGCAGACTTGTCTAGATTTCTCCCGACCTTATCCAGCCCTTTCCTGACCTCTCCGGACTTCTTCCAAACACTTACCCTACTTCAATTATGTATAAGTAATTGCCTATCTATGAGTCGGCACTTAATGTATGCAAAAGCGGTAACAACCTTGAACTAACATAAACATATCGATTTTATATTCCGATTGCCTCATTTGCATAATTAAAGCGGTGACAACCTTGAACTAACATCTCGATTTTATAGTCAGATAGTTTAGAGCACCGTCCATAACAACTATTGGACGTTAGCATGGCAAGATAAAATTATTATATTCATAAACTAATTTTTAATTTCTTGAAGACTAGATAGATACCCATTATATTATTTTTTTAATAAAGTTAGAAACCTGTCAAACTAGGTATATGACCATTTTTATAGGCTCAAACTTCAAAAATCACTATTAGGACTGACGGATTCTTGTTTAGAATCACCTGAGTTCTAAGTGTATCGATTTTCATTGTTAAAATACAGGGTGTGCAAGAACTATATTGGTAATCTAAAAAATTGTATTAGGGATTTTCTCGGAATTATTTTGACGTGAACCAACCATCACACAATCCGTGGGAAGGTAGGTCCATGGTTATTGGTTATAAATGTCACCTCCCTCTAACTTTTTTATTTGATATTTTAGAAAGATGTGTCCCAAATAAAAGTTTTACGGTTGAAATTAATTTATTTAAAAAACTAAGTTTCGCATATACAGGGTGTTTCAGTTTTAGAAAAGCTGGTCGTGGTCCAACTTTCTTATTTTAAATGGAGTACCCACCCTGTATATTATTGAATATTCGGATTCTATACGTAAAATTCTGAGGAGATTTCATGTGTTTGAATTTCAATGAGAATATATCCAAACCGTTCTGAGGAACAAACCATACCCGACAAAATCCTGGAAGGGCTAGATGATAAATTCAAGAATGCAGTGGAAGAAGTTGGGAGTGTCCGTCATGAAGTTCGTACTGTGAAAGTATGTGAGGAAGCTGGAACTGTTCGTCAGGAGGTTGGGACTTTTCGAGAGGAAGAAATTGATAGTGTTCAGAACAAAACTAAAAAGTTGCAATGTGATCCGGGATCAGAAAAAAAAGGTAACGGGTGATAAAGCTGAGCCACCATCATATGACGATCCGACATCGTGGGCGATGTACAGGCGTGTTCGAAACTATTATCTACAATGGGCTAATGGTTGGAGCTCGGATGACAGGGCTACAGGCTTGATTGTATCATTGCGTGGCCCTGCCAGACCTTCACTGAGAAAAAAGGTGCACAAACACAACGAAAAAGTGCATTAAGCCAGTGAATCTCGTCATTAATATTGAGCCGGTGAACGAATTTGTCAATATTATGAAAAGCTGTTCGTTAAATAGATGAAAAAAAGGAGGGTTCTACTTTAAGGGATTTGTTCATTGGTCTAATGTGAGAAAATTGATTAGCTTCAAGAGCATATTTTTTCATCATTAACAATAATTTATTCGATTCACATAATTTTAGGTTTAATTATGCAATAAATTATTGCCCAAATAAGTACGACCATAAATAAATACAGATAATCAAGAGATCCCGTTTTCCAAGTGACGTTAATTATTTGAAATTTAAACTAAACAAACCTGACAAGCTGGAAACAATGGAAATTTGTTCAGTTGGGTGATGATAAATAAGAATCCCGTTATACAGCAGGCGCTATGCAAGTAGTAGAGTATGAAAAATGAGAAGACCGGCAAAAATGCTCAAATTCGTATTCCTGTGATCCTAAAGAATTGGAAAGTACATCTTGCCGGCAGCTGGAGTAGTCCCTAACTTTCCTGCCATCCCCAATGCAAAGTTTTTGAAAATTTCACAATTTTAAGTCATTTCACAATAATTCCTATTCATTGTACCTAAGGCCTTGTTTTCAAGCACTCAAAATAAATTACCTACCACTTGTTGGATACATTTGCAATTCTGCTCCAAAATATACACAAGTAAAAGAAGACTGCGAGATGTACACGGTCATCCAACGACGACTGAACAGGGGTTTATTTTTTACCTTCCCTGTTCCTGTAGTTTTGAAGAAATTCAAAATAGCCAATTGGCATATTTTTTCCTGGTTCAAAAATCATTTGAACTAAAAACCAAAGAGTTGCGCCATGGATGAACTGTTTTTCAAATGGATCACCCTATTTATTATATAATTTCTGAAAAAGTCGCATTTTTAACGTCTATTCCTTTGAAAATATTCGATTTTTCGATAGTCTTTTTTTATTTTATTTTAATGTTTTATCCTTAATAATTTTAGCTTCACCTGTTCAATACATCTGCAACATATTTGTAAATAAAATGTTTCACCCATCATTGACAGCATAATTGACGGATTTTAATTCTTTTTAAGGCGGGATTCTATAGGTACCAAATTTGTATCCTACCCAGCTTTTAAAACGTATAGTCAAATGCAGCGTAGAATAACTAGTAGAACCAAAAACCCTTCCAGTTCATTTCTTATCTTATTTAGGTTAAAAAAGGAAAATTGTTCCGCATTGGCGAAAGAAAGACCTTAGATCTTTCCCTGGCTTTCAAACACATAATTCCTGGTACAAGCGAAAAAACGTTATTTTGGATTTGTAATAGGTAAATATACATTAGTTAATTTTTGAACGATTTCTTTTAACTTCGCAGAGCCTGGCTGTCTAACTGTCGTCTATCAAATCATGCTATTTATTTTTGACACACTTCCTGTGAACCGATTTTAATTAAATTAGGCGCATCAATATCCTATAGCAATACAATATTATGAAAAAATTTGCGGTGTAGGGGGTAGTTGAGGGTTGTGAAGGGAGGAAATTCAGAACTTTGAAACCAAAACATATACGAACATGCGGTGTTCAGATTTATGATTTGATCTGCTGACAATATAATTTTATGAAAAAAAAAAAGAACAGGGGTAGGGGGTGGGTGAAGGGTCTAAAAAAAAAAAAAACGGAAGTATGAGGTGTAGAGGGGGTAAATTCAAAATTCAGAACTTTGAAATACGAACAGATACGAACATGCGGATTTCAGATTTATGATTTGGCAAGGTTGCGAAAATGTTGAAAATGGTGAAAAATTATTTTTAACGTTTCAGTGCAATTTTTTATAGTCGGGAATCAGCACACCAAAATTCGATCACGTACTGTGCACTCGAAGATATTCTTTTTAAAAAATATGTACAATGTGGAGAATGATCTTGCGGATGCAAATCCGGAAGGCTTCATCAAATTCCTAATTGCAATTAAGCACAAAAAAATATTTTCCGACTATTTTGAATTTTCCGAAAAAAACTAGGTATTTTTTTTATTTAACTCGCGATTGTGACGCCATTTTTCAATATTTTTTCAAAATTCTTGCACAAATGAAAGCCTTGTCATTGTAGATTTCAACTGTATAAGTCCAGCCCTGCTGGAGTTTGCATTTTCAGCACCATTTTTAAATCTCACATCGGTACGGATACTTATTGTGGTTAATTTTGAAATGTGTAAATTATTATCTTTCAGATCCCAATCAAAATTAACTGGGTTAGGAATTTCTGGATTTATTAAAATCGCACTCTTTCACACAATTACTTGCAGCTCTTAATAGTAGGTACATGGTGATTTTGCTGATGAAATGCATACTCTGTGGGTGGCAAATTCCTTATATCAATCAGATTTAGAGGTATGAAATAGATGTGCGCATTATTATTTATTTGGAACGCCTGTAAATGATGGCCTTAGTTAGTTAAATTGTAGTGGAGTAATCTAGAAGTGCCTCTAATTCTATATCGTCTCTGTAACTCACCTTTTTTTTAAAGCGTTAGTTTTTCCTTTCTAAATATGAAGCCAGTTAAAACGTAAATAGTCTATAGTAAATTACTCAAATCCATTTGAGCAGTGGCGTGCAGACCCACCCCTGCAGACCCCGCAGTGCGGGAGGGCCCCGGCCGTTATAGGGGGACGCTGCCGGGTCAATAAAATAAAATAAACTCAATAATACACAATACGCAATTTCGGTCAACTTTAAATAGATAGGAGCCCCATGAACAATTTCTGCACGGGGGGCTCAGAGAAATGTTGCACGCTACTGCATTTGAGCATTTAAAGATTTATTCGTAGATAATTCTTTTATGATGTGGTGCATAGCTATATGTGTCAGATTTGTGTAGCCATAATTCCTGAATGGATACCCTAGTAATAAAGTAGAGAGACAGAACAAATATGTCGGTATCGGCCGACTCTATTATTATTTGGTGGTAGTGTGATTTGACAAGTATTGGATTGGATAATGGCAAATATTCTAGTGTGGGCCATATTGTATCTGCTGAAGTATCTATACCATATAATTTGTAGTCTGTTTTTTTTTTAAGACAAAACCCCAAGTCAAAAATTTAGTATTTATCTCTACGTGAAAAAATTGAAAGCATTGACAATTTACATTATATTGCCCACATAATGTAATTTTGACTTTTATCTTTAATAAAAAACCCAGCGGCGGACCTAGGACCTTTGGGGCCCGACGCAAAAAAAAAATTGGGGCCCTGTCATGCTTTTTTAGGTATTTTTCTGGTGGTGTTGGGGTGTGACGCGAGTGTGCAAAACTTATTTATATTTTTGAAGTTTTTTACAGCCAAATATGAGAAACAGATTTAATTAAAAACCAAGTTTATTAAGAGCATATGAGATAATATGAAAGCACGACACCTACTCCTCTAGTACTCACACAGGCACCAAAGCCACCAAAAACATAAACTAAAAAGCAGCGTACTGTATGTACTGTCCGTACTGCACCAACAAGTGCCATAAATTATCTCTGGAGTCTGGTTGGAAGACAATAGCTGGAAAAGTCGCGTAAAGTCTATTCGCAGGAATAACCAATAAGGAAAGCCGGAATGAGTTCTAGTATAGAGAGAGCTCGAGACACCGTTGCAAAATGTATCGTAATGAGTGCTAGTCTTTGTATGTTGGTATTTTGAACAAAAAGAGCTTATTTAAACTAACCCGTCCTCGTAATAATGCTAGTCTTTGTATGCTGGTATTTTAGATGAAAAGAGCTAATCCAAGCTTACCCAAACATTCTTTGCCCAAACTAACCTGTGCGCCCTTTTGATAATCTCTGAAAAAATTAAAAACCTTGAAAAAAAATGTATTGCCTCTAACGAAAATCGAATCTGGGTCCATTTGCTCCAAAAACCGTGCGTAACCCAACTGGTCCCTACCACGATGCCTGTGAAAGTACAAAGTAATCGTAGAAATCGATACATTTGGCAACGGCGGATGCTTTTTGGACTCTCCACATCCCTGCGAATAGACTCATTCCAGCAGGATTCCCTAGACCTAGAGGTATACAACGTTGCCTTCCCTTTCAAAATTTAATTTTCGATTTTTTTAAAAAATGTTTTCATTTTTTTTAATTCATTTTTATCGATGCTTTTAGAATTCGGTTGTGTGGGGACCCCTCAGCTCTGGGGGCCCGACGCAGAGTGCGTCATTTGCTTCATGTTAGATCCGCCACTGAAAAAACCAGATTTTACTAAAAGTTTGTGGTTAATAAATTGAAATTGAAGATAGTGTAGTAGTGTAGGTATTTTCTGCCATTCCAGCTGTAATTATGAATACCTATATACTTGAGAAGGCGGTTATATTCCTTCCATATCCATACCGTTACCACTAATGCAAATTTATTTTCCCCAAAAACTGCCTCACTCATTTAGGCACATTTTTTGTCGATTGATCATATATTTATCTTCAACCGTTCAAAAATTTTCTCGATGCTGAAAATTTCACTTCAGTTTGGTACCGCACCTCCTTTTAACTATTCTGACAAAGGACACCGCAGAAACCTTATGAGAACTGGCCCTCAGTAGAATCTCATGAAATTTTGCATATTGATAGTTCTTGACCTACAGATTAAAAGTGTCCATGGGCACAAAGTTCTACAAATTCGCTTTTTTGAGTTACAGTCGTTCGAAGTTCCATCATATGTGAATTGCTCAAACCTTATACAGTCTAGTTTTTTCGGTTACTTCGTGAATTTTAGAACGACATATGCATAGTATAACAGGTTTCAAATTATTCGATTCCAGAAATGGCGACTTTTAAACCATAAACGTCCTAAGAGGGGTTTTAAAATAATTAAGGGCAAAAAATGAGGTGAGTACAGGTAGTAAAGGTACATGTTTGATACTAAATTGATGAAGGAACATTATATTCAGTAGAAAATAAAGCATTGTATGCACTATTCGAAAAAAATCAACCCACTCGCTACGGCTCGTAAGTTAAACTTTCTTCTCTTGGGTAAACATTCATTTAAACTCACTTGGTGTATAAATTATTTAATAATTATTTTTAACCCCTCTTAAGACGCCTATGGTTCAAAAGTTTCCATTTCTGGAATCGCATAATTTAAAACGTGTTATACTGAAAATGATACTATGATGTTCTAATATTCATGGGCAAAAAACTAGACTGTATAAGTTTTGAGCAATTTTACATTTGACGCAACTTTAAACGACTGTAACTCAAAAAGGTGAATTTTTACAACTTTGTGCCCATGGACACTTTTAATCTATAGGTCAAGAACTATCAATATGCAAAATTTCATGAGATTCCACTGAGGGCCAGTTCTCATAAGGTTTCTGCGGGGTCCTTTATTATATGAAAAAATTAGTTTTTTGCATACACAGTTGAAATTTAAAATAACTAGGCTTTCAATTGGCCTAAGAATTTTGGAAAAATATTAAAAAATGGCGTCACAATCGTGAGCTAAACACAAAAAATAGTTTTTTTCGGAAAATTCAAAATAGATGGATTTTTTTTTTTTTTTCTTAATTGCAATTACGAATTTAATGGAGCCCTCCGGATTTGCATCCGCAAGGCCATTCTCCACATTGTACATATTTTTTAAAAAGTATATCTTCAAGTGCACATGTAGTTCGATGTGTAGGAAGCTTCTTTTCGGTAGTCTGACCCCGACTATTAATAAAATCGTTTACAAAAACATTTTTCATTTATTTTGTAAATTATGAAAACGACGGAAAAGCCTTTTGCAGGAATTTTGAGTTATTAGTTCGGATCCCTTCAGGGTCCCGCCGAAAAAAAAGTTATTTTGAATCAAATGCTCGAATCAGTTTGCCAAACGCCATGCAGGCGTATTTTTTGTTTTTAAAATTTATAGATTTTCGAAAAGGTATCAAAAATAAAGGCTTCTAGCAGTTGTGGCGATAGATCCAAATGCAAAATTATGAATACATAATATTATATAAATTGAATTGAACAACAATATAGAAACAAACAATTGACACACATTTTGTTAGGCTTTGATAGTCCATCAGATTAAACCACTACCGCCGTGGTAAGACTTCAGGTGAAAAAAGGGAGCTGGCGTCTTGGCAAGGGTCAAATCATCGATAAAATATTTATCAACAAAAAAACTCGATGTTGAGAATTGCGAGTAACTGAATTCACTTGGCTGACATAAAAAGAACTCTGATAGAGCAAAAGAAACATTTCAATTAGCTAGAAGAATTAGGTTTACTAAAATCTCTCTTCGCCACTAAATATATCTGTCTAGCCATGCCAAGTCACTATGAAAACCAAAAATTCACGCAGTATACAAATTTATCTAGGAAAACGGAAAAGTTTGGGTCAGGCAAATCTTATATTATGATTCAAATATTGTATAGAAGGACTGTGGCAGGCGGCATTGGACCCAGTTAGTGCTGATTGCTATCTATTTTCCTACTTCTTTGATCTGCCCAAAAAAAAACTTTAACTGTTGGAAAGGTACCCTTTAGACAAATTATTTTAATATAACTTTTAGGGTTACTAATATGTACCAGCAAATAGCTTTCCCGATCAGTGGATTGCCGTCCAGATCACAGATATTTTCAGGTTTTCCACGATTTTATGCCAGCTCAGGAAATAGTGGCTTCATGAAAAACCATGTACCTACCTATTTTTATTCAAAAGATAATGAAATAGAAATTCCTAAGAGGACAATAATTATTTGAAGAAAGTAGAAATAGGAAAAAAACTAATCACAACTGAAATATTGATTGATATATGAAATCATCGAGCTTATGAAACAAACAGTGTTAAAACTTATAAACAAATACGTTCATGCGTACCTAGTTTATTTAAAAAAAAATCATTAAAACTTGCCTGTATATTACGTTAAATTCCCAAATTGTTAACAAGAATCAGAGATATGCGGTATAATTACAAGTAACACTGTCAAAAGCAACTCACAACAAAACAAATCAACTGCATTTATCAAAACGCTCTTATGTGATTTGGTCATCGACTGGCATAATGAAATCTCGAGTATCCATTTATAAACATATGCTATAGTACTCCCGAGGGATTTTTTTAAAAACTTGTTAAATTTTAATTTTATTGGTTCGTGTCAACTATTGCCTAGCACTAGCTTGTCTTTGGTTTGCATTTCATCCCTGGAGATTTGTGCATGTTTTGTTTTTGGGGAAGAATCCGTTATTAGGCACAGCGGTACCAAACAATGATGCCGGTTTACATTGTTTCCGTTGCTTATAAAAATATTTTGCTGTGACCATCTCAACGGAAGTAATTAGTGGATGATGATGATGGGCTTATGAAGTTAATTATTGAAATTGTTTTTATAATTTCAGCTACGTGACACTACATTTATATTTGAATGAAGGTACCCATGTATGTAATAAAATCTGTTCGAGACCGCAGTTTGAGGTATTTGGACCAGTTCGACATTTTTCGGTTGAGAAATTACAAGGCAAACGCAAATTGGTGTGTCTTATTCAATCTAATATTATATGGATGATTTATGTTAATACAGACACCCTCTCAAAAATATTGATCAAACAATTAAAACAAAAAAAAACACATAAAACATTTACAGAATACGTGTTAATAGTGAGAGATTTCAAAAAATTAGTTACGAAATTTAAGTCTTTGCAAGTTGTGACACACAAACATTAAAAGTGTATTGGTCGATTCCTGGATTTTACTTATCATGCAAGAAAAAACTTCTTAAGTTTATGAAAAATGTATTTGATAAGATAACTTACATGGAGGATTGGAATCCTCAGTATTGCCATCATGCAGAAAGTTTGATGTCGAGTGGTTATTTACCACATCTCCAGAATCATTCAATACTGTCTCTTCCACATCTATTGGTTCAGGAAGGGGATACGGAATCCCATATTCAGTCATCATTTCTTCTAGTGACATTTTGAATTCCTGTAAACATCAAAAACTTAGCGGTAAAACATTGGGTAGTTGTTAAATATAATATATTGTGTAATGTAACAAAATAGCACTTTTCAATAGAGTGAAGATAACTTGAGTTATAAGAGAGTGTTATAAAGGACACACGACTTAAGGGTGCTTTCACTCTGCATTTTGTACAAGGTAAGATATATTGTTTCTTCTACTGTCTGTGATGCACGCTTGTGAATAATATGTGATTCTCCAATTATCCATCGTCCATTAAAACTTTGTTCTTTAACCTTTCAAGATGCACCCGCTTCACTCAGATCCATAATGATTCTATAATATCTTCCATCTCATACTACCAGCAGACTGCTGGCAGTAGTTCTATGCCTTTCAGGATCCTTATAACCATGACTTTGGGAATAATGTCCTCTAGACCTATGCTCTCATCTATCACAGCGTCAATATATACATTAAATAGCAATGGGGAAAGCACTGTACCCTGAGGCACACCAAACTCAACCATTAATTTATCACTTCTTCCATTCAGTATTTTGTGAGCCAGAGTATCGAATGCCCTTTGTTTTTGTAGTTCAAGAAACATTCCTATAACTTTTTTTCCTTGATCTAGGTTTTTCAGAATATTTTCGGTTACACGGTATTCTCCGTGCTAATGCAAACTGGTTTTCACCGGGCAAGTTAGGTATACTTTTCTAAATATACCATTTATTTCATTCTGAGACATTTTTCTACTAATTTGCTTATAATACTTGTTAAAGTTATTGGTTTATAATTACTTGCTAATTTTTTGTATCCATGTTCATAAACAGGTACAATATGGCCGATTGGTTTTATTAATTGAATATAAAATCTTTCTCTTATGTTGCAACTAATATCATCTTCTCCTCCTTCCTTTCTCAGTTTAATTGAGGTTTATTATAGGTTCAATAGGTAAGTTTCCTGTCTAAGGTGTAAAAAAAAGAGACTATTTTTACTACTTATGGCATCTTTGTTGTAGAATTTATTGTGTGTTACTCCTTTCCCCAAGGCTTCCCTGATCTTGTTGCTTTTTTATTATTCACTATTATATTCTATCTGATCATGATCGTATGACTTTTTTAGCTATACGATCAGTTTAAACATACTATGCAACTTTTGTTATTTCTGGAACCATTTCATTTATTACCTACTTATAAAATTCGTGGCTTATTCAAAACGTGAAAATATGTGTACAACATTTGAAAAAATTTTGACGGACGCTGATTTACTGTAGGCTGAGGATGTATATAGATAGTTTGTCACAAGTTGATAAGGTTCCAGTCAGACTACATACGAGCCGGACTGATAACATGTTAATTGGTTAATACCAATTAACATTTTGTAAATGAATATGTGTTCAACGTATATCTATGACGTTTCTGGATTATTTGAATAATTTGCTTTATCTTAAATGAGAAATAGAGCATTTTTTTGCTTATTTCAGATTGCTCGAAATAACAACAATATTTCACTGCAGCCAAAACACATTATTTAGGCATTGAAATTTATGAATGATCTGACTGCGACCTCTAGTTGGAAATTTCCAAAAATCCGATATCTTTTATTAGGTACTTGCAAAAATAGTTGTTTATGAATAAGTGCAGGGCCGTAGCGATATGACTACCTCTAGGGGGGGAGACTGAGATCCGGCGCCCCCTAAGCCCCGCAAAGCCAATTTTTTTTGCAACTTTGACAGACGTTAAAACCTAGACGGTTAATTTTAGAGAAGAGCAAAACCGAGCTGAAATTCTTATCTTAGATTTTCATAAATTATCATTTGATACCATATTGAGACCAACTTTGAATTTAATCCATGATTGAAAATTCCTTACAGCCAGGCAAAGTTGCAAAAAAGTCAGTTTTCAATTATTAATATTTCCAAAACAGTTGAACTTAGATATAGGAATGTGTATAGGGTTTATCACAGGAAATTTGCTCAGAATTTTACCACAGCATATACAAAAGCAAACAGCAGGTTAACTCTCATGCGCATCTCTTCTGCGCACGCCGCCTTTTGAGGATACAGCCTAACACGGCTACGGCAAAAGCACAACATTTGACGCGCAACTTTTCTGCGCACGCCGCCATTTGAGGATACAGAGCTCGAGTTAGCCAGCTGATTGTTTTTGTATAATATGCTGTGATGCTGTGATTTTACATCGAATCCGTATATTCTACTATATACAGGGTATTCTATTTAAAATAAGTTGCACCACAACCAGCTTTTCTGAAACACCCAAAAAATTTCAACTACAAAACCAAAACTCTCTTTCTAAAATGTCAAAAAAAAAAGATAGAGGGAACATTTATAAACAATAACCCTGTATAGTCTGGCAAGTGGTAAGTTGATAGAGACGAAAGGGGGAAGAAAAGTGGGGCGTAACTTAAGAATATTTACTGGAAATGAACCAATAATTTTTTTTTTTTTTTTTAAGTTTCGCCAATAACCACGCCACTTTGCTGTCGTTCAGGCTCTAACCAATAGAATCATGCATCTGATTAATCACGCCTCTCCACATCCATCATTTCGCAATGTTGCCGGATTTTTTTTAATTTCAAAATACTAAACATGCCCATATAGCAAAAAAAAATTGTCATCAACTTGTTTATTACTGTTTCCTCCAAGTTTGGCAAAGCAGCAAATTCTATTGCAGTTCGCCGTTTGGCTAGCCAGACAATACGTTACAATGTCACTTACATCACTGAAAGCTGAGTCGGTGGCTGGGTTCGGTAATTGCATCTGCGAGCAAAAGGAGCGAATTTTGACGGACGTCACGTAATCACTTATCCACCACTTATCTTTTTTCACGTGTCAAATCACGTGACTTCTGTCAAATTTTGCTCATTTTGCTTGCAGACGCAATTCCCATTGCCGAATTAACCGGTGATTCACCGCAGTGGCGTATTTACGGGGGGCTCAGGGGGCCCGGCCCCCCCCAAAAATGTATTTTTAATTTTTAGTTACTGAATAAGCACATTAACAAACCATAAACGACTTGGTTACCCTTTGAAAACCTAGAGAATTTACACAGCAAAGTGTGTCGGACATTCACTCATTGAAATAATTTTCACACCAATAATCAGGTTCTCGAACGCAACCCAGGTGTACCAGGGTGATTTTGAACGCATTCCAGGATAAAACAGAGACAGAAATGTCTGATGAAAGAAAGGGAATAGGAGTGAGAGAGAGACACAGGGGGATCAATACATTCGATCCGTCACATTGATGTCGTCACTTTCGGCGGAATTTTTTGTTTCGATTTTTTATTTCACTACCCCTGCTCAAGGTTATTTGAGAGAGGTAGGTTGCCTGCAAGGATGATACACACCTACACCTACAGGATTGCTTATCGGCCTCGATTTTGGTAATCGCCGCCATATTGGTGTGTCACCATTTCCGAGGTCATAACTAAGTTGTCAGCTGTTTAAACAGGCTACGTCAAGGAGAAAAATAAAATGCTGCCTGCGTCACAAATGGTGATTTGGTGAGGGGGGGATTTGTTCCACACAGGCTTTATGAGGATAGGCTATCCTGTAGTAGTAATGTGTATCATCCTTGGGTTGCCTGGATAACTCAATGACGTCATATGGGGTGCCTCAACATGATGCAAATCTCCATAAGAGACCCCAGATGCGTCATCAAGTTACCCATTACCAGACAACGTATTAATTTTAGGAACCTTGACCCCCGCTAAAGAAAGATAATTAGTTTTATTTGTTTTTATTGTTACGTTGGGCCCCCCTCAGATGAAAATCCTAAATACGCCACTGATTCACCGAGTTTTCGTTGCCCCGTTTTGATGGAACTTTTAACTAGGGCGTGTTCACAATAGAAATATGGAACTCTTGACTAAAGCGTGTTGACAATAACCGGCGGGGCGTGTTCACATTATAATAGTTGTAAAATAGTATTTAATTACCTACTCAGAAACTTGCCTTTTGACTATTTTTTTTTTTTCATTTTTTTTTTTTTTCACTTTGCCTATTTTGGCGCCCCTGTGTCAGCTGTGCCCTGGGGGGGGAGGCTCCCCCGTCTCCCCCCCTATTGGCTACGCCCCTGAATAAGCGTATATAATAATGATTTTGGCTTTTGATGGGTACCTACTATTCGATTTATAATATTAACCTTACTGCGCTCATTACTTTCAATATAACAACATTTTATGTTCGAGGGCCGTCTTTCTGCTCATTAGAGACATTTTGTTAATATAACTTCAACTACCTATAGTTAGAATAAAAAACAAATATCAAGTTCTGTGGGAACCAATCCACGTACCAAAAAGTACTACACTCACGCTAAAGTGTACTTTGCGGCTTCCGCTATTGTCGAATACAAGATGTTTTCAGTGCCTGATGATGCTCAGAAATCCCAAATTAAACCACTATCAACTTGAAAGAGTTGAAATAATATTTTTCGACAAGGTAAAATGGCAATGACAAAATTAGAGGCAAGAAAGTTTAAAAAATTTACAGATTTCAAGTATGTAATCAAAAACTCAGGCAATTACGGAAAATTCGCACCGTGAAACTGCCAGTTTCACAAAATTTTCATTAATAAGTACGTATCTACCTAGAATATTTATTACCTATTCGACATGTGATATTTCCTAGACTTAATTTTTTTTTTGAATCGAATAGGTAGGTAGCTACGACTGTATAGATATACTTGAAAAAATATATAAAAACTATGCAAAAAATTAGAAGTACCCTGTAGGTATACAATAATATAAAAATACAATCAACCGTGTATCGTGTGCTTTTGTGTCCAGCCTTTTATGGTGCAAGCACCGTGTCCACTAAAATCCGTTCACCTATGCCGGAATCATCTCTTTTGTTACCCTTCCATAACTAATTCCGTTATTTCCTAAAGTTTACTCACATTTCAGTTTTAATTTTGCTTTTGTTCAGTTTATTCGCGACATGTCAATATAAACTACAAGCCTACAGATTTCTGTAACTACTCCAAAATTTCGTAAGTTTTTATGTAATAATTTTTTATTGTTAAAGTTTTTATCAGGTTCTTCGCTCCAATTTAGAATTATTATCTGAAGACATGCTCTTCCAAACTTGACAAATGTCTCGATAACAAAAAAGATTTGCATATTAGAAAGACAATTTTGGGATGAAGTAGAGTGCTAAAATATATTGTGACACTTGGAAAACTGCATCCTTAGAATATAATGGGAATATTCATTTTTTTAAAAAGAATGTGATTAGAATATTCGCCAAACCTATTGCGAATGTTCTAAGACAAGATTTTAGAAATACTGTTTACAATACCCAGGAACTTCCTGGGATATCCTTTAGGTTATTCCTAGACATACCTATGACATTCTCAGTACATTTTGAAAAAAAAATTCTCGTTAGATTCTAAAAATATGCTTGGAATGTATTTTCCCACATTTAAAGAAAGTTCCTATAACATAATAGTTATGTTTCAATAAGAATATTATACCAATATGCTTGAAATATTCTAAGAGTATACATACGTATACCATTCTCAATATGCATCCTTGACATAACATTCTTGTTTAATTGTAGGGATATACTTGGAATGTTAATTTTCTTATCTGAATGTTCCTTTTACATTATAGGTAGTGAAAGAGTTGTAAAATTTCTTTGGAAAACACAAGTGTTTAACCAAAGCGCCAACACACTGCTAATTACTCATACGATGAGTTTGTATTGCTCTGACACGGTCAGATTGAGTCAATACCTGGTGGTTTTGATTTATAAGACAATGGAGAAACCCGAATTTTCAATCATTGGGCACTGGCGCTAATTGCAGACCAGTTCTCGAGCTCTCGCCAGTGCGATATAAGCGGAAAGCAAGCCAACTCAGAGAAACAAGCCTAAAGGAGATTCACATGATATAAGAAAGATATAGATCTTTAACATCGTGTGACTCCCTCTCTCCGAATTCCTACAAAGCAGAACCAGAAGAATATACCTTTCTATAATATTTTTAGTAAGTTCCAAATAAACTGCTGGACAATTGCTTTCGAACAGAAAAAAAAATTCGCCTAACTTTCAAGCTCAATGTTTTTGAAACCAGACCAAATATCGACCTCCGGTTTTCACGGGTCAACAGATTGACTTTTTGTGAAAAAAACTGTACATGAAAACCAGAGGTTGAAGTTCTGGTTCCAAAAATATCGAGCTTGGAAGTTAGGTGAAATTTTTAGTTAGCAGTTTAGAACATTATTGCTTGTTAAATATGGTTGAAAAGTTAATTTCCACATTTTCCAGATAATATGTTTAATATGGTAAAAACACTATGGATCACGTCTAAAGAAACGAAACTTAGGTAAAACATCACCACTTAGGGCACTTGAGGTACCTGGTACCTATGAGTTTAGTTCAAAGTAGGTATGTGTTGAAAACGTGCACTGTGAATATCATATCACATTCTGAGTATGTGGGTATATGTCTTTTAAATATTCATTTTTTGAATAACACTAAAAACATTTGTAGGATGGTAAAACAAAAATACGTAGGCAATAAATGGTACGAGGCCATGGGTATCTACATGAACTTCTTTTCTCAGCACAACTTGGTATATTTGTAATAGTTCAAAGAGATATTATCCAAAAAAACATTCCTTAGGGATGGTACATATTATAATGATGTTCGTATGACAATATTCAAATAATGTTATGTAAAGTAGATTTTTAGTACAATCTTTCGGGTACATATACAGGGTGTCCCACCGGGAACCAAATCGATCTATACAGGGTGACTGGTAAGTGGACGTATTCCTTTGAGGAGATGACATTAGAGCCTATTTGCTACCGATTAAACACTATTTACCTCTATACCATTCTTAACGGTTTTCGCGATATTTTCATTTTTCTAATTTTTATAAAATTCACTACCTTATGAGGCAAATATTTAAAATTAACGAAAATAACAAGGACCTTTCTGAAAGTCGTGTTTTAAATTTTAAGCTGACACACTGACAAAAATATCAGCATTGAAAATTATCGAAACACTAATGTTAACTATTGAGTTATTGCGGTTTAAACTTAACTTTTCTTGTTAAGTTTCTAACTAATGACTTATTTAACCCTAAAAATATCGAAAATTTCATAGTACTTCAAACGTACAAATAATTGGCAAAAGTACTCCATTTTATTGTCTCCAAGATAAGGTACATTATTTCAGAATTAGCTTTTTGCTTTATTGTTAAATAAATTATTTTTATTTTAAGGAGAGACGATATAATTTTCAACAGAATTCTAATTTATACCTGTTTTGGATATCAAGTGTTGCAATAAAAATTTTATCAATTTTTTTACTAGCTAATAGTAATAGTTATTAGTAAAGAAGAAGTAATTACTATTTTCTGCTTGAAAATTTTGAAATTTGCATAATAAATTACTGGCACTTTATTGCCAAGCATTCTTGAATGCACTCTCTTCCAAATAAAGTCTGTTTCTTTTTTGAAGATAATTCCCAAGTCAAAAATTCACTACCAATGTTGGCAACACAAGCTCTTTCTAGATAAAAAATTTGAAAGCATTGACAATTTTACATTGTATCGCCAACATAATGTAAGTGTGACTTTTATCTTTGAAAAAAAAACAATATTTACCATTTGAAAAAATGTATTTCCTACCTTATAATAAAAAAAAAACAACATTCTCCTAATAAAAAAAAAACAACATTCTCAAAATTAAATGAAAAAACTTTTCCAACAAGTGATGTAATTAATTTTCAAAATGACTACCCCCATTCCTTATGCAATCACGAGCCCGTCTTCTTACTTCTGTCCTGGTTACTCGATTTGAAAAGTTCTGTCGCAATATCGCAACCCCATTCTGTATCCTTTCAATCAGTTCTTCGCGCGTATTTACCTCCGTGGCATATACGATTTCTTTCAGGTGCCCCCATACATAAAAATCTAATGGAGTTAAATCAGGGCTCCTAGCAGGCCATGGAATGGGTCCACCCCTTCCAATCCATCTATTCGGAAACCTTTGCTCTAAGAGTTCCCGTATTGTAAGACGATAATGTGCAGGACATCCGTCATGCTGGAAGATCATCTCTTGCCTGTTCGCTAGAGGGACATTTTCTAGTAGCTCATACAAGTTGTTACGTAAAAATTCTTCATAATTTTCACCGTTAAGGTTATCCGGTAAAAAATGAGGTCCAATTAAATTATTGGCGATAACTCCCATCCATACATTGACACTAAATTTTCTTTGGGAACTAACTTGCTTCTTCTGATGCGGATTATCTTCGGCCCAGTAGTGCAAATTATGAAAATTTGTTATTCCTTCTCTGCTAAATTTTGATTCATCGGTCCATAAAATTCTTGTTAAAAATGAAGCATCCTCAATATCCGCATGGAGAATAAATCTGCAGAATTGAACTCTGCGCGCCGGATCACCCTCGTCTAGTCCTTGCACAGGAGTGTGATGAAATGGGTGAAGACCATTTTGATGAATCACTGACCAGACCTTCCATTGTGAAACACCCAGCTGTCGGGAAATTTTTCTGGTGCTTGTTGTTGGACCTTCTTCAAGTAGTCTCAAAATTTCACCATCAATGTTAACGTCTGCAGGAGGAGCTCCTACGCGTTCTACTCGTTGAAGGCTGCCAGATTCTGAAATGCGACGGTAAGTTGCACCAAACACACTAACATGTGGAATGCGCCTATTTGGGAAGCGACGTACATATTCTCTTTGAGCTTCAGCTGCATTTCCATTGGAAAAACCATAAATAAATAAAATGTCCGCATATTCAGCATAGCTAAACGTTGCCATTTTAGATAGAAGTTAACAGCGAAAGACTATCATCAGAACTATTTAAATCAAAACTTTGGACGAAAAACTGAAACTAAATTTTGTTATTGTTTATTATTATTAATTCAAAAAATGGAAAAATGCGTATGGTATACCTGTTGATAAATATCAACATGATTGGCGAGTATCACACCAAATTGCAATAAGAAAAGACTGGAAAATAATGTTGCTTACTTAGTCTGAACTTACAATTCTTCTAAATGCGAGAATAAAACCGTTACTCCTACAAATGAAAATTATGAAATCAACAATAAAACAACCTTATTTTAAAGACAATAAAATAGAGAATTTTTAACAATCATTTGTACGTTTGGTGGACTAAAGTGCGTTTTTTTTTTTAAAGATAAAAGTCAAACTGACATTATGTTGGCAATACAATGTAAAATTGTCAATGCTTTCAAATTTTTCATGTAGAAAAGGCTTGTGTTGCCAACATAGTTACTAAATTTTTGACTTGGGGAATTATCTTTTAAAAAAAAACACACTTTATGAAGTTTTCGAAATTTTTCAGCATAAAGAAACCATTAATTCGCAGAATTCAGTTCTGCAGATTTATTCTGAATTCGGATGTTGAGGATGCTACAATATTAGAGAAGGAATAACAAATTTTGATTTTTTACCTGATAACCTTAACGGTGAAAATTATGAAGAATTTTCACGTAACAACTTGTATGAGCTACTACAAGATGTCCCTTTAGCGAACAGGCAAACAGATGATCTTCCAGCTTGACGGATGTCCTGCACACTATCGTCTAACAATAAGGGCACTCTTAGACCAAAGGATTCCGAATAGATGGATTGGAAGAGGTGGACCCATACCATGGCCTGTTAGGAGCCCTGATTTAACTCCTGTTGCGATATTGCGACAGAACTTTTCAAATCGAGTAACCAGGACAGAAATACGAAGACGGGCTCGTAATTGCATAAGGAATGGGGTTAGTCATTTTGAAAATTAATGAGTTATTGATTAAATTGTATCAAAAAGTTTTTCCATTTCATTTTGAGAATGTTGTTTTTTTTATTATGATAGGAAATACATTTTTTCAAATGGTAATTATTGTTTTATTATGGAACGAAAAAATTAGGTGCCAATTGTGAACTATTTGAAAGAGAATGCATTCAACAATGCTTGGCCATAGAGTGCCAGTAATTTATTATGAAAATTTCAAAATTTTCAAGCAGAAAATAATAATTACTTCTTTACTAAAAACTATTACTATTAGCTACTAAAAAATTTGATAAAATTTTTATTGCAACACTTGATATCCAAAACAGGTATAAATTAGAATTCTGTTGAAAATTATATCGTCTCTCCTTAAAATAAAAATAATTTATTTAACAAGAAAGCAAAAAGCTAATTCTGAAATAATGTACCTTATCTTGGAGACAATAAAATGGAGTACTTTTGCCAATTATTTGTACGTTTGAAGTACTATGAAATTTTCGATATTTTTAGGGTTAAATAAGTCATTAGTTAGAAACTTAACAAGAAAAGTTAAGTTTAAACCGCAATAACTCAATAGTTAACATTAGTGTTTCGATAATTTTCAATGCTGATATTTTTGTCAGTGTGTCAGCTTAAAATTTAAAACACGACTTTCAGAAAGGTCCTTATTATTTTCGTTAATTTTAAATATTTGCCTCATAAGGTAGTGAATTTTATAAAAATTAGAAAAATGAAAATATCGCGAAAACCGTTAAGAATGGTATAGAGGTAAATAGTGTTTAATCGGTAGCAAATAGGCTCTAATGTCATCTCCTCAAAGGAATACGTCCACTTACCAGTCACCCTGTATATGAAAAACTATATGTGATTGCAGATTTCTTGTTTGTATATTGCGACGTTTTTATAACCTTTTTATATATAACAGCTTTGTCAATGAAAAACAGTTTTTTGTGACAATAAAGCATTTTTTTGATTGGATTCCACGTAAAATTCTGAGCAGATTTCATGTGATAGGTAGGTATACCCTATACCTAAGTTCAACTGTTTTGGAAATATTGACAGTTGAAAATTGACTTTCTGCAACTTTGACAGGCTGTAAAACCTAAACGGTTAATTTTAGAGGAAAATCGATTTTACATTCCTCTATCTTAGATTTTCATTAAGTATCATTTGGCACCAACTTTGAATTTAACCGGAGATTAAATTTAACTGTTGGTGTCAAAAACCGTTTAGGCTTTACAGCCTGTCAAAGTTGCAAAAAAATCAATTTTCAACCGTCAATATTTCCAAAGCAGCTGAACTTAGGTATTGGGTGAATGAAATCTGCTCAGAATTTTACGTAGAATCCTAATATGCAATCACATACAGGGTGTCTCATTTGAAATAAGCAAGTTTTCATCTACTTCCGGTATAACCGGAAGTGCCACCATCTCGAAAATATTTTGGCCAGGTTGCCCTCATTGACAATAGTATACTGTCAAGTTTTCGAAAATTTTCTGCACACAGTTTCTCATATGTATATAGATCGATTTGATTCCCGGTGGAACACCCTGTATAGTATATGCATAGAAGCAACATTGCTAACTTCCGAAAATGAATATTTTAATCGAAACAATTTCATATTTCAGAATATTCATTATACATTCCAAAAAGAACTTTATGAGGGAATATTCTGAGAATATGAATGTTTTTTTACTGTTATGTGGGTTTATTTGCCTCTAAATTGTTTTTAGAATAATTGCAAATACACTGAATACAAATGTCTCGCAGTTAAAGTAAAGACTCTCTCGTTTTCGCTTCTTGTCACATATAATTGATGTCACATTTTTCAAGATACTCAACTGAAATGTGAACTTTAAACTCAGCCTACCACAACTTGGCAACCAGGGAAAACTCTCGATATTTTGATTAGCCTTGGAAAAAAAAACAAAAATTAACAAGAATTTTTTTTTCTGACCATTATTTTAACCTCAGATGTCTAGTTTCATGACAAAATTCGCATTTTCAATATTTCGACATAAAATCAAATTGTAAAATAAAGGTGAATAAGAGATTTTCGGAATATAGAGCTGCCGCGTTTGCCGCCATGTTGTCAAGATGACCGACAAAAATAGTAATTTTTTCTCAAATAGCTGTGGTTCAAAATGCTGTAAGCCTAAACCGAATAGGAGCAAATTTTCTTTCTCTATTATGTATTTGTATTGAGTTTGTTTTACTTCTAAAATTAACGGTTTACATACAAAAATCGAAAGAAGTTGCAAATGCTTGAAAAGTTTTGTTCAAAACTAGTTTCCATTTCCATTGTGAGCGATTGCAATTGCGAAGAGCTATTTAACGTTATTTGATATAAGTGGCGTATACTTTTCGATTATTACGAACTTCCAATAACTGGATTGTAATTGTCAAAAATCAACCATAAATTGCGTATACAAGCAATTAAAGTCCCACCAGCGAGAATTTGCCAGCAGCAAATATGCGAACTAATATTTCTATATCGCTATATTCTATTGCAACTGTGTATTTCCATATCGTTTTTTCCTCCCCCTTCACCTGGGGATGAAACGCACTTTTCACAGTTGCTAGCCTATAATAGGCACTTATAGTTCGTTAATATATTTTGCTGGAATGCCGTAAGTTTCCTTATCACTCAAGATGCGAACTACACGACGCAAGTTTTTTTTTATAAAATTCTACCCTTATTAGGCCAGTTATTAGAACGAAAAATAGACTCGCAGCTTGCAAAAGGTGGGGTAGTCGCGATTTTGACATATGTTGATCATATTGAAGCCCTAAACAAAAATTTGAGTTTTCGAACTTGGATTTAGTGTGCACAAAAATAGTTTTTCTTACATAACTCGTTAACGGTCAAGTTTAGGAAAAAATTGTATGATCTAAAAATAGAGAAAATTGAATTTTCTATAATTTTCATATGAAACTTTTTTTTGTAGCTGTTATCTATAATGAGCTATAGGTAAAAATACCAGGGTAAAAGAACAACAGTGAAAGTTTCTCGATATTCAATTGTTATTCATGAGTACGAAAATGTCATTAAGTTACTAGTTACCATATATTTTCATTATATCATACAAATTTGTATTTATTTACACGTATGATAATATGTAATTAATCTACTGAGGAACCAAAAAAAAATTAAAAATCGCTGAAAACAATTTCTATAATAGGGAGGGGGAACCAAAATTATGTAATAAACTGTTTTCACTTACCCCCTTACCCCCAGCCACCCCTACTAGATAATCGTGAATAGCAACCCCCTACATGTGATACCTCATCTGGTTCAAGTGAGGGAATAAGTGAAAACAGGTTAGTTTTTTGGTTCCCCCTCCCAATTATAGAAATTGTTTTCAGCGAGTTTTCATGTATTTTTTTGGTTCTTCAGATATAGCCATGGTATAAGTTTTTAACGTATCACCCTATTACATACCAAAATATAACAAAGCCATTTGTGTATTTTGTCCTGGAAACTTATTTATTTATAAAGCGCTTAATACTCATTTCCTAGCGGAACGCCGGTAGTAAAATACTGGATAACTGTCGGCATTGGCTCCATCGTAGAACAAACCAGGAAAAGGCAAGACTCCTGAAAAATTGTATTCATCAAACCGCTTGAAACACAAGGATCTCTCAGAACATATTCTTTCTTCACGTATTTAGTGGATGCGACTGCGATTTTCAGTCAGAGAAAAACAAAATTTTTACGACTTCTACAGAAAAACCCAAATCTTTATGTAGATATAAAAAAATTTACTAACCCAGATGCCAAAGAAGCTGAAGTTGCAGAGGCTGGCGAAAGGTTTTTGGTGGTTTTGTACGGTGGAAATAGTTCCTCAGATAATTTAGAAGAAGTAAGATACCAGCGCTTTATTAAATCTTCCGTCAAAACAAAAGTGACTCTTGCCTACGACAAAATATGACCCAGAAACCGGCACCGGACACGTTATTGAGAGTCATCTCATGAAACTGCAAGAAAGGTTGTACTGGAGTTTATGGATGTCCAAAAGTTGGCCTGCTTTAGGTAGATTATAATTGTGAAATGGCTATTATGAGTCAGGAACAGAAAAATATAACAATACAGAACCAGAGGATCGAAAACGTTATACATATATACTTGGGATCAAACATCAAACCAGATTGTTGAAATAAAAAGAAGGACACAACTAACATGGGCCCTTTTCGGCAAACTAACATGCATCTGGAAAAATAAATCCATTCCCATAAACCTAAAAAGAACATTATACGACACTTGCATATTACCGGTGTATACCTACGGATTAGAGACCATGCCCGTCCCTCACCAAAAAGTCCGCTGATAAATTCGAAACCTTTCAAAGAGCGATGGAAAAAAAACATGCTTGGAATATCACTACGAGACAAATTTAGAAACACCGAGATAAGACGCAAAACGAAAGTCAAGGACATTGTGGTGGAGGTAGCAAAGATGCAATGGCGATGGGCTCGCCACATAGCCAGATACGATAACGACAGATGGACATGAAGAATCCTGGAATGGAGACCAAGGGAGACAACAAGCATGGGAAGATCCCAAAAAAGATGGGTGGACGACATAAAGACAGTGGCAGGCAAACTTTGGATGAGATTAGCGAAGGATAGAGAACGACGGAAACAATTAGAAGAGACCTACATAAAGGAGTGGATAAATATAGGTTGATGAAGAAGAAGAGAGAGATAATATGTGAATAAGGTCTACTGGAGATACCACAATAAAAAAAAACGCGCCATTTACTCTACCCCTTGGTGTGAAAATCAGTATTTTGATGTTTGGTCACAATAAATCACAATATACCTGCCAAAAATAAAAATTGCCATAAAATATTATATAGTAAGTACCTACTAATTGATATATATGTATTTAGTAATATATTATATACGCCATATAAACATAAATAATATTAAGTAAATTTCATCGTTTTTCAATCGTAATTATCTAAAAAACAGAACAAATATACCTAGTAAGCATGCGAATTGAAAAAAAAATAAAATATTTTACTTTAATCCAATTTTCTCTATTTTTGGTTTAAACACTTTTTTTCTGAAGTTGACCGTTCATTTTTGGAGGAAGCCGCATCCCCCCCAAAGTCATAAACTCATTTTTTTCTTCTGGCTTCAATCTGAGCAACATGATGGGCGGTATGATTGAAAATAGTATTTGCTTTTACTTCAAGTAAATGCTCCATTTTGTAGTTTTCACTTCAAAAAATTATAGCATATACTCCACATTATTCTTAAAGTAAGTACTAGAAGCAATATACTTTGCTCTATTTACTTCAATATAGGTATAGAAGTTTATGCTGCAGAAGTTACTAATGATTTCTAGTATTTCCTTCATTTGGAAGTATTCGGTGTAGTTTTTGAGAAGCTACTCAACAGTAACTTCACATCAATTGCTTCGATTCAAAAGGCGTTATAAATGACTTTTTTAATAATTATAATGATAAGAAAAGGAAGGAAATATGTGATGGAGATATTTTTAGGGACTCTAAGGATTGGTATTATAAGTCCAGTTGACCGAAGGTTGAAACCTCGGCAGAAACTCAACCATCGGTCAACCCGACATTACAATACCGATCCTAAGTGATCCTGGATTTGAACAAGAAGTTGATGTAGATGTCGGGTACATCAAACAACCGTGTTAAAAGTAATTGAAGAAGTTTCACAAAAAATTGCGTGGAATAAAAATGTTTAGATTTCTTTTCCTCAAAATGCCCACGACGTTGAATTAGCTAAAGATGGATGGACGATACTTGGAAAATAGGAACGATAGATTATACCCACATAAGAAACAAAAAGAACCTATTTGAGGTTAAACACGTTCCAGTATTAACTACTAATTTATACTTAACAACCTGGGTAAACACTTTCCATAAAAGAATTTACTTCATGTAAAAGATTATACTCCACAAATTACTAGGAAGTAAAAGCTCTTACTTGAAGTACAAGCAAATACTCTTTTTAATCATACTGGCCAATGTCCACCTTTTGCAAGTATCTCTCTAATGACTGGACTATACTCCTAGATACTCATCTCTTCTATCAGGTACTGCATATTTATTAGATTAATCTGCGTTAAGTCGAGCCTGATTTTTTAATGAGTATAGACATTTTTTACCCCCTTCATGCCTACTTCAAGGCTGCTCTTATTTTTAGGAGTTCGGTCTTTAATTATTTGAATGAAGGCCCCAGTTAGCTCATAACCGAATCGTCAACCAAAATTGCCGGTCTTTGTGCTCTAATATTACGGGTACTTGTAACGCCATGAAACTGGATTGAATTTAATTTTTGTTAGCGACTTCGAAAAACACTGATACTGATATTTATCTAGAAGTACATTTTTTTCGCTCTTCGAGCCGAAACGTAACTTGTTAATTTTTTCACTTCATAATTCGAAATCTAAAAGAGAAATGTGTATAAAAGTGCAGAAATCGGTTTATTCTCACAACAGTTGCCCTTAACTGTCTTCTTACCACTGTGACTGTATCAACTACAGTTTTCAAAATCCTCATACCTACATTTGGACCACACTGTACATTCAAAAAGCCCTATTTCCGTCATTTCAATAAAAACTAACCTGTAACATTGGTATTCGCTTTATAAAAAGTATGTACATATATATTGCAGTGAAAATCATACTTATTTCCTGTATTTTTGTCTGTGTTTTAGGTCATTGAATTGCATTTTTGCTGAGCTTTAAATATACCGAACCGCCGACGCATAACCTTCGGACAAAAAACCGTGACAAAATGTTTTAAAATTACACGATTTATCTAATTATTCGTTATTGTTAGCAAATTGACCTTCAATAATACTAAAAGATTGTCAAAAGTTAAAAAGTATTTAGGACCGATTTTTTTAAAATCATAATCCAATTAATGAAATCTGTTTTTTTTTTGTCAAAAAAAGCAAGTAACTACAAATTCAGTCTTTATATCTCGACTATAAAAACAAAACAAGGAAGACAAGAAAGTATTGGCAGTTACAAAAGCACTAGAAAGTTAACTTTTTCAATGTGATTTTGTGCTGTGCTCACAGACAGTTAAAGGTTGCTCTTATCAAGGTGCTGTCAGTCAAAACGTCGACAGTAATAGTATTTTTTTTTTAAAATATTTTACTTAGTGGAAGGATACAAAATTTCGAAAAGTTTCTGTTATACGGAGAGTCGACTAAAGTCAGTGGAAGGGTGATAATACAATGGTGATATAGACGCATTTTTGGAATGCAGTGTCGCTTTTCTATTGTTCTTTCTATAAGTATACTGCGTCCTTTGTATGTAAGAATAAAGCTAAGCTATTTCTAAAATCGAGCCAGGAAAGATAATAGTGACCTCAAACAACAACTGCAAAATTTAGCTTTTTCAGTTTTTTAATTAAATCATAGCCATATACCATAAGTAAAACAAATTATCAGCTTCCAAGTTTACCAATCAAAATTTCAATTTTCAGCATATTACCATGAAGACGCAATGTATCATACTGGTCGTAACTTCGTTAATCCAAATATGCCAGCCTCAAGATTATGGTTATATAGATGACATTCCCATAGAGAGTTACGATCATGGCGATCATCAAGAAAATGAAATGGATTTAGAATTATTACCTGTGCGGCACGGGCGATCGTTTTCTTTAGATGAGGATTCAGAAAAACAATTTTTCAGGCAATAATTTATCATGCTACGAAAACTTTGAAAAATGTTACAATTATAATTTATTATATATAGGTCTATGAAATCATTCGACGATTTAGATGAGTCCAGAAATTTCGACTTCCATCAAAACAATCCAAGACATTCATTCCACCTCAGAGAGAGGAATAAACGAAATACTCCTTCAAGCTTAGGGTCATCTAAAAAAAGCTCTTCACTGATTGCACTCGTAAAAAGTCTGGGAAAGCCATTGGAAATTACTGCGTTGGATACTAGGAATTTAACTGAAAAAGAAGATAAGGCTGAGAATAGAATGACGTCCGAGGAAAATAAGGACTTAGATGATGTTGGTATTAATGATTTTATTAGATTTCGAAGATCCACTAACGATAATTCTGAAATCAAATCTAGAGATTTAACAAAGTGAGTACATATTTTATTAGAAAACTGGAGTGTTTTTACTGAGAAATGAGCATTTTCGTCTGAGGCGAGGTAAAACTATATGAAAATACACGTTCAAATTAAATGCAATGGAAAGTGATGGACATATTAGTTCGCATACTTTCCGCGGCTCAGTTCTGGTTAGGCGCACATGATTTTCCTGATATCGAATATTTTTTAGTGAACCTCAAAAATCTAATCCGCTATCCGAGAAACTATTCATGGAAATTCCAAGTGAGGATTCAAATAGGGAAGCTCGTGGTGCCATTAAAGAACATTGGGCAAAACAAGTGTATCCTGTAAGGAAAAGTGATGAACTTACATTCGATGACAGTTTTCCTTTATCAAGTGAAAATGCGAGAACACCCCGGGTACATTTTGTCACTCAAAAATTCGCTGATAATAGACTTGCTCCATCTGATAGAAGTGATAGATCTTATGACAGAGAACCTCGATCTAGGCAGTTAGACGAGCCTCCAAGGGAGTTGACGAAGGAATTTGAAAGGGATATTGAAAGACAAAATCCATACAATGAAAGAATATTTAGGTCGTTTAGTCAACCTAGAAGCATCCCACCGATTTTTAGGTAAAAATTTAAAGTAACAAAATTTGAAAAAAAGTTTTTCAAAATAGTATCTTATTTTAGAGACGACTTGTATCCTAGATATGATTTACATAATTACAGAGGAGATGTTTATCGTCCACGATATGAAAATTATGAGAGAACCAGAAACGATTACAGTTTTTCAGGACAAAAGCCCCAAAAACGTATAATTTATTACGCCACCCTGCCCGAAATATCCCGAAGTCCCCCAAATCTAGATTTGAGGGACCGCTACAGATACGATCGTGACAGGTACGATGACAGATACTTAAGTGACCCGTATAGATTTAGGAAAACTTATCCCAAGTTACGATATGAAGATGAAGGTAAAAGTCCTTATCCAGTCAAAGTATTGACCGATGTGAATGTAAGGGAAGTTAAGAAAAATCCCGAAAGAAGGATTTATTCTAAAGTCGATAGGACCAGATATGCATACAATACTCCACCCTATCGAGCAGCTGATGGGTAAAATATAGGACTTTATAAAAGTTTTTGGAAAAAAGGACATTAAGTAGGGAACGTATTTTTGGTTAAATTTAAGCTTTAAGAGAGGAACTTATCAACTCATTATGGGGATATTATTTATTTTCCATTACTAACTAATAAACTATCTTTAATTGTATATTTTCTATGTGCTTAATAAAAGGAATTCTCGTTTTTTTTCCATTTGTTTTAGGAATTACCTTAGTACCTACTTAGTTAAGTTTCATATTCCAATAATATAAAAGATGTTCGAAGGTTTTCTTATTCTTATTGAAGAATCATTTTGTTAAGAATAAAATTATTTGAGTACAAGTTTTATTTTATTTTTTTCTAAAATTAATTTGCAAACTTTGTTTCACCAAGGTTCATTCTTTTGACATAATTTGCCTTCCTTTTAAACAAATGAAAATTGACTGAAACAAATCTATGACGTAAAAAACGTTCGTCGGTTCTTAAACCAGAAGTCATTCATTTTAATTTGTCAAAAAAATTGAATGTGTCATATGAATTAATCTAGGACAGCCCTTTTTTTTTCAAGTTTCAAGGTCAAGTATGAACTCTGGTGAAACGATCTGTACCTACTTAGAACTAGACGCGTCTTAAAAAATTGACAAATTTAATATCAGTTGTTTTTAACTACCTATTTATCTTTTGACAGACTGTCCAATTTTGAGAAGTAAAGATATATTTTAAATTGAGTTCCCAAAACTTCAAATGTTTACGATGTTTAGGTGGTCAATCATCATCTGTTTTGCAATTCCAATGCCCTAGTCGGTAATAGTTTTTACTCCCCAAAATCCGACTGACTTTTGTCGTTTTTGGCCTTCCTCCTCCTACAATATAAACCTGAAATTTTCTACCTATCCATATTTTCATTCATGCGGTGACGGTGTAGGTACTTCTTCTTCTTCAAGTGCCTTATCCTCTACGAACGTTGGCAATCATCAGCGCTATCTGTACTTTGTCGACTCCTTTTCTGAATAGACTTGTCGTGGTTTCGCCATACCAGTGACGCAAATTCTTTAGCTAAGATATTCTTCGACATCCAGGGCCTCTTCCGCCTTCGATTTTTCCCTCGATTATGAGCTTGAGAAGTAGGTATTTGTCATTCCTGAGTATGTGTCCGAAGTATTCTAACTTTCGCATTTCAAGCGTAAACATAACTTCAAGATCTTTTGACATTCTCGTTAGCACATTTCATTGCGCCCTCTGTC
Source organism: Ceutorhynchus assimilis (assembly GCA_917834065.1). Lineage (NCBI taxonomy): Eukaryota > Metazoa > Arthropoda > Insecta > Coleoptera > Curculionidae > Ceutorhynchus > Ceutorhynchus assimilis. The sequence goes on along the minus strand of OU892277.1, from coordinate 28,235,979 downwards.
CGTCCAGAATATTTTTAACATCCGTCTATATGTCCTCAGAGCCCACGCCTCAATCCCATAATAGAGAATACTGAAAACGTAGCAACGTAGTACTTGAGTGCGAACGGAGAGCGAGAGCCTCAACTACACAATACGGAGTTCATTTTTACAAATGATGCTCTGGCTTGTTCAATCCTGGCACGAACCTGTAGGTATCTGTATGATTGCACCCGATCGATCTGCTGGTTCTGTACTTGAAGAATACCTCCTCCAACCTGATTCCTACTAACCAAAGACAATGTATGCATAAGCCAATCTCTACTAAAAGACAAATTATGGTAATGAGAGGCGGGCATATTGGAAATTTATGGATGTTGGTTTTGTCGCTAAATAATCCCTGCGTATGCCTGTGTATACTCATTCATTAATTTTGCAATATATTTGCATCGCCAATGCAATTTTCGTTCGTGTCAATTAGATTTTTTCAATTTTACCTTTTAAGGTCCCTATAATTTCTTAATCAGCGCTTCTTAAGTTTGGTTATTTTTATCCCACAATTAAAAAATGAATTTTGAGCGCTAGGTATCTTTGAAAAATACATAAACCATTAGGTACCTACATTATTATTTATTATTAGTTTTTTTTTTCTACTTTTGCTTCTAGGTCTACAGTGTGCGTACCGCTTAAGGACTGACCACCCTTCTAAAATTATAATTTTTAACCGATTCAATTTTTTTTTTGTCTTATAGGTATCTACTCGAATTTGACACTTATTAGGCTTATAATTTTATTTCTGCGGCTGTACTGGTGTACAGGGTGTTCACATTTATAGGCTCAAATTTCAATAATAACTATTAGGGATTTTTTAGGAAAAATCTGATAGAAAATTTGTGTTTAGAATGGTCTAAAACCCAAATGTACTAATTATTGTTTCAATACGATACCGGGTGATAACAACAAATTTTCAAAATTTAATGAATCAAACCGCAAAAATGTCATATTTTGAGACAAGCTCACTACTGCCAAGTTTCGGTTAAGCACGTTCTAAAACTATGTTGTTTCAAGTTTTGTTGTCCTCAAGGCTTCAAAATATGACATTTTTGCGGTTTGGTCCATTTTAAATTTTGGAAATTCGTTGTAAGCTTACTACAAGATATGAGACCCTTTTCTTTCAAAAATATTTTGTCGTATATTTTAAACTACCTTTTAGAAGTAAGAACAATTTTAAAGTTCTTTCTGTTTATCTGCTTCACGTTGATTGATGGGAAATGAAATTTTGATGTTAATCAAAAAAAGGGTGGGATTGTGCGGGATGATTTGCGGAGGTTAGTCATGGGTAAAGGCTTTTACCAATTTTTTCAAATAATTCATTACTTATGACATTAATGTACAAAGTATCTATCCATCTAACTATCTAAATCCGCAATTACGAGGTCATTCAAAGAAACTGACAAAAAAAAAGTCTGTCATAGAAAATGGCACCATTTAAGTGTAATTTGGCCCTCTGCTAATTTTCCTGAAATTTAAATATGTTATAGCCGAAACCAAAATAAGACTTTTTTTATCATTGCGCTAAAGTTCTAGGTCTACCTGGCCTCCTCGAAAAGTATAAGGCCAAAGTAATAAAAACGGACATGAATGCTGATTTTAATGAATTATTATTCTACATAAGTCAATTTTATATCAAGACAATAATCAACTCAACTTCAAATAAGTTTCATAACATTTTTACATATTTTTCTTTATATTTCCATTAGCTACTAGGTCTAGGTGTTTCGAAAAATCACATTTTACGAGCACCATATATTATGATATCTACGTTAAATATGTGTATATGTATTTAACGTTTATCTAATCTTATATTACCCACATATCCTTTTTGACAGTGGCGTAGAAAGGGGTGGGGAGGAGGAAGCACCCCTCCGAAACTCCTCGAAATTCTAAACCAGCGCCTCAGAAAAGCATTTTTATATTTATTTTACTATAGCAGCTATGAAAAAGTATGACAATATCGGACAATTGCGTATGTTAATATAATATCTTGATTTTTAAAAAAAGTTATTGAAACATATGGAAAAAACTGACACTAATAAACAAACATGGAAAGAAAAATGAAAAAAAATATTTTATTATTTCCAAGTAGCATCATCTTTGCTACTTTTTTAAAGTATGAGTCAGATTATATAATAAACATTAATTAAATACATCTACACATATTTTACCCAGATAGGTACCATATTATATGGTACTCGTAAAATGTGATTTTTCGAAATACTTCTGAGAAACACCTCGTAGCTAATGGAAATATAAAGTAAATGATAATATGTAAAAATTTTATGATACTTATTTGAAGTTGAGTTGAGTATTGTCTTGATATAACATTGACTTAATTAGAATAATAATTTTGTCCGTTTTTATTACTTTGGCCTTACTTTTCGAGCAGACCCGGTAGATTTAGAACTTTGGCGCAATGATAAAAAAGTCTTATTTTGGTGTGGGCTACAACATATTTAAATTTCAGGAAAATTGGCATAGGTACAAATTACACTTAAATGGTGACACTTAAATGGTGCCATGTCCTTTAATAGAAAAAAATTCCTAGCAAATAGAGTTGTAGGTATATTATAAATAGGTATGTGGAATTCACTTTAACAGAGGGATTGTGAATTTTGTAGCTGTGATAACTTTGTGTGATTTCAAACGTTTAAATTTGTGATTTTTAAACTATAGAAACTGTTGTGTCAAAACTGAACCTGAAACCTGTGGACAAAATACACAGCAATAGCTTCATCCGTTTTTCCTGGTGCTACATATTTGGAAATACGAAATAACAGATAATGATAGTGTCTCATTATCTTGAAAAGTAACTTCAGATACTTTTTTCAACAGGGATTTGTGCATCTTCTTGACAGTCTGACGAACCCAAACGGCTTATTTTCCAGATGTATTTCACAGAAAATACAAGCGAATAATGTACCATCGACTGCCTTTACCTCATGCGTCCACTTCAACTCTGCGAAAAGTAAGATCAACTTAGAACCTCGTAGCTCATTAGAAATCACTATAATCAATCGTCAATTATTGCAACTACATTATCCGTAACGAGTTAAACGTTTGTGATTTGTCCAAATCCAAACTGAGATAAATCACTTAGTTCTATGCTTTAGGTATATTTACTTTTGATCTTTCTATTCGACTTGTCGAGGGAGTAAAAATTTGAATCAATCTGGGTGTGGACCATTGCTGAGTGGAGTTGTAGTTAACTTTGATCAAACTCTTTTTTTTAAGCGAATAACTTTCTTGTGTAGGTACATAGTTTTTATTAATCCAGTGTTGTTTCAGAGTTCATCTATCAGTACAATTTTAAATAATGTAGTGTATACATTGAAACCAACCAACATTCCGAATAATGGTTCGGTACGACGGTACCAATTTATCCGTCACAATAATAGAGGGCGCTAGTAAGACAAGGGCAGACCACTGGGTGAACAGTGAACATTATCAAATACACGTTAGAAGGCTAATAAGAAAATCCTGGAAATTATTAAATAATATTAAATAGGTATAATATAGGTACTGAATTAAAATATTAAAAAATAAATAATTCCGCTAAAGTTCGTTTATATTGAATTTGAGACCCTCTAAAGTTAAAAACGTGGTACCTTAAACCTATGACAAAAATGGGTAAACCAAATTTTCGAAACGAAGTCGAATAAACATTATCTTGCTATAATAAAGTTATGAGCGCAAAGGATTTATTATTTCGCGGTTGTTGAGTAGATCTGGAAATACCTATCTTAATTTATGGATCTTGAACCCTCATTAGTTCGGCTTCGAGTCAGAGACAGTTGCTTCCTGTTAAAGACATCTAAAACTATTTTTTTAAACTACTTGTGAATGATTAAGGAAGGTATTCACTGTGGTAAACAATAATAGACTGTCTAGCCAAATACTGTATTGTAGTACAAAATATGGCTATCGAGTTATTTTTATTTAATTTGGTAGGTATAGGTATTATTATTAGCTATTTAAAGTTTATAATTTTTTAGTTATTCAAGAGCACTAACTGCCAACCTGTACATGCTTACTTATTTCGCACTGGAAAGAAAGCAGCAAGAAAATAATCAAATTTGACTATAAATATGTATATATTTATATCAGTGATATAATTGTCTGACATGTAAGTTTCCACCAAATGGCAAGATCAACCTCGCATCCGCCGCCTTGTCCAGAAACAATTTCTGGTTATTTTCTATTACACAATGCCATGATATTTATGGCAATATTTTTGGAATATAATAGAGATAGGGCTGCGCCTGTGTCCACTGTTATGGTGATATTGTTTTCATTAATTCTACCTTCGTCCTTCAATAGTCAAAAATTAAACTATCAGCAGCCTTTCCTAGCATTTTGATGGACATCATTTTGAGGGTTTCACTTGATCTGGCCAACGCCCGCCAGAATGTGTTGACTAATTGTAGTTTTCATGGCTGCACATTGAAGGGTGAGAGTTACCGAAAGGAGAACGACATCTCAGCCGAGCCGTTCTCTACAGGCACGCTTAAAATGTCCTCTTTCTTCCACAGCCGGTAATATTCGGTGCCTGCTTCCGAGGTCCGTTTTCCGTGATGGGTCTTGGTAAGTATATGAACGATTGCAATTTTTCTCAGAAGTTCCTTTATTATTGTATCTTTCTGCTATTGTTTCTTGTTTTTTATGTATCGATGTGAGATAATTAGTATTATTGCTTCAGTTCTAGTCTAGTTAGTTATTTAATGTCTTACGTAGTACATGGTGGAACATCAGGACACCAGGTCTGATGTCAACCAGTTTGTAAAAACGTCACAGAATAGATCCACGTTGTCAAATAAGTTCTCGTCTATTATTTCTATTAGTTGTGCTCTATCCTGGTATCGCCAGGATATGACATGGTGTCAGGTAGTAGACATCTCGGGCGACCTTGTGGCGTGCTTTAGTTGATAAAAAGTCCTTGATTTAGTGAAAAATAGTGCGCTTGTTGCACCCTAGTAACTAGTGATCTGTATTGCGCTCCTCCCACCCTATAGTAGCGATCTTCACTTAACATTATCGTACGTATTGCACCCTAGAAGTTTTAAGAAAGAAAATGTGTTTCTTTTCGTCGATAATTCTAGAAAATTGTTGAATTGGTCTAGAAAAAATGAAGAGCTTGTTTCGCCCACCAGAACAGCTTAGTTCAGACGGTAATGTTGCTGAAAATTGGAAGCAGTTTGAACAAAAATTCGAAGTTTTCTTAACTGTGACTGGGTTAAAGAATATAGCTGAGGAAATTCAAATAGCTGTGTTTCTTAATCTCATTGGAGATGATGGCCTTGAGCTACATAATAATAGTTTTTCGTATACAGATGCAGAGAAAAAATCGTTAAAATTAATATTACATAAATTTAAAAACTATTGCTCGCCACAAGCCAACATTATTTTTGAACGATATTTAAATTCAATGGCATTGTGCAAAAAGAAGGCAAGTTATTTGACAGTTTCCTGACAGAGCTGGGGAAAGCTGTAAAATTGACAAGCTACAAGGACCAAGATGACATGGTTAGAGATAGAATTGTGATAGGCGTTGCTGACAAAAATACTCAGGAAAGGCTTTTGAGAGAGAGTAAGCTTGACTGGATTAAAGCTATAGAAATGGGTCGTGCCTCTCTGAGATTAGAAAAACCCAAGTTAAAGTGCTACAAGGCGAAGCTTCACTTAGCGCGATAAATAGAGATAGAGTGCATTCTAGTTTTAAGTCGTCGTCTAAATTGACTGGTGTACCACAGTCTTCAATCTTGTGCAATTTTAGTGGTTGCAAACACTTGAAAAATGGTAAATGTCTAGCATGGGGAAAACTTGTACAAAATGCCAGAACACGAATCATTTTGCAGCTGTGTGTGCAAATGGAGATAAGTCGCTCATGAAAGTAAAAGAAAATGAAAAATCAGGAAAAAGCTTGAAGAAAAAACTTCATGATGTGGAGAAGAAAGTGCAAAAATCTTATTCACATAAGAAAGTCTTGAAGCAAAAAGTTAACATAGGTCAAGGGCAAGTAGATTTTATACTTGATACTGGAGCAGAGGTGAGTGTTTTACAACTGCATATTTTAAAAAAGTTAAATTTTGTTAATGACTTGAAGTCCACAAAAGCTACTTTAGTTTCATACGGTAGCGAAAGATCAAACCCCTTGGACAGGTCATTTTGTTGTGCAGAGTCAATGGCATTGAGTCGCTAGTTGATGTCATTGTTGTTGATGCCTGAGGACCAACTGCCTTTACTTGGGTTACCAGGTTGTTTATCTCTAAGTTTATTAAAACGTTCAGCCTCGATTAGCAAGGGAGCAAATGTATCTCTTAGATATTTAGATAGTGTCATTAAAGCTTATAAGTCTTGTTTTGATGGCCCGGGGGAGTCTCCCACATGCCACCATATAACCTTGAAAAGTGACGCAATTCCGCATGTCCAGCTTCCCAGAAGAGTCCCTAAAACACTCCATGACAGATTGAAATGCAAGTTAGAAGTGTAAGAAGAAGTGTAATTGAAAAAATTGAATGTCCTACTGAGTTGCTGAACCCGCTAGTAATTGTAGAGAAAAAAAAATCATGACTTGCGACTTTGCTTAGACCCTAAATATTTAAATAATGCGATACAACGCGAACATTTTTTGATACCTACAGCTGGAGAAATTGCTGTTAAATTGTGTGACAAAAAATACTTTACAGTTATTGACATGAAAGATACAACATTTGGTACGCCTTTTGGCATATGTTCTGCGCCTGAAGTCTTCCAGAGAAAGAACTTTCGAATATTTGGTGACCTTGAAGAAGTGGGCCTTTACTTTGATGATTTAATTATAACTGTCAGTAATGAGCTTGACCATGACAGAAACCTTCAGTTAGTTCTAGAACGTGCTTTGAAATATGCCGGTTCTGTTCTTCTTGGTTTCCGGTTGATATTCGTGCTATTGTAAAAGTGCTGCAAGTCGGTCCTGTTCTTCCAGTTTTCCTTTCTGTCTTCAGGCTCCCCTTCTTGTTTTTCTTTCTGTCTTCAAGCTTCCTTTTCTTGTCTTATGTCAATATTTTTCATGATGTCCGGTAACATTTGATTAACTAATAGTCCGGGAGTTAACGACATATTTTATTGTACCATTTTCGCAAGCTTCATTCTATTTGCATTTATTAGGCGTGTAATATAATTATGATAGTAATATGAACGTCTGCCGGCGCACCTCCACGACAGGGGGTTACAAGAGAATTACAATTACAGCAAAAAATTAACGAAAAAAATTCATAGCCGCATAAGCGAAACTTTTTGTACGTGTTGTTAGAAACATAAAAAGCTTAAAAAATATCGTCTGCCACCTAAACTGCACAACAAAAGTCGCCTGTCACCCACATAAGTAAGCGCAAAAAAAATTTAAAAAAAAATCAACCCGCAAGGCTGAAATTTTATTTGAAATACTTCTTTTTATAGTAAAAAACACAAAAATAATAGTCTGCCACAAATAAGATACAACGAAGATCGTCTGCCAAGCCTATGAAGTTGAGTTCGACATGCAGGCTATAGCACCACGGCTACGACGCTGCATTTTCATTTCCTAATTTCAATCCTGGTGGAGACCTTTTTGGTGTAAAAATTAAGAATATATTGATCCATTCTAGAGAAACTAATCTCTTATTCCTATTTATTATTTCTTTTTGTAAGACGAACCAGGAATGAAGTATGAAATTCGATAAAATGCTTGAAGATAAAAATGAGCAATAATATTACTGTTTTACTTTACAATGACAATAGATAATTTTTTAAGATATTATTTATTGATTTTAATTTCAAATATGTCTATATTTATTATGAAGAGAGTGATTTGTCGGTTAGGACAAGAAAAATAGAAGGCCCGTTAAGTCTTTTGTTATATTTATTATGTTCATATAAGTACTGATGCTGATCTTGTTTGACCACCGACCACTGTAAATTCATGAACATTCATCCATATCACATTGATCAATGAATGAATCATATTTTATCCAATATTACATTGAAATCCCTAATATCAGAATTATTGATTTGTATTTGTTCTAAGTACCTACTATAAATATTTAAACTATTTATTAAGGGCTACATAAGTTTAATACTTAGATTTTCGTCTGAGTTGATTGCTATGTCATCGATGGATTTCGGTAGTTGATCTCCTTCGAACCATTGATAACCAAGTTTGTCATCTGATTATTCCCAACTATAGTCAGTTGAAGAAAATTCCGTCGGTTGCCGGAGATGAGCATACCTCCAAAGATGTGCAAATATATGCGTTTCGTGTTAATTGCTTTTGCAGCTCTGCTTTGCAAGGTGGTAATACTGCTCTATCGACATTTTTCGCGTTGGTTCGGAAGATTTAGTCATTCTCATCATTTTATAGGTTTTCATGAAAAGAGCTACAAAAACAATTAAAACAAACCGCATATATTGCACATCTTTGGACGCGAATCAGATGACAAACGTGTTTTCCAATGTTTCGAAGGAGATCAATTCGTCGGTCTCAGGACATAAAGCCCTATCTCGTTTTTTAAAAGTTTTCAGGAGAGCAATTAAAAGAAAACTAATATCTTTACGCCAATATCATACAAAGAACTATACTGATTTTTGGTTCCTTTTTTTGGAATTATTGATAACAACTCATGTAAGTTTTTTGTCAAATACCACATTTCAAAATAGAAGTTAACATTTATGTCTCAATATTCGCCTTTATGCTGTGATAAAACTATTCATATTTCAAGATAGGGCCATGTGTTATCTCACTTTTTTAACGAAATTACCTGATTTCAAGATAAGACGTTAAGCTGTGATAAGACCCTTGGCTAAAAGCAAGTATAAACTAAATACATCGTATCTATGAACTTAACTCATTTCGGCCCTATCTCGAGATAGGGCCTTATGTCATGAGACCGACGAATTACCGAAATCATCGATAACATAGCAATCAACTCAGATAAAAATCCAAACTTTGTCCAACAAACCTACGGAGTGTGACAGTCATAATAGCGGCCAGGTTTATACTGAACATTGATCTATGCCATTCTATTTATTTCAAAATCTTACAAAACATCACTCTTCAATGTAAAACAGACTGATATAGATGACCAATAGTACCTAACCTTTTTGAAGGGTTTGTTTTTTTCACTCTGTAGGTTGGTTGGATAGAGTAGACGTTAATAAGCAATTTAAATATCTATAATATAGGATAGAGGATAGGTACCTACTAGTTACAGATAAAGAAACAAATACAGATTAGTTTCTCTAGAATGGTTCAATATATTCTTTCTTTTATAACAAAAGGTCTCCGTGAGAATTCAAATTAACCAATGAAGATGCAGCGTCGTAGCCGTGGGGCTCGCCTGCATGTCGAACCCAAATTCATCGGCTTGGCAGACGATCTTCGTTGTATTTTATTTATGGCAGACTATTATTTTTGTGTTTTTTACTATAAAAAGAAGTATTTCAAATAAATTTCAGCCTTGCGGATATGATTTTTTTTAAATTTTTTTTCGCGCTTACTCATGTGGATGACAGACGACTTTTGTTGTGCAGTTTAGGTGGCAGACGATATTTTTTAAGCTTTCTACGTTTCTACCAATACGTACAAAAAGTTTCGCTTATGCGGCTATGAATTTTTTTCGTCAATTTTTTGCTGTAATTGTAATTCTCTTGTAACCTCCTGTCGTGGAGGTGCGCCGGCAGACGTTCATATTACTATCATATATTCCACGCATACTAAATAAAAAAAGAATGAGGCTTGCGGAAATGGTACAATGAAATATGTCGTTAACTCCCGGACTATAACTGTTTATCGTAGAATACGCCGTATCTTTGATTAAACACAATTTTAAGTAGTAGGGTACCTATCTCATAAATATACGGACAAACTTCCAGGGGTAGTGAAGAATATCAAAACAACCATTTTTTGCATGACAAACAAAGGTTTGACAAAAAAACGCTTCATTTCGTTTCTGAGGTACACGGTGTTTTCATTAGAATCGGTTGTAACGTTTTCTAGGTAATAATAAAAAAAACACCCCTGGAAGTTTGTTGGTATATTTTTGAAACACCCTGTACATAAAGTCCTGTAGTATGGAGTCAAAATGTCCGTACCTTGTCTATTTTCAAATAGAACACGATGTTATAGAACCTTCCACAAAACCCGTTAGTGAACTTATTTTTCTGTGGCAAATCCAACAATCGAGAAACCTCTAATAGAATGAACGTAATTTCTTGTGTATTTAATGGACCACAGTGGAAACGATTTCCCGAATATTTGCGTTCAGGACCTGACAGTGGCGTCAGCTTCTCCGCACCAATATTATTTCGTAAGTAAACTTTGACAATACTGGCACCAGATGTAGATATCAGCTTCAATAGTAGAGTTTGGTGATCAATAGACTTAGGTAGTTCAACTTCATTTTCAACATCGCGTAGAACTGTGCACTGTATTAGGGGCTAGGAAGTACATACATAAAAAGGGATTTATTGTTATTTATCACCTACTGGTTTGATTACTGTCTTGCCCAACCACGTTTTCATGGCGTTTCTAGTCTTTTTGAATCCAATCCTCTCCCGCGTTTTCATGCAGAGACAATAATAGCATTGAAATCGATTTGAGACCATGATGTTTTGGAAGCACAAAAATACAGTAATATATGACTCAACTGTATTTATTTCTATTTATACTCTTATTTGTGCAGTGCATTTTTTGAATGTTGATGAATATACTGAAAATACAAAAAAACCGGCAAGACCTCTAAACATAAACAAACAAATCTAATCTAACCACAAATCTAACCTAACCAAATATTTTGAATTAGGCGATTCGAATCAGCTGATAATTCAAGATGGCGATGCGGCACAAATGTAAACAAACCATTGAGGTTAAACATTCAGGCCTATGATGTATCATTTTCTGTTATTTTAAGGGCTGTGTTAAGGCTCAACCTCTATTTCTGTCTCCATTTTGACGTATAGAATAAACAGTGACAGATAACTTAAAGTTGCTGTTAAAATAACAGAAAATGATACATCATAGGCCTGAATGCCTCCATATAAATGTGTGTTATTTCTACCTGTTTCAGAGTTTAATTTGATGAGTTTTAAGTTTATTTCAATTTCCTTTAATGTTAGTAGTTAAAACCGAGTTACTTGGAATATTTATCTACCAATAAAATACCTGGGCATCAGGTACAAAACGGACCCCAAGAGGCTGTGCAAATGAATGTCAAAAACATAAATTACATGAACCACAGCAACGCCAAAAATTAAAATGTTTATCAAAAAACCTTCTCAATCTGATAAAAACACTTCAGAAATTCACAGAAAATACGCAGTCTCTTATGGATCCCTGCGTGTTTATTCTCATCAAATTTTACCGATGGATACACCATTCTATGTCGGTCATTGTCATTTTCCATTCACTAAACAAAGATAGCTAGTTTGTTCTGCCGCAACGCCATCTTGAACGTCAAACATCAAATCGCCCTATTGAGGATTTGGATCCAATCATTGTTTTTATGCAAGTCAGGCTAATGTATATCCTGATACGATCCCAGTGGAAGGTGAATCGACCTTGAGACTTGAATCGATTTCAATACATGTTTTCATGGGGTTTCGAAACTAACAGCTTTCAGATCGATTTCAAAACGTCATGAAAACGCAGTAGGTAAATGATAGATAGAAATTATGAGCCAAGGACCAAGAGATAGGGCAATTGCGAGGTATACGCTCCCTCAATGACCTTGTTGAGCAATTTCGGAATAATTGAACAAAACACAGAAATGTATTGAATTTTCCCTTCACAGCTAGATTTCATATTTGGTTGTCCTTTTTGCTTTTCGTCCTGCTGATTTCTCTTCTTCTGTTTTTTTTGGTGGATTTTTTGGATGCCCTAGGATATTGCTTGTTTTATTTTTATTTTGGTCAAAGACCCATTTACTTTAAGAGCTGGGAAACAGGTGGCGCGGATTAGTATACATATAATCACTACTCACCTAAATTTGTGGGGTAGTCGGTGCTACCTTACTAACTAAAGTCCTTCGCTCTTTCATCCCTTGATTTCCTCTAACCCACCGGAGTGGTAATGTTTTATCCTTGTAATCCTGAGTTTTCAAGACTACGATGCCATTTTGCTTGTCCGTTAGCAAAATAAAAATATCCCCATCCACATAAACTTTTAATTGCCCTAGCTTCTTTCGAGGTCATGATGCTTTCAGGTGATTTTGCTCTTGGTAAGATCCGTTTCAACGCAGATTTGTTCTGCTACATCTTCTGGAAGACTTCGTATTTCTGCTTCGAAATTAGCCACAATGTTTTCAGCTAGTATAGTGGTTGGCAGAATTCCCACCTTTTACCAGGGCACTAATTTCTTCTTGCGTTCAGTCCCGATCCGACAAATTGACAACTGTTTTCGATTGAGCTAGGATTTCATCCTAGGGCTTCTGTTTTTAAGCTTTTTTATAACCGTCGATTTTTCTATTTTGACATTTTGATGCTTTGTGGCTATCATTGTTCTGAGAGTTAGCCTCCATCTCAGTCACTATAAAAATAAAATCTTATTTGGAGGCAATGAAGATAAGTTCGTTGTCCGTCAAAGTCGTTCTAAGAGTTGAACTAGTTTTGAAGTATCCTTTCTGTAGATGGTGTTTCATTGAAGAGAAGAATGCCTTGCTTTCACGGCCGGTCGTTTTATTGTAGCAGCTTTGGTGCGAACTCCACTATCCAAGAATTCGCATTAAGGCAATGGAGATCAAGAAGCGACAACCAAATTTGATTTAAAAAAATTTGCATCAGTTCAAAACTTCCTGAAATAAACTTCCTCTTAGGTAGACCTAGTTTTTTTGGGAAGTAGGTATTAACCCAGTCTAGCCTTTATTTTTTATTACTACACCTAGTGTTAAGGTGCTTTTGGGTCGTCATTTGCACAACCACTGGTTATTTGGCTTTTATAGGCATGTATCGGATTTAAGGTTATCGAAGTAGTATTCTAATTGTGTGAGAATCTCAAGATGCAGTTGCAAGTTGCCATTCTAAATAATAATTGTTGAACTACCTATGCGACGCGAAATATCTGAGTTTACTACGAATTAAAGCTTAGTGAGCAGGATGATGATCGCCGCAAAATAGAGATGTTATATTTCGAAAAAAAAACAACTTGAAAAGTTATGAAAGAAATCCAGTTGTGGAAGTCCGGGTAGGTTAAGGTAGGTGTGCCAAAAATTTTGAAAAAAAAGTAAGTAAAAAAGTTTTTTTTGACAAATTGAATTAATTAAATCGCTGTAAAATTTGAATGTTGTAATATTGCTAAACGATGGTGCAGAGTTCTAAGAAGGTGTCTACATTTAATCTTAAGTAGGTACCGTTTATGTTTAAATAGCATATATTTTGAATGTTTGAGTTGAACAGACGGATGTTAGTCGCTAATTCATTTTATTATTTATTACTCATGAAAGCCCATTATTTTTTTTATGTTGGAATTACAAATGATGTTTAAACCAGCGTAACCTAATTTTGTTATGTCAAAAGAAATGAATTAAAATCATTTTCTTGCATCTGGGAAGTTGGTTCCCCAAGAAGCTTTGATGATTACACGTAGTCGTAATTTATTACCTGATAAAATCTAAAAATTATCATAATGATTGCTGTCTTATGTCCCACACTGGTTCTTGTGACTAGCTTCCTTATGCATATTCATATCAACACATATAAAGAGATTTTTATCAAACGTATTATTTCTTATTCATTTTCCCTGAGACAATTCACAATTTTAAGAATGAAATAATTATGCTGAACTGATTGCCATTTTAATGTAGGGAACAACAGAGTGATAATTAATCCATTAGTAAACGGATTTTCGTGTTAAAAGCAAGCAAGCAAGACCTCAAATAATTTGTGTTCGAGTACCAAATAACTCAGAACGTACTAGTACAAGTATTGATTATTATACTACGAGAATATTATTGCCTTTCGTATTAGCTTTTTATTGTCAACACTTGACACAGAAGTGAGATTTTCATGTATGAGGTGATATGTTCATTTTTTTTTCTCGCTAGATGACAGCGTCAACGGACAACGACTTAGTTCGGGAATTAGCTCCAAGAGCATAATTAATTCATAATTTGCACTAATTTGTGGATTTTGCTGTTTTAGTTAAAATATGGATTAAAATGTTGCTGCTCGTTTACAGCGTCCTGTTTCAAGCAGTGAGTTGTAAATTATTAGTAGCAGCCTATTATATTTCCGAAAATGGATGAAACAAGCATTGATTAGGTTATGAAAGGAAACATTGCAGTCCTTTAAAAAGAAAGTCTTTTATGGCGTTTGGCCCAGAAGGTCTTTTCGTGCTTTGCTCAAACTTTGAAATCAGCACAAAAAGACTCACTTCTTGGACATCTGATGACATGAATAACTATTTTCCAAAAGCTCTGGTAATGACTGAGAATATGTTGAAAGTTGCACATAAAGACACTGTTTCCAAGAATACCTATCATTTTCAAAATAGAATAGATTCACTTTTCATCAGTAGATTATCTAGTAGCTACTCGTTACCCGTTACCTACTGGTCTTTACAAATAATTCTGACAAAATTTTGCAATTTGGTCTAATTAGAATGTATAGAAGTTAACATAATAATAATAATGAAATATTTTACAGGGAATATAGGTACCTATTCCTATATTTGGTTCTAAAAAAAAAGTGAATAAATAAAATGCAAGCGAGGATTCTGGAATCAAATAAAAAGGAATTACGAAAAGGCAGCATAAATAATAAATTCAGAGAATGTGATTAAAAAGCGTGCTCCTGATGACATCTAAACCATTCCGTCGTATGCGGCGTATCCCAAAGGAAATTATAATATACCCACCTATCTTCTTTATCCTCCGGTTTTTAGTAGTGCATAGACACGAGATAAAATTACAAAAACACGCTTTGTGAATATTTGCTTTAAATTAAATTGCAGCCATAACTTTTCTGCTTGCCAAGCTCCGTACTTTAATCTTTTCATTTATTTATTTTATTGATACATATACAAACCCGGATGATTAAATTATAATTCAACTACTTTATATTATTATTTTCCGACTTCCTAGCCCTATTACTGGAACTATTTTACATGCAAATACCAATAAGCAGCCTCTGAGATCTCAATTATAAAAGGTCTTTATCAAACTAGAACCAAAGAGGGCGAACCTATATCGACAGTAATAGCAGTGATAGCAGTGATAGCGTCTGTAGACGTTCCAAAGGTTTTTGATTTTAAAGAAAGACTTCTATGATCGTCGATACAAGAAGAGTTTCGAACTGGCACAACTGAGTACGTTCATTCTTTCATTTTCTCAGGAATTTCGCGGATCTATTCAAAATCTCTACTAAAAACAGCAACTTTAATGCAACGCTTAAATATCTTCAAAACCGCTTAAGCCGCGTTTACACAATTTGGAATCTGAGAGTTTTTATTAGGCATGCGGAATTGAACAGTGCTATCGGCAATGTTGCCATACTTCCCAGTTTTGCGCTACATGTAGTCTTTTTGTTTTCTTAAATTGAATGCCTCATTTATTTTTATTGCAATGAATTGGGCGTGCTAAATTTAATAAAATTCCAAGTTTTCAGAATTCTATTTCTTCTAATTGCTGAAATATGCCAACACCGCATTTTCAGTAAAAAGTATCGCAATGCTTGAACATCTTCAAAAGCCGCTTAAGCACGTTCACGAAATTCGGTATCTTGGAATTTTTGGGAAAACGAAAATCTAAATCACTAATCCCACTGATGAAATTTTCGGCCGTTATAGTTGTTTTCACACTGCTGCTGCTTCCGGGTAGGCCATATTTACGAGACGGCGGATATCAGTCTCAAATTCTTATAAACTTTCCTCAAACTCAAAGATTAATATGTCTAATGCAGTGCCACGCAATAATACAATCAAGCCTTTAGCCATATCATCAGCTTCCGGTGTGTTGGTTTACTTTCCATACCGGTTGTAGGCGAAGATGAGACATTTCCTGATCTTAAGTCACATTCCTACTTTTTGAAGTTAAACTTCTTAGACGGCGGTCTGATATTTGGACGAGAAAGGAGAATGATTTGAGAGACGCGTCACGTAACGTCACGTTTAGGCGCATTTCGTTACACGAGAGAGGAGAAAAATATAACGTAGAGAGACGGAGAAAGACAGCCATTGATTAACACACACCAAGGATTATAAGCAAAGAGCCTTTTATTGTCAAGCGCCGATACCCTTGTAACATCACTACCAGAGTACAGATGCGCGTCTCCCCTTTGTGTGGTCCTGGTCCATCGTCTTTACCCCGACTCAGACGCTGAGTCCAAAAGTTTTATGATGAGAGAATAGTTTTTAAGAAGTTTCCGTGTTTAATACTTCTACGATGCTGCACATGATTTTTTAATCTTTTTCTGAACACTATCCATTCTTGGCGGAAAGTATCAACTTCTTGACGAACAGTTCCAATTTCCTGATGAACAATTTCAACTTCCTAAAAAACACTCCGAACTTCTTCACGTACTTTTTTCATTTGCAAAAGAATTCTTTTGTCTAACATTTCGAGCAAAGAAATAATAAATGCTTGCTTAGTAACGAGCCTGTACTTCTAACAGATAGTTTGTCCTAACATTGTGGCGGTGATGATAATGGTACTAGTGAATTGTCCATTATTAAACTCCCAACAACGTTTCCACATTTTAATTATGACTTTCAAGGACACTTCAAGGTCTATTATCAATAATAATGCAGCCTTGTGGAATGTACAGAATTTTCACTTTTTGCGTCTTTTACTATGGTGCGTGGGACATTTTAGAGAATAGGATTTGAAAATCACCAACTTTCAGTAATAACAATGTTGAAGAAACATTATTTAATTCACCTGCATTACTTGAAGAGTCTCACCAAGGGCTTAGGTGGTTGATAATTTGGTGGTCTACAGAAACACATTGGTACCTTTGAGATTTTACTAGTAACAAAGTGAAATTTGAGATATTTTAATATCCCATAATATTACGTCACAATCTGAAACCACATAAGGCGATCATAGGAATCATACATCTAACGCTAACAATTTACCAACTTACAATGTACTCGCTGCTGAAAAGTATTCCGAAGTTAATGATATTTTGGTATGTCATTTGTGAGTAGTCTGTGGAGTAAAATCTGAGTTTTTGACCTCGAGGACCCTGTGATAGCTTGGGGGGAGTCGAAAAACCACGAAATTTTTGGAGTTTTTCAGTTTTTTGCATATATTTTCTGAACCATGCTTCGCTTGTCTGAAATTTCTTCCAGCCGACCACAATTCAAACCAAGCATGATATAAACATATTTTATCCTTATCTCTTTCACGTGCACCCACAGACGATATATGTCCACTGTGCACCTGAATTATTTTCCGCGTTAACCGCAACTAAAACTTTAAATTATCGGACTTTCTAAGTTTTTTGCTTATAACTTCTCAACAAAGCTGATGAACTTCAAATTAACTTCAAAGGACCCCGCACACATCTTATGGGATTTTGGTGCCCGGTCAAATTTGATGAAATTTTGGTATGTTGTTCTTCTTGAGGTCCTGATCAAATGTGTCCATGGGCACAAATGAATCCTATGATTAGTTTCTGAGATACAGGGTGTTTAAAAAGTTGAATAGTCGATTTAAATTATGTGCTAACCAAACTATTTTTTGGGGTTTTGTAATAATGATTAAGGCGAAACAATACTTTCACATAAATAAATGCTTCCAAACATAATACATTTAAACGATTTTGTATACAGGGTGTATCACACGTTTTTATTTCAATTTTTTTGACCCAATCAATTTCGGAATAGGTACTTTTAAAATGATTTGATGTAATAAATAGTTTTGAAATATTTTTCTATTTCTATTTATACAAAATTACGAATATTTGAAAGATAGTTGCAGTTTTCAGCTATATTTAACTTTGCCAAATTCAGGGTGTCTATACTCGAAAGTTGACTGCATATGAAAAACTTTATTATTTGGCATTTTTCACAAAATGTTCTTGAAATGTTCTGCTTTATAAAAAAAAAAAAACTTCTGCTTTATTCCAGTCAGCCATGCTGTCAAATATTTCATTCGATTATTTGGTTGCTAGGTGATGATGGCAACAGTCAGAATATTGACGGTTACTGATATTTTGTGCATTCGAATAATTATTTCTTCTTTGTTGAATTATTTATTTTTATTTACATATGCTTATTTATTAATTCCAACGAATATACCATTTACATATACTAATATATAATTATAATAAAATAAGTGCTCTTAACGGTATTTGAAATAGCATTTCGTCTCAGATTCAATTGTTATGTTTGTGAATCTGTCAATGCTCCTCGACAAGTAATTCCGTTTGTCCAAAATGAGGAGCTTAGAAACACGGCGGTTAAACGGAGGCAAGAACTGCAACTTCTGGACGAGGACCAAAATGATAACTCTCGAATATGTTTCACGTGCTATCAAAGTATTTTAGAAGAGCTTCAAGTTTATGCTGAAGATCCCGATCCAACTGTTTTCAAGGTACTTTTTAACCGCCGTCGTAACTGTATTGTTTGTAATCAAGAGGCTTTCCAGCGTATTTCTTTAAAAGCCAGAGTTGACGCATTTGTAAGAAAAGACATTTTTATTCCTGATGGTTCCAGAATATGTCCCGGTCATTTGACTATTCATCAACTGGTGGTAGCTCCCTTGCAAAATGGCTTCAGGGGTATCACGAGGCCTTATACACTTAAAGGTTCCGAATTAAATGCTTTCATTTCTCAACTTCGGAACAACGTAAATGATTTTAACAAGTTTGATGATGAAAGTAATTATACAGATGATGAGATGAAATCTTTGACCTCATTAACAAAAGAACAGTTTAACGCTGTTTTTGATAGTTGTAATAATGTGGTCATATATAACAGGTCAAGAGTAATAACGAAAAAAGATCTCATATGTTTTTTATGTAAACTTAAACAAGGTTTATCAGATAATTTTTTAACTGCTATGTTTTCCTATCCAAGTAGACAAACAACGAGTCTCGTCATTGCAAAAGTTACAAGTTCTCTAGCAACCTTTGTGAATCAAAACTTAGGATATAATCATATGTCACACGAACGATTCATTAGAGAGCATGTGACCCCTTTCGCTAATCAATTATATAATCCAGAGCCTCAGCTACCAAAAGCTATTGCTTTTATTGACGGAACGTACTTGAAAATTCAAAAGAGTAGAAACTTTCAGGTTCTTAGGAAATCATTTTCGGTACATAAATCATATCATCTCTTGAAGGCGGCTTTAATTGTTTCCCCAGATGGTTACATAATAGATGTGCATGGGCCATATTTTTCAAATTCTCGTAACAACGATGCAAGAATGTTAACCCACGAATATCAAAATGATCTTGGACAACTTCGAAATTATTTTCAAGAAGGAGACATATTTGTACTTGATCGTGGTTACAGAGATGCTCAGGAATTCTTACAAGACATTGGAATTCGAGTTGAAATGCCCCCTCATCTTGGCCGAAGATCTCAGCTAACAACAGCTGAAGCAAATCAGTCTCGGCTTATAACAAAATGTAGGTGGATAGTCGAATCCCGAAATGGACATCTGAAATCAATATTCAAAATATTCAGAGACCAAATTCCTAATACTAGTATTCCACACATTCGCGATTACATCAGGATAGCATGTGCTTTAATAAACAAATATCATCCCTCAATTGTTATGGAAGAAGCGACAGAGAATTTGGCCCGTGAAATGTTATTGAAGTCACAACAGCGCAACATATTGCAGGAAAGACTGGAAAGAGAAGGATTACTTCGGAGGCATGGAGTATGGGAACCTCTTACTGAAGATCAGCTCGATTTTCCAATATTACCCATAGAAGAACTTCAACATCTAACTTTCGGAGTTTTTCAATTGCGTTTAGCCCCATCATACATTCAAGACAATAACGAAAATGATGGGAATCATTGTTTTGAATACGATACGAGATTAAACGATGCTAATTTGTAACGAATAAGAATGAAATCTCGGCACAGGAATTCTGTTAAGTATCAGCTTTTCATCAATTACGACACAGAAAGGAATTTAATATTGGGATATTATTGTTCATGTCGATCTGGTGCCAGAGTAGTTGGAATGTGCTGTCACGTTGCTACTGTAGTATGGTTTCTAAGCTATGGTCGCCATCAACCGATTATTAATTTTCCAAGCGGAGATATGTTTAGGAATGTTAGGGATGCTGCAGCAGCAGATGTAAATGATTTGCCAGACATTGTCCACTAACAGTGATTGGACAACCCCAACTTACCCACTACTTCATTTCTTCAATAATGTATGACTAAGTTGTTTCTAGGCTTCACACCGTTGCCGTTACCACAGACTTCTGTTGATCTGGCGGTCTACTCTACGGCCGAAAGCTACCGGACTTTAATATTACTTTACTTAAGTGACATTTTGTGTGATAACTTATTATATTACATTGATATTTGATTTTTCGCATTTAAATATTTAGTGGTCGGCCTCATTGGCCTTATGACTGTATCAAGTAGTTTAGTTAAATGCTTTCTGACCTGAAGAATGTAGTTGTTTTAACTTCAATCCGCGTTTGCCTTTCAGATTTAGATTACTGGTTCTAGTAACTTCTTCAGGTCAAAAAAGCCTTAGTTTTAGTGTGTAAAGACCTGGACCTCTTATGTTTTTGAATAATATTTTGTAGCAGCTGGCAAGAAAATATGCTATACCATTTATAACTGTGATTTTTTTTATTTCATTGATTATTAAGTCATGCCTGGAATTCATTTCCAAGTCCATGGCATAGCAGCTTTTCAGCCTCTAGGGCTCTGCTTTTATTGTTGAAGCGTGCAGCATTTGCCATATTCTGCTGCACGGGTGGTCGGCATAGTTGGATTTAGAATTTATCAGTATTTTTTTTTTCTTGAGACCAGTGTTTAGAACACTGTTTAAAGACACTTTGAACTTCTTTTGTATGTATTTGTTTTGTAATAAATGATTTTCAAAAAAAAAGTAATTTAGTAAAATACTTTTTGACCTGGGGAATGCCGTTGTTTCAACTTTGATCCGCGTTTGCCTTCCAAATTCGGATTACTGATTCTAGTGACTTCTCCAGGTCAAAATAGCCTTAGTTTTAGTGTGTACAGACCTGGGACCTCTTATGTTTTTTTTCTGTTTTAATAATATTTTGTAGCTGCTGACAAGAAAATATGCTATACCATTTAAAAATGTGTTTTTTTTTTATTTCATAGATTATTAAGTCATACCTAGAATTTATTTCAAAGTCCATGTCGTAGCAGCTTTTCAGCCTCTACGGCTCTCTGCTTTTATTATTGAAGCGAGCAGCATTTGCCATATTCTGCTGCACGGGTTTTTTATATGCATCTAACTGGTAATTATTTCAGAAATGATTGGGCCAAAAAAATTGAAATAGAAACGTACGATATACCCTGTATACAAAATCGTTTAGATGCATTATGTGTGCAAGCATTTATTTATTTAAAAATATTGTTTCGTCTTACTCATTTTCGTAGAAGCCCCAAGAAATAGGAAATAGTTTGGTCAGCACATAATTTAAATCGACTATTCAACTTTTTAAACACCCTGTATCTCAGAAACTAATCATAGGATTCATTTGAGCCCATGGACACATTTGATCAGGACCTCAAGAAGAACAACATACCAAATTTTCATCAAATTTGACCGGGCACCAAAATCCCATAAGATGTGTGCGGGGTCCTTTCCTTCAAATTTCACTGGCCAAAAGTATTCGATCCAATAGTTACTGAGATATAGTGGTTCAAAAATTCAAGTAATTTCTCAGATTATCAATATAGATAGAAATGCAGGTTTTTGCCCTATAACTTTGGAAAACATAAACTTTGACTATGAGTGTAGCAAAGACAGTCGATATCGTTCTACTGTTTTGGTGCTTTGGTAACTTATGCCAACAGGATACCCATCAAAAACCACTATGGCATTGCTCCGGAAGTATCTTTGAAAATAATCGACGTAATTGTGGCACACCAATTCAAATGTTGTATGCCTTGATTTGCTCCACACAACCTTATGTCGCAGGTGCCCACGATACAATACAACATTGACCTCATCTGATTGTTTTATTATGCGAATCCGTTGAAAGAGAGTTAGAGGGTCTATGTGAACTTTTTGTCTTTAACTATCACACAAGAGGAAACAGATGCTAGAGAAACAACCTTATCTTTCCGCTTCAATTTCATGTCTTGACAATTCCCTTTTTCCAAACAGGTCTTCATACAGGTGATAACAATAGTTCGAGCTAAGCGGCAGTTCATAACTTCAGGAGCAACAGCTCCTGTGCCTATTGAGAGTAGCTCTTTTGTATCCAGGAAAGGAGGATGGTCAGTAGATAGGCGAGCTCAGCACGGATGACGTCAAAATCAAAATAAAAAAAGGTTTATTTTCCAAAAATAATTATTAAAATAGGATACAATGAAAAAATAATTCAGGGGCACAGTAGACTGTGAGTGCACGTGAAAGAGACGAGGATAAGAGATGTTTTTCCCATGCTTGGTTTGAGTTTGAATTATGTTCGGACGGGAAGAAATTTTTGACAACTTGAGTTTTTTTTTTGTATCTTTGAACCACTGTATCTCGGGTTTTTAACTTATCAGTTAAATTTAAACGAAATTTAATTTTCTTCAACTTTATAAATAGCTGCATTCCGCTAAAAACGCATGGTTTAGAAGTTATGGGCAAAAAACTGAAAAAGTTCGAAAATTTCTAGGTCTTTCGACTTCCCCCCAAGTTAGCACAGGCTCCTCGAGGTCGAAAACTCAGATTCTACTCCACAGTCTATTCACAAACGACATGCTAAAATATGAATAACTTCCAACTTCGGAATACTTTCCAGCTGCCCCCTTTATTTATTACTTGCCTGCTGGCCTATTATATCTGAAAATCGTTTAAAAACCTATATTGTCGGTATCTAGGCTGGCAAAAAACTATCTACTGTTTAATGATTGATATACGCGTAAGTGTTGTTCTTTCTATCAAAATGCCCAAACTGACAATCGGAACTTCTGAAATTACGAATGGTCGCTCTAGCTCGTAAAATAGGTAACTTAAATACATAATTCTTCAGTACCAAATGTGTGCTAGCCAGGTTCTTAATGTTCTTATTATGAGGCCCAGTTTAAATTAGGATAGTTTCGGTTGAGGCTATTTTGCATCTAAATTCAAATTAGTTCATAATTTCATAGTCACTGGACCGCCGAGCTTCAATTCTGAAAACTTTCTCATACGTACGCAAAGTATACCTAACTCCTAATATGGTTTGCTTCCTTTAAAAAATTGATGATATTTCAAAGGGGCGCTATTTTTTTAAAGCTATTTTATAAGGCGCTGTTATGATAGTTACACGTTATTTCGTTGCAGAACCCTATCTTCATACCTAATAAATAATTCTTAATTTTTTTTTAAAATTAAAATACAAATTCCTGTGCTACCAGCGAACCAAGTACATCGCGTGAAAGAATGTTCGCGTCCTTTTTATTTACAGGTAGACAGTACCTTTAAGCACGATTCAATTGCATTTTGTTGGTAAATCCTAGTGTTATAATTAGATAATAAGTAATTGGTACTCTACGAAAACAAAACAAGAATTACTATCACTAGATAGGCAGGGCTTTAGAGTGCCAATTAGAGGAATCGTGCAAGATACATACTGCAGGTAGTACTCGATTATTGTTATTTAACTCTGTAAACTGTTCGCTGGCAAACTGCACAATTTTTGTGGAAATTAGCAAACTATTGTTGAACTTTCAATTTAAAATATGGTACCTTAACCATGTCGTGGAAGTTAGCCACAGAATCAGAAACGAAAATCAAATTTTTACAGTCGTCCAAATAAGTAGTGCAAATTAATATGTGTAATTATAAATAGTAGGTAATTATTAGCTTTGGTGGTCAAAATTTAGAATATTTTTTGTGAGAATAGGTGCTAGGGTGTACCCTCTTTATAGATAAGACTTTGAAATTCCGCCGAAGGGATGAAAAAACTAAATTCAACCCTAATATCAAAGTCTATTGGAAATTGGAATGAATACATACCTACTTCTACAAAAATCTCTGTAACACCAAACTTTTTTTTTGAATACTCTTTGAAACGTTGATAATAATAAAATACCAAAATAACTAGTGTGCGACGGGGTTGAAGGGGGTGGATTCAACCCCAAAGATAGGGAAAAAATACTAACTTCTGAAAAAAATTTTGCTACACCACCAAATATTTTTAAAAATGTTCTTTAGGACGTAACTAATCATAAAATCCCAAAATAAAGAGTGCGCCTAGGGGCTGAAGGGGGTAGATTCAACCCCAAAGATAGGGAAAAAATACTAACTTCTGAAAAAAATTTTGCTACAGCACCAAATATTTTTAAAAATGTTCTTTAGGACGTAACTAATCTAAAAATCCCAAAATAAAGAGTGCGCCTAGGGGCTGAAGGGGGTAGATTCAACCCCAAAGATAGGGAAAAACTACTAACTTCTGAAAAAAATTTTGCTACAGCACCAAATATTTTTAAAAATGTTCTTTAGGACGTAACTAATCATAAAATCCCAAAATAAAGAGTGCGCCTAGGGGCTGAAGGGGGTAGATTCAACCCCAAAGATAGGGAAAAAATACTAACTTCTGAAAAAAATTTTGCTACACCACCAAATATTTTTAAAAATGTTCTTTAGGACGTAACTAATCTAAAAATCCCAAAATAAAGAGTGCGCCTAGGGGCTGAAGGGGGTAGATTCAACCCCAAAGATAGGGAAAAACTACTAACTTCTGAAAAAAATTTTGCTACAGCACCAAATATTTTTAAAAATGTTCTTTAGGACGTAACTAATCATAAAATCCCAAAATAAAGAGTGCGCCTAGGGGCTGAAGGGGGTAGATTCAACCCCAAAGATAGGGAAAAAATACTAACTTCTGAAAAAAATTTTGCTACACCACCAAATATTTTTAAAAATGTTCTTTAGGACGTAACTAATCTAAAAATCCCAAAATAAAGAGTGCGCCTAGGGGCTGAAGGGGGTAGATTCAACCCCAAAGATAGGGAAAAAATACTAACTTCTGAAAAAAATTTTGCTACACCACCAAATATTTTTAAAAATGTTCTTTAGGACGTAACTAATCTAAAAATCCCAAAATAAAGAGTGCGCCTAGGGGCTGAAGGGGGTAGATTCAACCCCAAAGATAGGGAAAAAATACTAACTTCTGAAAAAAATTTTGCTACACCACCAAATATTTTTAAAAATGTTCTTTAGGACGTAACTAATCTAAAAATCCCAAAATAAAGAGTGCGCCTAGGGGCTGAAGGGGGTAGATTCAACCCCAAAGATAGGGAAAAAATACTAACTTCTGAAAAAAATTTTGCTACACCACCAAATATTTTTAAAAATGTTCTTTAGGACGTAACTAATCTAAAAATCCCAAAATAAAGAGTGCGCCTAGGGGCTGAAGGGGGTAGATTCAACCCCAAAGATAGGGAAAAAATACTAACTTCTGAAAAAAATTTTGCTACACCACCAAATATTTTTAAAAATGTTCTTTAGGACGTAACTAATCTAAAAATCCCAAAATAAAGAGTGCGCCTAGGGGCTGAAGGGGGTAGATTCAACCCCAAAGATAGGGAAAAAATACTAACTTCTGAAAAAAATTTTGCTACACCACCAAATATTTTTAAAAATGTTCTTTAGGACGTAACTAATCTAAAAATCCCAAAATAAAGAGTGCGCCTAGGGGCTGAAGGGGGTAGATTCAACCCCAAAGATAGGGAAAAAATACTAACTTCTGAAAAAAATTTTGCTACACCACCAAATATTTTTAAAAATGTTCTTTAGGACGTAACTAATCTAAAAATCCCAAAATAAAGAGTGCGCCTAGGGGCTGAAGGGGGTAGATTCAACCCCAAAGATAGGGAAAAAATACTAACTTCTGAAAAAAATTTTGCTACACCACCAAATATTTTTAAAAATGTTCTTTAGGACGTAACTAATCTAAAAATCCCAAAATAAAGAGTGCGCCTAGGGGCTGAAGGGGGTAGATTCAACCCCAAAGATAGGGAAAAAATACTAACTTCTGAAAAAAATTTTGCTACACCACCAAATATTTTTAAAAATGTTCTTTAGGACGTAACTAATCTAAAAATCCCAAAATAAAGAGTGCGCCTAGGGGCTGAAGGGGGTAGATTCAACCCCAAAGATAGGGAAAAAATACTAACTTCTGAAAAAAATTTTGCTACACCACCAAATATTTTTAAAAATGTTCTTTAGGACGTAACTAATCTAAAAATCCCAAAATAAAGAGTGCGCCTAGGGGCTGAAGGGGGTAGATTCAACCCCAAAGATAGGGAAAAAATACTAACTTCTGAAAAAAATTTTGCTACACCACCAAATATTTTTAAAAATGTTCTTTAGGACGTAACTAATCTAAAAATCCCAAAATAAAGAGTGCGCCTAGGGGCTGAAGGGGGTAGATTCAACCCCAAAGATAGGGAAAAAATACTAACTTCTGAAAAAAATTTTGCTACACCACCAAATATTTTTAAAAATGTTCTTTAGGACGTAACTAATCTAAAAATCCCAAAATAAAGAGTGCGCCTAGGGGCTGAAGGGGGTAGATTCAACCCCAAAGATAGGGAAAAAATACTAACTTCTGAAAAAAATTTTGCTACACCACCAAATATTTTTAAAAATGTTCTTTAGGACGTAACTAATCTAAAAATCCCAAAATAAAGAGTGCGCCTAGGGGCTGAAGGGGGTAGATTCAACCCCAAAGATAGGGAAAAAATACTAACTTCTGAAAAAAATTTTGCTACACCACCAAATATTTTTAAAAATGTTCTTTAGGACGTAACTAATCTAAAAATCCCAAAATAAAGAGTGCGCCTAGGGGCTGAAGGGGGTAGATTCAACCCCAAAGATAGGGAAAAACTACTAACTTCTGAAAAAAATTTTGCTACAGCACCAAATATTTTTAAAAATGTTCTTTAGGACGTAACTAATCATAAAATCCCAAAATAAAGAGTGCGCCTAGGGGCTGAAGGGGGTAGATTCAACCCCAAAGATAGGGAAAAAATACTAACTTCTGAAAAAAATTTTGCTACACCACCAAATCTTTTTAAAAATGTTCTTTAGGACGTAACTAATCATAAAATCCCAAAATAAAGAGTGCGCCTAGGGGCTGAAGGGGGTAGATTCAACCCCAAAGATAGGGAAAAAATACTAACTTCTGAAAAAAATTTTGCTACAGCACCAAATATTTTTAAAAATGTTCTTTAGGACGTAACTAATCTAAAAATCCCAAAATAAAGAGTGCGCCTAGGGGCTGAAGGGGGTAGATTCAACCCCAAAGATAGGGAAAAAATACTAACTTCTGAAAAAAATTTTGCTACACCACCAAATATTTTTAAAAATGTTCTTTAGGACGTAACTAATCTAAAAATCCCAAAATAAAGAGTGCGCCTAGGGGCTGAAGGGGGTAGATTCAACCCCAAAGATAGGGAAAAAATACTAACTTCTGAAAAAAATTTTGCTACACCACCAAATATTTTTAAAAATGTTCTTTAGGACGTAACTAATCATAAAATCCCAAAATAAAGAGTGCGCCTAGGGGCTGAAGGGGGTAGATTCAACCCCAAAGATAGGGAAAAAATACTAACTTCTGAAAAAAATTTTGCTACAGCACCAAATATTTTTAAAAATGTTCTTTAGGACGTAACTAATCTAAAAATCCCAAAATAAAGAGTGCGCCTAGGGGCTGAAGGGGGTAGATTCAACCCCAAAGATAGGGAAAAAATACTAACTTCTGAAAAAAAATTTGCTACACCACCAAATATTTTTAAAAATGTTCTTTAGGACGTAACTAATCATAAAATCCCAAAATAAAGAGTGCGCCTAGGGGCTGAAGGGGGTAGATTCAACCCCAAAGATAGGGAAAAAATACTAACTTCTGAAAAAAATTTTGCTACAGCACCAAATATTTTTAAAAATGTTCTTTAGGACGTAACTAATCTAAAAATCCCAAAATAAAGAGTGCGCCTAGGGGCTGAAGGGGGTAGATTCAACCCCAAAGATAGGGAAAAACTACTAACTTCTGAAAAAAATTTTGCTACAGCACCAAATATTTTTAAAAATGTTCTTTAGGACGTAACTAATCATAAAATCCCAAAATAAAGAGTGCGCCTAGGGGCTGAAGGGGGTAGATTCAACCCCAAAGATAGGGAAAAAATACTAACTTCTGAAAAAAATTTTGCTACACCACCAAATCTTTTTAAAAATGTTCTTTAGGACGTAACTAATCATAAAATCCCAAAATAAAGAGTGCGCCTAGGGGCTGAAGGGGGTAGATTCAACCCCAAAGATAGGGAAAAAATACTAACTTCTGAAAAAAATTTTGCTACACCACCAAATATTTTTAAAAATGTTCTTTAGGACGTAACTAATCATAAAATCTCAAAATAAAGAGTGCGCCTAGGGGCTGAAGGGGGTAGATTCAACCCCAAAGATAGGGAAAAAATACTAACTTCTGAAAAAAATTTTGCTACAGCACCAAATATTTTTAAAAATGTTCTTTAGGACGTAACTAATCATAAAATCCCAAAATAAATAGTGCGCGATGGGGCTGAAGGGGGTAGATTCAACCCCAAAGATAGGGAAAAAATACTAACTTCTGAAAATAATTTTGCTACAGCACCAAATATTTTTAAAAATATAACGAACATTTCTAAAAATATTTGGTGATGTAGCAAAATTTTTTTCAGAAGTTATTATTTTTTCCCTATCTTTGGGGTTGAATCTACCCCCTTCAGCCCCTAGGCGCACTCTTTATTTTGGGATTTTTAGATTAGTTACGTCCTAAAGAACATTTTTAAAAATATTTGGTGGTGTAGCAAAATTTTTTTCAGAAGTTAGTATTTTTTCCCTATCTTTGGGGTTGAATCTACCCCCTTCAGCCCCTAGGCGCACTCTTTATTTTGGGATTTTTAGATTAGTTACGTCCTAAAGAACATTTTTAAAAATATTTGGTGGTGTAGCAAAATTTTTTTCAGAAGTTAGTATATTTTCCCCATATTTGGGGTTGAATCTACCCCCTTCAGCCCCATGGAACACTCTTTATTTTGGGATTTTTAGATTAGTAACGACTTAAAGAACATTTTTAAAAATATTTGGTGGTGTAGCAAAATTTTTTTCAGAAGTTAGTATTTTTTCCCTATCTTTGGGGTTGAATCTACCCCCTTCAGCCCCTAGGCGCACTCTTTATTTTGGGATTTTTAGATTAGTTACGTCCTAAAGAACATTTTTAAAAATATTTGGTGGTGTGGCAAAATTTTTTTCAGAAGTTAGTATATTTTCCCCATATTTGGGGTTGAATCTACCCCCTTCAGCCCCATGGCGCACTCTTTATTTTGGGATTTTTAGATTAGTTACGTCCTAAAGAACATTTTTAAAAATATTTGGTGGTGTAGCAAAATTTTTTTCAGAAGTTAGTATTTTTTCCCTATCTTTGGGGTTGAATCTACCCCCTTCAGCCCCTAGGCGCACTCTTTATTTTGGGATTTTTAGATTAGTAACGTCCTAAAGAACATTTTTAAAAATATTTGGTGGTGTAGCAAAATTTTTTTCAGAAGTTAGTATTTTTTCCCTATCTTTGGGGTTGAATCTACCCCCTTCAGCCCCTAGGCGCACTCTTTATTTTGGGATTTTTAGATTAGTTACGTCCTAAAGAACATTTTTAAAAATATTTGGTGGTGTAGCAAAATTTTTTTCAGAAGTTAGTATATTTTCCCCATATTTGGGGTTGAATCTACCCCCTTCAGCCCCATGGAACACTCTTTATTTTGGGATTTTTAGATTAGTAACGACTTAAAGAACATTTTTAAAAATATTTGGTGGTGTAGCAGAATTTTTTTCAGAAGTTAGTATTTTTTCCCTATCTTTGGGGTTGAATCTACCCCCTTCAGCCCCTAGGCGCACTCTTTATTTTGGGATTTTTAGATTAGTTACGTCCTAAAGAACATTTTTAAAAATATTTGGTGGTGTAGCAAAATTTTTTTCAGAAGTTAGTATATTTTCCCCATATTTGGGGTTGAATCTACCCCCTTCAGCCCCATGGAACACTCTTTATTTTGGGATTTTTAGATTAGTAACGACTTAAAGAACATTTTTAAAAATATTTGGTGGTGTAGCAAAATTTTTTTCAGAAGTTAGTATTTTTTCCCTATCTTTGGGGTTGAATCTACCCCCTTCAGCCCCTAGGCGCACTCTTTATTTTGGGATTTTTAGATTAGTTACGTCCTAAAGAACATTTTTAAAAATATTTGGTGGTGTAGCAAAATTTTTTTCAGAAGTTAGTATATTTTCCCCATATTTGGGGTTGAATCTACCCCCTTCAGCCCCATGGAACACTCTTTATTTTGGGATTTTTAGATTAGTAACGACTTAAAGAACATTTTTAAAAATATTTGGTGGTGTAGCAGAATTTTTTTCAGAAGTTAGTATTTTTTCCCTATCTTTGGGGTTGAATCTACCCCCTTCAGCCCCTAGGCGCACTCTTTATTTTGGGATTTTTAGATTAGTTACGTCCTAAAGAACATTTTTAAAAATATTTGGTGGTGTAGCAAAATTTTTTTCAGAAGTTAGTATATTTTCCCCATATTTGGGGTTGAATCTACCCCCTTCAGCCCCATGGAACACTCTTTATTTTGGGATTTTTAGATTAGTAACGACTTAAAGAACATTTTTAAAAATATTTGGTGGTGTAGCAAAATTTTTTTCAGAAGTTAGTATTTTTTCCCTATCTTTGGGGTTGAATCTACCCCCTTCAGCCCCTAGGCGCACTCTTTATTTTGGGATTTTTAGATTAGTTACGTCCTAAAGAACATTTTTAAAAATATTTGGTGGTGTAGCAAAATTTTTTTCAGAAGTTAGTATTTTTTCCCAATCTTTGGGGTTGAATCTACCCCCTTCAGCCCCTAGGCGCACTCTTTATTTTGGGATTTTTAGATTAGTAACGTCCTAAAGAACATTTTTAAAAATATTTGGTGGTGTAGCAAAATTTTTTTCAGAAGTTAGTATTTTTTCTCTATCTTTGGGGTTGAATCTACCCCCTTCAGCCCCTAGGCGCACTCTTTATTTTGGGATTTTTAGATTAGTTACGTCCTAAAGAACATTTTTAAAAATATTTGGTGGTGTAGCAAAATTTTTTTCAGAAGTTAGTATATTTTCCCCATATTTGGGGTTGAATCTACCCCCTTCAGCCCCATGGAACACTCTTTATTTTGGGACTTTTAGATTAGTAACGACTTAAAGAACATTTTTAAAAATATTTGGTGGTGTAGCAAATTTTTTTTCAGAAGTTAGTATTTTTTCCCTATCTTTGGGGTTGAATCTACCCCCTTCAGCTCCTAGGCGCACTCTTTATTTTGGGATTTTTAGATTAGTTACGTCCTAAAGAACATTTTTAAAAATATTTGGTGGTGTAGCAAAATTTTTTTCAGAAGTTAGTATATTTTCCCCATATTTGGGGTTGAATCTACCCCCTTCAGCCCCATGGAACACTCTTTATTTTGGGATTTTTAGATTAGTAACGACTTAAAGAACATTTTTAAAAATATTTGGTGGTGTAGCAAAATTTTTTTCAGAAGTTAGTATTTTTTCCCTATCTTTGGGGTTGAATCTACCCCCTTCAGCTCCTAGGCGCACTCTTTATTTTGGGATTTTTAGATTAGTTACGTCCTAAAGAACATTTTTAAAAATATTTGGTGGTGTAGCAAAATTTTTTTCAGAAGTTAGTATATTTTCCTCATATTTGGGGTTGAATCTACCCCCTTCAGCCCCATGGAACACTCTTTATTTTGGGATTTTTAGATTAGTAACGACTTAAAGAACATTTTTAAAAATATTTGGTGGTGTAGCAAAATTTTTTTCAGAAGTTAGTATATTTTCCCCATATTTGGGGTTGAATCTACCCCCTTCAGCCCCATGGAACACTCTTTATTTTGGGATTTTTAGATTAGTAACGACTTAAAGAACATTTTTAAAAATATTTGGTGGTGTAGCAAAATTTTTTTCAGAAGTTAGTATTTTTTCCCTATCTTTGGGGTTGAATCTACCCCCTTCAGCCCCTAGGCGCACTCTTTATTTTGGGATTTTTAGATTAGTTACGTCCTAAAGAACATTTTTAAAAATATTTGGTGGTGTAGCAAAATTTTTTTCAGAAGTTAGTATTTTTTCCCAATCTTTGGGGTTGAATCTACCCCCTTCAGCCCCTAGGCGCACTCTTTATTTTGGGATTTTTAGATTAGTAACGTCCTAAAGAACATTTTTAAAAATATTTGGTGGTGTAGCAAAATTTTTTTCAGAAGTTAGTATTTTTTCCCTATCTTTGGGGTTGAATCTACCCCCTTCAGCCCCTAGGCGCACTCTTTATTTTGGGATTTTTAGATTAGTTACGTCCTAAAGAACATTTTTAAAAATATTTGGTGGTGTAGCAAAATTTTTTTCAGAAGTTAGTATATTTTCCCCATATTTGGGGTTGAATCTACCCCCTTCAGCCCCATGGCGCACTCTTTATTTTGGGATTTTTAGATTAGTAACGTCTTAAAGAACATTTTTAAAAATGTTTGGTGATGTAGCAAAATTTTTTTCAGAAGTTAGTAGTTTTTCCCTATCTTTGGGGTTGAATCCACCCCCTTCAACCCCGTCGCACACTAGTTATTTTGGTATTTTATTATTATCAACGTTTCAAAGAGTATTCAAAAAAAAAGTTTGGTGTTACAGAGATTTTTGTAGAAGTAGGTATGTATTCATTCCAATTTCCAATAGACTTTGATATTAGGGTTGAATTTAGTTTTTTCATCCCTTCGGCGGAATTTCAAAGTCTTATCTATAAAGAGGGTACACCCTAGCACCTATTCTCACAAAAAATATTCTAAATTTTGACCACCAAAGCTAATAATTACCTACTATTTATAATTACACATATTAATTTGCACTACTTATTTGGACGACTGTAAAAATTTGATTTTCGTTTCTGATTCTGTGGCTAACTTCCACGACATACCTTAACCTATATGGTTTAATTTCTGCTATAATGGGAATGCGAATCAAGTTATGTTTATTTTAGCCGAAATTATCTAGAAAGGTAGATTGAATTGATTGAGCCTTGAGCCGATACATGAAAATAGAGATTAGAATTCTTGGTTCGAAAATAAAAATAAATAAAAATTCTTTTATGTGGAAGATTTTTGTATTCAGTTTAGGTACATAATTGGAATTATAATTAATCTTTGGAAGATAAATAATAAAAACTGGGAAACTGAAATTTAAAAATTGACTGATATAAAAAGCACAAAAACTAATTTTTTTCGCCATAAAGCGGATGAGCGATAAAGCAAAGAGCATAACAAATGACTTTTTAAGGAATATTTAACTGTTTATACAGTTTTAAATCGGGGCAAAATGCTGGGGTGGAACAAAGACAAAATTAGATTTAGTCACAGAACGGAGTCGATTAAATTTAAATTATTTATTAGCTTCAAGGAAATCGCCTCTAGTGGGATTGAAATTAAAAAAGAGACCGGGTTGCTGCTGCAATTCACCCCAAACACAATCTTTGATGACAGCCGCTTTCTTTTGTTTCAGTTTTGTTTTGGTTTTATCACTCTTTTTACTTTTTTACGATTTCAATTGAAAAATTTAATGCAGAAACAGTTTAACTTCTAGATTGTTTTGTGTATTTTATTTTAAAAAAAATATTTGGGTATAGGATTTCTAAGCTACAATTAAAATTCGAAAGTGTAAGCAACTGACACTTTCGGGACGCTTAGTTTCTCAACCCACGATATGAAAAATACCACAACAATGGTTGTGGATCTGATAACGAAACTATTGCAAGTGATGTAGACTGCTACGTATAGGAAACGTACTGAACGGAAAAACGGGTCAATGATTCACCGCTATCTACAAGCTACTATAACTTGAACAAAGACGCTGAAGTTTAACTTCGGAAGAACACAAGTGTTCAACCGAAGCCCCAAACACATTGCTAATACACGTACGCCGAAGTTAAACTTCGTCTTATTGTTTAAATTCAACATCTGCCAAGAATTTTCTGATTTTGAAAACCTATTCAACTTACGCCACTATATGCCAGCAGATCGAGAAAGCTTATCAATGGGATTTGTCTATTTAATTGGCCCGTATCAAATTCGAGAAGTACGTCAAAAACATTTCAATAATCAACTTCTTGAAAAGTCGCAGGATGGAGTACGCTTATACTGCTTATTGACGCACGCCACCAAGAAGCCATCACTTTATAACAATTCAAGCCTTCGATGAAACTCACATACATGTCAAATTCCAAACCAGATGGACCACGCCAAGGAAGCTTTATTCACTGTATTAAGTGAAAAATACGAAGAATTTTCAGACCAATTCATACAAAAGCAAAGTACGGTTCTCCAAGTAGGTTCTCGTATCCTGAATAAGTTCTCAAGAGATTATGCGAAATTTGCTAACACTGTAAACTGCTAATATCGTGCTCCAAAACGAATGTTTCGGGATTTCTGAGTTTTCATTGACTCCACGTCATAATTACATCAAATCAAAGTATGCTTTATTGCCACAAAAAAACTGATGTTTAAAACATCAGGCCAAAAAGAAATGCTCATGAGATTAGAACTGCTGCAATGGAGAAAAAATTGGCAACAATTTCCATGAAACCAAATCCCTACGTGCTGATGGAGTGTTTCCAGTATTACCTACTATTGATAGGAGTGTAGTCCATGGTACCACAATGCCCAATGACCCATTATTGTTGTTTTAAAAGAATACAGTCATAAAGAGAACAGTTAAAGAGCTTCGCATCTACTTGGACTATGAATTGCCTCTGTATCCGGTGTCACTCTTTGACGAAGGTGGTATGCGCAAGACGAACAAGTCAGCTTTCTATGACAGTATTCAGTCATCTGAATCTGGAAGGATTTTCCAAAACGCCACTTATATAGTTATACAGTTCCGTTCCATAATACTCTTTACACTATCTGCTCCTCGACGCATCGTCTCGTGCGGCTTTATTTTCTCCAACGTCATTGTCTGGTTGGGTTAATTGTGTAATTTAGTGCTGAACAATTTATCTCAACTATGTGCTCCATTTGCTCGCCTACGTTCTACGTCTTTCGATTCCCGATCTCTCAATGTCAATTCAGGCATCCTCCTTCATGCCGGCGCTGTCTCTCATTTCCTCGTCTACTTCACTTCTCCAGCTACTTCTCGGTCTGTCGCGTGTTCTTCTTCCACCTGGCTTCCCTGATTTGCTTGGTAATTCTCGTATCTGGCATTCTTTATACATGGCCAAACCAATTCAGTGGTTTGTCTTTGATATCCCTGCCGCCCTCCTCAGACCTCTGAACTATATATGACTTTGCTTTTGACGATGGTGTTGTATATTCTAGTTTTGTTACTTTTGTTGATAATTTGATCAGACAGAACTCCATTTAGCAGAGATATTTTCTTCTGCCCTTTTTCATTTCGATCCCTGATTGCTTCATCAGGGGGTTCGTCGGTTAGGGGCCCCTCATGCGAGATTTTCATTCCCAAATATTTGTGTTCAGTGCGTTGTTTTATTTCTCACCCGTTATTCGATTTCAGGTTTCGTTGTTCTCCTATGGTAATATATTGTTATCGACAGATTGACGTCCAACCCCCACGTGTCACCAATAACTTGTGCAATTAATAACTAGTCATCAGCAAAGCTTAGAGGATACCGGTCTGGCAAGTGAACATCTTGCATGCCAATTTAAATGCAATAGAATGAAATGTCTATGAAAAGTATAAGGTTAAATAGAGAACGGAAACGATTTCCCCTGTTCCACCTCCAGCATTTCCAGCGCTGCATGCTGGAGGTGTAATAGGGGAAATCGTTCTCGTTCTCTATTTAACTTTAGACTTTTCCTATACATTTCATTCTATCGCATTAAAATTGGCCTGTAAGATGCCAGACCTGTATATACTAACACTTACATATGGCTCCGAAACATGGATCACCTACAGAAAACACATAAAAAACGTAGAAAAATACCACCAGCGATGCCTAAGACGGATCCTATGAAATAAATGGCAAGACCGACGAACGAACATTAGTGTTTTAGAGTAGGCCAAAACAACTAGCATTGAAGCTCTTATCATTAAGCACCAACTTCGCTGGACAGTTCGCCTCGTCCGCATGCCCGAAACACGTCTTCCACGACAGTTTCTCTACAGACAACTGAAAGAGGTTAAACGAAATCAAGGAGGTCGACAAAAATGCTACAAAGATGTTCTAAAGGAAAATATGGCAAAGTGTCGCATCGATACCAGCAACTGGGAGACGACAGCAAATGATAGGCCCTTATGGCATTGACTAGTCCACGACGGACCACAAACTTTTGAAGAACAGCGACGCAGACACGAGATCGAAAAGAGGGACCGCAGGAAGGAGCGAGAGAAGAAAGAGAGATAGAGTGCTGCCAGAGCCTGGGTCTGCCAAGACTGTAGAAGAGTGTGCGGCTCTAGAATTGGTTTATATAAGGCGATTTTCAGCCTGGAATTATTATTTATCGGTGAACACCGTGGTTATTCTTTTGGTTGACAACTTTGACAGCCAAGTGTGACGTCATAGCCCACCACTCAAGAATGATAACCCAAGGAACTGATCACTGAAATGATTTGGTTATAGCAGTGTATAGGGTTATATTTATTATTCTTATTTGTTTTTCCGTTTCAATAATGGTTTCTTGTTTAAGTACAAAAAATGGAGCGGAATCTCTTGTTAGTCTCGTTTATCGAAGAGATTATCTTTGGGGATGATCTAAGCCTGGATATGAACATGGTGAGTTGCAGTGAGAGTATACTTCTTCCATTGCATTGCAAAATCACAAAATACCAATACCAATCCCCAAAATGATAACAATAATATTAAAAAGCTGTAACCAAAAGATTAACCCAAGTCCAAAGCTGGGTTATAAGTGGTAAATACCAAAAGCAAATCAGCTGATCTGTGACCTCACAACTTCCCCTATTTTGGTAAAAACCGCGACAGCGGAAATGCATTGGTTAAAAACCAAATAATAATCATTCCAGGCTGAAAATCGCCTTTAGCCACCAAAAAACGCACAATCGACGACAATGACAATAGAATAGAATATAATCATACTCTCGGTATCGAGTGATGATGATATAAAATGCATTCATTGAATGACATCCACGAGTGTTTTCATTTCTTTTTCACTCTGCTTGTTCGTTTAAGTGTTGGTAGAATGCAGCATCCCTGTTTAAGTCGTTAAGTTGCTCTAAAGCCCTTGCTAATTATCCTACCCTCTAGTGCTTCCCATAGCTTTTTTAGTGGGATATTGTAATACGCATTTTCTAGATCCAGAAATAGTACTTAAATGAAGTTCTTGGTCATACACTCATACGCTAGTTTCTTTTTTATGCCCTGGGTCAAACTAAATAAGTGGTCTACTATTGATTCTCCTGCTCTAAAACTTTCTTTGTACTCGTTTTCTCTTTTGATTTTCATAAGTTTTCCATATACCCTGCTTAACGTAATTGTGACTGCAACGACTCGGTGATTTTCGCACTTATTTTTGTCGTCGACTTTCTTACAATATCGTTGTTGAACAATTTATTTTCCACTCTTCCGCTACTTTATCTATGCATGTTAGGAATAGTTTTTTTAGCTGTTCGTAAAGTTAATTGATCCCATATTTTGTGATTCCTCCTGGGCCTAGGCTCTAAAACTCCTATTTGTATTTCTTGGGCTCAATCTTGTCTCCTTCTTTTTTCTTTTCAGTCGTCCTTGCGATGTTTCTGCCAGGGACAAGGATTTTTGTTTCCATAGCAGGTCACAACCACACGTCGCTTTCCTATGTGCTGCCACATCCTGGAATTGCATGTTTGATCTCTGTTCTGCGTAGTCATTACCTAATCGATTTTTGGTGGTTTAATTTTTCCTCGTATTTATGTATTTCTCTATGCTGGAAGTATCTATCCATTTAGAATTTTTAGGTCATTTTACTGGCATAGGCTTCCTCTATTGTCATTCCCCACATTCTCTCCAAATTTTCCTACCACTTTGTCGTTGATTTTTCTTCCTATTCGTCCGTTGCAGTCGGAATTACTAGAGAACTTCTCGTCGAGGTTGTATTCCTCTAGCCTTTGATGATGCAACATCCAGCTACAAGGCAGCAGCTTCTTCGCCGCTTTACATCCAAATTTATGTTAATTGGGATGATTACAGACGGTATGGTTAGCTGGGCGTACCATAGCAAGGGATTTGAATAAAAAGGTAGATGCAGTTGAGCAGCATTTAAAATTGGACCTCTGGCCTGACTTATATTATTGATGAAGGATTTCTCTTGCACCAAGTTATATTACATCAAAATGCCAACGGAAAATGTCCCTGCCTTTATACATAAAAAGTCATCCCCAAAATTCTCTCTCGTAGGTAGTAAGCAAAATAGTTTATAAATCTCAAGTGAATTTATTACAATTTACATTATTTAAGAAAAAATTCTGTATAGGTATGCAAGAAACAAACGGGTCAATGTATTCTGTAATCTACAGGATGTGCAAAATTGCAAATTGTCTATAGGCAGATATATAGGCTTATAGAAATTTATAGATTTGCTTAAAGATGTGCAAAGAATTGGCCCATTATATTATTACGGGTCGGTTTATTCACTTTCTTATGCAATTTGACGGATAAAAATAGTTTCCAGCAAGTTTATCTGAAGATGAATAAACCAGGCCTAAGAAAAGTAATCTTGAATAAATTAGTCGATTTATTAGATGGCATGTGTTGTTTACAAACCTGACAGATAATTTTCCTTTGAAATTCGGACCTGCCTCTCAAAAGCATACAGCTTTAATTACTTCTGATACCTAGGTCATGGTATTTTCAAATTATCTCAGACCCATATAAGTACGAATTTCTATACCTACAGCCGAAAAGTAATATAGCTAATTATAGAGGATGGTCGTTAAAAAAATCTAGGAGACGAAAATGATTTATTTCAATGTTTTCAACGGGCATAGTTGAGGTCCTTTCGCAGGCTTGGGCTTGGGTTGGCACGATGTAATAATGACCAACCGCTTTGACCGTAGCCACAGGCAGCCAGCACAGCTACTGATGTCAACTTGAGACCAAAAACAAAGTTTAAAAACAAGAATCGGACCCGGACCACGCCAGCGGAAACCGAATTCCGACCAAACTTTAAAAGTATGTAATACCTACAAAAATTACTCCTTTACCTAACAAAGCACTGAGTTGTTATGAATTCCTGAAATGAAGACAAGAATTTGTATTATTTCCTAATAAATACGACATTTACAGAAAAAGCTCGCGTAGAGATTTCAAAGCCAGCACAAATAACGGCAATTTTGGTTGATGTTTCAGTTTTCTTTGCCCATATTAAGTAGCATTATTTTCTGGAAAAATTAGGTATGTGATCTTTCATTGTTCCTCGTTCCAAAATGAAATCAAATTATGAAAAAAAGTACTTTTGTATTATTTAGAAAATATCTCAAATACCTACCTTAAAAATAATGTATTATATCAAAAAACCGAGGCAAAAAAAACGAAAATTTTCATTTTTGCTGAAAAGCTTTTTTTGGATAGTCATATTTAGTTATCACATCTGAAATAGAAGAAAATTTACTTTCCATCGAAAAAAAAAAAAAAAAAAGCCCTGGCTGAAATTTTTGCTACTAAAATGACCGTTATGTCTTTCACAGAAGTTATTTTCCCTCTGATTTTCGGAAATAAGTCGTCGCAAAAAATAAACTCAAATACAAAATCCCTTGAACTTATAGTTGTCTAATAATTGTTGTCAATTGTCTCAATCCTTGTTGTGGTTTTCATAGAAATGTTCAACCTGTTATGTCAGAAACAAATATTTACTGTAAAAAAATATAAACTGCTTAATGCTAATAAGATGAGAGCCTTAGGCACCATTGCGCAAAATTTGGACAGATATATGATAATTCGAAAACGGGTGGAGTTTTGCTAAGATGACAAAACACAAGTAGAACCGATGAAACAAAAAAAAAAGTATCTAAAGAAAACCCAAAGAAATACAACATTTTCCTAATGATATAAAAATAAAGAGTCGACTGTGAACTTTTTATCGGCCTCGGTCTAATGGCCATATCATTATGCAAACATTTAGTTAGTAACTGGGTTCCGTCGGTGGGTAACATCCTTTAAAAATATTCCCTTCATTCAGCTCAGTTGCTCTCAACGGTTTTATTTTATTTTTGCAATATTTACTTTAGAAATCGCGATTTTTCTTCATCTATTAATTCAAGAGTCTTTCTACCTCTCTCTACTCATTAGCCTGCGATCCTAAGCCAACATTTAAATACCTAGGAATTATTGTTCGCTTTTTTGTTACATTAGTGTTTTTTTTTTCAATTATTATGGTAATAAAAAATGTTCGAGTAGGTACCTACTTCAATGAAGTATAATTATATTTACAACAAATGTAAAATACTCCCTTTATCTAAAGGAGATCTATTTCCCTTCACTGCTCAAAAACTTAAAAGAATTAAATGTTAGTCATACCTACATAGTTAGTTATTATAAAATCCAGTATGATGGATGAAGTTATTGTAAACAAGTACCTACCTACTTAGGTATTTGATTTGATTGGCCTCAGATATTCTCGACATAATGGTGAAAGGAATGGGTATCTCTTGGTAGCAACATGATACGCGCGATGTTACGTATATATTTACTATTATTGTATTGCTTATTGCTTCCCAATAATCCCAATATGGTGTGAAAAAAAATTAAGCGGAGTGCGAATACGATGAGTACCTGCATAGTTGTGAAACATATTTGAAAAGTTTGAGAAAACGTAAAAAATCCACACTGGTTAAAGCAATGGACTCGTATACGTACAGTCACGTGCATTAAAAATGGGACACACTATTTTTGCTCTTGTAAAACGAACTAACCAGCACATACCTGCATAAACACAAAAACTTGAGAGGATGCCGCTGTACAGAGATGAAAACCAGAAAGGATAAACAATTTAGCTCAATAAAAATTATATGTCATATACTATGATCGAGAACAGCAGAAATGTGGCCAAAAGATAAGATTGTCAACCATTTCCTCAATCTCCAGCGCCCGATAGGGGTGAAACACCAGAGCAGCACGGAACATCAAGAGGTTTAAGGTTATTGCATGCCAATATCATGTGGCTGAAGTTAGCTTGTAGAGGGAATTTCTGCGATTCGGGAAAGGTGAAAATAACCCTTAGGCACATTCGAGGATATTTTCTCCAGTCAAGTTAGGTCTGGGCAAGTCACTACGAGGGGAAATCGATAATTTGTTTAAAAATTTATATATAGGGATTTTTTGAAATTTGAGGAAGATAGCCTGACCCTCTCAAGCACATTCAAAAATATTTTTTTTCTAGTCAAGTGTGGTCTGGGACAGTCACTACGGGAGGAAACCGATAAGTTTGAAAATTCGTGAAAAATTAATGATGCTTTGTAGGGATTTTTTGAAATTTGAGAATGATAGAGTTGACCCTCAAGCACATTCGAGAAAAGTTTTTACAGTCGAGTTAGGTCTGGGAGAGTCAAAACGGGGGGAAGTCGATAATCTATTACGAAATTCGTGAATATTTATTGATGCTCTGTAGGGAATTTTTAAAGTTTGAAGAGCATAAAGTTGACCCTCAAGTACATTCGAGAATATTTTTTGCAGTCAAGTAAGGCCTGGGAGAGTCGGTACAAAGGGAAATCCTTAATTTGTAGGAAAATTCATGAAAAAATAATGATGCTTTGTTGGAATTTTTTGAAGTTTGAGGATGATAGAGTTGACCCCTAAGCACATTCGAGAATAGTTTTTGCAGTCAAGTTAGGTCTGGGAGAGTCACTACCGGGGAAAGTCGATAATTTGTTGGGAAATTCATGAAAAATTAATGATGCTTTGTACGGATTTTTTGGAGTTTAAAGATGATAAAGTTGACCCCTAAGCCCATTCGAGAATAGTTTTTGCAGTCAAGTTAGATCTGGGAAAGTCGCTACGGGGCGAAGTCGATAATTTGTTGCGAAATTCGTGAATAATTATTGATGCTCTGTAGGGAATTTTTGAAGTTTGAAGAGCATAGAGTTGACCCTTTTAAGCACATTCGAGAATATTTTTTGCAGTCAAGCTAGGTCTGGGAGAGTCGCTATGGGGAAAATTCGATAATTTGTTGGAAAATTCGTGAAACATTACTGATGCTTCGTAGTAATTTTTTCAAGTTTGAGGTTGATAGAGTTGACCCTTAAGCACATTCAAGAATAGTTTTCGCAGTCAAGTTATGTCTGGAATGTCACTACGGGGGGAAGTCGATAATTTATTTGAAAAATCGTGAAATATTAATGATGCTTTGTTGGGATTTTTTAAAGTCTGGAAATGATAAAGTTAACCCTTCAGCACGTTCGAGAATAGAGTCTCCAAGACCTAACCTGACTGCAAAAAATATTCTTGAATGTGTTTAATGGTCAACTCTATCATCCCCAAACTTCGAAAAATCCCTACAAAGCATCATTAATCCTCAAACTTCAAAAAATCCCTGCAAAGCATCAATAATTTTTCACGAATTTCCCAACAAATTATCGACTTTCCCCCGTAGTGACTCTCCCAGACCTAACTTGACTGCAATAACTATTCTCGAATGTGCTTAATGGTCAACCCTATCATCCTCGAACTTCAAAAAATCCCTACAAAGCATCAATAATTTTTCACGAATTTTCCAACAAATAATCGACTTCCCCCCGGATTGACTCTCCCAGACCTTAGTTGACTGCAATAACTATTCTCGAATATGCTTAGGGGTCAACTCTATCATCTTCAAACTTCAAAAAATCCCTACAAAGCATGATTAATTTTTTCACGAATTTTCCAAAAAAATATCGACTTCCCCCTCGTAGAACTCTTTCAGACCTAACATGACTGCAAACAAAAAATCCCTACAAAGCATCAATAATTTTTGACGAATTTCCCAACAAATTATCGACTTCCCCCCGTAGTGATTCTCCTTATTATCAAGAGGTTTAAGCTTATTGCATGCCAATATCATGTGGCTGAAGTTAGCTTGTAGAGGGAATTTCTTAACTTAACTGCAATCACTATTCTCGAATGTGCTTAAGGGTCAAATCTATCATCTTCAAACTTCAAAAAATCCCTAAAAAGCATGATTCATTTTTTCACGAATTTTCCAAAAAAATATCGACTTCCCCTTATAGTGACTCTTTCAGACCTAACATGACTGCAAAAACTTTTCTCGAATGT
The DNA here is from genome assembly GCA_917834065.1 of Ceutorhynchus assimilis. NCBI lineage: Eukaryota > Metazoa > Arthropoda > Insecta > Coleoptera > Curculionidae > Ceutorhynchus > Ceutorhynchus assimilis. Next base: position 28,192,554 of record OU892277.1, on the reverse strand, counting down.
GCTCAAGGGTGAACTCTATCATCCTCAAACTTCAAGAAATCCCTACAAAGCATCATTAATTTTTCACGAATCTTTCAGCAAATTAGCGACTTCTCCCCGTAGTGACTATCTCAGACATAACTTGACTGCAAAAACTATTCTCGGATGTGCTTAGGGGTCAACTCTGTCATCTTCAAACTTCAGAGAATCCCTACAAAGCATCAATAATTTTTCATGAATTTCCCAACAAATTATCGACTTCCTCCCGTAGTGACTCTCCCAGACATAACTTGACTGCAAAAACTATTCTCGCATGTGCTTAGAGGTCAACTGTATCATTCTCAAACTTCAAAAAATCCCTACAAAGCATCATTAGTTTTTCATAAATTTCCCAACAAATTATCGACTTCCCCCCGTAGGGACCTTCACAGACCTAACTTGACTGAAAAAACTATTCTCGAATGTACTTTAATGGTCAACTCTATCATTATCAAACCTCAAAAAATCCCTACAAAGCATCATTAATTTTTCATGAATTTCCCAACAAATTTTCGACTTTCCCCGGTAGTGACTCTCCCAGACCTAACTTGACTGCAAAAACTATTCTCGAATGTGCTTAGGGGTCAACTCTATCATCCTCAAACTTCAAAAAATTCCAATAAAGCATCATTATTTTTTCATGAATTTTCCTACAAATTAAGGATTTCCCTTTGTACCGACTCTCCCAGGCCTTACTTGACTGCAAAAACTATTCTCGAATGTGCTTAGGGGTCAACTCTATCATCCTCAAACTTCAAAAAATTCTAACAAAGCATCATTATTTTTTATGAATTTTCGTACAAATTAAGGATTTCCCTTTGTACCGACTCTCCCAGGCCTTACTTGACTGCAAAAACTATTCTCGAATGTGCTTAGGGGTCAACTCTATCATCATCGAACTTCAAAAAATCCCTACAAAAAAACATTAACGATTCCCCCCCGTAGTGACTCTCCCAGACCTAACTCGCCTGCAATAACTATTCTTGAATGTGCTTAATGGTCAACTTTATCAGCCTCAAACTTTAGAAAATCTCTACAAAACATCATTAATTTTTCATGAATTTTCGAACAAATTATCGATTTCTCCCCGTAGTGACTTCCAGACCACTTTTGACTGGAAAAGAATATATATTCTTGAATGTGCTTGAGGCTCAACTCAATTTTTCTCAAATTTCAAAAAATCCCTACAAAGCATCATTAATTTTCCAGGAATTTTTAAAGAAATTATCGATTATCCCCGTAGGGACTCTCCCTGACCTAACTTGACTGGAGAAAATATCCTCGATTGTGCCTAAGGGTTATGTCTACCTTTCCCGAATTCCCTACATAATATAATAATTGTAGTAGATTGAATTTCGCTTTTTTAATTTTTCTTTTCAATAATTATCTAGTCGACTATAATATACATGAATCTGAATATAAATATGAAGCTAACTTCAGCCACGTGCCAATATCCGATCATTAAGGATTTAAGGAATAAAATACTTCAGCTATAGGCATTCGTCGTAGAAAAAGATATTGACCTAGTTTGCATCACTGAATGACACAGGTAGAATTGGAGGCATTTCATCTAGATGGGTATGTGATTGGGGGATTGTTTGCAAGGTCCCAATTTCCTGAAGGAGGTAGGTACAGTGTTGCTGGTGAAAATTGGTCTAGGACCTAGTTTTAAGAATGTATTTGTGGATTTTAATATTGAAAAATGTGCTACCTACTTTGAGAGAATTTAACCATTATGTTTTGATGGTATATAGACCCCCTCAGGCTGTTTTGACAGCTATAGGCCTCCTTGGAGGGTATGATTACGACTCTTGGCCCAGATAAGAGCATGGTAGTAGCAGGGGATTTTGAAGTAAACTTTGGTGGGGACTTCAGGGGGACACCTTGGGGGTTTTAATTTACGCAGAACTATTCTTGAGACGACATGGAATTTTTTTTGTCTCTGTAACATTTTTGTTAGTGTAACGAGTGACGTTGAGCGCTCAGACAGAGCTTCTCGATTTGGATGTATCTCACCACACGGGACAAATAATAGATTTTCTGGTTTCTATGGAGAAAAGTAAGGCTATAGGTTGTTCAGGCAAAGAAGGTTTGTAGACCAATAATCCATAAGGAACTTTTTAGATTTCATATCATGTCGAATAACCTTTGGGTTTTTGTTAATAAAGATTAAAATGTGTCTATGAATGATAAGTTTACTAAATTTATGACAGTTTGAAAGGGAGCGTTTTTGCAGTCTTTCTAGAGAAGTGTTATTTTGTGAGGTTGGACCAGCCCAATAGCATAAGTTGGTTTTCGGACATATTGAGAACAATGAGGGAGCATATAAGGTTTCTCGATGGAATTTGCAAGCAGTACAATGCTATAAGTAATAGTAATAGAAGGTATTACAGTAAATTTAATAAAATATACAGGTCAGAAATATTTTTGATAAAGTTCTAAAATCTTATGATTTTGATAGTTACTTTTTAAACATATCTCAGAAACTAAATAAATAAATAAAATACCGGCTTCTAATCTCATAGATAATCTAATCAACCTGAATGTGTTAGAACTGTTCACCTGAGATTTAAGTAAGGCCTTCTACTGTGTAGATGATGAAATTCTCTTGGAGGAAATGAGATGTTTATACAACTTTTGCCCGAACAATATCAGCCTTCTGCTGTCATGCCTTGAGGGTATGTGTTAGTGTATAAGTTATGCTGGTGTGACATCGGCAAGGGGTGAAATAAGTATTAGGGTACCCCAGGGATCCATCTTGGGAAACCTAATTTTTCTAATCTATATTAACCCTTCGTTAGTGTTCACTAAAAATGTTACATGAGAGGTGTTCTGGGGTATATCATACCCTGATAAGAAATTCGATTGAAATGCAGATTTTAAAAAAAAATAATTTTAAAGGTTAAATATAATATTTTAATTAGTCAGATGTCCAGTAAAATAAAAAATATAGAGAACACGGTTTTTTTATTTTGATATTACAAAAAAAAAAAATGACGGAAAATCAATTCTGCCTTGCTGAAAAAGGAGAGCAACTATATTTCGAATTAAACAATACAAAACCAAGTATTACGTACTACACTCAAGATTGTTTTTGACAAATATCTAAAAAAATATCGTACAACTTGAATCAAACCAATTTCATTGAAGTTGAAAAATTTACATTGTCACTACCATTTAAAATTTTGTACACAAAAATTTACGTTTTTCAGTGTTCCGGGGTATACCATGCCCTAACCGTCTTTGCAGTAATCTGATTTCATACTAAAGGTTCAGAGAGATGCTACTGTAGGAGCGTTTAATTACCATATGCATGAACTAAAGATACTAGACGCTTAGTTTTACAGCTGTAAATAGCCGTGATGGTATGGTATACCCCATAACACTAACGAAGGGTTAATTATTTACCATTTATGGACCAACAATCAAAGTACATTCTTTTTGCCGATGATACAACAGTGTCTATATGTGCTGATACACTGGAGGATTCTCTAAAGGGTTCCGTGGTTGCAGAGGAGTTGGCCCAGGGCTAGATTAACTCTAATAACTTACTCCTAAATATTGGAAAGATAACAATGATAGTAGTTTCAACGAGAGAACTCCAGCAAATAAATTCCAGCATCTATATAGTGTCAGATTTCTTGTGGTGTCTGTTGATCCTATAGTCTGAAATGGAGCGTACATATCAGCACGGTGGTGTTAAGTTAAACTAGTTTTTAGAAGTAGGTAGGTATGTTATTTGAAAATCTATAAGAAAAAAATTTCAAATAATTGTCATTTAATTTTTGGCTTAGGTACCGACGAATTTTTGTCTTAGCAGATTTTTAGTAAAAGTATCCATCGCAAATAATTTTAATTGGGTAGATACCTACATTTACAATAAAATCAGTTTTCCTAATATAATAAGCTTGCTATCCACAATGGCTAAGTAGAACCAGGTATTTATTTTAAAGAGAAAATTAGGAAACTTACCGAGAACAACCAAAGCTTATAAGCCAGCCACACCACACAACACCAGAAGTAACCACAAAAAAAATTTCGTTTGGTATAACAAATTATTTCAACCAAAAAGGAATTAAAAACATGTTCAATTGCCGGTGTTAAAAAGAAAGTGTACAATATTTGAATACGAATAAAAAATGATTCAGCCAATCGCTGAGTCAATCGACAATCACATAAATGGAAAATCGTTAAGATAAAAACTTTGCGACATCGTAAATTAGGCACGTGTTATTTTAAATGACGCGTTTTCGGATTGTAGATTATTTGCATTTGATTGCATTCGGTAGGTAACAATTTTAATGCAACAAGGAACTTTAGGGCTAACTGGATAGAAATCTTATGCGGTGTTTAGGAAGACGAATAATGCGTTAAATAAACAAAAAGAAAGAAACGAATTCAAATAATTGCAAATATGGGGTGTTATAAGAAATTATGTTTTTTGGCAAATTCAAAGTTTTCCATAAATAAATTCTTCATATTATCATTATTGGCCTAACCTGCCAAATCTATCTCACATTTATGAATATAACTATAAGCACGGAAATGCGAAAACATTTTTTGGTAATGATAAACTTCATTTCTTTCAGCTGAGACGTAAATTTTTTTTTTAAATTATTTATTTCTCATGGTGACACATTTCAAAAAAAAAGAGACAAGGCTCAGTGTGGAAACTACACTGGAATATCTTTACTTTCTGTTGCGGGAAAGATACTTGCCAGGAATTATCAAATCGTTCAATCTCAACCGCCGAAGAGAACCTCCTAGAGACACAATGTGGCTTTAGGCCCAACCGAGGTACAGCTGACATGATTTTCAGTGCAAGAAAAGAGAAATCAAGGAAACAAAATCGCCCTCTATACTGGAAGCATTTGATTCGGTCGACAGAGAATAAGCTATTTGGAAAATTATGGCAAAGGTTGGGTGTCTACAAAAGTACATCCAGATACTCCGCCTGCTGCATGATAATATGAATGCAACCGTTCTAAGCAACGATGGATATGGTGAGTCTTTTCAAGTAACTACAGGCGTTAAACAGGGCTGTGTTATTGCACCCACTTTATTTTCTCTATTTATAGGATCCATAATTCACCTTGTCGAGGGTCACCTGCCGTCAAGAGTGAAAATCCTGTACAGACGTGATGGCGGCTTATTCAATCTTAACAGATAACGAGCCAAGACGAAAGTTTCGACATCCATAATTGGACTTCAATATGCGGATGATATCGTCGTGATGGCCAAACAGAGGAATCTCTTCAGGCTTTGCGCTCAAGCAGGCATACAAGAGAATCGGCCTACAGGTCAGCTTTAACAAGAGACAGATCCTGCACCAAGCCTCACGGGATACTAATCTCCCATCCCCAAATATAACTATAAATGACCATTCTTTGCAGAACGTAGAACACTACCCATACCTTGGGAGCCATCTGTCAGCAAATGCAACCACTGACGCCGAAATCCAACATCGCTTGAAGTGTGCTAGCGGTGCGTTCGGGCGACTTCTAGGGAGAGTATTCAACAATCACGACATCAGCGCTGAGACCAAACTTCGGGTCCACAATGCAGTTGTAATACGAACACTTATATATGGCTGCGAAACAGAAGGCACATAAAAACCCTACAAAAATACGACCAGCGTTGTCTGAGAAGGATCCTACGGATTAAACGGCAAGACCGACGAACGAGCATTAGTGTTTTAGAGGAGGCCAAAACAACTAGCATTGAAGCCCTCATCATTAAGCACCAACTTCGCTGGATAGGTCATCTTGTTCGCATGCCCGAAACACGTCTTCCACGACAGATTCTCTACAGTCGACTACGGCAAATGATTGACCCTCATGGCATCGAGTAGTCCACAACGGACCACAAACTTTTAAAGAACAGCGACGCAGACACGAGACTCAAAAGAGGGAATGCAGAAAGGAGCGAGAGAACACAGGGACAGAATGCCTGCAGAGACTGGGAGTACCAAGACTGTGGAAGCGTGTGCGGCTCTAGAATCTATACTTATAAAAGAACGGTAGTTAGTCCTCAACTATAAACGTACAGGCCAAACTACTAGACCTACAGTTATGAAACTTGAAGGACGTATTGGGTTCATGACGCAGGCTCTCTCTAAGAAAGGATTTTTGAAAATTTCACCCTCAAGGGGGTTAAAATAGGGATTGAAATATTAAACAGGAATCCTGTATCTCGGAAACGAGAAGCCGAAAAGATCTGAAAATTGGCATATAGATTCTACCAACAAAATAAGCGAACTCGTATTTCAGATTTTTTTGAAATTTTAACTAGGGGCGGAGAAATAGGGGTAATTTGATTTCGGAAGGGGGTAAAGGGAACGGAAACGAAAAGTCACAGATGTTTTAAAATTGATATGTAGAATCTACTAATAAAATAATATGACCTGTGTTTCGGCGTTTTTCTATTACCTCTACTATTACCCCCCCATGTTTCCTATCATAAAAAAAATTGAGCTCCAAAAATATGGGTTGTGGGGTATAAAATTGAAGGACATAAAGCACGGAATCTGAAAAAATTGTTTTTTATTTGTTTTTCTATCATCTGCCTTATCACCCCCCTATGTCATGAAACAATTGTTCCTCCGAAAATATAGGTTGTGTGGTATCAAACTGAAGGAAATAAAGCACGAAATCTAAAAAAGTGTTTGGTATTAGTTTTGTAATTTTTTTTATTACATTATATTTTGGAAATTATTATTTAGCTTCCTAATGAACGGTTGAATATTATCGGAAAACAGTTCATCTATCCACAATAATGGATGGCAATGTTCTCTTTCGGCTTCTCAGTCTTTTTTGCCTATTACAAAAACCTATTATTTTTCACAATCACGTAGCCTGTCCAAGCGTATCGCAAGTATATGAAATATAAATAAACATTCATTTGCTGAACGTTCAATTTGTGTGGTAGCAATAATGTTAGCACCACACTATGATATAAACGATAAATGTAATCTGGAATAAAGAATTTTATATCTATATGGGAAGAAGCCTCTGGCCGGTAAAACATTCACAGCAGCATGAGGTAAGTAGTGACAACCGCACCTGCCAGCTCTGGTGAAGGGGGATCCTGATGTCTCACGACATCATTGGGCCCCTTATGCAGGCTTCCAGGTCTTGCCAATTGATTTAGGCCATCCCCAGCCTGATGAGACTTCCCTCAGAGAGGCCGTATCATACCCGCGTTCTCCTAAAATGAATTATCTCTGGTCCGAAACAGCAGCGCCGTGGTAGTAGATGCTCCACTGCTCCGCCCTCCTGTTCACAAACTCTGTACAGAGGTAACTCGCTATTCTATTGAATGAAGATGTTTCCTTAGCTGGTAAAGACCTGTCGAAAATCCCATGGCGGGTCGGCGGTTTTTTCCAGACATGGCCAGGTACGACCTTGTTGCCACCGCTTCAGGGTAGCTGAGCAGCTTCCTGCTTCCTAGCCAGTTAACAGGTGGTAGTATCGTTCCATAAATCCTCTATGATTTATCTTCAAGAGCATCTGAGTCAGAGTTGCGAGAGGCAGGGGAAGGGCCAAATCTGATAATAGGTGAGCTAGCTGGATTCTTTGCCAGTTTGCCCCAGAATTGTTGCCTTGGCACTGCGCGAGCGCCTTGAGCTACCTGACAGAAATCCTGTTTTTAGGACTGCAATTACCAGTTAATTGGGGCATTCTATTTTTCACCCCTCAGCCAATTATTTGTGCCTTTTCAGGACCAATACAGCTCCTTTATACTATCTGTATAGATTGCAAATATCCTTTCATTGATGTTTCTGCAGACAATCTCTTTTGCGGCAAAGGATATGCCAGCCAGTTCGGTGTGGATTACGCTGGTACGTTTTTCCATAGGCCACTATTTTTCGAGCTCCAAGCGTCAGTGGTAAATTCCACGGCCAAGTCTATCCTCGATGATGAGCTCATCAGAATTGATGTGAATAGCATCATAGGGTTTGCTGAAGTCAAATTGAGGAGGTATAATATCTGCCCTAGCTTTACCTGCAACAAGGGGTCGCAGGTACAGTCAGTAAATAAAGTAATGTCCCAAATCAAAAATTTATTCAGTTTATAAAAAATAAACTGTTTAAAATATTTATGTAATTTTTTGTTTAACATTAGTTCTATATGGTTGGTCATCAGCTGTCATAAAAAAAACTATTGTAGTCAAAAGATTCTGTTTTAGAGGCCCGTGCATTCTTAATTTGGGACATTACTTTATTTGCTGACTGTACATCAATACTTCCATAGCTCTAATTGGCATTGTTCTCATAACTCCCGGTATGGTGAGGCAGACTACTCACTGGATATGAATGTCCTTGAGCATTGCCGTTACTTGTTGGTATTTAGGCCTTCAAACCACGGCTTCATAGGCAATCATAGGTCTTATAATCCCATCATAACCCTTGGTTTATACCTAATTCCACATTTTACCCACATTTCTGCGGCATGGTTCAGAAGATGTTTGCTTCAGTCTTCTCTTAAGGTGAAAATTCCACTTCAATTTTGCGTCCAGAGATTTAGAGCCTATAAAGGCCAATCAAGATGTACAAACGTGCTTGCAAAATATCCGGTCGTTCTGAATTTTGTATATGTTGTCAGGACCTAAACCAATTTCAAAAAACCAGATTTGCAATTTCGAAAGTGCTGTGCGAGCGGCGGTGTACCCAAAAAACCATGAAGTTTTCGAACTTTTTTCAGCTTTTGCTCAATGTCTCAGTGAAGGAAGGGTCTGACCAGTATAGTCACTCTACATCCCAAAGTAAACTAAATTTGCTACAATTTGAGACCAGGGCGAGCTCTATACAGCTATTGGCTCCAAAGATACAGTTCTTCGAAAATAGCCAATTTTTTTTCCAAAAAGTGATCTTTTTTGAAATGGTCATTTATTTTATGAATTATCTTCTAGAACACGCATCCCACGTCAAATATATGAAATGAAGTTGCAGTGAATTTAGTTAGCTTTCATTTGAGACCAGACTGGTACCTGTAGGCTCAGCGGCTCAAAAACGGCATATAACCAAAAACAGTCCTAAGTCAGTTTTCGGGGAAATGCAAATAAACTGTTCTCACGTCTTTTTATGGTATTATTTATCAAACAGTTGGAATTTATTTATTTTAGTCATTTTTAAAAAATTGTTTGGCACGGGCTTGGACTCGCAGGAAGATGGTGTCTCGAGCGCTGTGATAGACGCTGGGAGAGGGGCCCATTCTGTAGGCGGGTCATCTTCATCGTCCGAGCATTGCAGCTCTACATCCGGGACGTTAATATACAATTTGTCATCGCATGACTGGCAAGAGGAATGAGCAGTCTTTCTGCACGAGCAGCTCTCAGAGCACCCTTTCTTGCATTTCCTTAAAAAAAAATCGCAGTAGGGCAGAAGGTGCAGGATCCATGCTTGTGGGGAAGGAGGTGAGTCCCTGAGAAGGCAGCTTCTACTCCCAATCAGTGGGATTCAAGTTGACTCTCCGCCACTTCTGCACTTGGAGGTAGCACCTTGCTGCATGGTGGCCTGCGGCATCTTCCGTCGGTCGCAAACGGGCGAGGTATATGCTCGTTAGAGTGACAAACGTCTTAGCCTCAGGAAATCCAAAGTTTCCCTCGCGATTTCACCCCATATACAAGCACAAAGCACTTGATGCTTCCCTCATGGCTTATGGGGTAAAGTCTAGCCGAAAGAAGATCTCCACTTGCTCAGCAAGTGGTTCACTGTTGCTCAGGAGTGTGGTGATTTTGATCTTTCCTTGATCAAACGGTGGTGGTATTGCATCAGGCAAACGCGTGGGTGAATATAGTACCGTACCTGGTGATCGATGGGAGTCCTGGTGGTTGTAGGAGGTCATCTTTTCTAAAGGTAGACGTTTGTTTGGGAGAAGAACGCGCAGCTCGACGTCTCCTACCGCTGACGCGATCGGCTCTATTGAAAGCCCCGTCATGATGATATCTTGATCCGCATGTTCCTCGGTAACAGACACTTCTACTCCCTCCTTCTGAAAGGCGTCACAAAGAAGACTTATTAGGCGTCTCTTGTTGTTCTCATGGTCCAATATATGCTCTTGCAATTTGAATTACTGTGGATTCATCGAACGTCAATTCGAAGATGGAATGAGTTGCGTAGAGCCGGAGTCGTTGTTTTGGTGTTGACAAATTGTGCATTAACGTCCCGGATGTGGAGCTGCAATGCTCGGACGATGAAGATGACACGACTATAGACTGGGCCTCTCCCAGCGTCCATCACAGCCATCGAGACACTATCTTCGTTCGAGCTCCAGCTCGGGCCATCTAAAATAAAAAGAAAGGCATTATTTGGCAACCAAAACACAATAGGGACCTACATGATTTTTAATAGTTTCCTTTTTTGTGTAAATTTAATTTGTCCACAGTAGGTACCATGATATTTGTACAAGCATTGTAGTGTGTAGGTATGTAAAACAATGTTTGATGATGACGTAGTTCGCGATTGGTATGTTTTAGAACGTCTTTCTTCGGTGTCCGACACCTAATTTCCATCCTCTTCTATCGTCGCAATCCTCTGATGAGAGATTTCTTTCACTCATGGTCTTCTGCCATTCCAGTTCTGATCTTCCTGGTTTTCTTCTACCTGTTGGTTGCCAATGCAGCATTTTTTTGGGCCACCTGGTATTTGGCATTCGTTTCACGTGTCCGTACCAGGTAAGTTGTCTCCTTTCAATTTCCTGAACTATCGTGCCTTCTATTCCCATTTGTTGTTTTATATTGTCTTTCCTTATTCTCTCTCTTCGTGAGATTCGCATGTATCTTCTAATAGCATCCATTTCAACTGCTTCCACTTTTTTCTTTTGTCTAGCTGTCGGTAATTCCCCAAGTCTGGACTCCATATAGAAGGCTGCTCCTTATCATTGTCTCGTATATGTATATTGAATTTCCTCTTCTTTGTTATTTCCTTGCTCCATAAGATTCCATTAAGGCATCCTATTACTATTTTAGATTTAACTATTCGCTTTTCTATTTCTTTCACGTCTGTTCCGATACCTAGATACTCATATTCTTGACAATGCAGAATTTCCTGACTATCGTCCACTTCCAAGCTTCCGTTGAGTGCCTACACATAGATATTTTGTTTTCAGGCCCTATTCTTGGAACTCTTCTATCAGCTTTCTAATCATATATTGCATGTCCCCTTTGTCACTGGCCACTCTGACCTGATCATCTGCAAACTGAAGATTAAACAGGCACATATCATTTATTTCTATACCCATTCCATGTATCTTCCTGTTCCAATTTTTCAGTGGTACCTACTGCTACGTATATTTTAAAATGCGTAGGAGAGATACAACATCCTTGACGTATTATTTTATTCACTATAAATGTGCCTGTGAGTTTTTTTACCTTATCTCAATTCTTGATTTCGAGTCTCTATATAGTTCTTTAAGTGCCGTTATAAAGGTGTGATTGATGTTGGATTGTTCTAATACCTTCCCTAGTCTGATGGATACTCGGACTGTATCCTATGCGTTACCGGTCAGACACTTCCTTCATTGAGATATTGAGCAAAAACTGGAAAAAGTCCAAAAATCTCATGTTTTTTTGGGTACACCGCCGCCCGCGCGGCACTTTGGAAATTGCAAATTTGGATTTTTAGTATTGGTTTAGGTCCTAACAGCATTTAAAAAAATCAGAACGACCAGAACTTTTTCGAGCACGACCCCCTTTTCATGTTTAACTTCACTGAACTATTTGAGGAGACCAATGTATTTCACCTTCTTCACTAAATATATTCTATGTTCAGTTATACGGGTGACCGTGAATAAAAAATCATACTCCGATTATTATTTCCTGGCCTCTGAGTTTCGAAACAAGAAAGCAGCGTTCTCATGAGGATAAGTTTTTTGTATTAGTCACTCATATGATATTTTGCATGGAACTGAGAGTATAACCGTGAAAATTACCAAACTTAGGACAACGAGGATCCTGAACTCGGTTTAAAATGGCCTAGAATAAAAAAAAAAATACAGGAACAAATGGCCTTTTCGGAAACACTCATCTAATAAGCCCGATCATCAGCTGTTGTAATTTGTCTTTCTTTAATCGTGTTCATTAAAGAAAGATGGAACACAATCAGCTAATGATCGGATCGATCGGTACAACCGGATCACAGTTTCCGAAAATGTCTAATGTCTATAAGATCGATAGAAAAAGGACATGTATTTAGTATTCTTGGGAGGACCGAATAGAAATGATTAAAAATATATCACATCAATATAATATGCTTTTAATTCAGCTTACCTAACTTCTATTTTTTAAGATTAAATTTCATACTCCGAGCGTTTTCGTGCACAAGCGACAATGTTTATTTTCCTTCTAGTATTGTCTAGTCTCTTTCAGGAGTTTCCGATAAATAAGTCTCGATCGTTCCGTGATCAGCTAGATTATTCCAACGTTAAAAATTCCATTTTTGGAAATTCTAGTCATCGAGCATACAAGTGTTGATCAATAAGAACGAAATGAAGGTTCAAGAGCTATATCCGTTAATTTAAGCCCGTGAAGGGATTGGAGGAATATCCCTTTGGGGACCCTCATGATGCGATGCTGCTTGCTAGATTGTGCACAGGGGCCGTTCAACAAGTACAATAGCGGCTGTGAGTATACTTATACCTCTACCCATTTGAAAATATTTCAAAATTACTTTATAGTGGTATGATTACCGATATCTCCGGCCAGTTCTTTGCCAGTAAATATTAATGAATAAACTAATTATCATCGCAAAATTTGAATTTACAATTAACGACAATTAAAATTCCCGTGATGCGAACGCTAAAAAGCTGGTGCGTTCAAAAAACATTTGTCAACATTCCGTATGAGCAAAGTTGCGCGAGATAAATCCAAACATATCTGACAATTTTTAGTGGAAACAAGTCAAACGGGCATATTTCCGTGGCGCAAATATTCCAACAAATGTCACTGACGTATTACGATATAACCTGAACAACAGACTCGTACATACTTTGGTGGCATAGTTTAATAACGGACTGAGGATTTTCGTGCCGACAAAGCGGCATAAAGGAGTATTTCTCTTGACTAATTAAATACTACTGTTTTGCGCATTTTCTTTTACTGAACTCAAAAACAACCCCTTGAAGTATATGGGGGCAAAAATAGGTTTCTGTGTTCCGGATAGAGCCAGTATTTTTTTTTTGCAATGAAAGCATGCAGACTTTCCTGCATAGTTTAACATTAAAACTGTTCGAAGGCCATTTTTCTCTTATCAAATATCAAGTTTACATCTAGTCCAAAGTTAGTACTTACCTGCATTTGGAAGAACTGGGTAATTATATTCTTGGAATCCAAAGCGAATCTATTCGGTTCGATGATTTTTGATGCAACTTTAATAAAATCGTTGGTGAAATCAAGTTTTCTAGATCGTTTCAAATATATCACTATTTTCACCTAGCTAAGCAGAATGTATCTGTTTGGATGTTTCTTCCTTCTGAGAACGGTTATACAATGAGGTTTCGTTGTATTCGTTGGCAAAAGAATTATATAGATTTTCAAATAATTCACTCACTCGTTGAACCTATGAGAACTTCAAAGCTGACATTCAAAGTATCGGAAACGTTTTAGCATAACGACAAATGAAAACGAGTTTCAAAACAATATTTTTTTGAAGTGGGCAAATACAACCTCTATAATCCATAATTTATATAGGTAATCCAAGATGAAAAAAAAATTATGGTTATATGTTGCTGGAATACCTGAACTTATATTTTTAATCAGTACAAAGGGGATGAAACTCTGTTCGTTAAGCTAAAGTGAAACCACTGGCTGAAGCCAGAGAAAAGTTTACATATTTAGGTATTCGTTTAAGAGCATAAAAGTAAAAAGTACGTTAGTTAAAAGCAACAGTTTTATATAACTCAAATTACCCCAAGGCTATATGAAATTTTGTCTAGAGTGGGATAAAAAAAGTCGGTCCTTCTTAATTTTGAAAAGGCCGCACAGCATCGCTAACATTTTTTTCGTTATTATGCGCCACTTTTTATAAGAGATATATTTCTATAATAATTGTCCCCTAAATGGGTAAAACTTCTTCCGAAATATATATTATAGTTACCTACCTACATATATTTTTTTCAAAACCCTAAAGTTTCATACAAAAATCGTCCGATACGCTTTTAACTTTGAATGTTGTTACCTCTTTCTTTTTTAATTATTTTTTGTATTTGATAAGTCTATTTGTCTGTTTATTCAAATCCGGCTGCTCCGACGTTGTTAAACAATGTCCTTTCTTCTTTACCTATAGTTAGGAGTGTTATGTATACTAGATATACGTTGAGAAATGAAATTTACTGCGATTAGCATATATCTTTTACAGGAATCCCTAAATTAGCGCACGGGTAAACCGATAAAATTAATACCCATAAGCCATAAGTTGTCGTCCGAGAGGACACATGTCCATCGTTAAAAGATAAGAGAACACTCTTAAGCGTACCCATAAATACTATTAACGATCTCTTGTAACGCCCGTTGCCGTTAGAGTTAAGATTTGACGACAGAGTGTATTGCGTCCTTTTGTTTTATGGTGGAAAGCTCTTTCCACCGGCATTGTTATAACTTAAATTTTTCGTTCATTGCCCGATCTATTTTATTCGTTTTATTTCTCCGTCAAAATAGTTTTTGAATCATTACCAATTTCGAATAATTGAATAATCGCCACATCGCGCGCAGTATCCTCATTTCTAGAGTAACTAGAACTGAAAAAAGATTAGCATAGCATATCCATAGCTAGAGAACATCATGACCAAGAATGAAATGCAAATTTTTAGCTTGTATGACTGTCAAATTTGAACGGTTGATTTTACAGCCAAACCGATCATATAATTCTTATCTTAGTGTTTCATAAAGTATCATTTGACACCAACTTTGAATTTAAACCATGATTAAAAAGCCCAGTTCTCCGGTTAAATTTTAAATTCATAGTTGGTGTCAAATGACAGCTTATGAAAAGCTGCAGACGAGAATGTGAAATCGGCTTCGCTGTAAAATTAGCCGTTTAGGTTTTTTAGCTTGTCAAAGTTGCAAAAGAGTCAATTTTCCACTGTCAATATTTTTGAAACAGTCGAAGATAGGTATATGAAATTATACATGAAATATGTCTAGAATTTTCCGCAGAATCCATAAATGTCATAATATACAGGATGATCGATTTGAAAAAACAAAATTTCTGATATTTCCCGAAAAACGAAAGATCTGACAACTGTAAAGAGTACCTAGATTCAATTCCAAAATATTTTTTTGAATTAATTTAAAAAAAATAGGGTAGTTGAATATGTTTTTGCAGTAACTTTTTTTTTTCAGGTTTGGTCCAACAAAAATATTGGTTGTAAGGAATGGCTTTACATCTACATTTAACCTATACCTACTCCAAATATCTGGTAGTTGATGGGCTTCAATCATTCCTTTTCTATTCTTGAAATAGTCGTAAGATTTTATTATTTTCCTTATTTTCTCTTTTGAAATTATTTTGTGCATCTTGAATATGAAATAAATTTGACAATGCCGAATTTTAAAAAATGTCAATAAATTTTGCAGGTATGAAAAATAGTTAGGTACTGTTTATTATATTATTGCACTATTGAAAAATGTGGCATATTTGATTGACCATATTGGCCAGAGAATTTTGATACCTCGACATCTACAAAGTTATGTAAAACACACTTAAAACTGTCTGGAATTGGCCATAATATACGAAGATCAATAGGCCAAATTTTCAAGGACGACGAGATGCCAATTAAATTTGAAAGCAATAAATGTCACTATAATAACCGGTCAACTCACTGTCCAATTGACAACCATTCAATTCATGACTAAAATAACTCTTCAATTCACTATCTGTTCGATTCACAACTATAAGATCAATTCTCAAATAACTCCCTATCGAGTCACTACTAAATAAATTGACATTACGGGCTTCTTATTTACTTACTGTTCCAATCCCTCTGTAATTATCTAGACAGCTCTCATCCTGAAGTTTCTGCAAGATGCCGCGAGTTCATTTCATCAACGTTAAACTAAAGTTCGTCGATTCTAATCTGATACTCCAAAAAAATGTGAGCTGGTGGCTCCCTACATTAGAACGCCAATGGTCACCTGACGTCATACCTGTTTTTATTTATTTATTTATTTATTTATTTATCAACGGGCCGAGCCCACTTACAAAATGCTAAACATTCAATTCAACAATATAGAACTAGATAACAAATGTAACAAAAATAAAATTAATCACTCTTAAAATTATATAATAATAATAATAACAACAACAAACAGCCCTGCAACTTGATGAGAAATGAGTAAGGCTAGATACGTAGATTGGACTAGTAGATTTAGGTAAAAATCAAATAATAATTAGTAGGTACAATAAAGTTATAAAAGGTGGGATCAGCAATTTATGATAAAAGTTTTCTAACAACTACCTAAAAGTATGACGAACTTGACCCAGGAAAATGCTCAAGGGGGCAAAAAGGTCAATCTCATGGTGCTCATTTGCAAGTCTAGCTGTTCGGGAAATAAAATTATTGCGTCCGTAATTAGTTCGATGAATCGGAATATGAAAACTATCATTCGACCTGGTGGTTCTAGGAGGGACATGAATGCTAATTTTGTGAAGAATTTCGGGATTCGAAGCCTTCCCATGTAGGATATTATAGAATGTTGTAAGATCTCTCCTCTTGTGACGCATAGTTATTGAGGCCATATTCAACATAGAAAGTAGTTGTGAATCATTATAATTATTCAAAATATTCAGTTTAAAGGCAATTTGTTTCAAAAATTTGTGTTCAACAAGTTGTACAGAATCACGATGTACAACATAAAAGGGGGACCAGACGCAAGAGGCATATTCTAGATGAGGGCGTACTAGGGCACAATATAAAGTCTTTAAGGTTGTAACATTGGTGAAATCTTGTGTAGTCCTTCTGATAAAACCCAGCATTTGAAAAGCTTTATTTATTGCATTGTTTAAATGATTAGTGAAGAAAAGATCTGTGTCTAAAGACACACCAAGGTCTCTGATAATGGAAACTTCCTCAAGGATGTGTTGGCCAATTTTATAATTAAATTTAATAGGATTTTTAAGACGTGAAAATGTAATGACTTTACATTTAGAAGGGTTGAGATCCATGAGGTTTCCCATACACCAATCTTGAAGGCTGTTAAGATCGTACTGTAGTTTGTCACAGTCTTCAGGAGTTCTTATTATGCAGCTAATTTTGAGGTCGTCGGCAAACAACAAGAAAAGACATACGGTAAAACATTCGTGAATATCATTTACAAAGACATTAAAAAGAAGTGGCCCAAGATGGGACCCCTGTGGCACCCCGGAGGTAACCTGAATGATTTTGGAGAGGAAATTGCCAATTTTAACAATCTGTCTCCGACCAGATAAATAACTGTGAAACCATGAGATCAACGGTTCATCAATCCCAAACAACTTAAGCTTATGTAATAACATGGTATGGGAGACCCTATCGAATGCCTTGGAGAAGTCAGTGTAAATTGTATCCACTTGAAGTCCCCTCTCCAAGGCATCCAACAGATAATCCACTTGAGTTAAAAGATTTAATTCAGTTGATTTGCCCTGTCTGAAGCCAAATTGTTCATTAATTAATCTAGGTTCTAAGAGGGGGGTTAAAAAGTCACATACTAGGCTCTCAAAAACTTTAGGGATTGTGCTGATAATACTAATGGGTCGGTAATTGGTTACCAACGTTTTATCTCCGGATTTAAAGATGGGCTTGAGAAAGCTTTCCTTCCAAAACTCTGGAAAAACGCCAGTACGTAGTGACAGGTTGAAAATGTGGTAAAGGGGCCTTGAAAGGTTAAAACTGCAGTTTTTTAGAAGTATGGCTGGTATTCCATCTGGACCAGGGCCTTTGTTGATATCTAACGTAGATAATTTGGTGAATATGTCAGATATTAGTATATGATGCTTTGGTATATGGACTATGGATGTAGGTAACTCATGTGTAGAAATATCATGATTATTGTTTGAATAAACTGTAGAAAAATAATCTGCAAACATGTCAGCAATCTCCTTACCAGAGCAACTTGACCTGTCCTGATATTTAAGTTCACTAGGAAAAGCATTGCTTTTCTTTTTTTTGTTAACAAAAGACCAAAATTCTTTGATGTTGGAGTTAATAGCCCTTTCAGTCCCCTGAACATAGTCCTGGTAGCATTCATGTGTCAAGTTCTTGCAGAGATGTCTCAACCTAGAAAATTCACGATAATCCACATCAGAACGAGAGGACTTGTATTTTTTATGAGCTTTTTTCTTTAGAATTACATAGTTTTTTAATTCAACTGAAAACCAAAACGGAAATTTTCTGGCAGAGAATTTTTTTAAAGGTACAAATTTATCTATGACAATGTAGATAATTTCATAAAAAATATTTAACATTGTATCAAGAGTTTGATTACATAATAAAAAGTCCCAGTTAAATTGATCTAGAAACATAACAACATCCTGAAAATTGGTAGAATTAAAGTCTCTATAAAAACCGTCAAAGTCAAGACCTTTTTCAGTAGTGTCCGAACAGCAAGCCTTCAAGGTAGCACTTAAAGGTGGGTGAACCACAAAAGGAACTAGGAAACAGTCAGCAGGTCTAACTTCTGTTGAAAAGTCTTGCGTAAGAATTAGGTCAAGGAGGCTATTATGAGATGTTAAATATTTATTAGTTTGGAACAAGTTGTGAAAGTTACAGATGTTTGACATAACCTCAACACGAGCAGTATCTAGAGGCACAGTTGCAGTCGCAGAGGAGCTAAGGTTGTCAATCTGCCATGAGGCGTGTGGTAAATTGAAGTCACCAAAAATATGTAGAGTGGAATTAGGCATCTGAAGTGCAAGTGTATCCAAGGTTTCAGAAAATGTAGTATATACTTGAACTGGTGAATTAGGAGGGACGTAAATTGCCCCTAGGATTAAATTAGAATTGCTAGATCCAATAGCCACAAAAACTTGTTCAATGTTATCTGCAACATCAAGCCGTTTGCTAGGTATAGATTTGTGAATTGCTATTAGAACTCCACCCCCTCTTGAAAAAACACTGGTTTTAGTTGAACGGTCCTGACGATAGATGTTAAAGTCAGTGAAATTGAGTTCGGCATCATATATGCCACTGTGCAGCCATGTTTCAGTTAAAACAAATATGTCGTGATGACAGGCCAAAATATTTTGTTGGATTAAGCTTAGTTTGGTTCTTAAGCCTTGGGTGTTCTGGTAATATACAGAAAAAAATTTTGTAGGCTCGGTTTGTTTTAGTTTTTGCCATATACTTCACCCCCTCGTTCCTCATACGGAAAGTGTCAGATTAAAATCGACGGACAATACATTGTCGAATATGATCAGGTACTTAAGGCTTGATCAATGCACGAAAAAGAGGTAAGGCAGGGCTACCTCCGGTATTTCAAGCCTTAACGGGTTGAGACTTCGTATGGGGGAAGTCATCCCTAGGTAACCCTATGCGGTGTTGCCCGATTGTGCACATACCATGTGCATTCACTCGTTAACGAGTATAATCAGAACATTGGCAGGATTAATATATCTAAGTTCTTTGATAGTTAAATAGGCCTAGCCTGGACCCAAAATTTCTCCCACATTGATGGCCAACATACGCAGGGGTAGCCGGTCGCTGTTGTAAGCCAGCTTTCATCAGAAGTTTTCGTTCTTTTCTACGATTCCGTTTGCCCTCCGCATGCCTTCGCCTTGGTTGTTCAAAATACTCGGTGCCTTCATGAATACTTCGTCGCTATACGGTTCTATTCAAAGCCGCCTCCCAGTCACCCACATCAATATGATACGCTTTCATGTTTGCCTTGAGAATATCTTTGTATAGTTTAAATTGATCTCCTTTGCAGCATTGGCCATTTTCAAGTTGGGCATACATAATTTGCCTAGGAAAAGGTGAGTCTGGCATGTGGACGATATTAACGCCCAGCAAAACTGATGAGCATTGCCTCGATGCTGGTGGAAATTGTGGAATTGGTTTCCTCAAGGATACTGTTGTTTGTTCGACGACCCTTCCAGTTTATTTTCAGCATTCTTCTTGAGCAGCGCTGTTGATACTTTCCTAAACACGATTAAGGCTTCAAATCCGTAGAAAAGTTTTGGTATGAAGATTGCATTCTAAACTAGCTTGGTTGTCCAATTAGGTGTGCTCCATTGATTATTACATCTGGATCTGGCTGTTATAGGAATTTTGTATTATTTGTGTTGAGTTGTGGACCGATGCTTTCGAAGGCTTGCTTTAATGCATTTAAAGTAGGCAGTATCGGCCTTTCTCGGTGGTTGCCAGGACTGCGTTATCATCAGCATATTGAAGATCACAGACAATTATTGTTGTGGATTCAAGTCTGCTTACATTAAATAACTTACCATCAGTTCTATAGGAGATTTCAATGCCCAATGGCAGCTTTTTTTGGACAAGGTCTGGTATAAGTTATACCATATACAAAGGCTGAAGATCATGACTGCTGTCCCTCGTTTAGGTTTAAAGTCACGCTATATTTCCGGGTAAGGGTGCTTCGGTCTGGAGGGAAAAGTCGGTCGGAGAGAATTCTGGCAAGAATTTTCCCGGTGATGTTACCGCATAGCAGTGATATTCTTTTGTAATTCCCACACTGTGCTTTATCGCCTTTCTTAATTGAATATGTTGACGATAGAGGTGTTTCGCAATTCTGGCAATGATTCTATGTGTAACCCACACATAGAATCATTGCCAGAAACTAACCCAAACTAACCCAAACAGCGCACGGCTCCCCATCTCAAAGATCTCAGCAGGGACTCCGTCTAACCCAGTAGCGTTATCATTCTTAAGTTGGTTGATAGCTTTTTTAACCTCTTGATGGAAAGGAACATCACTCATATGGTTTTTGTTGAAGAACTCATCATCTTCGTTGGATATTTTTTCAAGATTTCATGGAAATACTTTCTGCATCCGGAGTTAATAGAAGCGGGATCTTTAAGTAGCTGGGTCTCATGTCTAGATCTAGCGGGATTTGGACTTTTGTAGTCCGGTTGCTTAAGTGGTTGGTAAATCTTCCAATTCAGCTGATGAATTCGTTGTCTAGTCGTGTTTTAGCATTCTTGTCCTCTGTACTTCAGCCTTTGGTTGAAGATAGGTTAGTTTTAGTGAGCTATTGCAGGCATTCGTCTTCTGATCTATGACGTTCTGAATTTCTTTATTGTCGTTTTTACAATAATCTAAAAATTGGCCGTTCCCCGAAGATAACCGTAAATAAAACCGAAACCATACCAACTCTATCAAATTATATAAATTTATATGTCTTTCAAAGCGCTATCAAAAAATATAAAAATACCTATACAGGATGTGCAATTAAAAAATAAAAAAATCCGATCTGTCAAACTTTTTTGACACCCCCTGTATATGCGCAAATGCAAAAATACAAATTACTTAATGATTTGAACCCTACAACTTTTGTATAAAACTTTTTGTCATAAAATATCTAGATTTCCTTATACCGAGATAGGACAAAATTAACGGGCCATCCTGTACATATAAATATTTTTATTTCATCAATTTGTTCCTGAATTAATTGTTTCTAAAAAACAATGTTCCATTGTTTTAATTTGATGGTTGCTCTTCTTTAGTTATGAACATCATATAAGGAATATTTTAGAAAAACAATAATATTTAAAATTTCATAAAATTATATTTGCTATAAATAACTCAATATTAAATATATTAGATGATATTAGATAGTGTAGCAGCTTATTCATTTTGCTGCCATAAAATAAATAACAATAATTACAGCACGATATTAGTAATACGAGAGACTGGGGCAGGTTGGTTACAGGGGTAACTTGGCACACTCATTATTTCCCACATGTGTATTTATAACGCATTACCATCTGACAGTTAAGTTTGTGCATTTTAAATGGCGACAAGTGGATGCCAATTTCCTTTTTCAAAATGTCCGCAAATAATTCCCTAAAAAATGTTGTACTGCATTATATTGCTAGGTGCCTAGTTCAATCAATATACTGTGGGAAGATACCCAATTGTTATATTGTTTTGCTGAAAATCTCTGCTGAGACATGTTGGTTCATTATCAAGGGGCAAGCTGACACATTGTACTGACATGCTTCGTAGGCTTGCTTTAATGCATTTAAAGTAGGCAGTAGGTCTTCCTCGGTGTTTGCCAGGACTGCGTTATCATCAGATTCGTACATTAGGTATTTTATATTTTAGGGCAAAAAACCCGCTGCACTACACTACTTTTGACTAAGTGCCTGCACTGAATATGAAAATGCCGCATTCCTAGAAGAATAAGAAGCTTGCTGGGTAAGGATTGGTCCACCGGGTAGGTCTATGAAAAGGTACCAAGCACTTTTCATTAGAAAGCCAGAAGCGACAGGTTCAGCCATGGCCTTTAACACACTTAATACAAAAACGAAGATATATGGAATACGGAGGAAACAGGAGTCACCCAATACGGTCGTAGCACTCGTAGCACGACGAGGTTATTACCAAATGTAAAAATAAGTGTTTGCAGAACGGAGTACAATCCTCTCTTTAGCCATTGATATTGAAGTGATAGTAGAAGTTCATTTTCACCATTTTTCCTATTTTTTAGAGTGCACTTTGATGCCCGTTTTTAAGATAATGCCTGACAATATCATGTTATTTCAAAATTTTCGGAAGCTTTCATAGCCTATACAAAATCGTCCAAGAAACGGCTGGCCAGGTTATTAATAGACATTCACGTCTCACAGTTGTCTGCAGCAGCCTTACAAAAATATGCCAATTCGACACGTCATGCCTAAATTACTACTAAGTCTTTTACCAGACTTAGTAGTAATTTAGGCATGACTATTTATGATATATTTGGAATCATAACTTAAACGGTGCGTAAGGTTTCAAAGTTTCTCCAGAACCCACGTTAGACCCTGATGAAAAAGCTCTGCCCTCACCTACACCAGCAGAAATTTGCCGGTTCCCCAACGCCCCAGCAAGAAATACTCAAACTATTGATCCACTTGAACTACTCTACTGCAATTTAAACAGCCAGAACTAGTGCTCCAAATGAAACGGATTCAAAGGATATAGTTTTGTCCTGCAAATTTCATATTTTGACTCAAATGTTTGTAGTTCGAAAATCAAATAAATTTGCCTACCAGCCCCGGTCTCTCCTAATAATAATAAGTAATAAAGCAAACAAAAAATTACTGAGTCTTACTCAGATCATCTCAAACAAGTATCAAATAAATATTGAAAATCAAAAACGCGGGGATGTCTTTTTGGTTCCCTATTTAGCATTTTATGCGTTTCTGGGTCCGCACCAAAAAAGTTCCATAGGGCTAGGTTTTCATCAGTTCCAACAGACGCTAAAAGATGTATTCAACTACATATTTATTTACAAATAAAAACAAATTGTATGTATAGTAACAACATACCTAGCTTAGTCCCTGTTCCATCCCAAATAACATAGGGCACCCTTCCTACATGAAATCGAACTTCGTCTACTCGATTATGTAAACTGCTAAATACAGTTAAAAAATTACACCCATTTATACTATCCTCTCTAGGATTTTCGTAATAAAAACTAGCCTGAAAATAAACAATTAATTAGATTTTTTTTCATTATTGTAGTCCCCATATTTTTTTTTTTTTTTTTTTTTTTTTTTTTTTTTTTTTTTTTTTTTTGGCATGCGGCCTTTACCATACAGCCAGTTGCAATTTTTGAAGCTAAGACATATACGCTTAGTTTTGTAAAAAAAAAAAATTTTTTTTTTTTTTTTTTTTTTTTTTTTTTTTAATTTTTTTTTTTTTTTTCCCAACAAATATAGTTATTTGCTTCAATCTACATACCAAAATCTCAGAAATTTAAAATATTCTAACCTATTTGAGTACGAGAGCTGTTTCCACTGATACTTTTATAATATGAAATAAGTCATACATAAGTATATACATAGATAAAATATATGTCTCAACTACTTCCATTAGTAAGTATACTATTTCTACAATAATCAGACATAAAGGGACACAGACTGGGACACTCTTTTCACGCCTCTGGGGTCCATCAGGGCGACTTTTTTTGACAACACAAGAATAGACCACGGATTGAAAGGGTATTCACATAAAGGGAGTAGTGGAATCTATTTAACCTAACTAATCCTAATCTATTTATTGTACCATACTACACTTAAATACTTAGACCAATATTACTAAGATAGTTCATAAGAGCCGTTAATACTTTTACATTGTTAAGTGCCAGTAAGTGCGTAATATTAAGGGGACAAGCCACATTACATTCTATCCTAAGTTTATACAGTAGTTCGTCAATTTCATGACTGTATTGTTTACACTCTAAATAGTCCCCATATTGCTTGGTGGATTTTTATCTCTATTACTTTTTGAAACATAGCGTTTTCATCCAATTATCATTTCCCACGATATTAGGAGGTATTTGAAGCATCTGATTCAATATGGTTATGAAAAAATTAAATAATCCTTCACTGATCTTGTTAAAAAGTTTTTTCAGGTAATGACCAACGTGAAATCAGGGGGACACAAGAGTCCCTGTTTGGGAATCGACCCACTGAGTAGTGGACTCAGCCTTCCCGTGTCAGGACTCTTGTGTCCCTGATTTCACGTTGGTCATTACCTGAAAATACTTTCTAACAATTTTCATGCCAACGAAAGCTCAGACCAATCAGTGTAATTTAACGCCGGTAGGGGTATTTGCCCTCGGAGTAGTTGTTTCTGACTGGTCAACGAACTTCACTGATCTGTCTGATCTCGTACTTTTGTAACACCAATAGAGTAGACGCTCGTTTATGTGAACTAGTAAAATACTGGGTCAGCATAATATATAAAATGAGCGATTCTTTTTTAATTTATTTGCTGCAAACTTCGTCCCTACATTTTTGCCATTGGTACTAATAAATATTTCTTTCACTCCACATGCTGACCTATCCAATGCGCCCGCAGCTTCTGCTCAACTTATTTCTATGACTAAGTATCCATTCATAATAAAAACTTTCCGTCATTTTGCGCTCTTGAATCATCTTCATTTCTTTTCAGAGTATCCTCTCTGTTAGCAAATTTGAGTGATTCTGCTGCACTTTGGCACCCTTTCTTATCGTGTCCTCTACCTCAAGCATATTTCACGCAAATATAAAGTTCATTATGGCAACTTCTATTTTTGGAACCATCAGAAACTTGATAGTCTTTTAGACTTAAAACATAAAAATGATTGCAATATTATAAGCTCTACTATAGATCAAGAGTAGGTACCTACAATTTTATGATTCCAATACCGATCTGACCCATAATTTGGTAAATAGTTTATGCTTCCCTTACCCTCAAACCGTTTTCGAACTCAAAACGTTTTATCCTGTATTTATACTTCTATGGGGCTTTCCCCAAAACAGTTTTTAAATGTCATAACAAGCAGTGCTGGCACTCCCTTGAAACGGTTTGATATGTTTACGCAGTATTTAAACCGTTTTCAAATTGGTTGAAACACGTTTTTAAAACGTTTTAAATCAAAACGGTTTAACGATGTAATATCACTAATATCTGCCTATAGATAAAACGGTTTATGGGGTGTTTATACAAGCGTTTCACACTAAAAAGTTTTCTGTTGAAACGGTTTAACGGAAAGCATAAACGTGGTAGGTAATTGACTGAATGATGGGGTTTCTCATATAAAACATGTTCACATAACCGAGCATCTATTCTAATCTATTAATAACGTGTGTGGTGCTCTCTTCTGGCGAATCCGAACACTATTTCTTATTGAAATCTCCTAGAGAATCCATAATTGGTATAGGTATATCGATACCATGAAACTTGAGAAACAAATAATTACAGACGTGTTTCGGTGATTTTGTACTTCCTCAGTGCAATGTAGTGTCCACAGCTTAAACCAGAACCAGTTTCTCTTAGGAAGAGTCTCCGAGAGAATAATTACTAACGGGTCGTTTGGTGCCGAGTTCAACAAATATAAATGGAAAAATCTTGAAAATGTAGAAAGTTATTTTTGTATTCAATCAAACCTTATAATTAATTGATACATTCACGAAGTGCATCGGTTTGAAAATCATGCTTGAAGAAGTACCCCTTTGATTTTCTGAACAGACACTATTGTATATCGGATGTCCCACCGAAAACTGTCAGTGGCCTATATCTTAAAAACGATAATCGGTAAAACAAAAGAAAAACCCGTTTGAAGGGTTGGAAGGGGGAACCAAAACAAGGCACTTTTCAGCTCTCTCCGAACCGACCCTCCAGCGGTAGCCACTCTAACCTCAAAGTCTTAAATGGCAGTATAGGTCATGTGATACCTTAATTGAAAGGCCTTTCAATTCTCTAAACGAATCTGCAAAAAAAAATTATCGAGATACAAATTTAATTTGACAAAAAAAAGTCCATGCTACAATTAAACAACTTTGCCTTATTGAGGACACTGTCAGGAACAGGGTATTTGATTATATTTAAGCCCATACAGGCAGCCTTTCTTTACTATTTAGGCCTTTCCTTACTATTTAGGATAGAAAAAAAATTCAAATACCAAACTTGACAGTTTCTTTTCTTCTATATTATCATTTAATGTTATCAGAAGAAACAAAATCGCATCGGAGAATGGAAAAACGTAACGGGTCTTCAAAAAAAAGCCAATCAAAGATTGCTATGGGTTTTTAAACGTATGTCTTAGCAATACTTTTCTTTAATTTTGTCAATGAACTTTGATGTCAAAATGTCATGTCAAAAGTCCTGTCCCATAAAGGAACAATAATGCGATGTACTTTTGAAAAACCATAGCAACCTTTGATTGTTTTTTTTTTTTGAAGACCCGATATCATGAGAATGTCAAGAGATATCTAATACCTATATATGATACTGGTGTCACAGTGTTTGTAACAATACTCCTCTGAAACGGCTTGACCGATTTTTATGAAATTTTATTTGTATGTTCGGTAGGTCTGAAAATCGGTCGTAATCTGTTTTTTATACCCCTTAGTGATAAGGGTGGTCCACCCCAATTTTTTTTTTTTTTTGACAACATTTTTTATTTTTATGTTTTTATGATGTGCAATCAAAAAATAGATACAGCCCTAAATTTTCACTTTTCCACCACCAACCCCTATTTTTTAATAGCATTATTAGCTGACCCGGGTACTGCTCTTTTCAATATAGTCGAGTTAATTATCTACTAATAAAGCTGAAAATGTTTCAGTCGATCTGAAACCCTACCCAGGAGGCCGATCCTCGAGCCAGGGAGTGAAACTTCCCGAGAGAACAAAAATTTCGTCTTTATCATTCTCGTTTACTTTTCGATTACGTTGACAAGGACAAAACATTCGTTCTATCGGGAAGCTCTACTCCCTGGCCCGAGGATCGGCCACCAGATAGAGAATAAAACGTTGGGCGAAAATTTAAATGTGATTGGCAAAAGAGTTTTGAAAAGTTAAAATTAAACACAAATCACCATATTATAATTGCATATATTATCAATAATTATATAAGGTTTGCGTTTAATTTTAACTCTCCAAAACTCCTTACCAATCACATTTGAATTATGGCTTAACATTCTATTCTCAATCCCGTAGGGTTTCAGATCGACTGGAACATTTTTTGGAGTGATGTGCAACTTAGATACTTAGAAGTATCGGTATCGAATGGATACTTGAACTAAATGTATCGGATACTTTGGAACCTATGTGTTGGGATTGTTGAGAAGCATAGCGCACGGATTTCGTACGAATTACAAATCTGCACGCTGCGTGATTACAGATTTCTGTAAATTTTGAAGGATTTTATAATTTTACCGCTACTCGCTAGGTCTTATTCTTGCGGATTCACTCTGAGGATAGTGGAGCGTGAGAAAAAAAAGTATCCAAGCATTGAAAAATAAAGTATCGGATAAGACTACTGACTTAGCCACAGCAACGCGTGGCCGGGTCGCGATTTTACTAAATATAAACTATTACAGCACAAGACACGCTCCCAACTTCGTCATCGCAAAATATAAGGTTCGTTCCAACCCAGCCAAAAACCGTTCAATGTACGGTCACGGTCATGCGCCATAGGTTAAACGCGTTCCAACCGAGAGACGATCGTTTACTGTACAGTTTCGTTGGCGTTCCAACCAAACCTGGGATCGTTCGAGAACTGGTTTCAGCACCGTCATTTCGATCCCGAGTGGAAAGCAAGAACCGCATGGACTGATCCATGACTGACATGCGTAATTCAATTTTTGTCACCTGTTGTTGTTGTTCATGTTGCTGTTAAACAACCAATTTCCAATCTAACCTATAAAACTGTAGCATTTTTATTTTTTCAAGTGAAAAAAAGTACAAAATTTATTATCAGCTATTTGCTGGTCCTTGGTATTATCAGCTTGCAAGGATTCAGTTTCAGATTCTTGAAAATGCATCAGCGTTGGTGTTCGATTTTCCTTTTTTATATTATATTATTTTGTAATCGTATATTCCTCTATTTTAATTTGCAAACAAACAAATTTAGGGTTAAAGTTATTTGAACCGTCGAACGTCATTACGAAAACGGTCATGAAACCGTTCCAACTACCCGTTGTTTCTGTACCAAGATAAAACCGTGCAAGGTCAACGCATGCGCCTGCAATCGATCCTAACAGTTCCGAAACCGTTTCATGACGATACAAAAACGGGGGGTTGGAACGAACCTATAATTGCTCTCAGCGCGATTTTACTAAATATAAACTATAAGAGCACAAGAGACGCTAGCCCTTGACGTCATTGCAAAATATAATCGTGCTCAGCACATTTCTGCAAAATCTAATCGTTTGTAGCATGACGTGGCGGATCTAACCTCAAATTGTACTTATTGTTAGAAGATAATTATTATCGTTAGTGTTGTGTGTTTTCATTATGGATAATTTAATTCAACTTATTAATCCATTAGGCCAAGCAATGAAGGAAGTTTACCTCAACATAATTAGAAGTTAAATTTTTTTTGAGGGGATCGGTCCATTTTAATATGCTTAATAACATATTAAGTTTGCGACCTTGTACTTCCCTAGGGTTTTTAGTTAGGGGTGGTTTTTAGGGGTAATTTGCGGTTTATTGAGAACCCTGCTTAAAGGGATGGTCCAATAACAAAAAGTTTCAAATGATTGTTGTAGCTGAAGTTTTTTGCTATATAAAACTTCCCGACAGCACCCCTTTATCTTCTATAGTTTTTTTTCTGCAGCGTCTTGAATAGTAGCATGTTTTTGTTCAAGGTCAGTGAATCAACGTTTGGCCTGTTTACGCGCATTTCATGCAGTAGCCGCCGAATGCATAATCCGATCTCAATTTTTCAAACACCACATTATTGCTAATGAAATGCACTCTCCATTGCTTTTTTGTTCGAATTTTTTGCTTGAAAATTAAGCGAGCACGGACTTGTTTAATGTATGAGTAAGTTGCAAATTGCATCGGAAACTACCCTTTCATGCATTCACTGTAATTTCTAAACGGGGCCAAATATTTGGTGACAGTTTTCGACAATCGGCAGCCCATTTATTCCTCTCAAAATGCCCCAGCGGATTTTTTTTTTCGTTAATTACTCAATGACTTATTGGCCAGAACTCGTCGCGCGGAATTTTTCAAAAAGTCAAAAAAAATCAAAATTGTCGCTCAGCGCTGAAATTTGGTACGATGGCTTTATTTATTGTTCTCATGAATATACTGCAATTTAAATTGTTGCAGCAGTCATGTGATGCGATTAAAATTGCAGTATATTCATAAAAACAATAAATAAAGCCATCGTACCAAATTTCAGCGCTGTGCGACAACTTTAATTTTTTCTGACTTCCGCGCGACGTGTTCAGACCAATAAGTCATTGAGTAATTAACGAAAAAAAAAATCCGCTGGGGCATTATGAGAGGAATAAATGGGCTGCCGATTGTCGAAAACTGTCACCAAATATTTGGCACCGTTTAGAAATTACAGTGAATGCAAGAAAGGGGTAGTTTTCGATGCAATTTACAACTTCCTCGCACATTAGACAAGTCCGTGCTCGCTTAATTTTCGAGCAAAAAATTCGAACAAAAAAGCAACGGAGAGTGCATTTCATTAGCAATAATGTGGTGTTTGAAAAATTGAAATCGGATTATGCATTTGGCCGCTACTGCATGAAATGCGCGTAAACAGGCCAAACGTTGATTCACTGACCTTGAACAAAAACATGCTACTATTCAAGACGCTGCAGAAAAAAAACTATAGAAGATAAAGGGGTGCTGTCGCGGAGTTTTATGTAGCAAAAAACTTCAGCTACAACAATCATTTGAAACTTTTTGTTATTGGACCATCCCTTCAAGCAGCGTTCTCAATAAACCGCAAATTACCCCTAAAAACAACCCCTAACTAAAAACCCTATGGAAGTACAAGGTCGCAAACCTAATATGTTATTTAGCATATTAAAATGGACCGATCCCCCCGAAAAAAATTTAACTTCTAATTATGTTGAGGTAAACCCTCTTTTCAGATCCCCGTTTCTTGGACTACATTGTGTAACAATGGATATATTAATATAATAGAGTATGAAAATCAAAACAATTACTCAATTACATATAGTACTCCGCTTAAAGTTAAAAGAGAAATCTGACAAAGAGCAATTCCGACGACTTCAACTTGCGTTGCAATGAGTGGGTGAATGAATTTTCAATAATAAAGACACAATGGATAGTGAAGAAAACTTTGCCAAAACTGCAGAGATTATTGCTTCGTAAACAATACATGTGCCATCACAACAGCTTTAATAATAATAAATAAATAAATAAAATAAAGGAAAACTCATAAAAGTTCAGCCGACTACTCGCAGTAGAAGGAAGATACAAAATGTTGAAATGGGAGGAAAGAAAATTCAAAGTGGGCGCCCCATTTATATGAATTAGCCACGTTGTGCTGTCAACGATTAGATTTTGCAGGATTGTGCTGAGCTCGATTATATTTTGCAATGCTAACGTCTCGTGTGCTCTAATAGTTTATAGTTAGTAAAATTGCGCTAATGCCGAAAATATAATCGGCCTCAGCGCGATTTTACTAAATATAAACTATTAGAGCACAAGAGACGTTAGCATTCCAAAATATAATCGAGCTCAGCATAATCCTGCAAAATCTAATCGTTGACAGCACAACGTGGCTGATTCATATAAATGGGGCGCCCACTTTAAATAGGGTAGTGGACAATTTTTTGAAATACTTTTTTTTATTAATCTTCATGACAAAATAAACAGTAGTTGATGATTCTTTGATTAGAGAAAACAAAAGTTTACGTAAAAAAAATAAACAAATTTGTACTTATTTCAAAAGCTATAATTTACCGCCCGGAAATTACGTCATAGCTGTTATGTCCCATAGCGTCAAGGCATTAATAAAAGTGGAGAGAGCGCAGTCTGTACGTCCCTATATTTTACATGCTTTTAGAAAAAGATGTCGATAAACTCAGTGCGCGCTGATTGACAAATGAAAATCTCCCAAAAAGTGGGGTTATGTTTAGGGTGCGCCAAGATGTAATGATACCCGACAGACGTTGATATATCTCTCTTTTTTGCACTAATGACTAAGTTTGTGCCGGATATCGAACGTAGGTTTGGTTTAATTCATACTCAAATACAGCAGGTATGACATAGAATCAAGGCGCGAAATATTTCCGTTTAAATAGCGCGTCCCAAAACTCTACTTTCACAACTGTTTTAAACAAGGTTAGTAATTTTATCTGACATTTCTTTTAATACTAATATTTTTTATATTCTTCATGGATGTAGAATAGATCATCGATTTTAATAAAATTATACCTTGTCCACTACCCTATTCTCTTTCCTCTTTCCTCCCATTTTTACATTTTGTATCTTCCTTCTACTGCGAGCAGTCGGCTGAATTTTTATTAGTTTTCCTTTATTTTATTTATTTATTTATTTATTTATTATTACAGCTGTTGTGATGGCACATGTATTGTGTGTGATAGATTTGACAATGGCGATACCAGCAGCACATGGCGTAGCGGCGGCGCGACCCGATTATTACTGCCTTGTGGCGTCACGACCCATAGAAACACGTTTTCGATCGCGACATGGATTTCGAATTATTTGGTATTTTCAATTGAAGATTTTGGACACCAGAGATAAAATAGGTATTACTTTTTTTTCCTGATTGCATCAATTATTAGGATGTTTGTTATTGTGTTTTATTATTTATTCCATTTTTGATTTAATGTGCAAGTTCCCTATTGTTTTGATTTTCATACTCGATTATATTAACATTTCCATGGTTACACAATGGATTAATAAGCTAAATTAAATTATCCATAATGAAAACACACAACACTAACAATAATAATTACCTTGTAATAAGTGAAATTTGAGGTTAGATCCGCCACGTCATGCTACAAACGATTAGATTTTGCAGGAATGTGCTGAGCGCGTTTATATCTTGCAATGACGTCAAGGGCTAGCGTCTCTTGTGCTCTTATAGTTTATAGTTAGTAAAATCACGCTGAGAGCGATTATATTTTGCGATGACGAAGTTGGGGGCGTGTCTTGTGTTGTAATAGTTTATATTTAGTAAAATCGCGGACGGGTCAGCTAGTAATCTTTATAAAACTTGTTTGCAATTTATTAATTATTCAAGCTAACATACTTATGTCAAAAATGGCTCACGCAAATGTGATCAATATGTATATATTTGGAATCAGGAAGAAAATATCTTTCATTTTATCGCACAATATACAAGGTGTTCTATTAAAAAAAAAAAAAAAAAGTTGTCTACGTTTTTCCATTTTCCGATGCGATGTTGTTTCTTCTGATAACGTTAAAAGATAATATAGAAAAAAGCTGTCAAGTTTTGTATTTATCTATTTTTCTATCTTAAATAGTGAAGGCTGTAGGTATGGGCATAAATATAATCAAATACCCTGTACCTGATAGTGTTAGCCTCCTCAATAGGGCAAAGTTGTTAAATTGTAGTATGGGCTTTTTTTTGTCAACTTAAATTTGTATCTGGATAATTTTTTTTTTGCATATTCGCTTAGAGAATTGAAAGACCTTTCAATTAAGGTATCACGTGTCCTATAGTACCATTTAACCCTTCATCAGTGTGGTAGGAAAAAGTTCCATTGTTAGTGTGGTGGGGTATGTCATACCCCAAACTTTTTTTCGCTTTCCAAATTAAGGTGGCATCAAATAAATATTTAATTAGTTTCTTTACCTTATGGAATTAATTTCAATAAAAACATGATACGGACTCTTAGATTTTCTATTTAATGCTTCATAATACATAATCATTGTAAATCTGTATTTTTATCAAATTAAACATACTGCGAAGGTATTATTGGTTTTGAAATTATTTAATGAGTTCTGGACAAAGAAAAGCTTAACATTTTAAATCAAAAAACATAGGTCATTATCGTGTTGAAAAAATTATCCTAAAAGAGTGAATACATAAAATTTTAGGCTGCATCAAAGTCGATGCCGTTTTGACAAAAAAGGTAAATTTGCATGTCCCATGCATATGGATGTCCCACATGTCTGACAGCAGTAAAATATCGTCCTGTCTTTAGCTCGAGGACAAATCATACATCTTGATGAAACTTTTCATCGTTTTTTTTTGGTTTTTCATGAGACCAAGCTGATTTTTTTGACTCAATGGTCTCAAAACCCTGGTCTCGCCTGCACAGAGGCGAGGATTATTCTCTGTCTACCTCTTCCCATAGTTTTCGCAAATGAGCTTGCTCTGCCTCGTATGACATAATATCCGACTACTACACATAGAAAAATGTATTAGGGGAACTGGGTATAGAACGGGGTACCAGGGTAGAACGGGGTATCACGGGGGGCACAAATTTTTGCGGGTTAGGGCAACGCTGCCATATCGATATATATTCACAGTACTATATCCTAGGAATACGTTGGCAACAAATTTGATCTTGTTGGTAGTCCTTCGAAAGCTGTTGCGCCGAATGCATCACTATAAGAAGCTCCACTGTAAGAATTGACGAATTTGCGAACAACGATGAGTATTTAATTTCAATAGCCGGTCATTTTGTGTAGTATAGGAAGAAAGCCCTTCTCTTAGGGTACCCTGTCTCCCTGAAATAAAATTATTAGTTGAAACCCTTCAATTGTTTATGAAGTCACAATGGCGAGGAATGCTCTTGGAGCAGAATGGGGAGAGGCAGAACGGGGTAAACCACGTCTCGCCCCACGTGTATGTTGAACTGCTAAACTTCATTGTAGATGTTGTTTAATGATGCAAACTGTTTTAAATACATTGTAGATGGTACCTATAAAACTTACTTCGTTTTAAACAACATTTAACCATTATCATCTTGAATAAATTATTTTTTCTAGATGGTTCGAATATACGTAAGAGAAGCGGAACAACAATGGTCTTCGGAGTCAATGCATCAGTTAGGAGTTAGAGTTAGTGATCAATAAAGAGTGTTGACTAAGTTTTAAACGACTATTCTATTCTGCCTCACATGTACCCCAGTGTACCCCACAAGTGGGGCACAATGGGGAATTGTGCAGATTTTGTCATAAAAATAAATAGCAAAATACAGGAAAGGAAATGATGAAATATCTTTGTAATAATCATTACAAATAACTTCAAATAAAGTTTCCAAGAAAAAGTTTGAAAATCTGTAAGTAAATTTTCTCAAAAAAAAATTTCAAACACTAAATACCCCGTTCTACCCCGGGTTCCCCTATGTGCGAAAAATTGATAAGAAATAACATATCTTGCGTATCTACTTCTGCATAAAATAGTTAAACGATCAGTGTGGTGGTGTATGACATGCCCCAATCGCCTTTGATGTCACCTTATTTTCATGATACAATATTTCGCGGTTCGCGTTATTTTATTATGTAGATCAACACAATATCTCAAGCTACTGGCCACTAGCTGGCGTCACGTGCTCGAATTTGGAAAATACAAGGATACAAAGGTCGTCTGGGGTAAGCCATACCCCACCACACTGACGAAGGGTTAAGATTTTGAGGTTATGGTGGCTACTGCCGGAGAGGTGGTTCGGGGAGATCTGTAAAGTACCTTGTTTTGGTTCTTCCTCCTAACTCTCCAAACGAGTTTTTATTTTATTTTTTATCGATTATAGTTTTTAAGATATAGGCCATTGACAGTTTTCGGTGAGACACCCGGTATATAGGTACTATACTCAATAAAAAAGAGATAGATTACGGATTATTAAAGTCTCTCCAAAAATCGATACATTCGTCTAGAAACTACGAAACGTCTTTAGTCAATTGAAAACAGACAGCGGCGTAGCTAGAAGTCATGAGGCCCCCGGGCAAAACAATGGGGCCCCTTGTAACTCGATGACAACAAAAACATTTGG
Source organism: Ceutorhynchus assimilis (assembly GCA_917834065.1). Classification (NCBI taxonomy): domain Eukaryota; kingdom Metazoa; phylum Arthropoda; class Insecta; order Coleoptera; family Curculionidae; genus Ceutorhynchus; species Ceutorhynchus assimilis. The sequence goes on along the minus strand of OU892277.1, from coordinate 28,157,154 downwards.
ATTTTCGCTCTCGTTTTGATATTAGTTTTGTCTGTTTGCTGGCTTTTTAGATATACGTTATAAATATGTGACGGTGCTTCGGGGCCCGTAGGTGTGCGGGGCCCCCAGTCATTGCACCGGTTTGCCCTACCATAGCTACGCCCCTGAATACAAAAAAAATAGTTGAAATCTTATTATATTAGGAATGCTCACCAATAATTCAGCTGATCTAGGATTAAATGTGAGGAAATCTAAAATGCAGTTATCCGGACTCTTGAAGTATGGCCGAAGAACTACGGATTCATGTGAAAAATTATTCATATTCAATTGAGTTACATCACAGGATTTGTTAGCAATTATTAATGTAGATTCTTGCCAAGGATGCCAGGTAGCGCACTAGAAAATATGAATAAATATACAGGATACAACTTTTTTTTGAATAAACTAATGAAATTTGAAATTAATTTGGAAAATAAAAAGATTTTCCTATACATTCAGAGACATTTTACTACTAACATGTATATGTTACAGGCCACATATTATGAAATCAGATCGTTTGTATATGCTCCTATCTATACCTGCATTACTCAAATGGCGCAGACTCTATAGAAATACCATTTTATTCCATCTACGGACTAGACCCTTAACAAACGGACTATTATTGCGATTTAGATTGTATGTTGATTCGCAGCGTGTCTTGGTGATGTTTAAATTTGTGCAACGTTTTGCCGTTATTGACAAAGTATTGTGAATTAAAATAAACGCAGTTGTAACATCCTTTAATATTCAAGTGGTTTCATTGTTCAATGGCGATAGATTTCAGGAAAGGAATTACAAAAAGAAAGATTAATTCGTGTAGTTATTAGTAACATAAGAGAAGTCCATTCACTCCTAAAAGAACTATGATGTATTATCTGATTATGGTTTGGAAAATTTGATAATGACTTATTGTTGATGTGATAAATAACGTCCATGACCATTAATTGTTAAACATTCTTCAAGAGGTAACAGCATATACAGGTAGGTATATCAAGGTAGTTTTGAGAAAATATGGAATAGGTATTGGATCGCGTCATTCTTTTTTACTTGTAGGTCATGAAGGTAGGGATCACATAATAAATAGAACGACAAAAATAATAAAAAATACATGAATATATTACCTACCCGAATTTTATTCTTTATTAACCTGTGAGCGCCATGTCAAATGACGCAGAAAAGCAAAAAGAAGGGAATCGTATCAAAACCCATACTTTCCAACGATTTGAATTCACGCTCTCAAGTAGTTTTGATAGATCATCAATCTCAAGCTGATGCTAAATACAGATTTGTCCTTGCATATCCCGATCACTCTACAAAATTTGTTATTCTAAAACCTTCAGAAGAATTCCCTCACAAACTTGTGAATATTTTCACCATTTTTGGACCCTTGAGGTTTTGCAATCTGAAAATGGCCTCGAATCTTGGAATAGGGTTATGAAGGATAAATAACTTTGTTGTCCGAAATAAAGATTAGACACGAAAAACCACGCCACAGCTAGCCAGGGTAGTGTCGAATGAAGTAACCAAGATATGGAAAACTTCCTGGATGTTGCAAAATGAAACAGAGCATTGGAGACATGGTCTAAGCTGCATACAATTTATGAGGAATATTCTTCTGCTCTCTGTACCTAATATAAAGGTCTTCATAGGAAGTCATGTCCAGGCAAACCAAAAATTGGATTGGAACCTTGAAATTTTCCCTTAGACGCCAATAATAGTGTTACATATGAAGTACCTACTATTCGTACTGGTTCCAGATGTTGATCGTGTCAGGGGAGATGCTCGGTCAGTTCTAGCAGTAGCCCAAGAAGCCACAGAAGATGGCTTTTACAGCTTGCGAGCGAGACAGAATCTAGTACCTGCCAGCATTTTGACAGTTGAAGAAGTCTCCAAAGCCAAGGAAGGAAGTCGTTCATAGATCGATGGCTTTACAGCTTAATTCACTGGACAAGGGAAAGGTTTTGGAAAATTTTATTGTAAGATTGAATATATTATGTATTTCTGAACGTCATACTTATTCAATTAAATTGTTGAAAGAAATAAAACAACCTGACATTCTGTCTGAAAATGTCATATATAGTTCAAGATAGCCCGTATCTATAGACTAACCGTTTCACAAGCTTCTCACACAAATGGACTAATATCTTCATTTCATTGACATATCGATTAGTCCTTTTGTATACAACCTGATTCACATAAATGGTCTGTAACATATACCTACTCACATATCATATGTACCTATTGAACCTTACCTCTCCTGAAAATTCTCGGCACGTAAAGGTTTTATGGGACTGATTGAAAGTGAATGCAATTGACCGATCAAAAACATTAACTTTATTCTTTGTGGTAGATAACAGGAAAAAGTATTTGTCGTTGCAGGAAAGCTGAATATCAAAAATTTCCGATCTACAAAAAGTATGGTAACACTTGAATAGACCGGAAGCCACATCTAAAATGCTTATAGAGCCCAACCAGCATACCCCAATCATCTGATCATTATTGGTCCATGCAATGCCTGATATTTCACAACCTTCTCCGCATTTACAGGTCACTGTTTTTTGTACCTAAAATAGGAGACAAAAAGAAAATGCATATTTGGATCAAATTTTATTTGGTAAGATTACAGTCAAATATACCTTATTTAGTAAGCCTTTACTGAAAATAAATGATGTTACCAACTTTCTATTTACTGCTATAGGGGAGAGTGGGGCACGTTCGGCCGTAGGGAAGTTTCAGCCGTGGCAAATAAAATAAGAAATTTTGCACGAAATACCACCAAAAATGTTGACATCCTTGCTTCACTCTTTCTAGTTTTTATTATGTGAAACACGCGAGCTCCGCAAATTTTTTATACAAAATGTGTAGGTATTTTTTTGAGGTCAAGCTAAGTTTTTTGAATCTGAGTGTTTGTCATTTTTTACTGGTTTCGTGTAGTATAGTAGAAAGTCTAGAATTTATGCGGAACACCAGAAAAGCAAAGACTTGAGGAACTACAAAATGAAAAGATGTTTTAAAGGAAAAAAATGAAAGCCGAGAGCCGAAAAGAAAAATGGTACCTAAACTGAAGGCAAGAATGATAATTTACCGGTTACTACAACGGAAATATAGAAAGCAAAAATTCAGAAAAAAAAAGTTTTTGATGACAGCTCAAGTTACGATTCAGAAAATGATATTCATTTAGATGGCAGCGATGACGCAAGAGTTTTCAGTATATTCAAGAAGACGATGAAGTTAACATTAATAGATGTCAGATACCAACACATATTAGTCAGATTTTCGATTACAACAGCATCCATTTACTATGATGGCATTGTAGTATGTATACCGTAAATCTCGCAGACATTCAAACTTGACATTTTATTATAATTTTAAAGGAATTAACGTTGACTAAGTAGAAAAATGTTTTGCTAAACATTTTTTTATTTCATGAGAAATATGTTTTTTGTATGAATGAGTCTTGCGCACGGAACTGCCCCTTGTGTTGGCCGATTGTACCCCACCATGGGGTACAATCAGCCACTAAGGCACTTTTTTTTCATTCATTCATCAGAAAAAAAAAACAAAAAAAACATTTAAACAAAAGAAATTGTTTGGCAGCTTAAAAAACTTTAGATTTTGTATTTTGAGTGAAATATTTGATAGAATATATATATATGTTACGGTTAATATGCAAACTTGGCTAGTTTGTAAACTAGCTGGATAGTTTACAAACTATCCAACTTCTTGGCTATTTTGATAGAAAACGCAATTGTTACTAAAATAGCAGCTAGTTTGCAAACTAACCAAAAGTCTTGGCTAATTTACTTGAAATTATTGAGAAAACTAAATTAGCTGGTTAGTTTATAAACTATCCAATGCAGACTGGCTAATTTGAAAACCATGATTTCTAGTAACACAAAATAGCCAAACCTTTGGCTAGTTTGTAAACTAACCAACCAATTTTCTGGCTAATTTACAAATAAAGTTTAATGTTCATGATATTTCTTATTCGATAGTTAGATGAATAGAATGCAAAATTTTGCTTTGTTCTTTTTTAACTGGCAATTCTCACATCCATCGAGGAACAAAGTTACAATTTTTTTGGGTAATATTTGAATATTCATTAGCTTTGTTGTAACCTGTCTTCCGCCGTGCCCAGTTAATTGGTAAGATTCTCAATTATTATCAAACAAATCGTCCATACAAGCTAATATATTTTGCCAGATTTCATTCGTTAGAAATTACTTGCTTTATTATTATACAGATCTATTAAAGAAGCGTCGAATTTTTTAACCTAACTTTATTTGTAAATTAGCCAGAAAATTGGTTGGCTAGTTTATAAACTAGCCAAAGGTTTGGCTATTTTGTGTTACTAGAAAATATGTTTTCATATTAGCCAGGCTGCATTGGATAGTTTATAAACTAACCAGCTATTTTAGTTTTTTCAATAATTTCAAGTAAATTAGCCAAGACTCTTGGTTAGTTTGCAAACTAGCTGCTATTTTGGTGAAAATTGTGTTTTCTATCATAATAGCCAGTAGGTTGGTTAGTTTGTAAACTATCCAGCTAGTTTACAAACTAGCCAAGTTTGCATATTCACCATAACATATATATTTTTTTTTCATATTTTCTGCCTAAAAAACCACTAATTTAGTAGAAATTATACGAACCTGAAAGTATAATAATTCAAAGCCATCACAGAAAAATCACTGACTGCGGCTTTTGATAAGTTTGGATGGCTGTAGGTTAGTTTGGTTTAGGTACATACATTGTTTAATTGTAAAATGCAACTCAATAGATGGAAGGCAGTTTAATGTTCACTGTTCACCATTTGCACTACTAAGTAGTTGTAGCGTAGGTAAAGTTGAGAACATACTTCGAATTGTAAAGCAGTCGCCACTACGCAGCTGCTCATTTAGCTTCATTCAATAGTCATAAGGGAATATACCTACTTACTTTCAAAGTTGCCCCATCTATAATACTGACTTTTGAGCTCGTTCTTGCCACAGCAAATTTACTGCCCGATTTGTTCCATTTGACACAATTAGCAACTGTTCGATTTGTGTTGGTTTGTCCAAGCTGTCCTAAGCCTTCTGACCACAGATGAACTTCTTCTCGAAAAATTGTAGCAATTATTCCTTTAGAACTCCAATCTATCATATGGCGAACTGAAAAGATTAAAATTATCATATATTGTTTTCCGTTAGAAGTAAGTTTTATCAACATACTTATGACATTGTCAAATCCTTCGGCACCAGGCATATCCAGTAACGTTTCGGGTGCTTTTATTAAAGGCATTTTTCTACTTTTAACTGGCCATGAACGAGCCTCTATGTTATTAGTTATGTACTCTCTTTTGTTGGAAGGCTTGAATATGCTCGAACTAGTGATACCCAAGGCCCCTAAAATTCTGCAATTTGATAATATTGGTTTGGAATCATGTTTTTGAAACTATGTATATTTGCAAAACGATATATCAGGGTAATCAAACTCGAGTACTTCGAGCAAATATATCTAATAATGTTAACAGAGCGCTTTGCTTGAAGTACTCTGGTTTGATTTTCCTGATTCTTCGACGAGCAACACAACTCGACTATAAGAAGATATATGTTTATTTACTATTTGGGTTGATCATCATTTCTTATTAGATAAGGCGCGCTTTTCAATTGATGGTTAAATATGCAGAGAATCATTTGGAGCTAATCTTCACTATAAAAGATTCTAAAATTATTTCTAAGATTAGTTTTGGATATGCTTCAATTAACTGCACCCACGTTGGAAGGTGAGCAAATGGCGCATTAAAACATCCTTATGCAATAAAAGAAAAGTATAGTTTCTGATAAATTTTGTCTTCTCCAAATTTTCAACATTAGGTTTTTTGACTATAATTGGGAAGTGATAACAAACTCCGCTATAATTGCTAACCCACAATAAGTTCAGTCGCAGTTCGACTGGTAGCACGCGCATTTGGTACACACAGCAGTAGAGCTCTGCGGCCTTTGGTCGAAGCCATCGACTTCTATTTACAGTGTGTCCCGCTTAAGGACTGAGCACCCTTCTAAAATTTTTATTTTTCAACCGATTCAATTCATTCCTTTTTTGTCTTATATCTACTCGAATTTGGCACTTATTAGGCTCATCATTTTATTTCTGCGGCTGTACTGGTGTACAGGGTGTCCACATTTATAGGCTCAAATTTCAATAAGTACTATTAGGAATTTTTTTAGAAAAAATCTGATAGCAGATTCTTGTTTAAAATGGTCTATAACCCAAATGTACTAATTTTTGTTTCAATATGATACAGGGTGATCACAACAAATTTTCAAAATTTAATGGACCAAACCGGAAAAATGGCATATTTTGAGGCATTGAGAACAACAAAACTTGATACAACATAGTTTTAGAACATCCTTAACCAAAACTTGTATTAAACTTGTCGCAAAATATAATAATAATAATAATAATAATAATAATAATAATGACTTTATTGCAATACTATGTAATATTACAAAAGGCGAAGTTGAAGCTTAGCTTCCTATCTTAACCTATTATTCCTAAGCTAAATTAACCTAACCCAAACTTGTTGTGGCAACGTCTATTAAAGACATTTAAGCATGAGGTACATAATTTTCAATAATATTAAAATGATGTTAATATACATATTATAAGATCGAAAGAACATATTCTGTATCTGCAGTAAAAAACAAATAAATAAACCAATGAGTACAATAATTATTCATAGGAATAATGAGATGATCCTACAAATTTCATTTTTAAATTTCAAGCTATCACGTCCCTTCAAACTATCTGGAACTTTATTGTAACAACTATAGACCTGGTAACTAAATGATCCCTTATATTGTTCCGTTTTATGCAAAGGCGGGGATATTTTTTGTTTATGCCTTAAATCCAGGTTATGAGCATCGTACCTGAACTTTATCTTTTGGTATAAATAGTTTGGACATTTTTTAAAGATTATTTTGTTGAATAATACTAGACTATGAAGCAGTCTTCTCTCTTTCATGGAAAGCCACCCAATTTCTTTCATTTTCGCAGTCATACCCCTATCATACTTTCTTATACCACCAACAAGCCGGACACAGTGGTTCTGAATACGCTGTATACGTTTCGCATCATATTCAAGGAGACATGGGCCATATACTACGTCGCAAAATGTGAATTGTGACAGAACTAAGCTGTCGCACAAAAGTTTTTTTAGTTCCATATTTAATAAATGGCGTTGGCTATATATAAGTTTTAGATTGGTAAACGCCTTTTTGATGCAATGATTTAAATGTGTTGTAAATCTTAAGTCTACGTCCATTACTAGACCCAAGTTCCTGGCATTATCGGAGTTTTCTATTTTCTCTGTACCTACAAAAATGTTGAAGTGGTTTGAATATTGATTTCTTATAGATTTTCGCCCAAACACAAGCATCTGGCATTTTTTGGGGTTCAATTCCAAACAGTGTTTTCCGGAGGCATTCACCAAGAGTCCAAGATCCTCATTAAGTTTATTGTTCCCCTCCAAAATTTGCTCTGGCCTAAAACTCAGATATATTTGCGAATCGTCAGCGTAAAGATGTAATTTTGAATATCTAAGGTAGGTACAAAGCTGGGATGTATAGATACTGAACAAAAGAGGCCCCAAGATCGACCCTTGTGGAACGCCACTACTATTTTTTATTGGCTTGGAATCTTGTCCATTCAGTTTCACAGACTGTAGGCGTCCCGTGAGATAACTCTTTATCATAAGACAGGCATCACTGCTAAAACCTAGATATTTTAGAGTAGCTAAAAGTAACTGATGATTCAACTTGTCAAATGCTTTGGAGTAGTCTAACAAAACAAGTACAGTAAGTTCACCACGGTCTGTTGCCTCCAAGATGTCGTCGGTCACTTTTAAGAGAGCAGTGGTACAGCTGTGATCCTTGCGAAATCCTGACTGTATGGGTGGTAGCAGCTTATGGGTTTCAATGTACTTATGTATCTGAGCATCTAGGACTCTTTCGAGGATCTTTGACATAGTTGGCAAGATGCTTATGGGCCGAAGGTCTTTCAGTTCGCTAGGGTTTGAAACCTTTGGAATCGGGAGCAAAATAGATTTTTTCCATAGATCAGGAAACGTATGGGTTTCTATACAGCTATTGACCAGATGTAAAATAATTGGTAGGATATGTGGACAACAGTGACAGAGCATTTTAATTCCAATACCATCCGTACCAATGGCCTCAGATTTTATGGAGATCAATGCCCGTTCAATATCGTCCACGCTAGCCAAGTTAAAATTAAAGTCACCTGCGTTGTCACTTTTATTTTGCAGATAAAAATTTAAGGTATATATATATATATATATATATATATATATATATATACATTTTTGCGGTTTGATTCATTAAATTGTGAAAGTTTGTTGTCATCACCCTGTATCGTATTGAAACAAAAATTAGTACATTTGGGTTTTAGACCATTCTAAACAAGAATCTGCTATCAGATTTTTTCTAAAAAAATCTCTAATAGTACTTATTGAAATTTGAGCCTATAAATGTGGACACCCTGTACACCAGTACAGCCGCAGAAATAAGATTATGAGCCCAATAAGTGCCAAATTCGAGTAGATATAAGACAAAAAAAATTAATTGAATCGGTTAAAAAATAAAAGTTTAGAAAGGTGGTCAGTTCTTAAGCGGAACACACTGTATAATAACCAATAGATGGTCGTTGTCGTGAACTTAGTAATTATTTATTTCCTTTTTTTTGACAGGGTATGTAGGGGAGGATTTCTTGGTAGATTTTAACAATAGTAGTCTATTTAAATGTTTGTCGCCAATTTTTTTGTCTTTTTTAAGTATGTTATGTTATATTAACTTTGCCTTGATTTTATTAAATATTATGATGGATGTTCAATAATTGTTATGGTCGTAGTAGTTGGCTGAGGTTCCCTTTTACAATCATAAACCTAGGTTGACAGGTTCTTATGGTTTGATGGCAACTGTCACTAAATGTCATCTTATTTCTTGGATTTATAGATCAGTCAAACTAAAGAAAATGGTGAATCAATGAGATGTTGAACATGTCTACCCCCTGAGGTCTGTTTTCACAGCAATGACAAACCAGTCGTTTTTAATCGATGCAAATTGCCAACAACCGCATTTTCCTGACTGTTTTCAACCAATGAAATTCGCTCTGATGGGTTTGTGATTTCTGTAAGAACAGACCTTTGGACAAATTTTCAATAATTTTAGGATTGGATTCTGATTTGTTACTTGATGGCTTGAAGCTCATCTAAATCGTTGACAGTCGTGGAAAATATTGAAATTTTAAGATGTGGCTACAAGAAAAAGTCGCATGAGAATCAATCGCGCGATCTGAGAGAAGATGTCTATATTTCTGCTCATGACCCGACCATCATAATATTCGTGAAGCAGATCTAAAGCCTCATGTATGCAATTGAGATGTTGGATGTTGCTCTATTTTGCTGGAAGTAGCCTCGCTGAGGTTCATCATGCAATTCTTCGAAAAATGGTTGGATATCTTCATTGATGTTTCCTTAAAATCTACACAGATTTTTTTTATGATATCGACCAAAAAAATTGAAGAACAATAATAACTAATTTTAAAAAATTTAACATTTAAAAAATATGGGTTCAATTATTCTTCTTGCCCTAAATATCCAGACACCTACTTTGTCAAGTCTTTCAAGTATCGCATGAGAATTTTCGGCGCTCCATATCCCCATATTCTTTGAGTGTATGTAGCCAGGTTTGTGAAACGAGTCTTCATCGGTCAAAAATGTTTATGCTGGAAGATGTGGATTATCGTACTGATTATCCATGAACTGCAATGAAGAATTCGCATCACGGAAAGATCTGGAGGTGTCAGCTCTTGAACTGCTGTCATCCTATAGGCATGAAGTTCTGGATTTAAAAAAAATGGTATGACATGTCCCCAAGGATAGTTCCACTTCTTGGAGGATATGGCGAACTGACATTTTTTGTTGATTGTCCATCACCTCCCTTACTCGCTCAATGGTTTCTGGGGTACGAGCTGATGATGGACGACCACTGCCACTTTTACGTGCCACGCTTTCCGTTTCCCGGAAAAATTGCACATATCTCTGAAAAGCTTCGTGAAATTTTTTATGGTCCACAAAATCATGGGTTCCAGATAGTAATCAAGAACGGATTGAATTGAATAAGTCCAAACGCCATTAACTTTTTTGCCATTACACAAATAGGATTCCACCATATACTGTGTTTGTTCGAGTGTAAAAACCATTGCGGGGATCATATAAAAAATTCAGAAAAGAAGAGCCCAAGGCCAACGAAAACAGAGTCACCAGAAAACACATCAGAGAAAGCAGTTGTAGATTCTGAAAAGAACTGATTTTGATTTGTAAAAATGCACTGAAACTCGAAAAAGATGCAAGAAGTTAGAAAGTGGAGGATTGCCAAATAAGGGTATCGCAAACACATTACGTTTTTAGTGTCACAAAAAACGTCATTCGCCGACCTGACCATAACTATTATTGAACACAAGTTATCAATAATATGAAAGTATTTTTTTTTTCTTTTTTCAAACAGAACTTAAAAATTGGTTATTTTGAGTGTAATAGGTTGCGGTCTTTTACGTAGTTACAGATATTTCAAAAGCTTTGATTTTTCCAATTACTTATTTCAAAAATTCAGTGGAATAATTAGGCATGTTGATGGTTTGAAACCCTGTATCTCATGAGCGAAGCAAATTCGGATTAAAGGTCACCAAATATAGATATGATTTCATCATTTAAACTTTGTACGTCTTAATAAAGCTAAGCGCGACGTATTGTGGCAAATGTGTCATTAAATGATCGAAAATGCGAATCCAAAAACTAAATGCCTATAGGTACATGTATTGGTGAAAGACATGTAAATTTTCCAGTGACTGAGTGTCACATAATTTCCTGTAAAAATTACAAAACTTGAAGAGAAAAAAAAATGTTACACTATCGGTACTTACTGGAGAAACGTCATTATCAAACTAATAAAAAAATATATTGGATTTTGTTGTCACATGGGTGATTTACGTAGCCCGTGCATTGGAAGTTTTTGAGCTTGCAGGTGGATTAGGAACTTCGTCAAATTTGGTTTTTAGTCATAATTAATCGTTCCGACATCCAGATCTCCAACTATACAAGGTGTATCAAATGTGAGCACTAACTTTCTTATTCCAAATAGAAACTTGCATCTTTTTCAACATAGTTTGATTGGCCTTGCAATTTTGAATTTGGAGATTTTGACAAGTTTTGTTAACTTATGTCTTTTTTGATTGTGATGCGTCTATACTTCTTCCATGTATCATGTGTGCTTTGTGATGTATTAGTTTATTAATTACAATCCGAGTTCCGAAACATGATAAATGGATATTTTCTGAATTTAGGGTTAATTATTATTGCGTCCAGTCCAAATCTAGCCACTTTCATAAAAAAACAACAGCCATTTTTTGTGAAAAGAAAATTGTTTTTTTTTTTTTTGTGTTATAGGTACACTGGATAATAGGTATCCACAGTGTTCAATTTGATAAGGAGCAAAATACCGCACTATGACTTTTATCTATGATTTACAGTACACTTACCTATTTTTATAGGAAATCATATTATTTGCTCTCTTCGCTGTATTTGCAAATATCGGGTGTGGGTAGCCGTTTTTCTCATCGTCGAATTCTACATTCAACAGATCATCATCTGAGGAATTATTCGTCAAATTTAAATGGGCCAAATCGCTAGAACTTCTTCTAGGGATGTATCTATCAAACTCTCCACCCTAAAAATAAAATATGATAACATTAAATAAATATTTTTTTCAGAATTTATCCGAATGAGAAATTAAAGCGTTAACTCAGTCATTAAATGACTATTTTTCAAAGTTTCACAAAAAGGTTTTTAGAAGTGTTCAAAATTATTCTTTTTTAGAATTTACAACTTAAATTTTTTGTATCTATCTTTGGTTGATGATGGGCCTTAAAAGTGAAATTTTAAAATAGTCACCACAATAAAGCCCAAGAAAGTTATTTTGCTTTCTGCCTATCTCTAAAAATCAAGCCAGGGAAAAATAGAAACGAAAATCGCAATTTCCGGAAGAGTATCTATTCATAATTTTTGGAATTTCGAAACATTATTTTATCAGGCATTAAATTGAGCAACTTTGTCACAATTTTACCGACCCTGTATCTGGATTCCAACGGTGTCCTCCATCAAAGAGCATCCTGACTTTCATAATTATGTGGAAAAAGACTAAGCTCTCAATGCAAGAGAAATCCATGATCAAAAATTTAATCTCCGGGTAAATTCAAAGTTGGTGTCAAATGATAGTTTATACCTACAAATCTAAGACAAGAATCTGAAATCGGTTTTCCTCTAAAATTAACCGTTTAGGTTTTACCGCCTGTCAAAGTTGCAAAAATGTCAATTTTCAACTATCAATATTTCCAAAACAGATGAATTTAGGTATAGGACATGTTTTATGAAAAATATTCAGAATTTTATCAGAAATCCGAAATTGTAAAAAAAATTAAGTTAGGTACTACTTGTCCAGCTTTTCTGCGACCACCCTGTATAATAATTTAAGTTTCTAAAAAATAAAATTGACGTGTTCGAAGATTTGAAAAAAATTGTACAAGGGTTTAAAAAAAATGCTTAGAAGAATAATTATTGAATTTATTCCTTACTTGGCGGCCGCACTGTATAACTCTGTGGTCGCGAGTAGTCGGGACGATTTTCGAACTATTAATTTCTGTTCTGACAGTGGGGCTAGATTTATTCACAAATTTCCATATTTGTTTTGCGTGTGTCTGTATTTTGAGTAGTTCTGTTATTATTATTTACGGTGGGTTCGGGATGACTGTTCTATAAACTCCAAGTGCACTAAGCATTACCATGCGTTCGTGTATTGAGCTAAAGAGCAGCTCCACGTCCGTTCAGGAACAAAGAGCTGACTCTGAAAGCACCACCTCGTCATTAGCAAGCGCCAGAGTGGGCAGGCGCAGTGTGTTCGTTTTCGTGATTTGGTGTATCCTATTTTTTTGTTTGCGACAATCGACTATTCGACAATCAACAAAGAAATATTTCATTTGTATGTAGCGTGGCCAATAACAAAAGTAATAGAAAACTTAGAAAATACGTAGAAAGACGTTTATTTTTAGTAGTAATTTGTCAGCTGTTAGGGTTAGGTTAGGTTAGGAAACTCCAAATGCACATGCACAATGGCCGGTTTCACCAATCCAAATCTACTCTCACAAGCACTTTGGTCACGTGGTAAAAACGCTACTACAACTCTACTTCAGCTCCGCACGCCAGGGCCGTGGCGCCATCTATTAGCAGTGAGTTATAGGAGTGACATCATTTTGACAATTAGACCCAGTTTATTCATTTTCAGATAAACTTGCTGGTAACTATCTGCAAGATAAATTTACCGTTCTATAATTCTATTGGTCGAAAGATAACTGGCAGACCAATGGGATTACAGATTGCGTTTTTATCCTTCAGATTGCATACCTGACAGTTTATCAGATAGGGCTTTTAGTAAATAAACGATAATTTAAAATAAAACAAAGTACTTAATAGTTGTGGAAGAGGTAATATTGCAGTCGCTTGAAGATAAAATGTTGTACCTATGCCATTCGGCCCAGGAGGTCTTTTTGTGGTGAGCTCGACGTTTCAAGGCCGACGCCACTTCTTGACCTTATGACATAAATAAATATTTTATCTCAACGGAACTATTACAAAATGCTGCAATTTGAAATTAAAATAAAATTAATTTCAAAGAAAGATGCTTATTTTTTTTATACCTACTTATCGAAATAACCCGAATAATTTTATTTGGAGACTTCTAGTTTTCCATTAGAATTATCGTTAGTTCCCATCGAAAGAAACTTATGTTCGCTTTCTGAGAAAATCCCGTTTTCTAAAGGAGAAGTTATGAATAACTTTATATTCATTTCGTCATTTTCTCTATTCTATATAATGTAATATGTTTGTCAGTTTAAGATAACAATGCACTTATATTGAGAAATGTGTTTCTTGGTATAAATTGAGTTGTCAATTTCTCTATTTAAAATAATGCATCTATCAAAAAATGTATCAGAAAAGTATTTCGAAGAATTATTGACAGAACAGCGAAGAAGAAAGAGAACAGACACGAAACATTAAAACCGCAGAATCATTTATAAGAGTTATAAAGGAAGAATTTAGGAAGTTAAGAAATACCTACTGTAGTTTTTTCAAAAATGGAAGAGCGCCAGGTCCAATATAGGATGAACTGATAAAACATGGGAGCAGTAAACTTTATAAACAACTAACAAACCTATTCCAAATATGCATTGATTATCTTTGACATGAAGTACCGGAAGAGTGGAAAATAATCTTTTTAGCAACGATATATGAGAAAGAATACAGAAACAGATCGAAAATCACCGAGGCATTCTAGTGACAAATACGTTGTGCAGGGTACCTATATGACCGAAATAGGAATCGAGCTCAAAGATTGAGGCAGAAGAACATGCGGGTCTTAGAGCAGGAAGATCAATAGTAGACCACTTATTTAGTTTGACCCAGGTGATAGAAAAGAAATTGGGGTATGAATAAACACTTTTACTAATTTTGGATCTAAAAAAGGAAGTTAAAATAAATGCTCTATAGTGACGCAAAAACCACGATTAAACAGGGTAGCCTAATCAGGAAGAGATTCAGAAACTAAATGACTTTCAAAAGGATACTGCATATCATTAGCTTTGGTTTGGTTCGAAATTTTACATGGTTCTGGGATTGTACAGAACTGCTTGCGCACAAAAAATAATGTAGGACTGTTCTAATACTAGTTCTGAACCGATTCTGAACCAAAAAAACCAAAACAAGCCGCAAATCATTCTAAAACAGTTCTTCCTTCGGACCAAGAACTGAGGGAACCGTTCTAGAACAAACTTCTTATATGGTTCTAAATAATCCAAAATACTGTCACCACAGTTCGATAACGATTCTGCAAAAACGTAAACACTTTTTATAACATGCGCATGTGCGGAATGATTCCGAACTAGTTCTTAGTGAAACAATCAAGGGTGAAAACAAAACAAAGCTACCAACACTTTTTAAAAGATACTACTAGGAACAAGCGCATAAGGGGTTGAAAAAGAAATCAGGACACATGGGACACCGCCCAATGCCTATATACTCTAAAGCTCTGCAGATGACCAAGTATTTATTGCACAGGATTATGATGACCTATAGAGTACATGATACGTAAATTGATAGAGGAATACGAGAAACAAGGTGAAGTGAGTCCGACGAAAACAGAATATATATATGACAATACAGGGAGAACAACGCAAAGCACGGCAAAAAAATATTTGGGAGAGAAAATCTCGCATGAGGGAACCCTAAACGAAGCAATTAAAGATCGGAATATGCAAGGACGGAAGGCAAATCTACGTGTATACTTTGCTTTCTTCGTTTCAAATGGCCCAATAAAAACAATCAAAACTGGTTAATTTCAAGTTGAAATTGAATGCAATAATAAACAGCCTGCGCTTACCGCTCTCAAATTCATTATTTCAACAAAAAATTACAATTGAACAAAACTAAAATAAATCACTGCACATGACGGAACACAAAATACATACTTCTGAAGCTGTTTAGTTAATACTAATGTGTAGTATACTGGAGGAAGGTTTAAAATAAATAAAAAAAACTATTGAACTATTTGTAAATTTATGCTCATTGTTGATATTTTCAGAACATCACGGATAAAAGCGAAGTTAAGACGGGAGCTTTTCTGGTGATTATTTGTTTTTGTTGAAACATTTGGAAAAAAGGTGACAAAAATTGCAAATAAAAAGATATATTTAAACAATTCGCTGCAATAATTTAAGTGTAATAAAAATTTAGGTGCGCTATTGTTCATAAAAGTAATTTCCATTTCAATAAAGTGAATCATTAGATGGTAATTAAATACTATCGTGATACAGTTATAAATGAGCTACGGTAACAGGCTGTCGCGGGAATATAGAAATTAAATAGGTACGTTTTATACCGGTAATTGACGTAATTGTGCAAGATGCTATTAAAGATGACTTGGTAAATATAAATAGGGCCAACGGTATATCGCGCGAATTATTCAACATAAAATAATTGGCACGAATGCTAAGTGCTACCATTCTTAATGGTAAAATTAAAGCAAGTGTTATTGACTTTCGCTGATTCCTTCACCTTGACTTACAAACTCATGAAGTTATAAAAAAATATGACTAAAGGATATGGCAAGTGCAGTGTAGATATAGAATTAAAACTGGTTTGGCGCTGAGTTTGATGAAAGTCAAAAACCCATAACGCCACGATATTACCTAATTAACATTGTTAAATAAACGGAATACGATTCTTTTAAAATATTATTTTGTACATAACCAAAAAGGAAAAGCACTCACGAAAATAGCTTCGCAATGTAACGAGTCGCGTCACTTCTTTTGGTCATATGACATCCATAGGTGTCAAATTCAGAAATTACCGAAAGCCTTCTAGACTATGAAGATGAAGAAACATGTTTTATACCGTTGATGATTTAATCTTTATCTAAATTTAAATTGACAAAAATGTTTTTGCTATGGGTTATACATGGTAAATTATTGAAGATAAATATTTTTTCTAAAAACTCAATCAATCAACATATACCATCAACAAAAAAGTTGGGTAACTATATACAGGGTGTTTCATTTAAGGTTGGCGACCGTCAACATTACAGAAGCTTAAGGGATGGAAATTCAGGGGACTTCTTGACTAAAGTGACTATGAGAAAATCCTGGAAATTATTGTCCAGTAAATACCGCATTTCGCCGCATGGGGCACATAATATCATAATATGTAACTGTTTCCATGGAAATACATAAATGACCATGACAAGTAACTGATTCAATTTTGTTAGGTGTTGTGTTGTTGCTCCTTGTTTTTTTTTTTTTTTTAAATTTTTTATAGTCTGTTCATAAAGTCTATAGACTTTTTCGAGTGCGTGGTCTGAGATTTTGGACCCTGGATTGACTAGATTTTGGGGCCTCACTAGGGCCTTGGGTTAATCGTTTAAACGTTTAAACGTGCTGGTCGTCCAAGTCGACCCCCTAATTTTGGACAATCAACATTCAAAAAAAGAAATTTTTTCGCGCTGGTAGTGTGTTATGTCAACGTAAAGGGTCTTCAGGTTGTCAAAGAACAGTATGTACGAATGGTAACGTTGTGCCCGCTGTATTAGAACTGTACACTTAAAAAAAAAAACGCTCCGTAAATATCGAGTAATTGTGGGGAAAATAATGATAATTAAATCATAAAAAGTGGTTAATTGTGTAGTTTATAAAAATACGAATCCGGTGATACAAATTTTCTGGCAAGTTTTATACATAAATCACATATAAATAATAAAACAAATAGTGTAAATAAAAATGTAAAGAAATCAATCCTTACCGCGCCACACGGATCAAGGACATATCAGTAAATATAGGAGTCCATACACTAAATACCTAATACCTACTTGAATCGAACATGAGTGAAAACGATTTGTATGACCGATTAACGGAGTTTATAAAAAGTACAAATGCTGCACAAACTGAAACTATAAAAGCTGAAATTCAATCTGAAGTACAAAAAGTGAAGAAGGAAGTTGCGGAAGTTAGAAAGGCTGTTGAGGAGGAGAGCAAGAAAAGGGAGGAATTAGAAAGAAAACAAACAAAACAAGAGGAAACCAATGAAATTGTAGAGAGGACTCTAAAGAAAAACAATATCATTGTTTGGAACCTAGAGTATGATGATTCTGTAAACCTACCAGAACTTGTTATTTCGACCCTCAATTCAGCACTTGGTTTAAGCCTTACGCTTGCCCTTTGTAACAATATCAATCCTATGGGCAAAGGGGATGCGCCACGCCCCATAATAGTGCGATTTGTTTCCTTCTTAACAAAATCTGAAGTACTTAAAGAGTGCAAAAAATTGAAAAACTCAAATATTAGCATATCCGAGGATCTTACAATAGAGGAACGACGCATCAGAAGAGTCCTAGTAAAGCACAAAAAAACAGCAATAGAAAAAGGAAACAAGGCGCATATTCGGGGCGTTTACCTATACGTAAATGGTGAAAGGTACAGTGAGGAGGCACTAGAAGAACAAGAACCAGCCGCGGAGGTAAATGAGCAAGAAAACATAACAAACAAGTCAAGCAGTGCTCCTGCAACTCCAACGCCCTTAAGAGCAAACAAAAATACATACAATTCAAGCGGTGAAGAAGACGAAGAAGAAGTGTTTAATTATACACCTGTGCTGGAACACCCAACATTACAAAATATAAAAAAGACTGAGATTACAAGACCAGTTACAAGGAAATCAAACAAAGATAAAGAGGATACTAGGAAGGAAGAAACAAAGAGGGTGGAAAAAAAGCCTGCGAAAGTGGTAACTTCAAAGTCCCCAGCCAAACCTACTCAACCAAAAGCAAAGAAATAAACTGTGATTCGAACTGTGATTATAAACCGAAATTTTTAACTATTTATTTTTTTTTGTCTTTTTAGAATATGCGTGTTTGCTTGGTCTTATGTTCATGAACTTTTGTTGATTTTGGTCCGTGTTTGTTTTATTATTATTTTGAATTAGGTAAGTTTTTAAAAAAGAATAACTTTATATCCTTTTTACATATTTTATATATCTGATTTTGATTTTTAACTCTTATAGACTGTTTATTAAATTTACTTTGTGTGTAAATATTGTTAATCTTTGAAAATGGATGCTTACATTCACGAATTTAGAATTGATTCATTTGAAACAAAATGTGTCAAAGACATATCGGAATGTAACAACTTACTGGATACAAACTTTTTGAACAACTTCTCATTATTTCACAGTAATATTAGAGGCCTACATAAAAATCTACCTGAACTGCAAGTTTTATTGGCTAGTATAAATAAATGCATGTTTGACTGTGTTGTTTTAACGGAGACCCGTCAAATTCTGGGACTTGAAATATTAAGTATTCCTGGATACGATACTTTTTACAATGATGGCCAAATAAACCAATGTGATGGTGTGGTCATTTATTTAAAGCAGGCATTGAATCATGAGAGTTCCATTGTAAATATGGGTAACATTAGAATTATACAAACAAGAATAGTTCAGGATAACAAAACAATTCAGATATTTTCAATCTATAGATCACCATCTTTAAGCAAAGAGGAATTTAATTATAACCTTTTCGATTTTCTATTAGAAAAAAGCGGTCACTCGGACCTAGAAATCTTAGTGGGAGATTTAAATTTTGACATTCTAGACGAAAATGATGACCATCTAAACGAATACTTAAATATTCTCTCTGTCAACAGATTTAAATCAACTATAAACTCAATTACCAGAGAAGAGTCAAAATCGTGTCTGGATCACATTTTCGTTAAATTTAAAAATACAAATTTTGAATTTAAACCAATGGTTTTGCAAACACCCATTACTGATCACTATCCCACAATATTACAAGTGTCTCTGACTCCAAATCTTATCGGAGATCATTCCAAAAGTAACCATTTTCGTACAAAAACTTATATAGACCACAAAAAGCTTAAAACCATTTTAGGAAGTACATCTTGGAGCAATATTTACAATTGTAACTGTGCTGATCAAAGTTTGCATATTTTTTATAATATCCTTAACAATAGTATTAACCAGTGCAAAACAGTCATTAAAATAAATCACTCCCAGTATAAACGCACTCCTTGGATAACTAACGGACTTTTAACCTCAATAAATAAAAGACATATGTTGTACAAAAAATATAAAAGCGACATAAATAATATGGGAGCTTTTGAAAACTATAAAAACTATAGAAATATGTTGAATCAATTGATAAAAAGCACAAAAATTAATTACTTTAAAAATCAAATTAAAAAAAATAAAGACTGTCCTAAGAACTTATGGTTAACATTAAACAAACTTGAAAATAAAACAAAAAATAGCGAGATCAAACAGATTAGTACGGAAAACGGTCCTAGCACAGACAAACAGCAAATAGTAAATTATTTTAATAACTAAATCTTTGAAATTAGCTAAAATTAGACCCATATTTAAATCTGGAGACAAGGAAAATGTCAGTAAATACAGGCCTATCTCAGTGCTCTCGAGCTTGTCAAAAATTTTAGAAAAAATTCTCAAAGAACGCATCGTTTCCTATCTTGAAAGGAATAAAGTGATAAGTGATAGACAATTCGGTTTCCGGGGGGGCAGATCGACGCAAGATGCATTAGCTTACATAAGTGCCAAAATATATGAAGCGATTGATAATAAAAAACCAGCTGTGTGCGTCTTCGTCGATCTTGCCAAGGCCTTCGATACCGTTTGTCATAGAGAAATGTTCTCCTGTTTGCAAAATCTTGGGTTCAAAAACAAAGAACTTGACATAATGAGGAGCTATTTCTTGGATAGGAGGCAGTGCGTTGAGATGAACTCGGTAGTCAGTGACTTCCAGGAAGTTACGTATGGCGTTCCGCAGGGAACCGTCTTGGGTCCTCTTCTGTTCACTATTTATGTGAACGATATGTTTCAGATAGACTCGGTTGCGGCTGTGGCCAGTTTTACGGACGATCAGGTGTGCTTCTATACGGGTGATAATTGGGATGAATTAAAATTTAAAGTAGAGAAAGATTTTAGAAAATATGCAGACTTCTTTTCAACAAAAAAATTGACAGTCAACTGGAAGAAGACATATTTCATGCCATTTACCTCCTACGAAAAATTTCTACCAACTTATCAGGAACTTTTGATAACCAACGAATTTAAGATAAAATCTGCTAAACAAATAAAATACCTTGGAATCTTGTTCGATAACACTCTTAAATGGGAAGCCCATATACATTTTATTACTAAAAAAATATTAAACCTACTCTACAAGTTTAAATTTTATAAAAATATATTTACAATTGATAAACTTACTATGCTGTACAAAACTCTAGTAATTCCGCATCTTGCCTATGGCATTGTGGCGTGGGGAGGAGTTTTGAAAGACCATCTACATAAACTTGAAGTTTCGCAAAAATGGTTACTCAAAACTATATTCAATAAACCTAGAATATATCCCTCAGATCTTTTATACAAAGAAAACAAGATCCTAGATATTCGACAGCTATTCTGTAAGCAATTAGCTATAATGATATATAAAACAGAGGACAAAAATATTGTGACACATCACACAAGACAACAAAATCAGTTAAGGGTTCCTCGAATGAGAAAAACTATTGGTCAAAGGTGTCATATTTTTATCGCACCTAGAGTGTATAATCACTTGCCCTTGGAAATAAAACAAAAACAAACACTTAAAACACTTTAAGCTTGCAGTCGAAGAATGGATTAATGATAATTCAAGAGATCACATTCATTCAATAATTGATTTAAGGAATAACTAGGTGCCTTGTCTTTATTTATTCTACTTTGATAAGCCCACTATTAGTTAAACCAATTTTATTCAATTATTTTTCATTTTAGAATAGAACATGATGGATAAATATGTAATCTTTAGTGTGTAATGTAAGGAATATTTTGTTAGTTGTTAGTTGTTTTCCTTCTATTTTAGTTGCTATTAACGGAATTCTTGATGATTGTTATTGATGAAATCTTTTTTTTTTGAGATGTTATTTATTGCATGGATAAATAGGTAGCCACAGACAAGGAATCTTACGTGGCTAAACATGTTTGTTTAGTGCAATATTCAGCATTTTCCTGGATAGGCTATCATTGTTATTAATTTATTTAATTTTTGTATTTGCTTTTGTATTTAAATAAACTATATTATTATTATTATTATTATTATAATGAAGGACGCGTGAATATCAATGAAACATCGACACAATGGATGTTCAAATCTATTGGCGGTTATCCATACTGAATACACATAGTACAACGACTAAATGCTGTGGACAAACGTGCTAGAAAAATGTACTCTGGACGCGTGCTAAGCTTAGTGTATGAAGATCCCGATTCCTCGACAAGCTTTTCGGACGAAAGTCACTCCATATAAGTTTGTATCGATCCCTTTTTTTCCTCATTTATTGCTTGCATATCCACTATTCCTTCTACATTTAACTGAAAATATTCCATTTCCACCTTTTACTTGTATCAACTCTGTAGGTTTTCGAATTTATAGATGCAAACTTTCCTTTGCTATAACTTATATCTTTGGACTTCAAGTGTATCATTGTGTGAAATTTCTAAATAGTCCATTTCTCTTGATTCGAGTATAATGATCAACGTGTGAATATCTGACATTTTTCTTATTTCCTTTCTACTTTCAAAACCAAACAAAATTTTCCAACCATCAATCTTCGTGCATTTTGTTTTTTTACTTCTGAAAATTGACCGTTACACTGACGGGCGTACTTTTTAACCAGACTCTTCCGGTACTATAGATACGACCGAAGTAACCTATGATACGACTGGAAAACACGTTTACTATAGGTTTTGTTTTTATGTTTTATTTTTTCATTTTTCGACTCCCGAAATCCTTTTTCTTCCTTGTTCATCGACCAGGCATGACTGGGTCGACAGACCGTTGGAAGGAAGGATTTTTGAGCTATGAATCATCATCATAGGCGAGCACTCGATATCGAGTACGATTATCTTCTATTCTGCTCTCATTGTCGCCGATTGTGCATTTTCTAATGTCTATATAAACCAATTCTGTAGCCGTACACAGTCTTGGCACACCCAGCCTCTGGCAGCATTGTCTCTTCCTCTGTTCTCTCGCTCCTTCCTGCTGTCCCTCTATTTGGTCTCGTGTATGCGTAGCTGTTCCCCAAAAGTTTATGGTCCGTCGTGGACTACTCGATGCCGTCGGCGTCGTCTCCCAGTTGCTGTTATCGATGCGGCACTTTTCCATATTTTCCTTCAGAACATCTTTGTAGCGTTTTTGTTGTCCTCCTTGAATTCGTTTTCCCTCTTTCAGTTGAGTGTAGAGAATCTGTCCGTCTGACGTGTTTCGGGCATGCGGACGAGATGAGCTGTCCAGCGAAGTTGGTGCTTAATGATGAGGGCTTCCATGCTAGTTGTTTTGGCCGTCTCTTAAATACTAATGTTCGTTCGGAGCTATTAATAAGGCACACTACTTTAAACAAACATCCATTATGTTCTGGTCATTCTGATTGACTGACTGACACTATCATTTTTGTCCTGTCAAAAAGTTTTCCCAACTAATGATAACTTTATTGATAGACCACAAACTGTCAAACAAGAGAACTCGTACATGTACTAATAACATTTCTAATGATGTTACCAGAAGTAGGTATATACCTACCTTAGTGCGAAAGTTTTTAGAGAAATTTAAAATTTCAATATACATATGATTTTCAAATGTGGCCATTAAGTTTTCAAAAAAGAATCTCTTGGTAATTTCAATCTTCAGTAGTTTCCAAGATATGCCCGATGTCAATGACCAATTTCAATGAACCACCCTGTGAACTTCTAGGTAAAAACATTAATGTCTGTTGGTAAAAGTTAAAAAACATTGATTCAGATCAGAAAAGATCCATTGTAAAGTAAGTGGAGAAGAGATGGACCACATTTTGAAAAACCTTTTATAACTTTGTATTGCGTACTTTTAAATCCATGTAAACATTTGATATTAACAAAACTTCATGCATATTACATTCAATCGAGAAAAAATAAATAAGATCAGTGTGTGTTCTTCTTCAGTGCTTGCGTTTGCTTGATCATCAGCGTTGTTTCTAAGTATGTAGTCTTCTTGTTATGAAAATAAGGTAAAATATAAGTATGTGACCTAAATGTGGTTTTCAATGCAAACATTTTGCCTTATTTTGTTTAGGGTTTGTCTATTTTTCATACTTAAAATCAGGATCAGGAAGTCGATTGAAGTAGAAACTATGAAAATGTGTTATTTGCGCCAAAAAGACAAAATGTCACAATAATTTTTTTTTTATTAAGCTAAAATTAAAATAACATTTATTTGCTGCGTTCTTTTTTAATCAGATTAGGGCCTTCAGCAATTTCAAGCTGCTCAAAATTTGCATTCGAATAATCTACAAACGAGCTTCTTTCTTATTTCTTTGTCATACTTTGCTTTTGCAGGCTCAAAGACGATATAATTATGAATTCCAGGGCCTTGGGCAAGCGTTGTACAAAGTCAACGTTGCTGTACACCAACTTTTAATTAAAACAAACTCTGGCAAACTCTTATATGCAGATCAAAGCCGCTTCGCATAATATTTATTAAAAATGTAAAAGACACCTTTCTCGTTAGTTACGTTATTTCCCTACCTTCATTGTGCATTTTTACGAAAATTGAAAATGCCCTAGTTATTTTAATTTTTCAATGGTGAAGTAGAACTTTATTAATTTTAATTTAGTTTTACCATAGTTTGTTCCTTAATTTATTGGAGAATCACCACATACTAAGGCCAACCTAAAGTGCGATGTGATGTTATAGCTATTAGTTCGATAAACATCGTGTTATTCTCTTCTCTGCTGTTGTAGATAAGAAGTACGCACTCTTCTATCTGCTCCACTTCTACGGTAATGTAATAGTTATGGTTTGAAAATTCTTAAGATAACCAGAAATTATCTTCTCTGCTAGGAAATCGACCAAACATTTCGGAATTGAGAAAGTTGTAGTCAATGCAAATGTAAAGACGAAATGTTTGTAGCTGCTTCACGACAACGATGTTAAGCTAAAATATGTAGATCAAGTAATCTTTATGGGGTCCTCACGCCCGTATTGTGTCACTGTTACATTGTCACGGAAATATTCTTTAAAACACGATCTAGCTTATTTAAAATGCATCAATCGAGAAAAAGACAGTTTAATTATGTCCCGTAACATTTACACTTATCGAATCGAATTCAAATGCGACAAGCAATGCACTCAAGGAAGTTTTCCTGGTTAGATCTTTATTTGACACATAGGGTGTTTATTTAGTAAGTAATTTTTGATATTCTTCCAGGTATTACAGAAAACAAATTCAATACATAAGTTATTTTAAAAACTCGATTTTCTTTCAATAGTTTGAGTTATACAACAGGGCTGCTAGCTTGATATCAAGCTAGCAGAGTCGCATTTTTTCAAAATCGGCAAGAGTCAAAAAATCAAAAATATGGTAAAGGATTAGCAACAAAATAGCAACAAATTCTCCATTAAATTTTTTCGAATTCTGCTGGGGTTGTCATGCTAGGTTTACAGACATCACAAATGCGAGTAGGTACTATACCTATTATATCTAATTGGGTGGTATGAATAAAAACTGAGTTTAAACTCGGAGTATATACTCGTGAGCATGAGTATGAAGTCTGAGCTTATACTCCAGTTCGTAAGAATAAAAAAGATTTCGGTTTGATAAGTACATACTCCTAGTATATAGAGTAGATACTCAACATTTTATTTTGCTTGGCACCGCTCTTTCGCCTCTATATCATACACAATCCGATGTCCACACGTACAGGTAAATTTTTCACCTTTCCCTATCAAATAGTATTGAAAGGTGATAAATTTTACCTGTACCTGTGGACATCGGATTGTGAATGGATAATATTATATCCGCAGGACTGCGGGGAAATTTGTTCCACCGTTCACTTGCTGAATTATCTTATCAGCTAACTTCCGATACAACTTTAGACACCGAAGTTTGGTGAACACCAACATCCTCGCCTACTCCTGCCTAAAAGCCCGAATCACCCACGTATCTTGAAAATATTTGTTGCCACCTCTTCTTTCTCCAGACTCTTCACCCAAAAATTGATTTGATAACCACTCCACAATTTCTTTACTAAACCGGTACAACGTTTTAAAGTCGCGATCACACGAATTTTTTCTAGCTTTGTAAAATTTTTCCGAACGCAGGTTAAGATTAAAGAACTCTGCCATAGCTCTGCGTTCTACCGAGGGAAAATCGGTACTGAAATAACTTGAAGCAGAAAGTTGAGTCTACTGCATAGCAGACTCTAAAACTATGGAGTAGATTCTCCTGCCGAAGAGCACAAGCAATTTTTTATTCATACCAAAAGTGAGAATCTACTCATACGAAATTATACATAGGAGTACCTACTCAAGCGAAATATCTGCTCGTAGTTTTTATTCATACCAAGTGGAGTATTTACTCCAAAATTTGAAGTAGAAACTAAATGCTCATTTTTATTCATACCACCCAATATATCTCACCGTTTATTATCGCATCCTCCAAATCAATACGTTTTTGAAAAACTTTTTTATAAGAGGCTCGGACTGCAAATCAAAATTTCAAAGGTTTTTATTAAAATTTTCTTAAACCAAACTAGTAGCTCAGCGGTTCTGAAAGCTTACTGGTGCCGCGAGACGAGACTAGACGAGACTTAGAGTTGGTCTCGTCTCGTCTCGACATCTCGAGACGAGACCGTGATTTAGTCTCGGTCTCGAGTACTAAAGTCTCGTCTCGTCTCGAGTGGTCTCGTCTGGTCTCGAGTTTTACAGGGTGTCCAAAAAATAGCGTAAAAACTCTTCTCTACGTGGTGGAGGACCCTACAAGGAACTCCAGAAAAATATTTTAAAAAATCTAGTGGCATTCTTAAGAAAGTTTTTTGCATTTCAATATTTATTAAAATTGGCAACACTGAAAATATCCCGTTGACAATATATCAGAGAATTAAATTAAATACCCATGTAATTACCTGAAGAGTTCGAAGGTGAATTTTCACATCTACCTCTTCATATTACCAAAAATAAGGCTGGAGAAGGATTTTTTTTTTAATTTAATTATTTTTCTAGGGTTTCTCAAAGGGTCCTCTACTACGTGGAGAGCTTTTACGCAATTTTTCGGACACCCTGTATTTATGGTTTTTATTTTTATATTATAACGGAAGTCCAAACTGCCACAGTGAAAAAGCAATTAGTGAAAAATCACAGTAAACAGTAACCCTGATATTTAATTTACTGATTTCATATTCGAATAGCCCAGAATAGTCCAATAATAAAGCTATGAAAAAATTTTTTTAAGTGTAATCTCGAGACTCGAGACTACACGAGACTCTCGCCGAGTCTGGTCTCGTCTCGTCGAGACTTCACGAGACGAGACCAAAAGCCAGTCTCGTCTCGAAAAGTCGAGACAAGACGAGACAAGACGAGACGAGACCAGTCTCGAGTCTCGCGGCATCACTATGAATGCTCCTGCTCAGTTCATGAAGATTTTGGCTACAACCAGGAGACAGAGGTGAGTTCATGAGTCGTCCATCTTCTTGGCATTGAAATTTTTCTTTTGCTCGGAAGAGGCAATTGTCTAGACACCGTTTCAACAGGTCGATAAATTCTTCTACTATGGTAGGCTCTTTCCATAAGTGTCGTCTTTTCCTAGCTCTTGTTCAATAATATTTATTGCCTCCCCGGTTGGAACGTTTATGAATAGATTTTCTACCTCAAAACTGATGAGACGGTGCTCCAGTTTAAGATTGATGGTTGCAATCTTTTTACAAACGAAATGTTATTGTTTTATAGCGGTTTGATTGTAGACAGCAGAAGCTGCCAAGTTATATAGGGTGTACCATTTAAAACGAAACAGGCTAAATATCTGATGCCACGTTTATTGTTTAAAAAATCGCTCGTGCACGTAATTTGATTTTCAAAGGGGGAAGTTTTTTGCAATCATTTTCAGCATATCAACTTCAACCTTCTAGGCGGGGTGGGACCAACCCTCACTATTTCAAATGGCACAAGGGGTCGAGTGATACCTCTTTCAAAAGAGTGTTCAATTTTCATTTATTTGATGAAATTCGAACCCCTGTTCCATTTGGAATGGTAAGGGTTGATCCCACCCCCGCTAGAGGGTTAAGTTAATTCAGAAAATGTTTCAAACACTCACACAATCAAATTACATATACGAACGATTTAAAAAAAAAATAAAAGTGACATCAGATATTTAGCCTGTTTCGTTTTAAATGGTATACTCTGTATGTACCCTCGAGCTCGTTATTGGTCGCAGTGGGATTTCGTCTTCGTGTATTCCATAGGGATGGTTCTGGTGGCATTATCTATGTTGGGTTTGTATTTTCGCAATGTGTTGTAGATTTTCCTCTAAACTGTGCCTATTGGATCTTTTTCCAGTTTAACTTAGGTTTCTATCTCGAGTGTCTTCTCCAACTAGGTACACGTTTATACGTCCATTATGACCATTGCAGTTGTCTTGCGTATGATTCTGAGAGAACTTTCATCTTCCTTAGAAATATAATATAGGTGTTTTCGTTTCTTTTTTTTTCAAGTATGTTTTTCACATGCCATTTGTATTCTTCTGCTAAGGTCGGTTCGATTCTTATTGTTTCATGCTATAGGGAAAAGTAAAACTAATTATTACTATATTTTCACTTAATTTTATTATATATAGTCTGATGAATCCACAGTATAGCGAGAGAAGTTACTGTTAGTGAAAATTAGTTTTACTTCTTCCAAACCATGGATTTTAATTTCCGCCACGTATTGGCTCAATCATTTCAAATCTTATTGTTTTTACTGGAGCTACTATTACTAGGACCAATGTTGGAGTATCTTGAGGTGCTGTAACGAAATTGGGATCCCCGGATAGAAATTATTCCCAACAAACACAAGTACGTCTTTAGTACGTCCATAATTCGTACTTTTTCGGACGAAAGTACGTCCGCGGACGTACTTTTTAGGTCCCGCCGACGTACGAGGGACGTCTTTATGACGGTCGTTTTCCACAAAATAGTGCGTCCCACGTACGTTCATTTAGGTACGTACTCACGGCTTTTTAGGTACGTGTTTGGGACGTACATTAACGTACGTATTTAGTATAGCTTTTTAGGAATGTGTTTGGGACGTAGGTACAGGGTTTTCCCATATATTTTTACACCCCACCGGCACTGGTTGATTGGATAGGTAGGTATCAAAAAGAAATACAAATGTTGTATTTACACCTTTTTGATAGGTACCTATTCAATTAATCTGTTCAGATGGGTTGCAAAAATATATGGGAAAATCATATACGAAGTACATATGTATTTATCGGATTGTGAACGGATAATAGTTTTATTTTTCGCTATAAACATACACATAAATACATATGTACTTCGTATATGATTTTCCCATATATTTTTGCAACCCATCTGAACAGATTAATTGAATAGGTACCTATCAAGTGGCAATTTTTATACAATAAATATCTTAACAATTACATTAAAAAACTAAAAAATATAAATAACATAAATCAATTATAAAATATAACATACCCTTAAACTTAACCTTAACCTTAAACAACAGTAAATATTGAAAAAAATAGGTAGGTATAACCTACAAACATTGAGAGAATTGTAAAGGGGCAGAAATCAAGAAAAGTTTCACACAGTAAAAATCTTGATAAAAGTACTATTATTATACACAAAAAACAAAGCTAAACACGTTGCTGGCGTTACTGCAATCAAAACAAAATGGTTCCCGCGTCACTTGACTTGGTAAAAAAAAAAAAAAAATAGAAGAAAACACAACCTCACACCACACTACAAACGAGCTACACATACAAGACCAAAAAGGCAAAATCAGACAGGAACAACTCAAAGGAGGCAAACGGTGCTGTCATCTCAATCCATTTCTAGCGGGGCAATGTTTGGTGCGCCCACCAGTACCCACGTCAAAACCACCAACCAAATAAATTTTTAATTTTCAACTAAAAGTTTTAAAAATATGCATTGAAATTGTAGTTTCAATAAATTATGGTAGATTTAGCTTGTGATTATCGATTATTGAATCGTAGTCAAAATTATAGATTTCGATAATTATCGGGTCATTGGCAACACTGCACCCTGCTGATGCAAGTGGCCGGCGTCCCTTCCTGTTTTCCATTCTATTGGTTTATTTCATGTTTATTTCAACATTTGACAATTTATTAGGGTCACAGGTCAGGTACCTAGATGAAATATGAATCCTTGATTATATGACCTGCCTTATTTAAGACCGCAATAACCCCCCTTCAAATTAGATTTCGGTTCCAAAAAAAAATATAGATGGCAGCGCCAAGATTCAGTATTTTCAGTATTTATAATATTATAGCGATTTCAATTTGCAGAATCAGTGCAACTTTTCTCACTCAGTTCGCACTGATTGCCGAATGGAAATAGCCAATTTTGCCCGGCAAACCACAATGATCAAAGTTGACCTTGATATACTTATTTTTCCTATTTTATTTTATTTAGGAAAGAAATGGGACTTAGATATAGGTTTCTAGAACAGGTTTTTGTTTATGAAGAAATTGCCTTGTTTTGATTTCGGAATCTTTTTACTAAGTAATTAATTTTTGACTATTTTGGGAGGGATAATGAAAAACAATATAGTTTATTATTTTTGAAGTTATCATCGTTTTTCGCTTTCAATGTGCGTATTACGACCTATGTCTGTCTTTGTTTATTTTTTAGTATTAGACAAAGAACAAAGAAAACCTTTCACTCGTTTGATTGGACCGTCGTTGAACTTTGGACTTTGGCGATATAAACACAGATCAAGAAACACAGATAATAAAATATAATTCGAAATTTATTTTGAATTGGTTTGCGGGGTAATTTTTTTTGTGGCAAAGAATGCAATGTTTACATCCTCGGTGTTTACTCACAAGTTGCAAGCAATTTTTACCGGACTATTTTTTATATTTTTGGATTTTCTTTTGTGAAAGACTAGGACAATAAGTGAAAGAAAATTACCATGTTCCTAAAAAAAATAGTAGAGTTGAGTAGAGCGCAGCAAAAGCTAAGTAGGTACCGCGATTTCCTTCCTAAAAGCACAGGAAAGAAAAATAATTTCAAAAATTACCTAATAAATTTTTATCCATCTCTACTTTTGATTACTCAGGTATGCAAAATGGTTCATTATTATATTACGTATGGTCTTGCAAGAACATTTCTATGCCAATAGCCGGAATGCTGGTGGAAGCTCTAGAGCCAGTGTGTTCAAAGAGGTAAATTACAACTTAGATTTCAGGACGTATCCAATTTATGACTATTATTCTGCAATGAAATTATATTGCTTTTTTGGTTGCCCCTGCAATAAGCAGCTTTTGTAGGTGCAAGAGGCAGGCAAGCTGATTATAGAAAAAACATACATACATATAACTAGAAGAAAGAAGCTAATTTTCAAGATCAGGAAAACCCAAACACAATCTTGTCTAACGTGTTTTTACCACAGATATTACCAGTATCCCAAGACCAAGAGACCAACTGTGTTATTATGTGTCAAAATTTATTCATGGAAAAAAAAATACACATAGTTATATTACAAGCAGGTTTCAAATGTTCTTGAGCGCTACAAAAATGAAGATGACACCCGTATTATGGACAAAATAATTTCAACTGGCATCATTGATGACATGTAAGCCAATAAACTAATACATACAATGCTAATACTAATGCCCAGTTGTACAATCTCGGTTCAAAATAAAGTTCAACTGAACTCGACTGGTACTTGAGCTTTACCATTTAAAATACATTGCTGTCAGCTAGAAGTTGAAGTACCAGTCAAGTTCAGCTGAACTCTGCTTTGAACCAAGATTGTACAACTGGGCCTAAGTATTTTTTTAGATTTTTGATTCTAGCAACCTCCTCATGGAAGAATATAATGTATCTTCTTCTGTCTACAATTTGAACAAGACCCATAAATGTATATTATGTTGCCTGATGAAAAGCTACGTGGGTTCTCATTTATAAGCCAAGAGGAATATAATGAGTTAGATGGAATATTTATAAACACATTATAGAAATTGAAAGAACACTAAAGTCTAGCTGTACAATCTTGGTTCTAAACAGAGTTCAGCTGAACTCGACTGGTACTTGAACTTCCCCATTTGAAATGCATTGCTGTCAAACTTGTTAAAATTGATTAATAGCTGATAGCAATGTATTTCAAATAAGAAAGCTCAAGTACCAGTCGAGTTCAGCTGAACTCTGTTTTGAACCGAGATTGTACAACTGGGCCTAAGAAAACACTCGACAAATATCCTAGGAAACAGAATTGTTGATTTCTGGCCGTTTCCATCAACTATTTTAGGGAAGCCTCAACGATAAGTATTCCCTAAACTGACATTTCTCCATGGAAAACTATCATATTTTGGTTCCACAAATATTTAGCTTGCAAGTTAGTCGAAATTTTACTTTCGCTCGACAGCAATAATTGTCTAGCAGTTTAAAAAAATTAAGTTGAGCCTAAAGGTGATTGCAAAATTTCGTTTTTTTCTGGATATCTCAGAAAGTATTCGGAATTTTCCAAATATAAAAGTACCTACCATTTTATTGAGCAGTAAATTGCGCAACTTTTTCTTAATCTAACCAACATTGTAACTCCAACCGATCTCCAGATCCTAATGCTATCCCATCCTTATCTTGGACACACTGTATATCAACGCACATGGTGATGTCGATAATTTAAAAACTCGTTTGGAAAATGGGCCTTATCATGTTTTTGGAAAACACCTCAAATTAAGTCCTTCATAT
Source organism: Ceutorhynchus assimilis (assembly GCA_917834065.1). Classification (NCBI taxonomy): domain Eukaryota; kingdom Metazoa; phylum Arthropoda; class Insecta; order Coleoptera; family Curculionidae; genus Ceutorhynchus; species Ceutorhynchus assimilis. The sequence goes on along the minus strand of OU892277.1, from coordinate 28,124,663 downwards.
TGTCAATGTAATGGATATTTTAGCAATAAAGTAGGAGAAATGGAGATTGCTGGGATTTTCAATCGGATAACAACCGTGTTTCAATGAATTGTGGTAAGCCAGGGCCACAAGCTGATTGATAATGAAACAAAACAATGGAGCTGAGATGTTTATGTCCACAAACGGTTGAGTGCCATCCAAAAAAGTTCCTTGCAGACAAGAGCCTATTTGTCTGGACTTGGGTACAATAAAGGTGCAGATTGGCTAAGCTCAACGGTGCAAGGAACTGCCTTTCAATCGTTTGTGAAAAAATGCAAGAAGCCACATGAATATGACAATGCACGTAAAGCGCAGATTCCAGGAAATTCTCACAAGAAACCTAAAAATAAAGTTTCAAAAGAAGCAGTAGGATATGGGCCAAATTCCACACAGGCATCTCTCACAGAGGAAGAGTTTCAGTCTGAGAGAAGTAGGCTTTTGAATAGAGAGTAGACTGAAGGTATGTTTATCTCCAGGAGTATCTATGCTTTTCAGATATTATTGGCGTAGCATTATCCATGGAAATTTTGACAGGTTGACCCTCGTATAATAATGACATTTGATGACAAAGTATTTTTTAAATTTCAGGGTTAAAAAAAGAGAAAGCGAAGTTGCCAGAATGTGTAAAATATCTGAGTAGATTCAATTCCAAAATATTTTTCCAAATTAATTTTTTTTTTTTTTAAATGGGAAGGTTACTTAGTAAAATGTAAAATTATTTAAGTAATTTATTTGAAATAAAATAAATCTAACGTAATCATAACAATAAGCTAACAGCATAAATATGTTTTCTCAGTAACTTTTTTTCGGGTTTGGACCAACAAAAATATTGGTTGCTGGTTGTAAGAAATGGCTTTACATCTATATTTAAACTATACCTACCCCAAATATATCTGGTAGTTGGGCTTCAATTATCATTCCCTAAAGAACCTCTGTTTTGCTTTTCTCGAAATAACCGTAACATTTTATTATTTCCTATTTCCCTTGCGAAATTATTTTGGGCATCTTAAATATGAAATAAATTTGACAATACCGAATTTTGAAAAATGTCAATGGATTTTGCAGGCATGCAGAATAGTAAGGTACCGTTTATATATTGCACTATTAAAAAATATATTGACAAATGTGTCAAATTTGATTGGCTAGATAGGACAGAGAATTTTAATACTGCGACACTTACGAAATTAGTTGTATTCCTTTCACACCTAGGAGGAGCTCCGGAACAGCTCCGGGGCTTCACGCGCTTATTCCTTTCGAAAAGTGTTTGTTGCACCACGCATGTTCCCTGCAAATCGGGGGCGACTAAGCACCGAAGCGAGTAGCTCGAGTGTTTCAAGCTCTTGGCTCTTGAAAGGAATACAAGTATAATGTGAAACACACTTAAAACTGTCTGGAATTTGACATATACTGTCATTATTATACGAGGGTCAACCTTCCAAATTTCCATGGATAATGCTATGCCAATAATATGTGAAACGCAAATATAATCATTATTCTGAGTAATTTTTGTTTTTAGGTACTGCCGAACGAAATCTCCATCGTAAAGCAGCAAATAATTGGCCAGTGGGAAAATAGGCTTCACCAACTTCTGAAAAATAGTCTTACACAATTTCAGATGTGGTAAAAGATCCAAGATCCAGACAAACAAATACAAAGCCAGTACTTGACAGAGCATGCAGAGAAAATATACCTAAATGGAATGCTCTACTGCATTGGTGGATATTATTATTGCACTAATATACAAGAACACAAAGGAAAAAACTCCAATTTTAGCACTTTTCACCTTTTGTTAATAAATATTTATAATTATCATCCAAGCTTTTTATTTTTTCATAGACATTTTGTCCCATAAAACACGATCCAATTTTTTTACGTATATACCTACTTAAAATATATAGGTAGGTACTTTATTTATTTTGAATAGAAACTGGTTGTAAATTTGTTTTGTTCCTATTGTTTTTGTTTTATAAAATCAACAATAAAAAACAAAACAAATAAATACACAAAATAAGAAAGAGATTATGTTGTCCATAGGCCTTTCGGAACCGCTGGACAAGGAGCTGTGATCCGATGGAACAGCGTTTCCGAAAGCGCCTAATGATGACATCACGAATTGATTGGTGGCGCTATCTTCGAAAAAAAGCCTGAACTATATGTACCAAATTCTCTCGAATTTTATTCCAAAATCGGTTTTAGACTACAAAAAAAAACGGCACATCAGAATTTGCTGAAATTTGGCATAAACATTCTTTGATCGATTATCTAGAGAATAGTGCTCTTATTTTTTCAATTTTTACCGTGGTTATTTCTATTTTTGGGAAATAGTTCATTTTCACAATATAGGCCAAAAAAAAATTCGAAATATGGAAAATCTAACTGCGCTATTCTCTAGATAATCGATCAAGGAATGTTTATGCCAAATTTGAACAAATTCTGATGTGCCGTTTTTTTTTGTAGTCTAAAACCGTCAACCGATTACTGTATTTTGTATCGTGTGCATCGGGGCGATGTTGGCGCCTTAAGTTTAGATCTAAGGTTTAATAATAAGAATTATCCATGTCAACCTGACCGGCCTTTTTGGGTTTAAGGTTTAGAGATTAATTTGGAAGGATCACTTCTGTATCTTTTCCTTGGAAATTGCATATTATTTAAAAATATATTATTATCAGAAATCGAGTCAGCAATTAATAAAAAAATCATGAATAGATGGGAATGATCCAGCTCGTCCTGTATTGTTCGTCTTTGAAACGAACATGTACGTCTTTCACAAGACGTACGCAATATAGATTCTCACGTACGTTCTTAGTACGTACTTTTTTGTCTGTATATCAATACAGCCTTTAACGTACGTACTCAAAACGTATTTTTACATCCCCGACGAACCGACGTAAAAAGGACCTAAAATGTACGTCTTCAGTACGTACTGTGTTTGTTGGGTTGTTGTTCCTCTTCGTTCGCAGAGGTCGCGATGAGATGCCCACCACAGTGCTACGGTTTATTCCGGATTTGCTCGCGGGATGAGTAATTTTCATTTTCTTATAGGACATTCCCGATGCTCTGTTCCTGAAGCTTTGCATTTTAGGTCGATTTTCTCTAATATTGGCTGGTAGTCTTTTCCTACTTTATTGTGCCTATACCTCTATATTCGTTCTTCACTAGCCCTTTGTAGGATCGCGTTTGCTCTTCGCTCAGGGTCTTGGCCCAGGGATGAGTGAACCATTCCTTTTGGTTGGTGGTTGGCAAGGGCTGGTAGTTTCGTAAATAAAGTGCCATTTTATTTTTAGAAAATATTTTATTCCTCTTGTATCGGGTATGTATTATCGACGGCAAAATCGAGAATTCCGCCCTTTCCATGTGGTCTACTAAGTGGTTTTGGCAAAAATATATAAGGGGGTTTAATTGATTTTGACAATCAAAATATTTTCCCTCTCCACTTTAAATTTCATAAGAATTTCCGTTTTCCTAAGTGCGTTCTCTCGGTAAGACCCCATACTCACCGTAATGGGCTCTTTCACTAAAATTTAAATACGTAATTTAAGTATAAAATCCCAAAGGAGGGACTATTTTAGGCATATATAGCAAAAAAAAATTTTTCTACTACCGTGCGTAAAGTACTCACTTCACGCACTATTCAGAAGATGTAAAATTTCATTTCACGCACTAGTGCGTAAAGTAATTCACTTCATACACTAGTGCGTAAAGTAATGTCAATGACAGATGTCAACACTGTCAATTTGGCATTTTTTTGGTAAATAACTTCAGGCACTAGTGCGTAAAGTGAAAATTCTTCACGCACTAGTGCGTAAACTATTTGTCCAAATTATTTTTTTTACACATATTTGATTGGTAGTAGAAAAAAATTTGTATGCAATACGTGCGTAAAGCACCTTTTTTCACTCATGTGATTGTCGCACTCGCCTTCGGCTCGTGCGTCAAAATTCACATTCGTGAAAAAAGGTTCACTTTACACACTTGTTGCATAAATAACTATTCTACGAGGTTGAATAAGTTTTTTACAGGCATTTGAAATTGGCGAATTTTAAATTCATTTAACACGCGCCGATTCGCTGACGTCACATAAATATTTTCCATTTCGCTTATGTTGTTGCAAGAAGCTGACCGGCTCGGCTGTGTTGCGCTCTGTAAAAGCATAGCAAGGTTCGAATGCGCTGTTGTCGGTTGTGAATGAATGTAGTGCAACGTAAAAAAAATAAATAAAACTAAACATAAAAAATTGTATTAAATTGTGTTTAAGCATAATTTCAAAAAAAATGTTATAAAATCTTGAATCCATAACTAATTAATTTAACTACTTTTCATGATATTTTTCCAACATTTCAGAATTAAATCTATTACAAATTTTCAATGTTGACAATTAGTGGCAACACGGTCAAATTGCGAGCTGCGACGTCATAGAAATAAATTCTGGGTTTTTATTTGGAGGTATTTCTTATTTTTCTGTTTTCTCAAGAAGGACTATGAATTTTTCAAAAGTAAAAATACAGAAAATTCTGTTTTTAGTTGCTTTATCCAAATATGCCAATTTCAAAAATTAGTGAAAGAGCCCATTACCAGCCTGGTGAACTCAGACAGATCTTCAATTAATTGCGTATGGGAACATTTGCTATCTAATTCATCACAAATCAGCCAGGTGTTTGATGACGTTGGGTTTTTATATTGCAACAATTAATTTCAAATTTGTTTATCTTTACTAATTATATTTAATTTAATATTTTACATGCAGTTTTCGAAAAATACATGCTCAGCTTTCATTGTTTGTCTCTCAACTATCCTGAAAAATCAATATTGTTGTAGGTAACATTACTTGATTACACAAATAACTTCTGTAATAATTTATAATTGCAAAATTTGACACAGTCCTCAAAAAACCAAATATTTTCACCATCAGTTTAGTTTCTTTTATAGCATGACCTTTTTCTATGAATTACGGAAGTATAGCATACCAACTTCTATCAAAACGCAACAATTCCGACTAATGTAAAGTAAATGTGTTTCTTTTTTTCATATAAAGGAGGGTAAATTAAATCAGGACCTATATAATTATGCAGTTTTGAACTCAGAAAATGAAACACAGATTAGTGCTTCGCCTCCATTCTGTTCAAACTCTTACGGTCTTCAAAAGCAATTAAATTTTGTCAAAATGATTTATAACTTCTAAATCATTTCGGCAATTATACATAATTATTAACTATGAACTAATTTTTGGTAATAATAGGGTCCAACATCTTCTAAATGTGGAGGCTGGCCTGGTATTTAAGAAAATTGGACTGCTGCCCCTAGAGAATGAAACAGCTGTCAAAAAAGTTTTGATAAGTTGCAATAGTGGATTTCTAAATATTTATCGCACTGATTCAGTTTTTTTCTTTATGGACAATCCCCTAAATTGCCAGGGGAAATATCTACTGAAGTTAAATTTACATTAAGTAAATTATTTTTGCCAAACCTACATATTCAAATCACTTAATGCACGATTGTGTAGAAATTATTTTGTAGGTACTTGTTGCCTGAAGGAACTCTTGTAACGTTTTGTTTTAATGAATTACACATACTTTTTCAATAATTACAAGAACAATTTGAAACAAGGAAGAGACTTTAACTCTTAATCTAGCCCCCGGAAGAGAATTATCATTTTTAATCGTTTGAAAATACGTTAATGAGTTTCGTTACCGGTAGGTATAGCTTCGTGCATTTTGATTTTGCCAAGTTCTATCAATTCACAACAGAAACAGTATAGTATTCTTTGATAACTTGACAATTATTGCTCAAAATAGAAAAACTAGAACACTGATTTTAAACGGGTGTCGTGAAATTTTCTACTTTGACAGCGAGGCTTTCCGTCTGTAATAAAATTTCCTGGATGTTCCATTTTAAATACCTAAGCCAATTATAATTATACTAGGCGAAATATATGTGTGGTAAACTACACATTTGACATTCTAATGTAATTCACTTTAAATAATGATTCTATTGCGGCAGAAAGCCTGAAGCTGTGAGTGTATTCAAAATGTGCCCTGGAGTCACGTTTGACATGTTTTTTTTTTTTTTTTAATTTGACCGACTTGACTTATGTTCATCCTCCGGCATCTACTATCTGTGTTTTAGTTCTTGCGTATAAGTTTATTTAATGAATTTTGGCTCTACAGGTATCTTTTTTGTTTGTTTTAATGTAGATACCAACACACTAACAAGTTCAGGAGGATAACTAGGAATTTGGTTATATCACAGATAAAAACCATCGCATTTTCAATTTATGATTAACATAATCCTAATTTAAATAAAAAAATTCCATCCAAGAAGGAGCAGTTGACTAATTTAGTACCTCAAAAAGCCCCTTCAGAAATCCGTTCGCTGGAAAATATCCATAAGTCCCGCAATGTTAAGGACCGCTTTCGAAAACCCTGTATTGCCCATTAAGGCAGCAGCATCTATTTATCTTTTTATGCGCAATTACTGGATTCATAAATGACTAATTACTTGGCCACAACTGTTCAACAGAGGAAAAGTTTCTCCAACCCTTAAAAACGATACGATTTATAGCTGGTTTTTTTGACATAAAATCTATACCTACGTTACTTTTTTTTGCCATAGTGAAGCCAGGCGGCGATGCCCCTCATAAATTTTCTTTTTCAATAAATTTCCAAACAACCTCAATAATAATAGGAAAAAACAAAATGGAAATAATAGGCAATCTTTGCGATTCATATTCGAATATTTATTGGCTAACAATTAATAAAAATTTAGATATCAAAGAACCATAATGTTTATTTTGTTGATTTTTTTTCTATTCACTTATTCCTAATAATCTCTCGTTGAATTTAGGAAAAAATAATATTGAGTTTCTCGCAGATGACAATTATGACCGTTAAAATTCTAACAGTAAAATCAGTTTATGGATAATCTAAGGTTTATGGTACCCGGATGTATTGTGTTTGGGGTCAGAAATTCTAATAGAAACTACCCTTCCACCCAAGGTTTGACTTAATCTGAATCATCATCAGGGTTCCACAGATATGATAACAAATAATAACCTTCTAACTATAGATGGTGATTTCGATAAGGAAAAAAGAACTTCTTGTTCTCGAAAGCGCTCACCGCTTTTTAGCGGTGTAAATGTAAATTTACATTAGAAGTGCCGAGCGACTAAAAAGCGGTGAGCATTTTCGAGAACGAGAATACCGGTTCTGGAGAACAGAAGACGGAAGACTGACGAAAATGAGTAAGGTCGTTGGTGTAGATTTACGATTTCTGGAAAAAGGTATCTATGCAGTAAAGAATGCTGCATGTAGCCACAAAAAGGAGTTTCTTTGAGGAAATCAACATAGGATTATCCTCAGTCAGTGTTTTCAGGGAAATATCGGTCTTAGGAGACATAAACAGTAGAACGATTCGAAAGCTTAAGGGTCTCACTGTTGGGCGGCATAGGGCAGATGTTGTCAACGATGCTGGAAACAGACTAATTATATGAATCATGGACTTGAAGATGCCAGAAAATAGATTCATATCGGAAGCCAAAGTAGCACGGAGAGTTGGAAAGTTAATAAATATATTGAGATACAGGGTATCCCAGCCGAGAGTGATTCATTTTAAATGATTATAACTCTTAAACCCGGTGTTCTAGCTACCTGCAGTTTGCGCCATCCGACTTCTCTTGGCCTGAAGTTTTTTTTTAGTTGGCTGCAAATTTGTTCAACATTTATTCAGAGCCAGTGAAAAAAATCCGTTTTACATCATCAAAATTCTCCACTATTTTTAATGGAACACCCTGTATATCACAACGTCAAACACAAGAGTCATGTTCAAGGTATCCATGTACCAATATACATCATCCTTGAAACAAGTTTTAGCCGTAAAAAATTAAAATCGATATCCTGGTATTTTGGCAAACGCATGCAACATCATGTTGTTGCTATCACTATGGTAAACAATTTTGTAACTTATTATTTATTTATTCAACGGGTATAACCCATTTTTACAAATGATAAATCATAAAAAAATTAAAAAACTAAAATTATTAAGACTTTATAAAAGTTTCTCAGAAAACAAGTCAACACAAAGGAACATAAGATAAGGTGTAACTCAATTAACAGATGCGCTAAGATAATGAAGTGAGGTGCTGAATATATCCAAGGATGATACACACCTACAGGATTGCTTATCGGCCTCGTTTTTGGTAATCGCCGCCATAGTGGTGTGTCACCATTTCCGACGTCATTACTAAGTCGTCAGCTATTTAGACAGCCTACGTCAAGGCGAGAAATAACATGCCGCCTACGGCACAACTGGTGATTTGGCGTGGGGTGAGGGAGGGATTTGTTACATACATGTTACACACAGGCCTTATGAGCATGGGCCATCCTGTAGTAGTAGTGTGTATCATCCTTGGAATATATCTACTTCCAGATCATTAGAATTCATAAGCATTCTATTTAGTGAAGAATACTGTCCCTAATTTGTTTATTCTATATTGAATGTATTAAAAACCCCCAACTGTCTTGGAGGGACATAAATGCATGTCAGTGCCAAAAGATCATTACAATCTATATAGTATATTATTATTAGGACACAAGTTAGCGAGCTACCCCAGAAGTAACAGTTTGGTGTGCAATTTCTGCTGAGAAAAAAATACGGACCATTTTTCATTAATGAACTAATGATAACAGGAATATACATAACAGGAGTATACACTGATATGCTGGAAAATTTCTTTTATCCACAGTAAAGACAGGAGGGTAGGTATCTTGGATGATATTTATTTTCAGTAGGATGATGCCCCACCTCTTCAATAGCAAGGACATAGGCGCCGGAATTTCAAAATTACTATGGGGGCTCGGGCTCCAAAAATTAACATAGACACATAGACCTTAATGGGACCAGTTGGCAGATACCCATTTATTTTACTTCAGCGCATATTATTAAAACTCGTGCATCTTCGGCAGTTCGGCTATAGTCGGCTTCGGCAGCACCATTAGCGTAGCCGGGATTTTGCCTTGAGACGAGAGGAAATTTACAGGAAGTGATCCTTATAGCAGTTGCAGTTTCGCCGCGAGGGCTGCAGAAGGAAAAGCGCCGTAGGCGCGAAATTTTTGGGTTTTTTCACGGTATTTTTGGGACTTCTAATGGCAGAGATATGGCCATTTAAACAAATTTTGATAAGAATTCATAGTAGAACGTTACTTATGTTATGATGTATGTATTTGATTATTTACGTAGGACTTGAATTGATTCTTTGTTTATTTTATTTTGAATTATTAATAAAATTTAAAAGCCTTTGGGAGAAGGGGGCAAATGCTGCTTTGTCCCATTCCCTGGCTACGCCAGTGGGCAGCACCGGTTCGATTCGCCTTAACCGGGTACAAGCTAATTCGTCTTATTACTCCCATGTGTCTAGTAGGTTTTCCGATCTGTATATAAATTTTTCATGATAAACTAGGTAAAAAAAGCCAGTGTACCTACTGGTACATAATGATATATTCATGTGATGTACCTATCATGAAAACCAACGGGAAGGAAATAATAACAGAACCACTTGTTGAAAATACAGGTTTAGATACCTACTACACAAAAATATATTAAAACTGTTCGTTAAAGTAGGTATAGCAAAAATAACAAAAATATTAATAAGCACACAAGTTTGATATATAGGAACAGGAACTCAAGAACTCAAGAATACCAAAATCACTATGGGGGCTACGACCCCATAGGAAAGTCACTATGGGGGCTCAAGCCCCCATTGCCCCCATGGTTCCGGCGCCTATGAGCAAGAATATGACATTTGGAAAAAGATGGATGGGAGAGCTGGTTCTATAGAATTGACACCTTACTCTCCTGAGTTGACAGTTCCATACTTGTCTCTCTGGGGTTATGTCAAGGAGAAATGCTGTAATCCTTTGCCAAATAGCCTGGGAGATCTTAAGCGGAACATTCGTAAAGATATCGAAGCGATTTCCTGGGAAATATGTTACACAATTTATTCAACCATTTACTGATCCATATATGCGTGGAACAGAATGGCTAACATATACAGGGTATACCATTTAAAACGAAACAGGCTAAATATCTGATGTCACTTTTATTTATTTTTTTAAATCGCTCGTACACGTAATTTGATTGTGTGAGTGTTTGAAACATTTTCAGCACTAGCTTAACCCTCTAGGAGGGGTGGGAGCAACCCTCACCATGCCAAATGGAACAGGGGGTCGAGTGATACCTGTTTTAAAAGAGCGTTCTATTTCCTTTCAAATGACATCAAATGAAAGAGAATTGAACGCTTTTTTGAGAGAGGTATCACTCGACCCCTTGTTCCATTTGAAATAGTAAGGGTTGGTCCCACCCCGCCTAGAGGGTTGAAGTTCAAGTGCAAAAATGGTTGCAAAAAACTTCCCCATTTGAAAAGCAAATTACGTGTACGAGCGTTTTATTAGTTAAACCTAATTTCCAACCATTGTAAAAAATGCGTTTGCAAAAATACCTACCAGGATTTTGATTTTTCACGGCTAAAACTTCAAGTTTCAAGGACGATGTTTATTTGTACAAGAATTCCTTGAAAAGTACTCTTTTTTTTGACGTTTTGATATACAGGGTGTTCCATTAAAAATAGTGGAGAATTTCGATGTTGAAAAACGGATTTTACTTTCACTTTACTAAAAAAAACTTTAGGCCAAGAGACATCGAATGGCCCAAACTGCAGGTAGCTAGCACACCTGGTTTAAAAGTTATAAGCATTTAAATTGAGTCACTCTGCGCTGGGACACCCTGTATTATATCTCCAATAACAGATCATGAATGGGATCAACCCTTCAAAAAACTTATAACAGAGGAATGGCCATAGCTTCAAGAAAACGATACCCCCGATGGGCGATGTGATCAGAAATGTTGGCTCCCCGATATCGCTTACACTTCCTGAGGTTGAAAAAAAGTGTATGAATGTAAAGAACGGAGACTTCTGGACCAGATTATTCCAGCAGAACTGACTGAATATGCCTAGAAAAACCATTATATCGGATAGGAAATCTGTTCCAAAAATACTTGAACGGAACCAAAGTACCAGAAGAATGGGAAATGTCATTCCAAATTTCACAAAAAAGGAAGAAAGGGCAGCTGCGACAATTTTAGAAGTATTTCTGTGACCAGCACGATGAGTAGAATCTATGTCTGAATGATATTAAAACAATATAAGAAAAAAAAAGTCAGAACATGGGCATAGAAGAAAGTACGCCGTGCATGTCATGTTTTGCCGATTACCAAACAGGAGTGACTCAAGACTACGCCGGCAACTTATAGTACATGGAAAGAAAACTTGGGAGTCAATCTCGAGAAAACCACGTATATGGGTATTAACTGAAGAACCAGAACCTAGTGTCGAATATGGCACACTGGATAAGGCTATAAAATATCGTAATGTATGCGGGTAAGGAGGTCACCAAGCATCATCCACGTTAAATGGATCACAGCATAATATCGAAAAACAATAAAAAGCTCATTTATATCATTGTGAACAGAATAATAACATACGATTCGGAAATATGGTTAGTCAAAGACAAGTTTTATGTTCTACCGAGATGGATTCCTGAAAGGGAACAACTATTTAAATGTTTATTTGAGAGATATACTTCACAAACACTCCTCACGAGGTAATTACAGGTAAAGGGGTGAAACTGAATACAATAAAAGAAGAAACTACAAAAATACAGTCGAGCTCTAGATAATACCACACTTCCTAAGCGGTTCCTGAACATGTCCTAGGGTACGTGCACAACGGGGCTGTGATACAAACTTGTAGCCTGGATGACCAATCACCGCAGAAACTATAAGCACTTATAGGTGTGCACATCGGAGCTGTGATGCTAACGGGGATTTATAGCCTTCAAACATATTCATCGCGCATTTCTGATCGCGATGTCGGACAGTGATGACGATTATTTATGTTCGTCCGCTACAAAGTGCGAATTGAAGGGAAACCCTGAACGTCTTTATCAATATTTGAGAATGGAACCATCTACTTTCCAATACCTAAATTTTGTAAAATTAAAGACAAGGTGGGTAAGCGATGGCAAATTTGGCATAAATTAACAATACCTAAGTGATACTATTTTACACAAGCAAACGATGACTATGGGCAATACTAGGAACTGGGAACTGAAAACTCGAACATTTCTGAATGATTCGAAAATATTTTCATCAAAATGATTATGAAATACTCTTTCTTACCAGACCAATACTACGCAAAAACACCCTTTTTTCTGGTATCAGGTCGAAAGACTGAACTTGTTTGGGATGATTCAAAATGGACTGTAATACTTTTCAGGTTAACATTTATTGTTCGCGGTAGGCAGATAAACTACATTGATTTGGACTGATATCTTCACAGCAATTTCACATTTATATGCATTTACATGTCACCTGAGCTACAGGATCCCTGTCCATTCTGTACATGATTTGTGCGTTTGTTAGTTTCTTTTCGTCGTTCAACAAATATGTAATTGCCGATTTTTGGTAATTTAATTTCATGTGCGCGGAATGCGATAATATGTTACATTCAAAATTTTAAAGTGGTCATCACTGAACCAAAACTACAGCGAAAGTGATTAAATTGGATAAAACATGTAGAAGCGACACAAAATGGCACCTCTTCCTCAAAATTTCAATTTAATTGGATGACGCTTTCCGAAGATATCGCCTGGTGAGAGTGTGGTGGGACCTGTATAACCATATGTTTATAGGAAATTGTAAAAATTTAATTGATTGAAACCTGGAATGAGATCAATACGATTTACTAAAAAAGATCTAGACACTTTTCTACCTTCGTTTGCAAATCTTCTTGTCTTACATATACAAAATATAAATTTTGTGATGTAGCCAAAATTCTTACCAAGTTTTTATATTATTGCTGTTTTCATAACCCTTTGTCTTTTTTTCTAAAGCATTTCATTCCATTAAAAAACCCATTGGCCCAATAGAAACAACGTCTGAAAAAAAAAAGAAAAAGAAAGAGGAGCTTAAACGAAAAAATTTGTCTTGCTAACTTAAGTGAAGGCATTTTAAACACCCAAGAGGCTAATCCCTAGACTTGCGGTTAATTTTTTGAATTAATTAGCGGAATAAATAATGGCGAAACGAGATTTTAATGACAAAAAATTAAAATTGTCGCAGATGCGGATGTATAAATTGATAATTTCGAAGATATACGGCCTTTCTAAGAGGATGCCGTTTAATTACAACTATGGCTTGGGGGATAAAAAGATGGATTAGGCGCAGCGTCGAAAGAAATTACCCACTTTTATTTATGTCTGAATTTTATTCCAAAGAATTCAAAGATTGTTCCTGTTCTGGTGAACTAATTGAATAAATTCTCTAATGACACTTATTAGGTTATTGTTGAAATATTTCTTACCTTCAAGACAAACCCAAACATTGCAAAGTGTTAATTTTTTTACATCGTCTAGGTAATTGAATTTCAAAATATCTAATATTTAGATGAATTAATATTACGTTATAAAGAAGTATAAATTGTTATTTTATAATTGATTACATCAAAAGATGAAAAATATCTCATGTCAGACCAAAATTTATTAAACCACGCACCTATGACGTAAGGCGTAAGCAGCCAAATCTTGTGTCATGAAGACCTAGATTGTTCCCAAGCTTACATTGCCAAATTTATAAACAACAATGTATACAATTAATATAATTGATTTATTCGCTGAAATGCTGCAATCCTAGAAGCAGAAAACTATTTTATTTGAATTAATTTATTATTTTAAGTGGACAGTCTCTAAATTTTACAATAAATAATTGTCCAAAGCATTGTTAAGAGTGCCTTAGGGCATTAAACGGGCAACCAAGGAGAAAGTCAACTAAAAACATAGTTGGATTATTATGAATTACCCACGAAGTTCGCCTATGCCATTGACAGCTGTCACATTCATGTTTATGCTCGGCAGGTGATCACAATTTATAGAAAATCACGATGGTTATCGTTATGGTTTTTTGTTTGATTGTTTTTTATTGCCATTGAATGTACGACTTTTTTGAAACGGACAAAAGTGTTTTGGGTGACAGGACATCCATTTGAAATGTCACGAATTTTGTGCTTAAGATATTTGTTTTGCTTTGATGCATAATTGGAGAACACTTTTGTTTCAACATAAATCCTATCTGTAGACCAGTCATTAAAAAATTGGGATTCGATTTCAAAAAGCGAGTATCGATTTTTCTTCAAAGGTTTCTATGCTGAATATTTATAACCTGGTCCAAACCAATTGAAGTACCAGTTCGCATAAATTTCGAAAAAAACCAAAAGCTGCAAAATTGTCATGATAAAGTTGCATATGTCTGGAACCGAATTACATGATTTACTTTTCATTTGCAAACCTTTAAATAATATAAATTTGGTCTATTTAAAATAATTGCATAGCCAGCTATGAAAGTTGCTATAGAACTGCAAGCTCCATTATATCTGGATGTTTTCCCTCATCATTCTCGTACATACTTGATTTGTGGAAAGTGAATAACTGGAGTATGCCAACAGAATCCGTAATTAGTAGGTATTTCCTTCACACTTAATACCAGTAAAAAATTAACATGAAAATTTCATATACAGGAACATAGAAAAACCTACGAATAGATATCATTCCATGACAAATAATAGAACTATATTTGGACATGGATAATGCAGATTTCCCATAGTAAAACAAAGTTGGCTGTTTGTTTTTTACATTTGAAGCAGTTCTAATTTGCAGCCGGTAAATGATACAGTTGTTTCAAAAAATTAGATTCGATTATAAATAATTGCAAAATAGCTATTTACCTAACAAGTGCGGAAAATGAATTTTTCCGCAAGTGTTAGGTACAATATTTTTCCTACAGGCATAAAAATGTGAAATTTTTCTTTTTTTTTTTTGACATATCAGTGCGGTAATATTTTTACCGCACCGTGCGGGAAAACTCATTTTCCGCACGCATATCAGTGCGGAAAATCGATTTTTCCGCACAGCTGTAGGAAAAAACTTTTACATAACATTTGAAAGAATTGAAAATTAGCACGCATATTTTTAAGTTTGTATACGAAAACAAATTGTAATTTTCACAATATCAAAGAAATTCTAGACAGTGTGTCGAATCAAAGAGATTTTTGAAAATGTCTTTGGAAAACATAAGTGTTTTTAGCAAAGCTTCAACACACTGTTAATTACTCATACTATGAGTTTGTATTGCTCTGGTTGTGCCCAATGATTGAGAATTCGGGTTTCTCCATTGTCTCATAAAAGCAAAACCGCATGTAGGTATTACATATCTGACCGTGTCAGAGTAACTCAAACTTATAGTATGAGTAATTGATAGTGTGTTGAAGCTTTGGTAAAAACACTTGACTTTCCCAAAGAAATTTTTAAATATCTTTATCAAATTATGATCTTATCCTATGATTCTCGGCAGTAAAAGTAATTTAAAAGTTCTTTTAATAAGCATTCTAGAATATTTTCTACATTGCTAGAAGCAAGCCTAATATTGTTTGAAAATATTTTTGTCATATTGTAACCATTCCTAAAATGACAATTAAGGAAAAAGGTTAAAGCAGATTGCGTTACTTTCCTTATTTCGTTTGTATATGGCAAGGATATGGTAATTGAACACGTTATATGTTTGCGAACGCTTCGTTAATCTCGAGGAATGCAATCAATATACCTTCCAAATAATAAAAATTCAATGGTTTAACATTGACGTCGTCACCAGAATTTCACAATAACCAGCTGATTCTCAATTGAAAACACAATTGTTTTATATAATGCTGATCTTGGTTCGATATTAGTTGATGTGTGAGAAAATGAAGTTACAGGTGCACCTGATCAATAGCTGTTGAAGATTAATCTTAAAATTATTCTAGGAAAAGCTTCATCAAAGATACTAAAACTTTGATTGAAGGACTCTCCGTGCTAACTTAGCCAACCCTCTGAAATTTGGAAGGCTCATAACAACAGGTGAGTTTTCGAGAGTGTTGGCTTTTCATTAAATATTTCTATGATCTTTGAGTTACCTATATATTCTAAACTTTTTGTAACCAGACATAGAATAGAAAATTATTTCAAAATCTATGTAAATTCAAGTATAAATTGTAAAAAAATATAATTATATTAAATTTGAAAATCAATAAGTGATTGAAAATCTTTCAGGTACGACCATGGCGATCGCATCAACCGCATCGCGCGAAATGCAATTTCAGCAGTACAGCAGTAAAGGTACTACCAAGGCAGTACCTCAGTTAATCGCTATGATTACCCATAGACATATATGTGGCCGGTACCGCTTTGGATCGGTACTGTCATCTAGCACTTTCACCAGTTCACACGCTCTCAGATCGCTTCGATAGTCCATGCCCAACCGAAGGATAATAATTATCAAGGCGCTAAGGTGATGTAACTCGTAACCAGACCACAATTTGGTCAAAGCTATTTATTATAAACTAGGGTGTGCAAATTGTTAGTTAGGTAGGTACCTACTTAGGTTTCAAATACAACAATACATCGTGCGACTTCAGATTAGTGACTGCTGACTGAGATTTGACCATTGTTTTCACATTCCATGTAAGACAGGCGATAATAATGCAATTATGCTAGAATTTCAACATTTCTATGTCACTCCCTTATAGTATCAGAATATTTAGAATATCATTAATATGCGTCCTTTTCGTTAATAATTCCATAAATCCTGGTATATTTTATTAGACATACGCACCTTTTTTTATGTTTAAATAATGTTCTGCAAAA